>OX276481.1:11875000-13075000 GCA_946251955.1 Acronicta psi
TAAAATCTAATCTGTGTATAATATTAATTATATCTTGGGACATTTTACACATCACCATCTAGTCTAAACTAAGCGTCTAGCTTGTACTATGGGTACTAGACAGACATAATACTTATATACTTTTTTTTGTAAATACTTATAATACATAAGAAACACCCAGATAAACACAAACATTTATATTCATCACATAACCCATTCATAACCCATGAATGACCTCATGATCAGAAGTCCGGTATTCAATCCACTAGTCCACAGACATTGTCAAGTATATAAAATTAATATTATTTTAATTCTGTCTATAGCTCTAATTACCTTTTATTAAAGTAACTGGAGTTGCAGAAATTTCATTCACGAATAGTATAATAGAACTGCTTTAGCCTAGTGATCATAAAAGCTGCTACACTCAAGGTTCTGGGTTCGATTCCCGGGGCAAGCAGTGCTATTGGATAAGCTATTATTCAATTCGTGGTAATAAGTTCACCCCCTATTGAGTCCAACAAATGGTTGGTTTGCTTGTACATCTCTGCCTATACTGGGTCTCGATTAGCTAATGGTTAATTTACGCTAAGTGATGACTGAGTTCAACAGTTAGTCATATTATATCCCATTATTGTAGGTACCGTAGCTTTTTATATAAAGTAGCAGACTTATCCGCGATCCTCTTTCTAAAGATTCACGATGTGTCAAGAGATTGAACTGTTTTATTTGATTGTTATAAAGCATAAGTACAATTTGTTTACATCTTATCTACATTCATAAAAAGGCACAAACAAATAGTACAGACCTAGTAGAAAGATTCTAATTTCAAGTTCAGCACTTCACGTCACTTGCGAATTCTTTTTAGTGTAACTTAACTTGCACCCTTTATCTTTATAGAGCTTAATCAAATAAATTAAAATGTAATGAGTAGGAACATGAACACGAAATACGAAATTTATTATTGATTGAATGACGGCACGACGCCATGCAACATACCATTGCAAAGTTGCAAACAACAAAAAAAAGCATAAACTAAGCAAAATCAAAACTGTCATTAGTGATGTGCTTTTCGCTTCATAAACACCGATAATAGTATACAAACGGTTTTTAGTTAAATAAGAATTTTGTAATTTTTTGGTGTTAAACATTAAAACACTAATGCGAACACAATAACTCTATGATAATTTCAGCATAAATTTGTAGTATGAATAAATCAATAAACAATATATCTATGGTTGAAACATATACACTTAAAACGTATTATAATTATTTCAAACACAAACATAAATGTTATTGTAGTTGTCTGAATTTACCACTATCCGTATATAACCGTATCCGGGAATATTGTCATGTTCCCACGCTGTCACGCTATGTTTTAAAATATGCTTTTTAGGCTTATATTCTCATATTTAGGTAAAATTATTTTTTTAAAGTAGACACAGTAGGAGTAACTCCAAAATTTTGGAATTTCAGGCTAGACTGATTACTTCAAAGCGATTTAAACTTTAGATACATTGTTTTTAGTAAAAAAACTACTTTGCGCACCATCATAAATTGGTATAGAAAAAATATTTCGTTATATTGGGCCTCCTTTGTCTTTAAATTTAAGTGTTTACTTATAAAATATATGGTTAGGCAAAGCGAAAGTATCTACTTAAAAGCTTTATTTTTTTTATTATTATTATGAATTTTTATATTATTTGAATTATGATTAGGTATTAATCGGATTTACCGATTTATCTGATATTTTAGACTCCTATTTCTGATCACTTGAAGTCGAACAATATGCTCGAAAGCTTCTTGGTTATACCTATTATGTATTCTATGGCTTATAGTGCGCTACCACGGCGCTACCTCATATTATACATACCTACTACCTAGCTTGCTTATTTATATGAGAGCGCTACACTAATGGTATGTACCTACTTACAATCACAATGCACAACACATTAAAATATTCTGGATTCACGTTTAGAACAGCGCGCTTTTGTAAACATTTATTTGATATTTGTAAAGTGCTCTATGAGTGCAATTCAAAACTTTCTCTCGTCAGTCAATAGTCAAAGTTTGGACTTGTTTTATTATGTAGGTAGAAATAATAGAAAGGAAAGTTCAAATTATAAAACCATTTTATTTGTATTATTATTATCAAGTCTCGTAACAAAATAACATTTTCATCTTAAATAACTACGTAACAATATAAGTAATAATGTATATTAATTATAAACGTCCGAAAAAGTATAGAGTACAAAAGTAGCTATTTGTTAAACATGAATTTATTTGGTATTTTTGTTAAGAGTCTGAGAGAAGACCCATGCCCAACAATAGGACAGTATATGGGTCGATGATAATGATTTCAAATATTATTAATTTAGTAATTTCCTTATCGGTCCCGGTGCAGGAGAACAATAGTTGTTTTTCTATTCTATATAACTTTGTTATTTAATGGTATTAAATTTTTAATTGGTTAACATAGTCAATCATTTACAATATTTATAAAAAAATTGCTCATAAATTATTGTATATCTAACAAAATGTTGTATTAATTGTTTGTATTATTTAAATATCTGTAATCTTTTGGTTTGAGTTACGATTAAAGGCACTAAGATATCACATTTACTAGCTTAAATAATCGAATCTATATTATTTTACCTTCGGGATTAATCTATCTAGGTATACAAATCCCCTGTTATAGTGATATTATTCCAAAAATCAATTAAATCGTTCAAACTTTATATAACCACTTAAAAATGATTATATTATTTAAAATAACTTGACGATAGCCTAGTCAAACAAAGTGGTATTACTGGGCGGCTTAAATGGTCACTTTTACGATTCGTATACACGATAACACATATAATGCCATACATGTCCAGTAAAGGCTGTTCTCTCGTTGTACGAAAAGCATATACAATGCGAGGCCAGCCCGTATAATACGCTTTAAATGGTTACAATGCGAGTAATGATACCTATAAAATTACAATATAAGTAAGCCCATAAAGTCTCAAACTCATTACATAAATGCTTTTGGAATATTTTTATCGCTAAATAAATGCTTCAACTGTTACTGCGAGTTGACGAAGGCAATCTTATCAGCCAAGTTATGTTAAACAAGATTATTAATTGTGTAACACTATTTATTCATACTATTAGTGTTTGTGCGTTTATTTGTTAGTGCTACTGAAACTTTTTCTCTAGGAAGTTAAATACGTAATCGAATACGACCAACATGATTGCTCCTCCGGGTCCTAACCGTAGAACTTTGGGTAATAAACCCTTGTATAAGGCGCCCATCCTGTAAACAAAAAACAATTGTTATAAAACAAGAAATTCGCGAAACATAACTTTCGTTTATAGACAAAATATCAGCATAGTGGCATAATGTGTCACTTAGTTACTAACTCATTAATACTGAAGTTATTAGCTATAAATAGATAATCTAAAATAAGAAGTCACGAGTTATCTAACACATCTTGCCGGCTCTTCTCCATAAGTCACTCCTACTTAACGGACAGAACCTTTTATGTGGTTGCTAACGGATATAAATCTGATATCTTTACAATAACCTCCGGCGTCCCGCAGGGTTCGCACCTTGGTCCTATTTTATTTATTGCCTTTGTTAACGATCTTCCACATTGTTTTATGAACTCCACACCATTCATGTTCGCCGATGATTTAAAAATAGTCCATGTAATTGATTCTCAAGCTGACACACTACTACTTCAAGGTGACATAAATAGATTATCAAACTGGTGCAATGATAATGACATGCAACTTAATATAAGAAAATGTTCTCAAATAACATTTACCCGGAAAACAAATTTTATCGACTGTAGTTACAGCGTGAACGGTTCGTGCCTGAATAAGGTTGACGTAATTAGAGACTTAGGGGTCCTGCTCGACTGCAAGCTAACGTTTATTCCACACATGGACTACATTATCAAAAGGGCTTCAAAATCACTTGGATTTGTCATACGGAATGCCAAATGTTTCCGCAAGCCTAAAACTAAGATTTATCTGTTCAATTGTCTTGTTCGCACCATCTTGGAGTACTGCGCGGTTGCATGGCGTCCTCACTATGCAACACATAGTCTCAGACTAGAACGCATCCAGAAGAGATTTCTTAACCATTTAGCTTACTCTACCAGGATAGCTAAAAAAGTTCCAAGCTACGCAAAGCGTCTCGACAAGTTTAACATGCAAACACTTGAAAAACGGAGAGATATTTCTGACTTAATCTTCTTCTTTAAAATTTTCCACGGTAAGATTGACTGTCCCCAATTGTTGAGTAAGATAAATCTCACAATCCCCTACAAATATCCGCGAAACACGGTCAAATTACTTTATCCCCCATTCCGTAAAACTGTTTTTGGGTCAAATTCCCCCATCCCAAGAATGAGCAGATTATTTAATCATTTTGGTGATCGGATAGATATTTGTTGCACATCACTTCAGCAGTTTAAGTCCCAAGTCCATCAAATAACCACCTAGCTCTGTAACATATTACCACCTCTGCTGTTGCTTCTTTTTCTATTTTCTTTTTATATTTGAAATTGTATTTGCTTGCTGTGTTTGCCGCCTAATATTGTACACTTAGTCTTAACTGTAGTCTGTATTTGAATGATGTATTAGTGTAACAATTGTAGGTAAACCGTTAAATAAATAAATAAATAAGTCCCACTTTTTTTGGAACCATGCAACTAGTTTGACTTTTTAAAAGTGACTGTGAACAGTGTACAAGTTTGAATAAATCAAATCAAGACATTCTAATATGATCATTCTTAATCAATGCATTTATTGTTCGGTTCTAGGCTTGGGTTGATGTTTCCACTAAGTTGAAATGACTATAGCACAATCATAACAAACATTGACTTGTGTCAATTTGATTGAATTAAATAAATAGTGTCCTTGAAAAAAGTGCAGAAAAAAATATCATTTCGTTTCATCATTTCATGTCATGAATCATGATTTTAAAAACTTGGAGGTGCATGGATGCCGTCAATTTTGACTCTGTAATCTCTGCAATGGTATGCCCATATGATCCATATCAATATTAGTATTGGGGTTTGTTACCATCTCAGGTAATTATTTCAGTATCATGCAATCAAGTTTCGAGTTCCAAACGGACTTTCCACGGAATAGTTTAATCATAAGCTGATTATGCGGCAAGGTCGCGATCGTGAGTTATCGCAATTAGGATAGCTTGATATTCATTGTGAGCATTTAACTGTGGTTTGCGTATTACTCTATTGAAGTTGTTTGTCTTTCTGTTTTATGTGCGAGTGGTCGGTAATAAGGTCATATCTAAGACGAGTTAAGTATATAGTACCTACCTATAAACATGATACCTATCAAAATTGCGCATGAATCATAATTTAACATTAAAAGTATTCACAACATATAATATTTGTTTATAATATTTTTAATTACTTTCTGTAAAATATACTTAAATTCTACACAAATCACGTTAAAGTATTTTAGTTGTAAAAACAAATAGACTTCAAATGTCTTAAGAATGTAAAGTAGGTGATTTAAATTGTGTTACTCTTATATGCAAAATCATAATACTGCATCAAGATTGGATTGATGCCAAATAAATTGAGATTTCTGAATAAAATACCTATGCGGTGCAAGCGGCTTGCAAATTCGCCAAGCTTTCCAAGATTTGGAATCGTGACTGTCATTTCACCGTTCTGCCTTTGTTTTATTTAGGCAGAGCATGCAATTTTGAAATTCTCAATAGCAACATAGTTTAGAAATAATATCATTATACATGCTCCTTTGTTATCTTGATGTTTATAAACAAAATAGATTCATCTATTGTTTGGTTTTTCTGACGATACAAAATGTTAATTACTTTTTGCACCATTGGAAAAACGTTCATTGAAACTATAAGAAAAAATAGTTTCACATTTTGTACGTAACAATTTCCTGGACAATAGCAATGAATACTGCTAAAAAGTTTAGCTAGAAAGTGGCATTATAATACTGTCAACTACGAGTGAAGGTCCCTCGCATGTTGATGCTGTGAACCGATTCCTAATTTTACACAAAACCTAAATTTGTGAACTCAAACAACCGGATATTTTCGAGCTTGATTTGAGTAAATCATAGTCTTAGTGAAATTTGTCTTTATTGCAGGAGCATGATCCCGAAATATAAAAATTACATGGCAAAAGACGCATAATTGTGCAAATTTTTATTTTCAATGTTAGTTGGCGATTACTACCAAAGGACAAAAACTGAAAGAGGTTAATGACATAAAACATTTTCAAGAATCAATTAGTGAGTAAGTAGCTTCTTTGTGGAAAATTGTACACCAGTTTTACTTGGCTTTATGCCCAGGATTCTCGCACAGAGACGGTATGCACAAAGTATATGCGAGATAATAATATAGACGAAGTATTTACGGAATACACATGAAATTTTCCGGAACAATGTTAGAATTACAAATCGTTCACATTTCTGTGCCTGCATTTAATAAATTTATGAAGCAAAGCGTGAAAAAATAGTAGCGTTTTGTTGGCCTAATGAGATAATGAACTAAGCGTGACGGCGAATTAAGGAAAATATTTACAATGAAACGATACATGTACAATGATTTATAATGAGTTTTTGCTCAGATCAGAATAAGATTGGCTTGCCTGAAGGTTCTTAATCATTTATCTTAGAAAATGGCTACAAAGCTACCTGAAATTTATAATTATATAATCGTTCTTACCCTTCTTCCCTATAAACCAATATGAGGGCTCCTGTAGTGGATTTGTACTTTACGACACCAGGTGTCGGCTGTGGCCCTTGGATGCGACTTTTGGCCACGTCGAGTGGTATGTTAATGCAGGAGCCTAGGACTCCTGATGCAAAACCTATGGCTAGTTTACGAATAAATTCTAGTAGGGGATCCTGAAATTAAGAAAATAGGTTGGCTTTTCGCAATGTAGGTGGACGTTGGTTCGCAAATATTTTGAAAAAAGGTATTTTGTTATATAACATATAAGTGGTATGCAATATATTGTCTATTAAGTGTTGCTAGATTCTGATTTATCTATAAAAATAATAAACTGAACGAATTGATTCCATAATTATTATACTCGTCAAAATATTCGAAATAACTTCACTGACCTTATTTTCCGGTATATAGCCCTTTACACTGTGATAAAACCCGAAAAAGACCATATTGTAAACGCCATTTCTGGCAATAGTCGCCGTAAGACCTTTATTTAACCCTTTTGACCCAAAACCATGTTCTCTAACGATCTGTCGTGTCACTTGCCATGTGGTAGGTCTTTCTCGTGCTGAGGATTTGTTAGACTGTAGGGTGACTTTTATTACTTCGAAGGGATTTATGAGAATGGCCTCTGTTATACCAGCTGATAAACCTGCTAGAGAAAATGTCTGAAAAGACCAAAAAATTAATTATAGGGGAGAATGATTTCCGATTTTCCAAATTAGTAAAAACATTGTTTTGTTTCCAAATTTATCATCAACCGTTTACGGTCTCAGTCGTTTTTTAAATTAATAATAATAATTGGAATTTCCCTTATGGGAAACAGGCTTGAAGTTATGTATGTATCTTCCTCTATCCCTATAAATTTATTACTTTGTGGACATACTAGCTTTGAATGTAAATATTAGAATTTGAACTATACAACTTGTTGATAAAGTTTCTTATCAGTCATTTGAGTTTGTTTGCCTCTTGATAAACTAATTAAATTTATTGTGTATATACTTATGAGATGAATTTGTACCTACATTGGTTTTTTATAGCTTTATTATTATAATAAATACAATAGGGGAAAATAAAATAATGGAATCATTTTATCTAAGTCAACAGACAATTAATTCTCATAATAAATAAATAAAAAAAAATGCAACAACTTAATAATAATAAATGCAGCTTACTAAAGGTGTTGGTGTACTGGAGCCAAACATAAAAATCTTTTTGTATTGTTCGAAAGTTGCAAATTTCACGGCTCTTTTAGGAGTTTCTGCCAAAATCGGAGGCAATATGCCCTTCCAAAATGAAGTAATTCCTTCGTGCTTGTACATTTTCTTTATGCAGTCCACTATTCCATTGTAGTAGTGAGGATCAGAGCTCGATAGCGTAGACTTCGTCACTTGCAGCTGCATTCTCGTTTTCACTAGATCCAGAGGATGCATGATGCATACTTCTACAAACCCTGCACTGCCGCCAGCACCTACGTGCAAGGCTGCTTGCTTCATGAGCTTCTTTGTATCACCCATTTTATGAAAACACTATTCTTAGAAAATTCTGAACTGTAATATTTAGTTTTAATTTCATCGGTTTAATACTGTTTGCACCGGGACCTGTGCCCGTGTGCCGGGCGGGACTAACATAATAAATTAAATATATACCTACAGATTTACATTTTGCCAGATGACCAGATGACAATGAATGAATGACATGACAGACAGACAGCCAAACTGCCAAAAGTGCCAAAAGCACAATAATAACATTTAGAATAGTGATGCTACACCTTATACCTAAAATCAGTGTAGATTGTAATTATACGGTTTTTTTATGCGCATGTTGACAAGAATGACAAGTCAATGGCAATATAAAATAATTGGCAACACAGTCGCGTTAGCAGCTGTCATTCTGACTGTCAATGAGTCCGATGGAAAGAAGAAAGTGTTGTTTCGCATAGTTCATCTATTTTAACTTAGCTCAAAGTTACAAATCTGTTTATTCATAGTTTAATTAAGCTAGCCATAATGTTGTTTACAATCGTTTCATAAGTTATGGACCAGCCACTAATTTATAGGTGTGTATACAACAAACAATCGATGTCTATAAAGTCTATTTTCGCGTGTGTTAAATCATTCAAAATGGCAGTGATACTAACAATTTGCAGTATGTGAAAAATGATTTCGTGACTTCTAAATAGTGTTGGTGCGTGGATGGTGAATCAAACGCGGAAATGTGGACATAAAGTGTAAAATGGGTTCCCAGACTCTAGAGATATTGCGCCAAGGTGTTTGGGCATCGTTAACTGGGGGATGGTTTTATGATCCTCATCAGAATTTGTTTTGCAATACAGTACACCTGTATGTGTGGTTGTTCCTGCTATGTTTGCCGTTTTCTATATATCTGGTAAGTTGGAATGTGAAACTACATTCATCATTTTTATTTTATGTTTGTAGATTGGTTATAATGAAAAGCAGGTCACTCACTGGTCATTGGTTGTAGATCATTGTTATTCAGCACTGTGACTTGAGTCATTATGGTCATTGCCCTTATGAAGCCATAGCAATAGCTAAGACTAATCTGTTGAACACTTAGCACCTTCAAGGAATTTTTATTTCTTGAAATAAGTAGGACAATGTAATATTGAACTAGTTTTTTATTGTGTTTACTTATTAATGGTATTGCGCCTTAATTAAACGTAATTTATTCGATTTCGTTGTTTTTGTGTGGTGTAAACAGTAATCACAGTAACAATTACTAACACCTTGGTTTTTTTTTATAGAAAAGCAAATATACTTGGCTGATATCTTATTATAAAAAAAAAATTGCCCCATGTGCTCATGACAAATTTAAACTATATTTTACATTCTGATATTTTTCACATTCTTATGTTTTAGGCATTATCATTTTAAAAATATTCATAAAATAAACATTAACTGGATGACTCAAAACATGCCATTTAAGTTAAAGAACAATCCCAACAGCCATACTCTTTTTAGACTTGTTTGTACTTTGTACTAAAGTTTTCTTCATCTTTATTTATACAAATCCATATGTTTGTGTCTATAAAACTCTAAAAGTAGTTAATGGATTGACCTACAGTTTTACAGCTGTTATAGAGATTTTACTAAAAATATATACCTACATATTTTTTTAAACAAATATTTGAATATGAATGGAATATGTCAGAAGCACATGATTTCCTAAAAAAAATCCCAGTGAAAAATTGTAACAACTCTTATTTTAAAAGAGTGTCCATGGAGTTTTTTGCTGGATTCTTCTCCATAGGATCATGTTTTTGGAGGCATGAACCTAGAATCATTTAATGTTTCATAAGTGCTTGTATAAGCTTATTTGAAATAAAAACATTTGAACTGGAACTTGAACTAAAATAAGATTTATCTATTGTATGTGAATTTGGTTATTTTTTATTCACCTTATTTATCGCTCTGCAGGGCAAGAGCACATGATCCAGTCCCTACCCTATTTCAATAGCAAAATGTCTAAAATCTAAATTAACTTCACAAATGTTTTGTTGTTCCAAAGTTTAGGTACAAGCTTAATTAAATGTAAACTTCTTTCCTTTATTCTGGAAACATCTTTGTTTGGTGCTGTTAATTACTAAAAACACAGCTGCTAATTGCTATGTGGGTAGTAACTACCAATTAGCTAAATTTGTACCTAAAGAGATGGGGTAGGTAAAAATAAGTTCAAGCAAACAACAGTTTTATTACTATGTTATGGAAGGTTTTTTTTGCCACCACAACATTACAACTAATTATCACAAAACACAATAAGCTATAAATTTAAATAAACATTACAGATAAATTCTTGAGGATGTTCAGTTTTTAAATGTTACTGTACTGGAAAACAAACCTTATCTTTATCACCTTAAAATATAGTTTCTAATGTTACTGCTCAACCAAAGAGATTTTTTTAAAACCTTTTCAATACCTATGTGGTGTCATTCTGAAATTGAATGATTGTTGATACCTATATTTTTTATTTAATAATATTTTTCCTTATATGGCCATTGTGAAATAAATTGTCATAAAATAATGACAATAGGTAAATACAAACTGGCTTGAATTATGGACAATAATTCTAATCATCGCCCATTTTCACTGTCCTACTGTTGGCTATGACCAGTGGCGGCGTAAGGCGTGGGCGACGTGGGCCACCGCCTACGGCCTCGCGACCCAGGGGGCCTCGCGCCCCGAAAAATTATGCATTACTTAAGAGAGGGCAGAGGGCCCCGCAAAATGAATTTTGCCCACATAAAATTTAGGTCTTACGCCGCCACTGGCTATGACCCTGTTTGTAGAATAAAAGGGGTTAGACTATAGTCCACCATGCTGGCCTAGTGCAGTTTGGCAGACTTCCCCACCATCAACCAAAACTCTCAGGCTCGCAAGTTTCCTCCTAATGTTTTCCTTATACAATAATATCTACCTACCTACTTCTTGTTAAAATGTAATAAGGTAATGCAGGAATGTTAATGATTGTATAGAATATTATAAAAGTCCCATGTTTGAATTTAAACCCTATTTTATAGTGGTGTTATAGGATGATATGATGATGATGGTACAGAAATATCATCCAATGTAAAGCCAATCAGTCATCAGTGATTGCCTGTTAAAAATCATGGTCTCTATCTGGTAAAAAAATCAAACACATTTAAATTCTATTTAATCATTATCATATCTATACTAATATTATAAAGAGGAAAGATTTGTTTGTTTGTTTGTTTGTTTGTTTGTTTGTTTGTAATGAATAGGCTCCGAAACTACTGGACCGATTTCAAAAATTCTTTCACCTTTGGAAAGCTACATTATCCCCGAGTAACATAGGCTATATATCATCACGCTACGACTAATAGGAGCGGAGTAGTAATGAAAAATGTAGCAAAAACGGGGAAAAAATTATAAGACCATGCGGGCGAAGCCGCTGGCGGGAAGCTAGTCAGTCATAAAAGGCCTCCATCATAGACTTCCACAGGGACGGACTATGCCGCCTGCATCCAATGGAAATTATTCCTATTCTATCACACCATTTCGCCATATAGGGCACTCTACTCTAGTACCTATTGAAAATGTGTTTTTCAATGACTCATTACATTCAAGCTATTGCTATATTTAACTTTGGGAGTATGTAGCTGACTCATTGCCAATGTTTTAAAGTTACCTTATTGGAATAACTAAACAGGTAAAAAAAAAAGTAAACAGGAAAAATGGAGCAAACAAGTGACTGTCTGGTACCCAAAAGATGGTTATAGGACCCGAGGTCGCAAAGTAACAAGATGGGACGACGTATTAAAAAATACCTTAGGTCCCTTTTGGCTACGAGTGGCGGCAGACAGGAAACAGTGGAAAGAGTTGGGGGAGGCTTATGCCGTAAGGCACACCAAACAAAGGGACATATTGTGAAAAGTAACTTTTGTAGTATATAAAAACCAAATAATGTAAAAGTTCGGAATAAAAGGCTTTATTATTATTAATTGGAATAACTCCTATTTAATAATTTTGATACTTATTTTCGATTCTGAAAGGGCCTAGCTAGTAGCTACCTACAACGCGACATGCAATTTTGTAAGGAATGCATACCTATGAATTAGAAAGAAAGAGTCAGAAAACAAGTTTTATTGAAAATACACAATCCACACAAGACATTTAGTGCATTTCTATGGATTTCTGTCAAGCAGAAGTAATGCTATACACTCACAGTAAAACAATTAGGTACTACCATATTACCTACTTATGATACTTAAGATTTTTTTTTATAACTATTTCTACTGAGGCTATGATTAGTTCTGAGACAAATAAACATAACAATGCAGTCCAGTTGTTCATGTTTTTAAAAGTCATCAATTAGGTATCTTATTGAAAGATGACAGCTACAATTTATAACAATCTGACTGTAGTAAAGGTTGGATACATGTTTTGTGTATATATATATTTATATGTAAGTATACTAGTTGACCTGGCAAACTTCTTACTGTTTTAGAATTGTTATATTTTAAACCTATTTTTTTGTGTTATTTTTGTATCCAAATTTATATCATTAACTTAATGGATGTGTAAGAGCCTGTTCAGATGAGGCGTATTACGCGCGAGTCAAATATTTTCATTTACCGCAATTTTTTTTTT
This sequence comes from Acronicta psi, assembly GCA_946251955.1. NCBI lineage: Eukaryota > Metazoa > Arthropoda > Insecta > Lepidoptera > Noctuidae > Acronicta > Acronicta psi. Next base: position 11,887,835 of record OX276481.1, read on the forward strand.
TTGTGAAAATATACTCCTTTCACACCTCGAATTCTTGCTCCAGATGGTTGAAACAATTGTTTTTTATTGTCTCTGGTAATTGATTGTTGATAGGTTAAGCTTCCAGATGCCCAAAGTACCTAATTAAGTGTTCAAGAGTGGGTTAGTAATTGATTTACTATATTGGAGTCAATATAGACAATCGAATCCACTAGCTTTGCCGTGTACGCGAGCACAGCAACATTACACCACAGAGGTTGCTATATTCATGCCTACATATTGTGAATTTGTGACCTACAAACATGTTTTCTGTAACAGTTTCGCTATCAGTTAACCTTCAAACTAATTATGCAAGCAAATTAGTCGATTAGGTAAGCAATTAATGTTTCCAATGCAGTGAGGAAGCTTATACCTAATACCTGTGCAATAAATTTTAAAGAAAATGGGGTAGGCCGATGATATTGTGTGGGACAACATAGACATAATGTTTTTTTTTCTTTTTCTCCTGTATCATCCATCACTGCCTTTACATACACAAATACTCAGAACCGATATCTGTAGTACATACAAAATTACAAATATTATAGTACTACGGTGTGACACTTGACAGTGACTAATTCTTCTTTTCATATCAATAGGGAATATGCACATTTTTTTTTATATTTTTAAACGATACTTTATATCGTTATGTAGCCGTAAAAAAAAATCCAGCGCCTTAAAACTAAAATTAAGTAACAATAAAAATTTATTAAATTATGAGACAGATATTGGCATTTTAAACACCCGCGATTTTGGCGCGCTTGCCGTGACGTCAAAGTCTACGTTCTCTCAACCAAACAACCACGTACAACAGACACTGTTTTAGTAGACTGTGACGTCATATTCCATTTGACCGATAGTGTTGCGTTTCAAGTGACTTGAATTTCCAACAGTTTTTTTTTACTTTTTAATAATTATTTTCTGATCAAAAAAGAAATAATATAAAAAAATATCTACATAGACATAATTCTAAAACGATAAAGTTCATAAAAAAAAAATTGACCTTTTTTTAAGTCAGACGCATATTAGCTCTACAGCCTAATTATTTTCAATCCTGTTCTCCCTTGTTCCATACAACAGGTATATGTATGTAATATAGTATGCGATTTCAAACCCGCGGCACGCCCTGAAAAGCTAGAGCTTCGGTAACTCAGAGTCTATTTGAAAGGTGGCTACGCACCATCGATAGCGACCGATTTCACCGTCTATCCTATCCATGCATTGCGTTGTGTGAAACTGCCTTAGTCATTTCACCGTGATGGTAAATCTACATAGATACCATCACGAACAATCTGTATTCCCCGAAGAGTCAGATATGTACTATTGTACACTCGCATTTCACCAGTATTTTAGGTCCCATGTAAAAGGCGAGCCTATTGCCATCAATCGGCCACAAATCCTGGGAGTTCCACGGAAAACCCCAACAACACTTTGCTAGACCCGGGATTCGGACCCAGTGGACCTAGCCAAGTTACAATCTTACGTTCGGAATGGCGAGCGAATAGAAACAAAATGTATAGGAATGACATTTTGTAAACGTCAGATTTGTCGAAAGCTAATGTCATTCCCATATATTGTGTTTCTATTTGTTTGTCGAACCTAACGTTAGTTTGCAACTTGGTTAGGCCCCCAGGACCTCTAGCGTATCAGTCGCGCTTGGGACCACTAGACCAACCAGTAAATCTACATTGTCTAATAATAACATGTTGATCGCAGTACTTCCCGCCAGCGAGCCTCGGTTGGATAATATACTGCGTGCTGGTAGCGCTGCTGTTTGCCGCCTTGAAGCTGCTGAACCACGGGCTCCATTACATGTACGACACCACCGAGTGCATCGTCGTGCAGCCACCCAGCGACCCTAACGCCTCAGAGAACGCCGCGTGAGTAACTGTTATAGTAGTTCCACTTAGTTCTTGACAGCGGACGACTTTTGAAGGAAAAAAAGATTGGAAAATACGATGCTTTTCTCAGAATATATACACAAGGTATTCTCGTCGACAAACTGTTATGCAGTTTGACAGGAGAAACGTTTTGTTATCAAATTATGTAACACTATGTAATTACTAAAAATAAAATGTGACTTCGGCTACGAGACAACACCACTTTATTCGATCAAAACTATATCATCATATTTTTTGTTATATATTTGTCAACCGCTAACTCGTATCTTCCGACCATAAGATTCGATTCCACTCCATCGATATCTGAATCACTTAAACCTATATCAATCCATGGATTCTTCAGTCTTCCCTCTTAAATCTTCACCAAATGTCATTGAAGGAAAGTATAATATGAATATGTTATTTTTCTCTAGTCCTGACGAAGGTATGGAGATGCAAATGCTGAAGCTCAACGGTATGGCGGCAGCGGGCAGCGACAACGAGTCCGTCACCTCCTTGGAGTACCACAAGCCTAACAATAGCACCATAGGTATAAAACCTAAGATATTATATACTAATTGTATAATTATTCTAGTCAATAATAGAGCAGGGGAACAATTACATTTGCAAAAAAGTACTCTCAGCTTATATACTCTAAATCGATAGCTTTCTCAATTTTGTTTCAGATTTAAAGGTAGACGTCCATCGGAAAAACAGTTCGGAGTCAAGTATAGAGGACAGCGCCATGTCTGCCAAGCAGGCGGAACCTGTAGCTACCACTAAGTCGGACCTATGCGTAGTACAGGCCCCGGAAATGCCAGGCCCTTCTAAAAACCGTCCAAGCACCAGGAGTCGGTCAAAATCCGGTCACCGCAGGGAACATAGAACCTCCAAAAGGAAGACGCACGGTACCCGAATTGACGAATTGATAGGTGAAGCTTCTAGAAATACCAGGGTAGACAATGTCATACCCGTTCACATACTCGTTGATGACGGCCCCTTTGCCAAAGTCAGTAGGCGCTACCACGAGTGTCCGCATAGACGTGGACCGAAAAACAAAGAGTTTTTTAAAGAGTGGCTATATTTGGACGGTAGCGAAGCTGCCGGCGAGCCCTACCAGTCCAAATTCGCTCGACAGCTCAGCTCCGACTCGAGGGATAACTCCGAACCCAGTGTCGGTCCACCTTCTCCAAAAAAGCGGACCGCACATCGACGAAGGTACACCAACTACCCAGACGAAAGCTGCACCAAGTCCGCTATGGCGTTAGCAACAGCGCAATCATCAAATATGAGGAGAAATTCAAATTCGACCATGTCTACCATACAGTTACCACTTTTAAACTCCACTGCCCAACTTGTTTCTCATATGAGGAGGCACTCGAATAATGCGGATACTGGGTTCTTCGCTAGTGTAGAGCTTGGCGAGTATATGATGGTCAAAGCCGAAGCTCCGGCAGGCGAGACGGAGATATGTAAACTAAAAAGTTCAGGGTTTCGCAGGATAAAGAGTGCAGCCTTAGAGATAGGATGCCCACCGCCAAGTGTGTCCAACTTATCGCCACATCCAAATAGTGCAGAAACTATAGGTGGCCAAATGTTAAAAAATCCTAAAAGTGCAGTTATTCCACCTCCTAGTAAAAGTTTAACTCGAGGCCCTCATTTAAATCTCTACCCAAAAAATGAGTCCGGGGAAGGATGCGGCTACCCGTATTTAACTTATGGCTCAGAAATTGTTTACCCAATAGCTGAAATATCAGATGAAATGCAAACATCGCAGAAAGAAACCGATCTTGATTCAAGTGGAGAGAGTTACAGTGATTATGATGATGAGAAACAGTTTCGAGGGTTCGACTGGGACGCTGAGCAGTCGCCGGCCATGCGCTCCAGCGATTCCGACTATGAAAATAACGGTTCTAGGTCACCATTACTCGATAGACCTTCTGATGTGCGAGTAGTGCGCAGTAAAACACACGCAGATGGTAAGAAACACTGTTGTGAACGACATTCAAATAAACATAATTTAGACTGCCCCAACGATAAAATCAAACCTGTAAGACTGAAAAGGTTACCAAAACACGAGCCTCAGTACGATGCTAAACGTCCTGAACGACCAACTCCCTGTTGCGAATGTAAAAACAACATAAACATAAACCCCAACGGGGTCTACTTTGACAAAGCCAGTGGGAGTTCTAAGGACTTGTTAATAGAAAAATCCAGTCTAGAATCCAATGAGAATCCGGATCAGCCGGAAAATAAATTAGCTGAAAAGAAAGTAATTGAGAAGAAACTCTGGGACCATGATATATCTAATTCTAGCAGTAGTAGTGATACTTATTTGGACGGACGATCAAAGGATTTTAGAAAAGATAGAAATATTGCACCAGAAACAGAAGAATCACAACTAACTGGTGATAGTAAAAGTACTGATGAGAGAAGTGTGTATAGCTTAGATTGGTTATTTGAGGAATCCGAACCACCCAAAGTCAACTGTTGTAAAGAAACGGGCGCCTGCGCACTTCCAGAGGAAGTTCTGTGTCAAAAACTTGCCAATGCACTTGGCGAATCGTCTTCCAATGTTCCAAAAAACTTGGGTGCTATACCAAAGCAGATAAAAAACTTAGCGCGTTCACGAGCTTCCTCACAGAAGGAGAACAAGAAGAGAGATTCTAAAAGAGAAAAAGATGAGAATCAAAATGAGGATGTTCATGCGCTGGAAGAGGCGGTGGAAGCTCAGGCTGCTTTGGTACAAGGGTTGGAATGCTTGTTTGCAGCGACGAATGCCAACACGGTCGTTATGCCCCCTCCAAACAGAGAGGAGAGGTCGCGTAGCCACAGACAGAGCATTCGTGACAGAGAGAATTCGCACAAAACCAGAAAACGTTCTATAGAAGAAGTAGCACAAACCTCGACCAACACCCTCCTTCCTACTTCCATGCCTTTATTAGCTGCATTCCTCAACTCTAGAGTAGATTTTGGGCCTTGTTGTCTTCCTGCTTACGTGGCTAACGCTGCAGAATCCACTGCTCCTCAAAATGCGCAAGCCGCAGAGGAGGGGCCAAGGCTTAGGCCCTTGATGGATAGAAACCATAGAAATCGTGTTAGGAAAATAAAGCGGTCGACTCGACAGCGGAACAATCCTACATTACACAACAACACGGAAAAGAAAGAGAAGCCTCCTGCGCCGGACAACTCGAATAGTTCCACCAGTGTCCACTTCGCCACGTCGTTTGACGACACCACTGACGGCGCGATACATTGCTTCATGGACGAATATGGCAACTGGATGTCGTACACCTTCGATAAAAATAGCTCAGGACGGGCGCAGGCAACACCGATCCCTTTGCCAGAGAAAGAAGACGGTATGCGCATAAACAGGGTAAAACCTATCGACAACCCTGACAATTCTCAAGAAACCGCCGGAGAAGGCAGCTGCGGCTCTCTGGAATCTGAAGCGTGTAATAGCGAAAGTATACCTAAAACAAAACGCGGAGACAGCATCGACCAAAGTTCCTCAAACCAGGGAAGCAATAACCCTCTACTGTCGAGTAATAATAATGTATCGACGGTCGTTCCTATTAACACTAATAATGCTAACAAACGTTTCTATGTGTTTGACGGAGGAACTAATACTGATCAACCCAGGTCACCTGTAGCTTATGTGACTGATAGTCTATTAGAACAAATCGAGGCTGAAAGACAGTCCAGAATGGGACTGCCCAGTATGCATATAAACTTTCTAATGAATCAACAAAGGGCACAGCAATTAGCCCAACAACAGGCTGACAATACATACGCTAACATACAGAGTTTAATGCCCTCGATAGGCGAAGAAAGTGTAGAAATAAATATTAGGAGCAAATTCTCAAAACTTATGGATGATATGGAGAAGGCGAATCAGCCGAAACCAAAGAGTTACTACAAGTTTAAACTGTCTAATTGTTTGGAATTGAAAGTGAGTATGGATAGACTACAATTAATGGCTTTGTTCGATAGAAATTTGACGTGCAAGGAGACTTTTGTCACAATATTTTTAGCTGTGATGGTAGCCGTTTTGGGCTCCATGGTGTTGAATCTTGGATTCTACAGGGATATATACGCGTTCTGGTTTTGCTTCATAATGGCTGGGAGCCAGTACTCTCTGCTGAAGAGTGTCCAGCCGGACTCAGCGTCGCCAGTCCACGGCTTCAACAAGATGGTCGTGTTTTCTCGGCCAGTATACTTCTGTATATGTACGGCACTATTGTGTGGAGTGCACAGTTACTTAGAGCAAACGGTGCCTTTTGCCGACGAAGGGCACACGAGACGAAAACGAAGTTACAATGAAATGAAACCTATAACAATTTACGGGTTTGAAATGAACGAGAGGGATTTTTTACTCGTAATTCAAGATATTCTGTCAAAGTTCCTACTGTTTTTTCCTCTGGCGTTCAGCCTGGGGCTATTTCCTCAAGTCAATACATTTCTCATGTACCTATTGGAGCAGATTGACATGCATGTGTTCGGGGGTAACGCTACAAGCAGTTTGAGCGCTGCTGTGTATTGCGTAGTACGTTCTATCGCAGCTATAGGAGTGTTATATGGATTTGCTTATAGCGGGTTAGTTGAAGGCAAGAAATCACAGCACCAGAAACACAACATCCTATTTTCAATATTCTGCGGCCTCCTCGTGCCCATAGCGTACCACCTAAGCCGCAGTGCAAGTGACTACACTCTTATCTGGAATCTAATAAAGAAACACCTGCTCCCTCCTGAGTTGTATGTGGTTCAGAACCTGGATGGTTCTCCAGAACTAGATAAAGTCGACCCGAACACGTTGACTGATGATAAGAAAAACAATTCAGAGAGTAATATATCCAAACAGAACTCCATTGGGAGCTCTGCTTCGAAGATCAACTTTAGTTCCGAGACGAATATTGCTAAGCAAAAGCGTTCTCAAACGTTGAGTGTTAGCTCGTTAAAAATGGATCCCAGGGGTGATACGATGAATTCTACCACTTCTCTAAAAGCTGATCCGCCTACTGAAGATGATAAAACTGCAGATACTAACACAAATACTTCGAATGTGAAGCAAGATAGTTCGGAGAAACCTGACGAGGATATGGAGGATCCGTTGCCTAAGAAGCTGCAGGCGACGGTGAACGCGCGGCTGAAGAATGACGTCATCGTGTGCACGTTCCTAGGATTGTTCGTATTCGGACTTCACTGTACGACAGTGTTCACTACGCTTAGACCGCAACTTAATACGGTGAGAATTATTCATCATTGTTTATTTATATAAATACTAGCTTTCCGCCAGCGGCTTCGCCCGCGTATCTTGGTATTACTTATAACTTTCATCTCCTATTTCAATCCCTTGCAGCCCCTTTTCGCATAAAAAAATAGCCTGTGTCCTTTCTCAGACTCTACACTATCTGTGTAGTATTTCATTTAAACGGTTCAGTAGTTTTGGCGTGAAAGTGCGACAGACGGAAAGACAGACAGGGCTACTTTCGCATTTATAATATTAGTAAGACTTAGCTTTGGAAGTAGTGTTGTATCGATTAAATTATTTTGATAATCCTAAATACCTATGCCAAGAATAATCGATGATTGATTGAATGTTTTAGGTATATTTGCATAATCGATATATGTTTTTTTTATCATCATACCATCACATATGTATTCCCCAAAGGGTTTGACAGGTGTGTACTAATACACGCCCATAGTTTGCTATTTTGTTTAGGACTTATGTAATAGCCAGCGAGCCTACTGGGCACAATACCAAACTAAGCTGCTACTGAAGATTGCCCAATAACACTTAGCTTGACCTCGAGCAGGTGTTATGGATAATCGCGGGCATCCTCGGCTGGGTGCTGCACTACCTGACGCCGCAGCTCCGCAAGCAGCAGCCGTGGCTGTGCCTCGCGGGGCCCGTGCTGAAGCAGCATGAGCACGCGCAGTTCGAGGTCACGGAGCCGGCGAGACTCATGTGCTTTGAGAAGGTATGAATAGTGTGGAAATTTTTAATAATAGTGTCGTTGACGAATTTTGATTTAGCGATGGGTACAGTCAGCATCAGATAATATTGGGACATAGAAAGTGTTCAAAATGATCAAAACAAATAATAAAATTAAACTTTATCTAAATATGATAAAGTTCATTTCAGAATGACAGTTGCCGTGTAGTGTGTTCGTTCTGAAACATTCCTTGTGCCGTTGAAATTATAGTTTAATTTTCTTAGTTGTTCCGATCATTGTAAACGCTTTGTATATCCCGATATACTTGATGCTGACTGTACTGCATAACACCATATATAGAAATTTTGTTGATTCGATACTGCATAATCCTAAACGTCAATTTTTTTCTTAGTACAAAAATCTAATAATAATTATTGTATGACGCACACGTAGTAGGTTGATTCATGTTTGGGTATTCATTTGTGAAATTATTGTTGAGAAATTTCTGGGTTTAAATGAAAAGATAGCCAATGACAATATTAAGTTGGTAGTTGTAGCTTTGTGCGAGGCTGGGGACGGGTCGCTAATTTGTGTAATTATATTTATGTATAGTAGCATTGACGTTAAAATTCCTTTACGACCCTTAGAGTGAATGTCGTTTGCACATCACAAGACAACAAGGTCTATTTTTGCTTACAAGACCAAGTGACAGATTGATAATGACCCTTAGTAAATTTAATTTTGACGGAGGTTTTTGTCAAAAGTGATAAAGCAATTGAATGGTCGACTATACAATGAATGTGTTATCGAACAGATGTTCGTGTACCTGTGTTTCCTGGAGCGCAACGTGCTGTACCCGGGCGTGGTGATCGCCGCCACCACGCAGGACGCGCCCGCCATCGCCGCCAAGTACGGGGACGCCGTCGGGGCACTCATCATATGCGTCTGCGCATTGAAATGTCAGTGCCCTTTAAACTTACCCACATCCTACTAATATTATAAATGTGAATGTTTGGATGGATGGATGAATGAATGGATAGATGTTTCTTACTCTTTCACGCAAAAACTACTGAGTGGATCTGGATGAAATTTGGTACAGGGATAGATTATATCCTGGAATAGCACATAAGCAACTTTTTATCCTGGTAAAATATATGGTTCGCGTGTTATAGATTTGTTTTAAGAAGATGAGTATAGACGATTACATCGTTAACATAGAAAAAATTATAAGTAATACCCAGACGACGCGGGCGAAGCCGCTGGCGGAAAGCTAGTATTATAAAAGTGAGTTTGAATGGATGGGTGGATGTTTGTTACTCAATCACGCCAGAACGGCGGAACGGATCTGGATGAAATTTTGCACAGAGACACACCTGTGACACTCCATACAAACTTTCCGATACCGCTGCACACTGTAATACCAAATGTCAAACTTGTCAAAATTACGTTTGTGCACGTGCAAATGCAAATGTGTGCGTGAGAGTGCGTAAGGTTTGTTGTGTGCGTTACCCCAACAAGAAAGTATCTCCTAGAGTTATATGAGTAGAACGTATAGTTGGTGCCTTATCTGCTGTAAATGTGCCCCCACATAAAAAATGAGTGCCCCCTGTCGTTTCGAAAAAAAATCGAAAAAACGATTCTTGCTGGGGTAACGTTTTTCTAGCAGGAAAATTCTAAACGAATGATCGGAGAGAGAAAAACTGTGCATGGCCAGATAGCTTATATGTGTGCCAAAATGTGCCCCCAAAAATAAAATCTGTGCCCCTTCAGATTTTCGAGATATTGCATTTCCTGCTGGAGTAACGTTTTGATGAATAGTATATCTCTAAAACCATTGCATGTGCCCCTGTAGAATAAACATACGCGAGTAGCTCTTAATGTGTGCCCCTTTGTGCCCCAATTAGATTTTAGAAAATATTTATAGTTTTCAAGTTATCGCGGTTTTATGAAAACCCGAAAAAACATCGCAGCGCCTAAATGAGACAAGGCATAACTTCGCTGAAAACTGTATTCGGTCTTTCTTGACGCTAATAATAACCATACAAAGTTTCAAAAATGTTCATGCATGCGTTTTTGAATAATCTTGCTAAATGTAAAAACGATGGTGTCATAACTTTGACGGCAAAATACAAGGAACTGGCACAATCCCAGATGTGTAGGTGTAAACCAAAATCTTGTGCCTTTAGTCAAAAATATATGGTGAAAATATTGAGCTTCAAATGTTACGCATTAAGTAAATATAAACAAAAAACCAAAATATGTAAACAACGGCTGGTTATCCGACCAAATCTGAATGACTACTAAAAAGCGACGGATTCATACTTAACGAGGACCTTCTTTATTGGACGTATTATACCTAAGCTGTTGTCCTTACAGTCGCGTTCAAAAGTTTTGAGGGCTAATTAAAAAATATATTAAATGCACCTTGTGACTATATAAATGAAACAGCTTGTTGATGTGGAAATTATTATTTTTATTCCCTTAATTTTAATTCTTAAAGTAATTATTGCATCAAATCACAGATCAAATTTCCTACCTATAAATATTATAAATTATTTGCACGTTGTGTAGTCATTATTATTTAAATCACAGATCAGTTTTTCATAGCCTAACATAATTATAATTAGTAAACATCACAAAAAATCACAGATCAATATTAAGTATAAGAATAATATTGTGTAAAAAAATATTAAATTTGAAATTACAGATAAATAATATTCTTACGAGTAACTTGCATATACATACAACATTATCACATGACTGTGGAATGACACTTAGATATCTAAAACGCCATCAAATCAAAATTATGTGACAATACATAATCAGCATTAATATAATCGTTGGTTAATAATTATAAATCCCTCATAGGTACGTAATACGACATACAAAATGGAAACACGTTGTTGCATCACAGATCATTGTGCGGTTGACTATAGGTATACACTAAATACAACTCTCAAAACTGTAGGTACCAACATTTATTTGGTTAAGGTGAATGCTCCAACCAACCCGCGTAATTCAAATTTTCTTACGTTTTTTGCAATTTGCACACCAGTGCTATGAGTGCTAGGTTGTATGTTGATTAAAATATTATTCGCGGCTGTAAGACATATGTAGATACAAAATTATAATCATCAATATCATCAATACAATGCTCTAAGTTCATAAAGATGTAGGAATGAGTTTTCCTGTTTTTTCTTTTTTCCTACGCCTTTATTTAGTACGAAAATATTTAGTGTCAGTTTATTTGTTGTCACGAAACGTCGCTGCAATTTGTACAAAAAAAATACGTGTGAATAACAGTGCATTTCCAAATAAAGAAGCGAGTATTATTTTCATAGCATTAGCCTATTAATACAATTCATGTATGTATCGTCTTTATCTGTATATTACAAGTTATTCTGATATTGTGGCTAATTGAGGTTGTTTCTCACGAAAATGCTACACATATGAGTCACATTTCGTCACTCATATGACGTAACTCACATCTACGTGTAAAGTTAAAACATGTTTACACTGCGGCTGAAAATTTTAACAAATTATATGCCGGCGGCGTCCGGTGTTATCTCCATACAAAACGTTTCACTATTAAATAAATCCGACATTTACGGAAAATAGATATAAAAGAGTTTTAGTGTAATTTTTTAAAATAATAATTTGGAGGTTTCGAATAAATGCTAAATTTGATCATTAAACCTGCATTTTAGCTCCCTGCCGGACCCTGCTCAATTTGAGCAGTAGGACATAGTTTTAACTCTGCTTTACAATAAATGTGACTTACATTAGTATAAAAATACAGGTATGTCACAAAACAGTTTGGTCACGATTTTGAGCATGTTAGTCACAGTCATGTACATTTTATTTGAAAATGGCTCTTATAAATGTACTTAATCATGTGTAAGGTCATAGAAACTGTTCGGGGTTGGGGTGAGATAGAGATAAACTCGGAAAAGGGTTAATAAAAGTTACTATATTTCAATGAAACAATTAAAGGATTAAGATTAAATGAGGTGAATAGGATGGGGTTTGAGTCACGCGCACGGTATGACGTCGAACAGCGAACTAACTTTATTACATATTTTGCAATACAATAAATGATTGGACATACAGTGCGGTGTCGCGATTATGATGACCTAAGTAAAACGTGCTGTACGGTGGTTGACCCCGTACATACTCCCGGGGGCAGAAATGGGGTTAGTGTGGTCTTAAACTAAATGGATGATGAGAGATACAAGATGAAAAACAATGTTCAAATTAAATGCTAAGTGGTAAAATAAGGTTAGTAAATAATGAAATAAACAAGGGTTTTCCAATTATGAACTGTTATTAGAGTTCAAATCGGGAAGAGAAAATACACGAAAAATGGGTGAAGAGGCCCTATCCTTCTTATGCAAACATTCGTTAGATTTGGCTAGTCCTTTGGGATCACCTCTAATTGATAGAGATACATTTTGTCCTTTTTCCCTAAGATCACAGCACTTACTCACAGCACTTTTCATTTTGTCTAAAGATTGCCTTTTTTCCCTAACTTCACAACACTCACTTATAACACTTTCTTTACCGGGGTGCGAGGCGGGTACCGAAGTCGCGGTCGACTCTTCTCCTGTAGGTACAAAAGGTACCCGACGTGCTGACTGTCGTCTCCATCGCCAAAAGCACATTGCCGCCACTAGCAAGATTACGAAGATAAGAAAATATATAGCAGCGTAATGGTGCACGTCGTGGTAGGATATTTTCTCACTCAAAGGTTCACTCTGCTTCAGGGTTTCTATATTTTTCTTTATAGCTTCAAATTGTCGCAAGATTTCAGAGTTGTTGGGATCAATCTCAGGAGCAGCAGGGATCGAAATGTTCAAGATATGATTAATTGGGGATATTTCGGGCGCGTCAATTCTTGCGCCTGTATTAATTTTACTAGACAGCCTTCTGGTCGGATGCACAAGGAAATCTCCTGTCTTTATCAGGCAGCCTTCCTGAACCTTTAACAGACCGGCGTTTAACAATGTTGCCGCAGTAATTTGACCTTCACAAAGAAATTTGATGTGGCATTCGTTGCAACAAAAATAATAGTAATTATTATCCGAGGTTAATTCTTTCCAAACATTTTTGCAAGTAGTCTTGATAGTTTTGCAAGTTCTTGTGTTTGGGATAGTTTCACAGAAGCTATGATCATCTTTCAAGTGGTAAATAGGATTTCTGATATGGCAAAGAATCATCATAGAGTTCTGTCTTACACAAGACTGGAGATCGGCTTGAGAGATTGTTACATAAGAGTCCTTTCGAATGTTTATGGCTGCATATTTTGAGATGACTTCTACATTTATCATGTCGTGGTTGGAGGATTGTGAGACTGGGATGAGATTAAATATTTCGTAAAGATCTCTTTCTATTAGGGGTATTCTTATTTCGATAAGTAAGTACTTATAACAGTACTTAGTTCTCACGTTTATCAGGTTATAGAGATCCTTGAGATTTGAATAGTCAACAGGAATTGCCAAATCCTTAGGTATTTGTGCTGATATCGAGTTTAGCTCGGATCTCAGCTGGGTTGGAGATATCAAATGGAAGTCCAATTTTCCATTATAAATATTTGTCACCGTATCTAAAATATAGTCCTGTATTCTTCTAAGGCTATACAATAAGTTCTCAGCTGTGAGGGCAGAGGTTAAAAAATCTGTAATAAGACTCATGTTTTGTACATGGTGTTTAAGGTCTTGATAAAATTCTTTGAGGCTATTAATTTTGTGATTAATCGATTTGTGGTGCTTGATTATGGTGTTTTCCATTCTTTTCATAAGATTAAACTCGGCTTCCACGACAGAGGTTTGATTTTTCCAAAGTTTATACAAATGTTTGTCATTTTCTTTTAAAAGGTCAATGTCTTTTTCATACTTCTCAGCAAACCGTTGATCTAATACACCAAACAAACTGTTTGCTACGTAGCCTACCCCGTCTATCAGTCCGCGACGCCGGCGCCGTCGCTTCTCTCCAGTTACAAATGATTCATTCATCATAATTATACTATCGTAATGTTTTATTTCTTCGAACTCGTGCCCGATTTGTAATAGGATACCTTCGCAAGGTGTTTGTTCTTTTATCGTAGAGCATATTGTTTCAAGATATTTAATATACTTTTCGAGTGCCGCCTTGCCGTCGTTATAGGGATATGTATCATAATAAACAATTAAGCGCCAATCGTCTCGAATAAGGTGCATGTTTGACAGTTTATCGAAATAAATGCTGTTGTTGTTCAGTGGGGTAAAGTTATAGGATGCTTGAGATATGTTTATCAGAGACAGAAAAAATAACGTCATTGATAAAACTATAGCCGAGAGCGAAATACGTTTACGTTTGATTTTTTTCTGCTTTGTGTCATTGTCTTCAACTTTCGTGTCATCTGGAGGATGATCGATTCCATTTGTAGGTAATCGTGACAATTTCACCACTGGTCGTTTCATGAACCCGTTTTTGGTTTTTAGGGTGACGACTCTCACAAGTCCGTCAGTTCCGGGATGAAGTTCTACTACTCGACCTAGGGCCCATTTTCCTGGCGGGAGGTTTTCGTCCTTTATGATTACTATGTCGTTGAGGTTGAGATTCTTTTGAGGTTGTCTCCATTTAGCTCTAATGGATAACTGTGTGAGATACTCGTTTTTCCACCGAGCCCAAATGTCTCTATAGATTTTTTGCACTAAGTACCAGCGAGTTCTAAGATCATTTTCTGTTTCAAAGATCGTCAAATTAGGCCCGCTTGCTAAAAAGTGAGCAGGAGTTAAAAAGTCGATATCTTCGGGATCTTCCGTTAAAGGACAAAGCGGTCGAGAGTTTAGACAAGCTTCGAGTTGAGATAGTAGAGTGTTGTACTCTTCGTAGGTGAGTTTTTGCTCCCCGACGATACGTTTGATGTGATGTTTCAAGCTTTTTACTGCAGCTTCCCAAAGTCCACCGGCGGATGGCCATGACGGAGCGTTGAAATGCCACTCGATGTTCATTTCGGAGATGATGGAGATATTCTCGAGGCTTGACAGTACCTCGGAGATTTGAGATATTTCTTGTTTAAGGATCTTATTTGCTCCTATGAAGTTAGTTCCCTGGTCACTGTAGATGTGTCCAGGAACCCCTCGTCTAGCTGACATTCGTCTAAGCGCCGCAATAAATGCGGACGATGTGAGATCCGATACGATTTCTAAATGTATGGCCTTTGTGACCATGCATACAAATACTGCGACATATCCTTTGGTTGTTTTGATACCTCGACCTTTATTTGCTTTTACTAAGACATGTCCAGTATAGTCAATTCCAGTGTGATAAAAGGGTCGATTGGGATTTAATCTGGATGAGGGTAAGTCGCCCATAAGCTGCCGTTGAGGTATGGGATCGTGTCTCCTACATTTTACACACATTCTTAGTCGCTTTTTTGTTACTAAGTTCCCTCCAAGTATCCAGTATTTTTGTCTTATAAATCCGGTTGTCATTTTTACTCCACCGTGAAATACTAATTTATGAGATTCATCAATAATAAGGTCCGCTAATTTAGATTGATTCGGGATGATTATGGGGTGCTTCATTTCGAGATTAATGTTGGAATTTTTTAGTCGTCCACCGACACGGAGTATCCCTTTGGCATCTAAGATAGGATTAAGACTCAGAATTTGGCTTTTCTTGCTCAAGAGTTCACGATTCTCAAGGCGAGATATTTCCTTGAAAAAGAATTCCTTTTGCACCTGTTTTATCAATAGTTCATTTGCTTCTTTTAGATCTTGCAAGGTGAGATAATTACTGCGGTTTCTTTTGTAAATAAAAATATCGATAAATTTTTTGACGTAGGCTATAGCTCGAATTACTTTCCGATGAGAGCTATAACGTTCTAAGAATTGTTTTATAATTGAAGTGTCGTGATCCGTAATGACAGTGTTTACAGACTTTTTCTTTCTGAGGTCTTCAGTTGTATTGTATGATATTGTTTCAGGATTTTTTTCTGGGTTGTATTGTGGAAGCCAGTGGGGTCCCTGCCACCAAAGTGAATGGTTTGCCAAATGAAAAGCAGTGAAGCCACGGCTAGCGCAATCAGCGGGGTTTTCTTTAGATTTTACGTATCTCCACCTATTTTTCGGGATTATCTCGCATATCATTTTCACTCGGTTGGCCACAAAGGGTTTCCATTTCTCAGGTTCACCATTTATCCATCCTAGCACTGCCATAGAATCCACCCAACCATACACTTGGGTGTTAAAATCAGGTAAAGATGAGATTATTTTTCCCATGAGTTTCGTTAATAAAAGAGCTCCGCTAAGCTCCAAACGTGGTATCGATAAGGCTTTTTTCAGGGGTATGACTTTAGATTTTCCGGCAACAAGGGTCACATACGTGGAGCTATTTCTCTGGATTTTACAATACACAACACATGCGTAGGCTTTAGTACTAGCGTCACAAAAGCCATGGAGTTCAATTAAATCATTCTCCTGGGTTTGTATCCAGCGGGGTATTTTAAATTGGGATATATGAGGTAAGTCAGATTTTATATCTTTCCATTCTAAGGCGATATCCTTTGGAACAGCTTGATCCCAGCCTAGTTCCATTTTCCACGTTTCTTGAAATGAAATTTTGAGTTTTATTGTGACTGGCGACAGCCAGCCTAAGGGGTCAAAGATCTTGGAAATTTCGGACAAAAATTGTCGCTTTGTTGGGATGTGTTCTGAGATCATTTCTATGGGATGAAAGACAAATGTGTCATCGATTGGGTTCCATCGAAGACCTAAAGCCTTTGTGGATTCCGGCTGCTTAAACTGAAATACTTCCTTTTGAGGATCAATAGTATTGTCTAAAAGTTCAGGCAAGTTAGAACGCCATTTCCTAAGATTGAGGCCGCCTGCCTTAAGAAGGTTTATCATCTCTATCTTGAGCTGTTTAGCTGTGGTCACAGTATGAGCTCCATGCATGAGGTCATCCATATAAAATGAATTTTCTAAAATAACTGGAGCACTACTGTTGGGGTAATTATGTCGTTCATCTATGGCAAGTTGTTTAAGGGTCATCATGGCCAGAAAAGGTGCGGCCTTTGTTCCGTAGGTGACAGTTGCTAATTGGTATTCTTTTAAAGGTTGGGATTTATGATTTCTCCATATAATTTTCTGGAATTTTTGATGATCAGGATGTAGCCAAATATTGCGGAACATTTTTTCTATGTCAGCCGTGAATGCAAATCTAAATTGCCTCCATTTTAGGATAAGACTTAGAAGGTCCTGTTGCAGATTCGGCCCTCTACACATAAGATCGTTGAGGCTGTGGCCCGTTGATGTTTTTGCCGATGCATTAAAGACAACTCGTAGTTTTGTAGTTGATGACTCGGCTCGATGAACACAATGGTGCGATAGGTAGCAACCTGTGTTTATGTCGTCATTTGATGCAACGGGTGTCATGTGTCCGAGTTCTAAGTACTCAGATATAAATAATTTATAGTCGCGTGCCAATTCGGGTTGCTTTATTAATTTCTTTTCGATTTGAAAGAATTGAGCGACCGATTTTGTTTTTGATTCCCCCAATCTTTCTTCAAAATTTTCTTTAAAGGGTATTTTCACGACGTAGCTGCCATCTTTTCGCCTTGAGGTTGAAGATTGAAAAAGCTCGATGCAGTTTCGGTCTTCCTCGGATATCGATAAGGGTTCATGAATATCCTCCATTTCCCAAAACTGCTGGATATCTGCAATGTTGTGTAGGATGACATTGCATTGGAATGTTTTGCAGTTGCCGCTTAAGATCCATCCCAACTGTGTCTGTTGAGCAATGGGCAACATTCCCTCTGATCGACAAATACCATCTAAAAGGATTATGGAATAAATATCGGCACCAAATAAGATATCAACTGGTCTACTTTTGTAAAATTCGGGGTCTGCTAAAGTTATTTGGTTAAGGGTTGGCCAATTTGGTTCTGTAAAGGTATAACTAGGCAAATTGTTAACCAGTCTTCGCATTATAAATACGTCTGTTTGAAATGTGAAGTCATTTATTAATGACATGCACTTAATAGAGATCATGCCTTTGCAACTGTTCTCATTATTTCCGATTCCCGAGATATAACCATTACATTTTTGTCGAGGCAGCTTTAATAACTGAGCGGCCTTTTCAGTAATGATAGAGGTCTGCGACCCTTGATCCAAAAGAACTCTCATCCTTTGGTAAGAACCGTCTGCTGCTTGTACCTTTATGATTGCTGTCGCGAGCAGTATTTCTGATGGGTCATTTTGTATTGATGCAAAGGAGTTCATGTCTTGCTGCTGAGGTAAAGATTTCGTAATTGCGGCGGCATTTGGCCCCGATCGCGGCATATCCGGTGTCGCATTTCTTGACGCAAAACATTCATGAAGAATTGTATTGTGGTCTTTATTGCACTCTTTACACTTTAACTCGGAAAGGCATTTTTTACCTTCATGATAGTGTAAGCAGTTGGTACAAAGGTTCAAATTTGCAACTGCATTTCTTCGTACAAAAGGTTGCATTTTCAATAACTTTGGGCACACGTGTATGCGATGGTCGTTTGTGTTACAAATAGGACATGACTTGCGTTTTTCGATGCCCTTATAATTGGACTTTGCTGATTGCGAAACAACTTGGTTTGTTGAGTAGGAATGGTTAGGATTGTTGTAATTTTGTTTGAATTTTGGAGTGAAGCCCTTTGAAGATGAAGGTTGGTTGTTATGATAACCTTTGGATGACGAAGATTGTTGTTGATAGTAGGATTGTTGAGAAGGTTTTTGCGTAAAGATTTCGTGTTTCTTTCGTGAAGTTTCCAATGATACAAACTTATTTTCCAAAAATTGAAGGAATTCTTCTAACACGGGTAATTCCTTTGGAGATTTTAACGAGTCGATATAATCATCATTGGTTTCAGAGTCTAATTTCTCAGCTAAAATACATACAAGGAAGGGATCCCAGGTAGAAACGTCAATACCTAGGTTTTTTATAGCATTTACGCTCTCGTATGTTGTGTCGTGGATGCGTTTTAGATGATTGACTGATTTTTGTTGGGTTGTAGGTATATTAAGGATGTTTTTGAGATGGGATAAAAAGATTCGTCGCTTATTGTCATAGCGATGGTTAAGGATATTCCAACATACAGGATAATTGCTGGAGCTTATTTGGAGATGTTGGATCAATTTTTCCGGCTCGCCCTTGATCTTACTTTTCAGGAACTGCATCTTTTGGGCATTCGAGAGAGATGGGTTGTTATGTACAGTCTCAGTAAATAGATCTTTGAATGAGACCCACTGGGTGTAGCTACCCTCAAAGATGGCTATTTCCATTTTGGGTGTTGATTTCTCAATATGTGCCACGGACCACATTTTTTTGTTGATATCCTTTTTGAGTCCTTTATAATATTTCTCATAGTTATTAAATTGCTCTTCGTACTGAGCGTTTGAGCCGTTGAGCTCGTTGTCGATCTCCCAATGTAGGGAATCAATCGCTGTCCAACGAGTTTTCAAGGTTTTCAATATATCTTCAAACTCCCACTTTTCCGAGATGAGATCGAGATCAATGTCAGCAGCTTCTCTTGAAAAAGCTCTGAAGTTGGTAGCTTGTTTCCTTAGGAGATCTTCTGTCTTGCTAGCGTTAGAGCTATCCTTGACAGGGGGATTCTGAGACGACAGACCCGATGATTGAGGATTTGAGGGTGGTTGAAATGTAGGTGGTTTCAATACGGGAGTCTGTGGTCTGCTCTTGGAAGGATTATAATTCTGAATGGCTGTTTTAAGATCGTTATATTTTCGTTTCATTTGATCATATTGATTGGTAGTAAAATACACATGAGATTGATCCCCAAAAGATAATAAGTTCATATGATTATTATGAAATTCGGTAAAATATTGCTCCAAACTCTCTAGACGCCGACGTAAGTAGTCGGCGGTCTTTCGCTCTGCACCATCTTTCTTGAAGTTCGAGTAGAATTTATCCACTGCTTCAATGATTTGTTGCTGGGTAGCTAAAATGTCATCCATTGTAGCCATTATAAGGATTAGAAAAGATAAGTCTTACTTGGATAGGTTTCTTCAGTCGAAGGTTGATTGACAGCGGTGTCCTACAGCTAACTTCTTACAGTGCAAACAAACGGTAAATTCCTTTGCGCCTTCCTAGGCACCGGGGTCATACAGGATCACGAGGTGAGATGAGGTGGTGGTGCCCTTCCAAGCACCGAGGTCATACAGGATCACGAGGTGAGATGAGGTGGTGGTGCCCTTCCAAGCACCGAGGTCATACAGGATCACGAGGTGAGATGAGGTGGTGGTGCCCTTCCAAGCACCGAGGTCATACAGGATCACGAGATAAGATGAAACACCCACTTTACTCTCAAAAGTTCGTAATTTTGTTCTGCGAAACCACTATAACGCACACATAGCACAAATAACTACACACGCGTTTTGGTCCCGCAATCCGGCTCGAAGGACCAATGTTCGGGGTTGGGGTGAGATAGAGATAAACTCGGAAAAGGGTTAATAAAAGTTACTATATTTCAATGAAACAATTAAAGGATTAAGATTAAATGAGGTGAATAGGATGGGGTTTGAGTCACGCGCACGGTATGACGTCGAACAGCGAACTAACTTTATTACATATTTTGCAATACAATAAATGATTGGACATACAGTGCGGTGTCGCGATTATGATGACCTAAGTAAAACGTGCTGTACGGTGGTTGACCCCGTACAGAAACAGCTATTAAAATATAATCCAATAACAACTTTATTTTATTAGTTATTACTTTTCTACTTCAGTGTACTCAGGCACAACACGTGTGAACCGGTTAGTGAGTAAAGTAAAGAAGGTCATCGATATGTATGAATCCGTCGCTTTTTAGTAGTCATTCAGATTTGGTCGGATAACCAGCCGTTGTTTACATATTTTGGTTTTTTGTTTATATTTACTTAATGCGTAACATTTGAAGCTCAATATTTTCACCATATATTTTTGACTAAAGGCACAAGATTTTGGTTTACACCTACACATCTGGGATTGTGCCAGTTCCTTGTATTTTGCCGTCAAAGTTATGACACCATCGTTTTTACATTTAGCAAGATTATTCAAAAACGCATGCATGAACATTTTTGAAACTTTGTATGGTTATTATTAGCGTCAAGAAAGACCGAATACAGTTTTCAGCGAAGTTATGCCTTGTCTCATTTAGGCGCTGCGATGTTTTTTCGGGTTTTCATAAAACCGCGATAACTTGAAAACTATAAATATTTTCTAAAATCTAATTGGGGCACAAAGGGGCACACATTAAGAGCTACTCGCGTATGTTTATTCTACAGGGGCACATGCAATGGTTTTAGAGATATACTATTCATCAAAACGTTACTCCAGCAGGAAATGCAATATCTCGAAAATCTGAAGGGGCACAGATTTTATTTTTGGGGGCACATTTTGGCACACATATAAGCTATCTGGCCATGCACAGTTTTTCTCTCTCCGATCATTCGTTTAGAATTTTCCTGCTAGAAAAACGTTACCCCAGCAAGAATCGTTTTTTCGATTTTTTTTCGAAACGACAGGGGGCACACATTTTTTATGTGGGGGCACATTTACAGCAGATAAGGCACCAACTATACGTTCTACTCATATAACTCTAGGAGATACTTTCTTGTTGGGGTAACGCACACAGGTTTGTTGGCAGTCCGTCCGGCAAGAACACCGGCAGAATGCGGGGGACCTGAGGTATCTGACGTTAGGGAGAGGCGGAGAGTGGCCATTCTGTTATTATTTATTCTGTGACAGAGATAGATTATAGTTTGGAATAGCACAGGCTACTTTAAATACCCAGAATACGCAGCCAAAGCCGCTGGCTGAAAGCTAGTTAAGTTTATAATTCCTTACTTACACACTAACATCACTTCTAACCCTCAACCTTTGTCCTCAGGCCTTAGAAACGCGTACTCAGAACCAGAATCTCAATACCTGATACTAGTATTCGCAGTGCTCCTCTTCCAAAGAGATCTGAGCAGTCAGAAGATCTCGGAGACCTTCCTGGTGGACTATTGCATCACTGCCATCATCTTCAGTAAGGTCTACGAGTTTCTTTTGAAGGTAAAGTCGTGTTTTTCTTGCTTATTTCTTTTCCTGTATTGTTTGCAATGTAATGTAATAAAACAAAATAAAGGTAAAAAATGTATGAATGCCAACAGATCCAGTTCGTGGTGACGTACATAGCGCCGTGGCAGATCACGTGGGGCAGCGCGTTCCATGCGTTTGCGCAGCCGTTCTCGGTGCCGCACTCCGCCATGTTGTTCCTACAAGCCGCCGTGTCGGCGCTACTGTCCTCGCCTTTGACGCCGGCTTTAGGTGCGTACCGTGCTACTCTGTAATGGTAGTCTTATAAGATTACTTTTACAACATTTTGACTTATAGTCTGCACGGAACTAGTCGGCCGCGCCTTAGGTATGTGAGCGGTGAGACGGCGGGGCGGGGGCGCTTGTTTTCGTTCACAGTAACCCGCCGCCTCACCCCCGTCCCTACCTAAGGCGCGGCCAACTAGTTCCGCGTGGACTATAAATAGATCATAAAATGGGAGCTGTTATGCGACCTCATAACTGGCGTATCGACTCAATTCTTGCTTAATTATCACTTGTTGCGTAGGGTTTATTCTGTTAGCAATAAGATATCTGTAATATAAATAAATGTATAAATGATAGTATTTTGCCCATATCTTCCACTGCATCACATTTAGCTATATGTCAGAATAAGCTAGCGCCATTGAAATAATTTTGACGCTTGAAAATGTAATTAATGAAAATTCTGACACTTGTAGAAAGACAATACAGTTCTCGCCAATCATTTTCCCCGGCCTGAAGTTGGACAACATTGTCATTGTCATTTCACATTGCCAGAATTTTGACAGGATCTAGGGTTTCTCCACCAGATTGGTTCACCCGACAAAAGTTTCCAACGGTGTGTGGTCCATTCGACATATGTACATGCAAGAATTTGTTACGTAAATCCTCCTAACTGTTACCTAACTATTGTTAACAGGCAGCGCAATATTTATGACTTCATATGTCCGACCGGTAAAGTTTTGGGAACGCGACTACAACACGAAGAGGGTTGATCAGAGCAACACGAGGCTCTCGTCACAACTGGAGAGGAATCTTGGAGCCGGTAAGTTTAAAAATATATAATTATAATTTGTTTATTAAAATTTATACAAAAATTGCTTTGACAGTTTTTGGTTATAGTTCAATTCTTTTCATTCCATCCTTAGGTTGCCTGGTCTTCCAGGCAACCTTAGGATGGAATGAGATCGCTTTTCACGATAAGGCCACCCTTTGTATGATGTAAAATTCATGATTTTCTGTCTGTTAATTATTTGGTGTATAATAGTGTTTCTACTCTATTCTAAGTTCCCGTTAAAATACATTAGTACACATTTTCCTTGCCTGTATAGGCGTGATGGTATTTTACTTTTAATTTTCTATGACATATACACTGTGCAGATGACAACAACTTGAACTCGATATTCTACGAGCACCTGACACGGTCGCTGCAGCACTACCTGTGCGGTGACCTCATGCTCGGCCGGTGGGGGCAAGTTCAACAGGGCGACTGCTTTGGTAAGCTCGACTCGATTCACTAATATATCTTCTACAGCTCGGTCGAAATAACTATCCATGTCTAAACTTGTAAGCGAGTGGTAAATTTGACTGCAAAACTTGGTGTAATGACAGAATTCTTTAATATTTCGTATTCGTGATCAATGTCCTTTCTGGATTTCGATATTTTTGCACAAAATCTCCTTTCCAAGTGACTAACAATCCACTAGGGATCGGACCATGGAGAGAAAGACCCATGTCTTGCCGCAGTGAGTTCGATCTACGCATGAAAAAAACCTGGGATTAAGTTACATTTGCTAGTACCGGTCAAATGCATACCCATTTAGGTATTTTTTATGTGACCGTTATCTCAAATCTCTTCTTCCATACATCTCTATTAGCCTTGCATCTGATCATTTAATTCCGTTGTGGTCATATCCTTTCTCATACATTCCATTCATCTTTTCTTTCGTCTCCTTCCTCCCTTATATTCATCCACATTCATGTTCAAATTCACGCTCTTCACTGCAAGTCCTTAACACGAAATATCGCTAAGAGTATTTTGTCCAGTATAAGGTTATTTTTCTTGACAGTTCTGGCATCAGACTACCTCAACTGCCTAGTCCACATAGTAGAGATGGGCAACGGCTTGGTGTCCTTCCAGCTACGAGGGCTAGAGTTCAGAGGGACGTACTGCCAGCAGAGGGAGGTGGAGGCCATATCGGAGGGGCCGGAAGAGAGTAGCGGTGAGGGTTTGTTGAAATACATTAGACTTCGTGTGTTACAGTAAATGTTTTGATGTTACTTTAGAAGTGCTCAATCAATAATAATAGGGTAGGTTAAATTTATTTAGAATGATATTTATTTATTTTACAACATAATCATAAAATAATGTACTAGCGATCCGATTTAAAAAAATACATACAAATCTTGCCGTGACTATAATGAACACAAAAAAATATGTAGGCATTCAATTTGGTGCAGTTGTTTGGCAGTTATGCGCGTACAAACATTTCAGCGATTCATTTTTATTTATACTATAGATTAGCTATTCTGTGTCACTGGGACTCCATCAGAGCAAAGTAAGTGGGTGTTGAAGTGTGTATTACCCGTCAGAGGGCGTGTGCACGGGCGTGTGGTGGTGCGGCGGGCGCGTGCTGGCGCCGGGCGCGAGCTGGGCGCTGCGCTGGCTGGCGTGGCAGCTCGTCAGCGCACGCTACGTGCTCGAGGGGTACTCCGTCTCCGACAACAGCGCCGTCTCCATGCTGCAGGTCTTCGACTTCCGGAAGGTGCTGCTCACATACTACGTCAAGGTACGTACTATGCGAAGTCGCTGCACCGACTGTCCTACTTACTGGCGTTATCTGACAGACCCACGAGCATTCATATCGCCAGGAACTCTGAAAGCTCCCCACCAATGTGCTCTATTACAGTATTTTCGACCGAAACCAAAGCGAAGTGTCTGACACCGTTGGCCGGGGAATAAGGCGTAACAAAGGTATGTCTCATTTTTAATAAATGAGATATACCTTTGTTACGCCTTATTCCCCTGTGTGTATTCATTACATTCATTACATACATTACATACATTCTGTGTGTATTTATGTCCCATGAGCAGAAGTGTACACCCACACGTTGCTGGTATATTTAGGCTAACATTCAGAGACGATGCTCAGCGTAAAGTAAGGCTTCCGTATGTCAAATTTGTATTACAATTTGACATACGGAAGCGTAACTTCATGCTGAGTCTCTTTTCTGAATCTCAGCCTTAGGTCCTATATTATATTCGTCGCGGTAGGCCCAAAAGGAGATGGCGGGACGAGCTAGACCTTTACTGGAAGGATTGGCCGCAAATAGCTCTTTACCGTGACGAGTGGAAGGCGGGTAGGGAGGCCTTTGCCCTAAAGTGGGACGATAACGGCTGATAATGCAGAAATTTGTTGCTCACACCTCTTAGGGAATAGGGAATATGCGTCTTACTTAAAAAAAGGTCAAATTTTTTTTTTTATGAACTTTATCGTTTTAGAATTATGTCTATGTAGATATTATTTTATATTATTTCTTTTTTGATGAGAAAATAATTATTAAAAAGTCCAAAAAAACTGTTGGAAATTCAAATCACTTGAAACGCAACACTATCGGACAAATGGAATATGACGTCAAAGTCTACTAAAACAGTGTCTGTTGTACGTGGTTGTTTGGTTGAGAGAACGTAGACTTTGACGTCACGGCAAGCGCGCCAAAATCGCGGGTGTTTAAAATACCAATATCTGTCTCATAATTTCATAAATTTTTTTGTTACTTAATTTTAGTTTTCAGGCGCTAGAATTTTTTTTACGGCTACATAACGATATAAAGTATCGTTTAAAAATATTAAAAAAAATGTGCGTATTCCCTATTACAGGCGTGATTGTATATTTAATATTACATACCCACAATAAATGGTTCTCATTTCCATTACCAGAGTATAGTGTACTACACAATCCAGTCGAGCAAGCTAGAAGAGTGGTTGGCTTCCTCCACGATAGCGGAGGCTTTGAAGCCGATGAGCGAGAGGAACTTCGTGGACCTGGATCCCATATTCAACGTCAACCTGGACGAGGACTATGACTTTAGAGCTTCGGGAATTACTAGGTAAGTGTTCTTAGTTGTGGTGGAGCAAATAAATTAAGCTATAATTTTTTTGGCGCAAAAATTGAAACTATTTTCCCGGTATTTTGCTCTCAATGGGTCTTATTTGATGGACTGTATACGTTCTTTTAAGTTTCGTTAAGAGTAAATTTACTGTCTATCGATTTATCTATTTGGAAATGTAATATATCTCTTGACGCTAGATGACGTGAATAACCTACATAATGTGTAATGTGTTGTGCGCAGGAGTCGTTTCTGCGCGATCTACGGCGAGTGGATAGCGCACTGCGGTGCGCGGCGCGGCGCGAGCTGGCGGCGGCGCGCGGCGCAGGCGCAGTCGCCGCTCACCACGCTGTGCTTCGCGCTCAGCCTGCTCGGGCGCCGCGCGCTCGCCGCCGCGCAGCACCTCTCCGCCTCCAGGTATGTTTGCAATCACTCGACCAACTAACCCCCTCGCCTTTAACGTTGGAGCCGTCCAGGCCGTCCGTGGCTGGACCTGCCAGACTAAAATGCGCGCCACGTCAAAATTTTGTCTACTCTTTTGTCTCGCTCTTTCTTGTGCGAAAACGAGACAAAAGCACGATATAAGCGTCGACAAAATGTGCCGACTGGACTGTGTGACCCTTGACTTACCACTAACTAGTATATAATATTAGTTAGCAGGATAATAACTGTGATGCGCAATAACTTTCCAGCGTGGAGTTCTTCCTGTACGGGCTGCACTCGCTGTTCAAGGGCGACTTCCGCATCACGTGCGCACGCGACGAGTGGGTGTTCACCGACATGTCGCTGCTGCACAACGTGCTCGCGCCCGCCATACGGATGGCGCTCAAACTGCATCAGGTCAGTTTTTTATACCCTTTAAGTTTGTGACTTTTGTTTGATTTTTGTCGATTTTTTATATAGTATTCTCCAGGTTTAGACAGAGAGTATATATACCCACTGTTCGTACCAACATACCGGATGTTGAGGCCCTATGCAATACTTGGCGAGCCTCTTGCTATTAGCTGGGCACAAAGACTATAAAAACCCACTTGACCGCTCATATAGGGCGACCTCACCAACTTTATGCGATTTGGCTCTTATGTTAGACCGCAGTACGAGCGATCATTTTAGTATCGACAAAGTGGTTGATCAGTGTGCACGTGATATTTTATGAGGTTTGTAAAAACACATCCGCCCAAAAAATATATCATATATATGCCTTCCTGTTCTACTAAGTGGTATAGTAAATCTTATAAGACATCTAACTAAAAAATGTCATTACTTTTCATAGTTAATTACGAAATTTATTTTTGAAATAAATAATATTATTGTTATTGCAAAGCTCAAGTTAAACTGGTGATCAACTTAAACTTGCACCTCCCTAAAAAACTGCTCGTTGATGTCGTTTTGAAAAGTCTCTTTCTATCTTGAGGCACTTGCCTATACTTTCGTCTCTTTCTTTTACTTTATAGTTGCCTGAAAACGTTTTCTGATCGATATCGAATTTATTATCGATAAAATGTTAATTTATAGATAATATTATTGTTAATTATTAGTTTTCCGACAGTACTGGAATACAAACAAAAGTGGCTAAATGTTATTCAGGGAAAATTGCAATTTACAGCATTTTGAAAGTCAATAATAATTTAATGTTTCTTTTTCTTCTTCTGTATCGATGGCATTTTTTTTTCTTTATATTTTTTGATAATATTTAATAAATATATAAAATAATGTTATAAGAAGTCGTTGATTTTATCGATATCGATTATTGTCGAAAAATTGAGTGGTCTCGCACCATGGGAGGAGCTATCGTTGTTACATTGTTGCATCAGCTAATCACAGCAACTCTTTTTTTCTTCGTCCCCCGGCCCGCAATGGTGAGTCGTGAACCTAAGCCAAATTGGTGTATTGACTCTCAAGTGGTTATATACTCGTTTGGCCGCGCACATCTCCAAACTGAGCTGCTACTGAAAATGTCATAGAAATCCTAATAACACTTTGACTCGACCTGGGAATCGAATCCAGGACCTCGAGCGTAGCAGTCACGATAGATTAAATGAATGTTTGTTTGTGCAGGACCACTTCATGTTCCCCGAGGAGTACTGCAGCAGCTCGGCGCTGTACTGCGCCATCTCGTCGCACGCGCAGCGGCTCGTCATCTGCCACGAGGCCGCGCCCGCCTGGCGCTACAACGTGCTGCGGGGCGCGCCGCACCTGCTGGCGCTCAGGTACAGTAAGAGCTCATCATCTGCCACGAGGCCGCGCCCGCCTGGCGCTACAACGTGCTGCGGGGCGCGCCGCACCTGCTGGCGCTCAGGTACAGTAAGAGCTCATCATCTGCCACGAGGCCGCGCCCGCCTGGCGCTACAACGTGCTGCGGGGCGCGCCGCACCTGCTGGCGCTCAGGTACAGTAAGAGCTCATCATCTGCCACGAGGCCGCGCCCGCCTGGCGCTACAACGTGCTGCGGGGCGCGCCGCACCTGCTGGCGCTCAGGTACAGTAAGAGCTCATCATCTGCCACGAGGCCGCGCCCGCCTGGCGCTACAACGTGCTGCGGGGCGCGCCGCACCTGCTGGCGCTCAGGTACAGTAAGAGCTCATCATCTGCCACGAGGCCGCGCCCGCCTGGCGCTACAACGTGCTGCGGGGCGCGCCGCACCTGCTGGCGCTCAGGTACAGTAAGAGCTCATCATCTGCCACGAGGCCGCGCCCGCCTGGCGCTACAACGTGCTGCGGGGCGCGCCGCACCTGCTGGCGCTCAGGTACAGTAAGAGCTCATCATCTGCCACGAGGCCGCGCCCGCCTGGCGCTACAACGTGCTGCGGGGCGCGCCGCACCTGCTGGCGCTCAGGTACAGTAAGAGCTCATCATCTGCCACGAGGCCGCGCCCGCCTGGCGCTACAACGTGCTGCGGGGCGCGCCGCACCTGCTGGCGCTCAGGTACAGTAAGAGCTCATCATCTGCCACGAGGCCGCGCCCGCCTGGCGCTACAACGTGCTGCGGGGCGCGCCGCACCTGCTGGCGCTCAGGTACAGTAAGAGCTCATCATCTGCCACGAGGCCGCGCCCGCCTGGCGCTACAACGTGCTGCGGGGCGCGCCGCACCTGCTGGCGCTCAGGTACAGTAAGAGCTCATCATCTGCCACGAGGCCGCGCCCGCCTGGCGCTACAACGTGCTGCGGGGCGCGCCGCACCTGCTGGCGCTCAGGTACAGTAAGAGCTCATCATCTGCCACGAGGCCGCGCCCGCCTGGCGCTACAACGTGCTGCGGGGCGCGCCGCACCTGCTGGCGCTCAGGTACAGTAAGAGCTCATCATCTGCCACGAGGCCGCGCCCGCCTGGCGCTACAACGTGCTGCGGGGCGCGCCGCACCTGCTGGCGCTCAGGTACAGTAAGAGCTCATCATCTGCCACGAGGCCGCGCCCGCCTGGCGCTACAACGTGCTGCGGGGCGCGCCGCACCTGCTGGCGCTCAGGTACAGTAAGAGCTCATCATCTGCCACGAGGCCGCGCCCGCCTGGCGCTACAACGTGCTGGGGGGCGCGCCGCACCTGCTGGCGCTCAGGTACAGTAAGAGCTCATCATCTGCCACGAGGCCGCGCCCGCCTGGCGCTACAACGTGCTGCGGGGCGCGCCGCACCTGCTGGCGCTCAGGTACAGTAAGAGCTCATCATCTGCCACGAGGCCGCGCCCGCCTGGCGCTACAACGTGCTGCGGGGCGCGCCGCACCTGCTGGCGCTCAGGTACAGTAAGAGCTCATCATCTGCCACGAGGCCGCGCCCGCCTGGCGCTACAACGTGCTGCGGGGCGCGCCGCACCTGCTGGCGCTCAGGTACAGTAAGAGCTCATCATCTGCCACGAGGCCGCGCCCGCCTGGCGCTACAACGTGCTGCGGGGCGCGCCGCACCTGCTGGCGCTCAGGTACAGTAAGAGCTCATCATCTGCCACGAGGCCGCGCCCGCCTGGCGCTACAACGTGCTGCGGGGCGCGCCGCACCTGCTGGCGCTCAGGTACAGTAAGAGCTCATCATCTGCCACGAGGCCGCGCCCGCCTGGCGCTACAACGTGCTGCGGGGCGCGCCGCACCTGCTGGCGCTCAGGTACAGTAAGAGCTCATCATCTGCCACGAGGCCGCGCCCGCCTGGCGCTACAACGTGCTGCGGGGCGCGCCGCACCTGCTGGCGCTCAGGTACAGTAAGAGCTCATCATCTGCCACGAGGCCGCGCCCGCCTGGCGCTACAACGTGCTGCGGGGCGCGCCGCACCTGCTGGCGCTCAGGTACAGTAAGAGCTCATCATCTGCCACGAGGCCGCGCCCGCCTGGCGCTACAACGTGCTGCGGGGCGCGCCGCACCTGCTGGCGCTCAGGTACAGTAAGAGCTCATCATCTGCCACGAGGCCGCGCCCGCCTGGCGCTACAACGTGCTGCGGGGCGCGCCGCACCTGCTGGCGCTCAGGTACAGTAAGAGCTCATCATCTGCCACGAGGCCGCGCCCGCCTGGCGCTACAACGTGCTGCGGGGCGCGCCGCACCTGCTGGCGCTCAGGTACAGTAAGAGCTCATCATCTGCCACGAGGCCGCGCCCGCCTGGCGCTACAACGTGCTGCGGGGCGCGCCGCACCTGCTGGCGCTCAGGTACAGTAAGAGCTCATCATCTGCCACGAGGCCGCGCCCGCCTGGCGCTACAACGTGCTGCGGGGCGCGCCGCACCTGCTGGCGCTCAGGTACAGTAAGAGCTCATCATCTGCCACGAGGCCGCGCCCGCCTGGCGCTACAACGTGCTGCGGGGCGCGCCGCACCTGCTGGCGCTCAGGTACAGTAAGAGCTCATCATCTGCCACGAGGCCGCGCCCGCCTGGCGCTACAACGTGCTGCGGGGCGCGCCGCACCTGCTGGCGCTCAGGTACAGTAAGAGCTCATCATCTGCCACGAGGCCGCGCCCGCCTGGCGCTACAACGTGCTGCGGGGCGCGCCGCACCTGCTGGCGCTCAGGTACAGTAAGAGCTCATCATCTGCCACGAGGCCGCGCCCGCCTGGCGCTACAACGTGCTGCGGGGCGCGCCGCACCTGCTGGCGCTCAGGTACAGTAAGAGCTCATCATCTGCCACGAGGCCGCGCCCGCCTGGCGCTACAACGTGCTGCGGGGCGCGCCGCACCTGCTGGCGCTCAGGTACAGTAAGAGCTCATCATCTGCCACGAGGCCGCGCCCGCCTGGCGCTACAACGTGCTGCGGGGCGCGCCGCACCTGCTGGCGCTCAGGTACAGTAAGAGCTCATCATCTGCCACGAGGCCGCGCCCGCCTGGCGCTACAACGTGCTGCGGGGCGCGCCGCACCTGCTGGCGCTCAGGTACAGTAAGAGCTCATCATCTGCCACGAGGCCGCGCCCGCCTGGCGCTACAACGTGCTGCGGGGCGCGCCGCACCTGCTGGCGCTCAGGTACAGTAAGAGCTCATCATCTGCCACGAGGCCGCGCCCGCCTGGCGCTACAACGTGCTGCGGGGCGCGCCGCACCTGCTGGCGCTCAGGTACAGTAAGAGCTCATCATCTGCCACGAGGCCGCGCCCGCCTGGCCGCCCGCCAAAATAATTACTGATAAAACAACAAATTAATGCTAATTGATAAGTAAGTACACCATACGATGCGATGTAGAGTAAATTGCTGACTACAGCAATTGTTCGGTTATTATATAGCATTAATATATAGCACAAAATCACCCGGAGTCAAAACAAATATTCGTAACCCACACCCATTTGTGAAAGATTGAGCTCTGTAGCATTTACTACAGACAGAGAGACGAATACGGACTGAAGATGAATGCCAAATACAATAAAAAAGTACTTATACATTTTATTTTATTTTCGTAATCTCCTAGGCACGTGATGGACGAGGGTAACGACGACTACAAGATAATAATGCTGAACAAGCGCCACCTGGGGTTCCGCGTGATCAAGCTGAACCGCGAGTGCGTGCGCGGGCTGTGGGCGGGCCAGCAGCAGGAGCTCGTGTACCTGCGGAACCGCAACCCCGAGCGCGGCTCCATACAGAACGCTAAACAGGTCACACATCACACAGCCCTCGCCAAACTTATTGTCCGGCTTGAAGTTGGTACGAGCTAACTTCAACCCAGCCGTAAAAATCTGAGAAAAAAATATTGGGTTCAAATTATTTTAAGCGGCACCTTACGACTTGAGCTTCTGTTTTTATTTAATATAGTCCAATATTTTTCTTTCAATGGTGGGGCTGAAGTTAACTCGTGCCTACTTCAAGCCGGACAATAAGCTTGGCGAAAACTGTACATAGTTCAAGTTCTTTTACGTGCATTTATGAAATAGTAAATGATTCTAGTTGCATGGTTCCAAAAAGTTGACCCTATGAAGAAGAAGGCAAGGAACTCCATGTCATCATCCTCCTGCCCTTATCCCTATTCACGTGGGGTCGGCGCAGTATGTCTTTTTCTTCCATACATCTCTATTAGCCGTCATCTCATCATTCACTTCCTTTGTGGTCATATCCTTTCTCACACAGTCCATCCATCTTTTCTTAGGTCTTCCTCTTCCCTTATATCCATCCACATTCATGCTTAAAACCTTTTTGGTAACATGCTCTTCACTTCTACGCATCACATGTCCATACCACGCTAAGCGGTTACTGCACAACTTTTCAGTAACCGGTGCTACTTTCAAACTACCTCTTATATACTCATTCCTGACCCTGTCCATTCTTGTAACTCCACACATTCCTCGTAGCATTCTCATCTCAGCTGCATGCAATTGCCTTTCATGCATCCCTTTTGTAGCCCAACATTCAGACCCATACAAGACGGCAGGTCTTATCATGCTTTTGTATATTTTCCCCTTTAGTTTAAGGGGAATTCGGGGGTCGCACACAGTTCCCGTAACCTGCCGCCATTTCATCCACCCTGCGTTAATTCTGTGCTTAACAGTTCGATCTATTTCCCCATTGTTTTGTACCACTGAACCAAGGTATCGAAAATCAGAGCAGACTGGCAGTGGTACGCCATCCAGCGCCATGGCCACATAATCGGATAGACCGCCGAAATCGCAGAACATGTATTCGGTCTTGGTTCTGCTGATTTTAAGACCAACACTTTCCAGGTTTTGCTGCCATTTTACCAATCTGCTCTGCACCTCAATCCCCTCTTCACCGACGAGTACAATGTCATCGGCAAACAGCATGCACCAGGGTGCCTCTTCCTGTATCTCCGATGTCAGTGCATCCATTATTAACAGAAAGAGGTATGGACTTAACGCCGACCCTTGGTGCAACCCTACCGCCACATTGAACTCGTCGGTGGTCCCAGCAGCCGACCGCACATGAGTCTTAGATCCACCGTACATAGCACGGATCAACTCCACATACTTTACAGGTACACTTTTCTTTTTCATTGCCCACCACAAAACATCCCTAGGTACCCTGTCGTATGCCTTCTCTAGGTCAATGAACACCATGTGCAAGTTCTTATGCACACTTTTATACTTTTCGCACAACTGGCGAAGTGCAAATATGGCATCCGTTGTCCCGCGGCCAGGCATAAATCCTAGTTGGTTTTGGGTGACCTCACTCTCCTCTCGCAATCGTTTTTCAATTACTTTCTCCCACACTTTCATAGTATGTGACATGAGCTTTATTCCTCTATAGTTATTGCAGTCCTGTACATCACCCTTATTTTTAAAGATCGGCACTAGTGAACTAGTGCACCATTCTTGTGGGATCGCCTCTTCCTGCAACAACTTATTGAAGAATAAAGACAGCCAATAATATCCATCTTCTCCCAATATCTTCCATACTTCTACTGGTATACAATCGGGTCCTAAAGCTTTTCCATTCTTCATACTACTCACCGCCTTTCTTACCTCATCGATACAAATTTCATTCACTAATCCTATGTTTACTTTGACATTCTCCAAAACGCCAGTCCATACATTTTCTTCGTTCATTAATTTTTCAAAGTATATCTTCCATCGCTGTCTTATTTTATTCTCTTCCGATAAAATCTTTCCTTCATCATCTTTTATACACTTTATATTTATTATATCTCTTGCTCGCTTTTCTCTAGCTTTTGTTATTCGGTACAGTGCCTTCTGGCCTCTGGGGCAGTCAAGTGAATTATATAACTCCCGCTGCGCCTTGGCTCTGGCAACTGCTACCGCTTTCTTTGCTTTTCGCTTCCATTCTTTATATACAGCCTTCTTTCTCTCTTTTAAAAGGAACTCCATGTACTCTTTTAAAATAAGTTGTTAAATTTTGGCTGGTACAATATTGCCATGACAGGATATGTGAACATTGTAGGTTAATGTCTTAGTTAACTCGAAGACGAGCTTATTAAAAACATGCATACTGTTACGAGCTGGGTTTCAGGGATAAATTAATTACACCAATTAAACCGAAAAACAATAAAACACTAATAAAACTTAAAACACACACAAACAATCGCTATGATAACACGGTACTAGAAAACACAATTCACATTCGCACTGATATCGCTTGATGTTCATTTTGTCGTATCCAAAACTGAACTGCCCTGTCCGGACCCTAACACTCACATTTATACGCCTTACAAAGATTCCAGAATGTAAATATCGCGATAACTCTACACAATACGCAGTGGCTGTGGTACTCGCCTGCCTATTGTTCGCGGCCGTTGACCTTCGTCGAGCGCGCGGCACAGTACGAGTAGGTACTTGCGCCCATTGTTTTCGGTCGTTGACCCCTCTTGAGCTAATATTACCGCGGGTGCCGCACTGCGAACTTTTGACTGATTTTATGTGCGTCTATGATTATTCTCGAATCTTCGTAAACCATCTCCGTGCTTCTAATAGTTACTCGGCGTAACAATACCATCACGTTTGTATTCCGAACGGCCACGAACAATAAGTACATAACACTGCACACTACAACCAACACACACACACACACACTGAGTACCTTTATATTTCAATTTTGTTATCAAGTGATAATGTAGGTACCTATTAATTTTTTATTTAAGTGTTATCATATTTAAGTAATATCAT
Source organism: Acronicta psi (assembly GCA_946251955.1). Taxonomy (NCBI): domain Eukaryota; kingdom Metazoa; phylum Arthropoda; class Insecta; order Lepidoptera; family Noctuidae; genus Acronicta; species Acronicta psi. The sequence goes on from OX276481.1 coordinate 11,922,888, forward strand.
TTATTATTTTTGCAAACTGGTTTTCATCCGTGGGTCATTATAGGTGTGGTTGAAAACCAGCGCCAGGCATTCCGTCTGGCTTATGCTGAACCAGCGCCGTTTCAGTGCAATTTATTTTAGATTGTAAAGGTATAGTTAGGTATAGGTTAGTACGTAAAAATTGTGCTGAATAAATCATTTTTCTATTTTGGGACCAAGTTTGGTGGCGTCATTGGATTTTAAATTATTTCACCGAGTCAATTAGACATGTACTGTGTTCGATATAGTATATGTGTTGTGCGCAGGCGCTGCGCAACATAATAAACTCGTCGTGCGACCAGCCCATCGGCTACCCCATCTACGTGTCGCCGCTCACCACGTCGTACGCCGACACGTCGCCGCCGCTGCGCCGCCTGCTGGGCGGGCCGCTCTCCGCCGCCGCCATCCGCGCCGGCCTGGCCGCCGCCTGGAGACGGTAACGTGCACCATATACTGTCCCACTGCTGGCCACGGGTCCCTTCTCAGTATCAGAGGGATTAGGCTGTAGTCCACCACGCCAGCCTAATGCGCTAATTGTTAATCCGCTGGAATGTTGTCTAATAAACATCCACGTGACGTCGTCCGCCGTATCACTCGGCAGTGGTGCTAATGGTACTGAGTACAGTTACGTCATTTTTACGTCACCAAAATGGCGGCCAGCTCGTTAGCAATTTCTTATATCGTCAAACGATTATCAAAATATGAAGAAGAGTATTTTAACGTCTAACTGTACTAATCAGGAGTGTCTTTTCATTAAAAAAATGAATTTTATATGTTATGTAAATAATTAATTTTATATCTTTAGTTATGAATTAGTTTTTTTATGAATAAATCAAATCACTATTGTGCAGTATCCGTCGTCGTTGCGGCGAGGGCTGCTCGAGCGGTGGCGGGGGCGGGGGCGGGGGCGGGGGCGACGCGTGCGCGGCGGAGGCGGGCGCTGCGCGGCAGCACACGCCGCGGCACAACGCGCTGCACCTCTCGCGCACATCGCTCGGTACTATACTTTAAAAAACAAGCTATATTTTAAATATTTATACATAAAGAAGTCAAAGAAATATAAAATTTAACCCCCCTAACTGAATATCTTGTATAGCATTCATCATTTCACAATAACTGCAGATCGAAAAATAACAGGACCTGTTTCGCCACCTTCTGTTTAGTTAAATAGTGATAGATAATTTCATATAAAATTTGTTCTATTTTTGAGTTTATCCGGCGATTAGCGGGTATCTAAAGATGGTTAAACAGGTCCTAGATCTTTAATTTATTAAAATAAAATAAAAAATGCTTGCAAAATCCTATAGAAATTTGAATTTTATAATCACAATAAAAAAACTAGCTACCAATTATTTATGTATATATTTTTTTTATAACAGCTAAACGAAAAAAGACCAAGTTTATAAGTATTATATACATTGTCTAGTACCCATAGTACAAGCTCTGCTTAGTTTGGGACTAGATGGTGCTGTGTAAAAATGTCCCCAAAATATTTATTTAATTATCAACACTACTATAAGTCCCGCAAGTTGCTAATGGGCTGGAACCTTGGTGCCTAGACAAGTTACAATTTAACTCAAAATGCGACTTGTCTACAGGCCCTGGTCCAATTAACTTCAAAATGACGTCATCCACAGCACTTGCTGGCTAGTCATAATGCGTACTAAGAGCAGTTACGTAATTTTTACGTCACCAAGATGGCTGCCAGGCCCATTATCAATTTGCAGGGCTTTTATTGTTAGTTTTTTAAAATATTAACTCCAAACATCTTGCTTTCACTAGACCAATAAAACAAATCTTTACCAAATCGATTTATAATAATATGTTTAATGTTTGACAGCGGGTACTCGCGGCAGCTTGGCGAGTGCGGGCAAGCCAACATCATCAACACTAGCATCGCTCGCTGGACTGCTACGGGAACACTCACACGAGCGTACCACTCATGACGAAACTGGTAAAACATATTTTTAATTATTCAAGACAACTCTTCCAACGAGATGGTTAGACGACCTACTAAAAACACTAGGAATTGTTAGTTAAGGGGGCATGTAATAGGGGATAAGACTGGTGTTGAATTTGTAAATAATCACACGCTCATTGAAAAATATCATTAGCATATTTCGTTTATTGAAAATAAATATTAAATCGACCAAAAAATTTCTGAGATAAACGCGTTAAAAGTTTTTGGTGGGGATTGAAAGGGGATTCTCTGTCCCTTTCCCGCAAAACGAGTGTTAGTATAGAATTAGGACACTACTTTTGATGTCATCTGTAAGTATAGTGCGCTCTCTATCTAGCATAAAATTAAAATGCTTATAACTTCGTTATTTATGAACCAATTTAAATGTTGTTATTGATAATCGTCTCTATTTATGGTCAACTTTTTCATGAGACCATAAAAAATAATTAGTCGCATAGCCTATTGGTCCTTGCGGAAGTCTATGGGGTAGGCCTTTGTTTAGCAGCTCTTGGCGTGATATGATGATCATGAAGACATCCTGGGCCAGACTGCCGTTCCAGCCAAAGACAATGTTATATTAGGCGTTCCGATTGCAGCTCAAAGACCTCCAATGAGCACACCAAACTCACACTAAAGTCTCAGATGCGGCTGAATATAAGCCCCGCCAGTTGATAATGTGCCTGGCGACCATCTTGGTGACGTAAAAATGACGTAACCGTTCTCAGTACGCGTTAGCAAAACTAGCCGGCAAGTACGGCGGATGACGTCACGTGGAGGTTAATATAAATAAATAAATAAATATCCTGGGACATTTTTACACAGCACCATCTAGTCCCAAACTAAGCAGAGCTTGTACTATGGGTACTAGATAATGGATATAATACTTATATACTTTTTTTTTGTAAATAAATACTTATAATACATAGGAAACACCCAGACAAACACAAACATTTATATTCATCACATAAATATTTGTGTCTTGTGGGAATCGAACCCACGACCTCGTGATCAGCAGTCCGGTACTCGAACCACTAGACCACAGACGTCGTCGTCGTTAATTGGACAAGGTTTCCAGCCCGTTAGCAAATTGCGGGGCTTACTTTACACGATTCGAAAATGATTTAGGCATGTATTTATGTAATACTAATGTTAAAATTACTTCTTTCTTTTTGCTCGAACGAAAGGATTAGACATATTGAAGATATATCATTGTAAGTGTATCTATATTATGTAATTACTGTAGTGTGGTAGTGTATCGAAAATGATGAATAAAAATTACATAAATCTTTCTACTAATCTGATCCGAAATACATACTTAAATTTCTACTAAATGGAGCCAAAAAATCTATGAAATGACGATCTTGTTGATACTTTTAATACAGATTGGATTGGTAGTAAGACGGGCAAGATTTTTCCCAGCAGTGAGACTGACCAGGCAAATTCTCGTGTACAATTACATGAACTACTGCGTAGAAGACTATGATTATTGCATTGTTTTGGTTCATCCACATAGATGATGTAATGCTATATGTGTAGCGGCGGCAGCAGGCGCCGGGGCGGGGGCGGGGGGCGGCGCCCCACAGTCCGACAGCGCCCCGCGCCGCGAGCGCCCCGCCCGCGCCCGCACGCCCGCCAAGGAGCCCGGACGACAGGTACATGTTCTACTTTTATTCAAAAGTATACTAATGCGGAACTACTTCGTTGGCCTTAGTGGTCATAAACAATATTGAATTTTCTATGAGTTTGGATTTATTTTTAATGAAGGAAAAAACCTAAAAAGGTTCGCGGTAGCTTAGTGGTCAAAGCGTCTGGTGTACCGAACCAGAAGACGCAGGTTCGAATCCTACCGATTTTTTCCTTCATTAAAAATAACTTGTAATATTAGCATGGAAAATGCTTAAAAAAAATACAAAAAGAGAGTTTGGATTTGTGTCCGGTTATTGGCAATGAGCTCGCCCCCTACTTTTTGAAACGTTGTCATACTTATGAGGTTACACTAACTTGGTTGTTGTACGTACAGGGCGGCAACCGCAGCCGCATGCGGCGAGCGGCGCCGGCGTCGTTCCGGCTGCTCGCCGCCGCCGACAACGTGCGGCTCGAGCCCGCCGCCTGCTCCTCCTACATCGACGAGACACAGGCATGCATTGTATACACTTATACCCCCTATATTATGCCATGGCTATGGGATCAGTAACATATCCCACGATCATGACGGGAGGCGTAGTTTAACCTAGCAAATGCATCGTAAATTAATCAACCAACTGCAAAATGTATTGTTCCAACTGCTGGGCACTGGTCTCCTCTCAGTATGAAAAGGATTAGGTTATATATTCACCACGCTGGCCCAATGTGGGTTGGCAGACTTCACATGCCGTCAAGAAAATCTCTCAGACATACATGTTTCCTTACGATGTTTTCCTTCACCGTGAAAGCAATTACGCACATGATTTTGAAAAGTCAGAGCTGCGTGCCTTGGATTCCAACTTGAGACCTTTGACTTGAGAGTCCAATGGTCATACCAATAGGCTATCACTGCTTCTGTCAGCATAGCTAACCAATATAGTTGTGTGTGCAGAGCGCAGCGGGCAGCAACTGGGAGTGTGCCTGGCGCGACCAGCCGCGGCGGGCGGCCAGCGCTAAGGTGATATACTCTATGTTTAATACCTCAACTAGTACTTCGTACAGCAGTGGTTCTCAAAGTTGTCTCGACCATGACTCAGAAAGAAAAAAGGGACGTTACTATGTAAATGAAAGAGTGCACGACGGTGACCACCAATACTTTGGGAAGCACTGCCCTACATTATTATTTAAACTAACTTTTAGACAGACAGACGAAAATTCTGGATACGGTATTTTATGATTAGACGTCCCATCAAATAGCTATTCAATTTGCCAAAAATGTAAATGAATTACTTTGTAATCACAGACAGTGTTTAATTAGAAAAATGATATCGGTTTTTTCTTGAAGTCGGATTACCCTAAAGATATAATAGTAGAAAGGAGGTTTCACGTAACGAGAAACACAATAGATGGCGCTACGTCACCTTAAGACGTAAATTAGAATGTGGAGGAAGATTTCGACTGGCGAGCAGGGCGAGCGGTGGCTTAGTGGTCAGAGCGTCTGGTGTACCGAACCAGAAGGCGCAGGTTCGAACCCTGCCCGCCCGCCGATTTTTTCCTTCATTAAAAATAACTTATTATAAGTATGTATAAAAAAAAAGAAAAAAAGTATGTAAGTCCACTGTCTAGTACCCATAGTACAAGCTCTGCTTAGTTTGGGACTGGATGGTGCTGTGTAAAAATGTCCCAGGATATACAAAAAAAAAAGTTTTTACCCATTCGAAAAATTTTACCTGACACTTGTTTTAACGGATCGTTATGTTTGGCTGCTTCGGACGGGCCCGTTAGTTCGTTGACGGAGATAGGGAATAGACCGCCTGGGCTTGTATTGTAGTGCGGAAGTTGCCTTCGTCTTACCACCGAGTACCTTACTAAGTATAAAGTTCGGCGCGTAGGTGTCGAGCACGCGCGGGGCCGGCTTAGGTGGCAGCGGGGGCGGGGGCGCGGGGCGCAGCGCGGAGTCGTCGCTGGAGGAGCTCCCGCTGGGGCCCAGCGGCCTGGACATGTCGCTGCCCGACTGCAAGATCATCGCCAACAGGAACGCCAGGCAAGACAGACACTTTCAAAGGTATCCCCCACCCTCACTTACATACACACCGGAACCTACGTACAGTTCTGGCCAAACTTATTGTCCGACTTTTCGTTGGCACGACCTAACTTCAACCCAGCTGTAAAAATCGGAGAGAGAAAAATATTAATGAATACAAATGAAGTTAGCTCATGCATACTTCAAGCCGGACAATAAGTTTGGCGAGAACGAGAACTGAACTTAACTAATTTTCCTCTCAAAGTAAAAAACTATAAACTTTTCTTTAAATTCGGACCTGAAGATCATTGGTAATAATAATGCATCTATTTAACTTTTACTTAGCGATCATCTAACATTATTTTATAATGATAACTGTTTTCCTTTCATACTAAATTTTACAATGTCAATCATTTTCATGTAACCAAACATTATTCTCCTTTTATAAAACATCGTGATTCAGAAATGTCAATTTTAAAATCCTCCTAACAGGTACTACGTTAACGAAGTGATACCAAAGGACCTGTCAAAACTCAGCAAAGAGATCCGACACGAAAGAGAAAGTTACCGCGAACTCACAGGCCGATACATTGAGAAATCCGAAGCAATCCCACTCAAAGAAACACACTACTCCGACCTATCCAACAAAGAATCTATCCTCAAAAAGGAATCGAGAAAAGACTCTAAGGCCAAAGAAATTAAGACTAAAATTAAACGATCCGATTCTGGTCGGAGTGAGTTGAAAGTGAATGTCAGTGTTGGCAGTAAAGTGTTGATTATAGAGCCGTTGGGCGTGTATGATTGTATTAATTTGGGGAGGAGGATAGATGTGCAGTGGCCCTCTGAGTTTGAGAGGGAAAGGGGTGGGAGGAACTTCTGGGGGAGCTGGGTGCCTCTGGCGGGGATGGATGGCCTGGTGAGTAACATAGCTTTCATTTTTCCTTCTAGCATTTGCCTACATCATATACTGTCCCACTGCTGGGCTCGGGTCTCCTCTCAATATGAGAGGGATTAGGCTTATAGTCCACCACGCTAGCCTAGGGTTGGCAGACTTCACATGCCGTCGAGAAAATCTCTCAGACATGCAGGTTACCTCACGATGTTTTCCTTCACCGTTAAAGGTCTTGGATTCTAACTCGAGATCTTTGGCTTGGCAGTCCAGTGCTCATACCCCTAGGCTGCTTGCAGCATTGTGTATCACGTGGATGTAGAAGCAATGTTTTATGTGGATAAGGCATATAACGCCATCTACTGGCATTATAGGAACCAGCATAATAAAGCCATGTTCATTTTTGTCCGTGTTTTGATTCTGTCATTCGTCAGACAGACTGCGTCAGACCGTTCTTGAGTTATAAATGGGGTAAATAGAGGCAGTATGGTGTCAACCTGGTGTATTTATGTTAAACCCTAAACGTCAATTCAGATCATACGGGAAAAAATCGAATTATTTTTAAATGACAATTAAATATCAACCTTATTTCAATTAGACAAGGCTGAAAATAATATGCAGAACTTAAATCGGATAAGATTTAATATTGCATACTATTTTCAGCTGTATCTATACAACCTTATTAGGTTGATATTAAATTACCACTTAAAAAGTGCTCCATCATTTTGACCCCAACTGAATCACATTCTTATACATTTTTCTCGTTCCAGGTGGTGCACAAATGGACGCCAAACCACAGAGACCCGAAGCTCCGTTCCCATGTCGATAAGTGCATACTACTAATACAGATTGACGATAAATTCGTACCAATAGCCGAAAACTGCGTACAAGACCTAGGCGATGAAGTTTGAACATTAAATCCATGAGCGTAAGGTAGAAAACTGTGAGAAACCTCAGATACATTATTCACTTATTAATTTTTCATTCTAATTTTTTATTTCTTTAAGCTAAGTCATAGCGAAGAAGTCTGAACCTTATATCCATTAGAATAAGGTTATTAATAGGTAAAGATTAAATTATATCGTTAAATACCATGGTGAAAGAATATTATACTAAGACTTATTATAAAAGTTAGTTTAAGAAAAACTTAGATTATAATATGACAGTAGAAAGTGATATATTATATTAGTCTGAGTTTAGTTTAAACTATCTTTTGTAATAAGGTGTAAGCTAAGTTAAAACTTCAAAAGTAATCTCGACTACGAATTATAAGGCGAATGGCAGCAAGGTCGAGAATTGTATGATCTCGGTGTTGAATTATGATCCCTATGAGTATTCAAATAAGATCGATTATACTAGGCTGTTATAAAACCTTTTTATTTTCGTCAATGTAACTGATACAGTTCCTGAGTCCACTTTTCGGAGTATTAATGTCTTATGAAGTTTTATGATGGCAAAAACGTTTTAAAGCCAAGCATTATAATTTTTTTAGTTTCTCACTAATCATGGTGTAGTCTTAATATACTGCCTTCTTTTTTTGCGCCTACTCAACATAAGTTTCCATGTATATTAAGCTATACATATCCACTATAAACTGACCTCGCATTGTGTAGGGTTTCCGTACAATGAGAGCTCTGATTATACTGGAACTTTGTAGTTGTGATAATGGAAACTTATATTACGTAGTGTGCATGCGCACGTCACAATTTTGATACATTAACGCTGAGCCCAGAACAATGTCGCTACTATAATGAGAATTGATTGAAATATTGTACAGTTCTCGCCAAACTTATTGTCCGGCTTGAAGTTCGCAGGTGCTTACTTCAACCCAGCCGTAAAAATTGGAGAATGAAGAATATTTGACTGTATTAAATAAAAACGAAAGCTCAAGTCGTTTTAATCCAATATTTTTCGCTCGTGCCAACTTCAAGCCGGATAATAAGTTTGGCTAGAACTGTAACTACATCAAATATAGGCAAAAACAGATCTTATGACAGGTATGAATAAGTTAAAATGTGGAAATCAACAGACCATTCAAGATCAACGTAATTTCAACCTTATTTCTTGGACCATTCATTATCAGTCGATTTTACACTTAATCTTGACAAAAATAAGGATGAAATTACGATAAACTGTCTGTTCAAATAGGCTTTACTTAAATACGACTTATAGTCGTCCTTGAAATGACTTAATGAAAAAATTTGAAGCTAAGTTAAATCCTCTACTGTACATTTAAGGCCATATTTTAGAATAGTGTTGAAGCAATGGTGTATAGAAAATAAAGATAAAAGATGTGCTAATAGAGATTATCCTGAGACGCCTAAAAAAGCATAAAACATTGTCTTTAGAATTTGGTAGAAATCAAATTAAAAAAAATCTTAGCTCATTTGTCCACTTGCTGGTATCAACGTACATTTCCCTGTTGCAAATGTCAACTAAATACGCTAATATGACAGTTCTAAGTATTATCTATCCCTTTCTAATGACATTTGTAAGAAAGGGATGTCAAAATCAACATCAGTACTAATATTTCACTTCTGAGTAATTCAGAATTGAGGCAAAAATTTAAATTATACGTACTCAACTTTTTACAGTTGAGTATAATTGGAATTCTTCACGATTACTGCAACAGTGCTATTCTATAATAAGGATTTTAGTCTTTAAAGTATTAAAAATAAGGTCTATTTTTTTATTTTCGCGCTATGCCATTACGTTTCGTTTAAAATTAACTGTAATATATTCCTAAACGTATTATAAAATTTGTTTGCGTTCAGTTGGTACTCGTGATGTAAATACAGATGATTGGCTGTGTCGCAAGATTGACTTTCATGATTACTTAGACTAGATTACTATAGTCCGCGCGGAACTAGTTGGCCACGCCTTAGGTTTGTGACCGGCGGGACGGCGGGGCGGTGCGCCTTGCGCTTGCTTTCGTTCACAGTAACCCGCCGCCTCACTCACCGCCACTAGTTCCGCGTGGACTATAACTATTTATGCCGAATTATTTTAAAACTAAACCTTTTAGGGCTTGTCTCACCACCTCTAGATAGGCGCAAACCCCCAGATAAATTCAAAAATGGAGCAAAATCTGTATGAAATTATCTGCCAATTAATTTAACGGGAACTTATCAGTAAGCTGTGAAACAGGCGCTTAGTCTCGCTACATCTCTTTGGCTGATATTCAGAAACGAGACTCAACATGAACTTATGCTTCCGTATGTCAAATTTGTATGACAATTTGACATACGGAAGCGTAAGTTCATGCTGAGTCTCTTCTCTGAATCTCAGCCTTTCTGACGTTAAAGGTGAGACGAAGATAGAAAATATTAAGATTTTAGTGAAAACGTGAATTTATTCACCGTATGTCGTGATTAATGACAATGCCATAGAATAATAATATTATCTGTCCTTTTTCAATTACGTTTGTAAGAAAGAGATAGTGATAGCACATAAATAGGATATAGCAGACATCTACTAAAGTTCTGAGATTCTTCTGTTATTATTGAAACAAATCTAAATAGTGTTTTGCAAATAGTGTTTAAATAAGGAAAGCGCTATACATCCCGTATAGCACTCTCTCTCTCTCTCTTACAAAGTGGAACAATGATAACTGCTCTCAAATTAAAGCATGAAAGTCACTTGCGACATAACATAAGCTTTGTTGTGTGTGGGTAGCTTTACATTGTAAATACTTGTAAATAATGTAAAAAAAAAAAAAAAAAAATGTATATTCGTCTCTTTAATATATAAAATAAAAACATCTTATTACAGTACATAAGTAGAAACCTTTTTTATTTTTGTTATTCATGTTATAATTGTCCTCTAAATTCGTTTTGTAAAAAAAATATTCGTTTGCTCCAAATACCTTATAGTCTGACACCAAATGAACGTATATCGTGTATTTATGTTATTTATAAATTATATCTAAATGTCTGTGTATTATAATACTCGCACTTCACATAAAAATTGCACAAATACTTGCGTTACTTAGCCAAATGAAAATCAACTATAAGTATGAGCATGTAAGTTTATTTTTCGTTGGCCAAGTAAAGCTAATATTTGTAAAGATTGTAAAGTGCTAGTATAGGTAATGTCAAATATTCTTCTATAAAGAATACATGTGCCCGATAATCTCGAATTAAATAAACATTAATAGTGATTTTACACGACATAAATTAATCATGCTGCCGCTTTATTTAAGTAATATTTGACTTTGCCAATATACAGTATGTTCAAAATCCCTCTTAGTCCGTCACCCGAGATGTCAAAATCGATGTTAGAGGCTAAAAACTAAAATAAAGCAATAAAATAAGAGTCAATAATTTCTACAAGAGCTACGTTTCGAACGCAATTATTATTGATTGGCTGTGCCCAGTTGGTGCCAACGTTAGCACGATAGGGATCAACTCGAGAAGCCAGTGTTACAACCTATAATCGATGGTTTAATTAGTTTTTTCATATCGATTTGATATTTCTGCTAAAAGGACCAAACAGGAATTTTACATATTGTGTTGTAAACACAGAATATCTCTGTTCAATGTTGTTATGTATACTATAGTGCATTTTGTATATCACTAAATATATTGTTTACCTAAATAATTGATAAATTATAATGATAACGTTGTGTTTTGCAAATTTAAAGGGGAGTGAAATTATCAATGTTGATGTTCAATACGCAATAAGTAATAATTGTACGTTGAATTTGATTCATAACAAATAAATTATATTGGGGAAACACTGTGATGCATATTTCGATAATTAAAAGTAAATTGGTATGTGTTATGTGTTGGTCGTTATAAAGTGCTAATTTTGCAGTTGTAACAGAGAAATAATTAATAATTTGACTATTCTAGATAGCAAATCAATCTAGTTAGAAGTTAAAACGTCGAAATCTTCCACTAAAAATCAGCCAATAAAATAAAAATGTTATCAGCTAAGCATATTAAGTGACCAAATCCTAATATAAATGCTAAATATCACTTCAAAGTTTAATAATAACAAGATCTCATAAAAATGACAAAATATAACTGCATTATGCAAAATCGCTAGTTCAAAATATAAAATTAGATGTATTTATATGTGTCCCAATCATTTCACGTAATCCCCTAAGCGTTGAGATAATTTAAAAAATATAATTCATTCGTTCACTTTAAATCGTCTTTGACTTATTACGATCTGCTAATATTGATAAATTATTATAGTAGTTACTACTATAATATTTTTTTTATTTTGTTGTTATATTACAATTAACAATACTTTGTTAAACCAAAATATAACAACAAAATATAATTAAACCATATTAAAATTATAGGTATCACAATCTTGTTAAAAGTTGTTGAAAATGAAAAGTAAATAATATCAATACTATCCGCCTTGTGTTTGCAAAATATTTTCAGTAATAGCGACTTTAGTCCTTAAATATACTCTGTAGATTTTAATATACGTGTAGAAGATACGGAGCATTATAATTTTTTACTAAATAAAGTTTATAAATAATATTGGCAGATGGTAACAAATCATAGTGACTCTTTGCACTTTGCACTTTGAAAATTTTTGTCCCTTGTTGTACTTGTTCGCGTTTTATATTCATTTTAACCATAATCAAAATCATAATTTACTGTGTATATGCAATAACTTGAAAAATATGTTAACTGTTTTATATATTTTGCTTGGTGAAATGTAAAATCAATACCTTGATGATTAAGTTTCTGAACGCCCATCACTAGGTATCATAATAACTGTAATATACTATACACAACATAAATACTCACTCATACCAAAGTAAATTACAGAATCTAAGAAATATTATACTTCTCCAAGCAAATAATATTTTACGTTTCAAAAAAGTCATATACCACTAACTCTCTGGCTCTAATGGTTCCCTAAATTATAATGACATCCAGTAGGCGCGAACTCACTGCTTGGAGAACTTGCAATTAGAGCTTCATGGTAATTTGGAAGTAGGTTGAACGGTTCCAATTGAGTTTGAAATCTGATTTGATTCGATATTGGCTTATATATCGCTTATTGGCCATATTCGATTTTGTTTTATAAAACGCGAGCAAACCACATCTAATATATTATGAGTATATATTATATTCTCAAGTTGCCTTAATATATTTTAGACTGATTTTTTATAATCGTGGTGTGTGTCAAGCCGATGTTTAGGTCGTTAAGGTGTATTACAGCGCTCGGTTTAATCATTTTAATGTTAAGATGGCAGTGTACTAATGAGCAGTGTGTTTTGGGCGGTTTACTGGAAAACGTTTGATGTCTAAGCGGATATTTGTCGTTTTACATACTGGTATAAGTATAAAAAACATAATTATTCGGGAAAGTTATACTAATATTATACACATGTTATACAGAATGTATCTATGATTTATGGGTATAGCGAAACGAAAAAAAATTCATACAAAAATACTATTGAACAGTCGAATTTGTATGGGAGTAATTATTTAGATCTTAAATTGTGGAATAAAAAAAGGAAAGCTGTTAATTTTTCCAAATTAATTTTTTTTGTTGTATTACATTCCTAACTTCATGCACAATATCCGTTACATACGACAAATATCTGTAAAAAATCCGAATTTATATTTATTCCTTTGCAAACAACGTAGCTTTGCGTTGGAGCTTGGTGTATTATGTGTGTTAGTCTAATTTGAACTCTATTGCAATGTAAAAAGTAGATAAATGTATAGTAGGAAGGCACAATCCGTCCACATGTAATGTTTTCTGCATATGCAACCATTTTGTTTAGATTATTCTTTTAGATCTTTATTGATATCGATTCAGTGATGCACATTTAAACTCCTTAAGTATGAAATTTTAAAAAATGTTTGAAAAACCTCAATTACTATTGGTACTTATACTTTTCCAAAATTACACCTAAAACATGTACATTTAACATTTCACTATATTCCTAGCAGCCCAGTAACCATTATATTTCTGTACTGATATAGGCTGGAGTTATGACTTTAATTTGTCATCAACTGTTATTAATTTTACGTTAATCACCGTTAATTTGACATTAACTGGTCTTAATTTTACGTGAACAGTTGTTAATAGTGTGTCTTATTTACAATCTACGGTTTTGTTTGTCGATATCAATGAGGGTCCTCAAACTAGTTTCTGATAGCGTATGCAGACGAGCTGTGGTTCCTTTGTGACGATGTGTAAACCGCCGCCGCTCCGTTGATTTGTATCACATTATCAATATCGGAAGTAATACTGAATTAAAATGGTACATGGATATAAATTTGATGTTTCAATTAAAGTTTTCCCTCTACCACAATACTACAAAAATATGTCGATGACGTGTAAGCAGGGCCAGGAACAGAACACTACGTGTTAGATTTAAATTATAGGTCTAAAGAAACATTTAAAAAAATTGCATCAAAAGCAGTCCATTCGTTTGGGAGATGCGGTGGATCAGACAAATACACAGATACACGTCAAACTTATATGCACTCTTTTTGCGACGGGGTTTAACAGTAGGTATTTTTAACAAGATAACTATATTTTTTTTATATTACAATTTCCTATTTTATAGTGTTTCTTTACTTATGTATATTCATTTAATTTTATGTGACTCCACCTGTACATATTATATTACCGGTCTTCGTACTGTATGCAATCTGGAAATTCAAATAATTGCGTTTATTTTAATAATTCAGACTTACATGTAGCAGTAAAACTATGAATACTAGGACGGTTAATAAATCAGAGAACACAGCAAATGTCAGATTTTGTCTAAATTATTGCAATTTATTTAGTCTCGTTTTATATTAGAATATAGAGCTGGCTACAACATGGGTACTATGAATTTTATTACAGGAGCCGAACTACCTAAATCGCAACTGATCATGTTGATATCATAAAGCAATAAGTTCCACACGACTTTCTACTTTTTATTCTTTTGTAGGTAGTAATTTTCCATCTACCCTTTTCCAAACCTTTACCGTAACATGCAAAAGAAAAATTGCTCAATCCAAATTATCTTCAAATGAATGCCTTTCGTTGAAATTGTAGATAATGACGCAAAATGCTATATTACACATGTCGATAATTTCTTTGATGCAAGCTCAGAGGTTAAGTATAATTGTGATTTTAATGAAATAATTATCTAAATGCTTGAATAATTTTACCTTAGGTACATTAAAATTGCTTGAAAAAGGCAACATTTCAATGTTTATTCATTTCTACGTTCGGTTGAAGCTGCCAGTATTGGCTTTATTTCTTTTTGCGTTCAATATGAGTTACTCTGATTTTTCAACAGATTACAAAAACACTTTTTCGCGCTACTTATTCCTGTTTAAATGTATCGGGATTGATTTCTTCGACGATTCAATCAGTTATTTTAGCAGAAACAATATTAAATTAATAGTATTTTGTTTGATCTTCTACCCGTTCGTGGCGGATCATTTCTCTTTGATATCTAATATACGAGCTGATAATTTTCTGGAAAGCGTCCGTGTTGTGCCTGTCTGTCTTATTCTGTTTCTGAGTAAGTTCATCTGTTTTTAGGTCTGGCAGACCCAGGCGATATGCCTGAGTCTTCTACCGATACAGACGACCAGGCTCTGGGATATCCCAGGACCCAAAGCATTAAGAGTGCAGGCCATAAGGAAAATATTTGGCACCGCCCTCCTCGCTCACTTAACCCATTATTTTTAATTATTTTGAATGACTTCATTTTTTTATGTAGGTAATGTTTAGTAAACCCATCCCTGACTGCCTCGTTGGTCTAGTTGTCTCAAGCGCGACTGCTACGCTAGAGGTCCTGGGTTCGAATTCCGGGTCGAGCAAAGTGTTGTTGGTTTTTTTTCTGTAAAATTACCACTAGCAGCTCGGAGTCTACATTTGTGCCCGGTCAATGGCAATAGACTCGCCCCCTATTATATGGGGCCTAAACATACAGACGAACTGTGGGTGTACATTAATTAATACACCTCTTCCGAAGGGTTACCTTCGGGGAATACCGGCGTGATGGTACTAAACCCAGATATTTATCAATCAATTTTCAGTAAATTTCGTTTCTAGTTTGTAACGGTAAAATTTATCTAGACACCAAAACCACGAAGTGTTTGCTTTAAACATCCCACATCATATTATTAAACTAAATAATTATATAATATTTCAGATATAGTCAAAATGCTCATCGCTGTCATAAGAAAGTCTCAATTGCGGGCAATGTTTATGGAGATCGGTGAGCTGTGGCCGAGAGGACTGAACCCGGAAGAACAGAAAGCAGTCATTCTGAAGGCTTGGCTACATCGGATTAAAATTCCTCTTAACTGTAATAGCATAGGAATTCATAAGCTTTCTAAATTCTTCTTGAAAATGAACAAAACAAAAAATAAATAGCAACGCGACCTCCCAAACATGCCAAAATTATCCATTTCAAATCGCAGGGAAAAATTATTTAAAAAAACAGAAAAACTTCCTTGGCTGTGGCTTCTTATCATTTTCAAGCTTTTTTATTTAACTTGTATCACACACAATATCAATACAGATTTCAATTCAATTTATATTTGGAAGTCCTAGTTCCAAAGAATTTATTCCACAGGAATTTCTCAATGTGGTCCCGTACACCGCGTGAGCGGGACATAATTTATCGATCGTAAGAGTGAGTGAGATGTCAAGCGACCGACGCGCGACGCCCGCGCTTTCCTGACCGCGCATGCGCCATTATTTTATCATAAGGGAGTAGTTCTATTTACTGTTGTCCAGTAAAAGTAGAGAGATGAGTTTTGACTTTAGCTAACCTGACAATATTATTTTACAGTAACTAAGATAGTTTTTAACCCCCGACGCAAAAACGAAGGGGTGTTATAAGTTTGACGTGTCTGTGTGTTAGTGTGTGTGTGTGTGTCTGTCTGTGGCATCGTAGCTCTCAAACGGATGGACCGATTTTGATTTTGTTTTTTTTATTTGAAAGGTGAATTAGTCGGGAGTGTTCTTAGCTATGTTTGATGAAAATCGGTCCAAGATGACCGCTACTACAAAATAGTGGAGTACATATTTTTTCACAACTCCCTCAATATGGGATTATGGGTATCAAATGAAAGGGCTTAACTAGAAGAATACTCACTATGATAAATTTATAATCCAAGATGTCCGCTACCACAAAATGGCAAATTACATTTCGTGTCGGGGGTTTTCTAAATTTTTTATTTAGGTTAGGTTATTTGATTATAGTATTTCTCCTTTCTCAGTGTACTTCTATTATGCGTTGACAAACCTAATTCTGTTTGAAGTGTTACCATTCTTGATAACCGGCTTCAATATCTGCAAGGGTGTTAGAATTTATTTGTTCCCGTTTCAACCAACTGACTTCTGGGTTGTGGACTCCATATTTACTTATCTCGTCACATACTTATGGGAGTTGGGTGCCAGTAATGCCCGGTTTCTGAAGTTGTCAGTTAAACTCTCATTAGCTATTGGTTCAATAAAGTTATGTACAAGATAAACGTCGGTTAGTTGTCACTGTGTTTCTGATCACTCAACGACCCATTCAATAACTATGAAACCGATAACCAATTCCCTAACTTGCCGCTAGGTGGGTCTGTATAAGACATCAAGTCTGAAATGGATTTTATTATCTTAATTCGTCTATATTATTAGATTTGATTACCCTAATATATTTCTTTTGGGCGTAAATAGGTGGCTGAGTATTATTTTTGTAATAAATTATGATAATATGAGCGGATCAGCGGATGCGTGAGCGACATCTATGTCAAATTTAAAAAAAGGATAACGTTATATGCTGTCTCACTTGCTGTTGGTCTCTGTTACTCAGGGCAAAATTCCTTATTGTTTTTTTGTTTCGTGCACGTGGTATTAAACTTTACTGTTGCGCTTTTTTGCAGTTTGAGTTTATTATTAAATTTAGGTTCTGATTTGGTCTTTGCTATCGTTAGTGCTTAATTATTTAAATACCTACAATGGAATCAGAATTTATTAATAAATGTTTTCTATTATGATTGTTAATAAATTGTTCCTTAAAAGGTCAATGTCCATAATTTTATCCTTTGAATAATTACCTAGCTTTCACTGGCCTATGTATTATTATTTTAACCGAAAACCGATGTAGTTAGAGGAGTTACATTGTTTGTGAGTCGTCAAAATATAGTTATGGAACCGATAACCAGCGACGATCGGCCAGTTAAGTCAATCTACGTTTAAACGCAGTTTATGTTACATTTCGTTGTTCAGAAACGCATTTTCATGGGTTATCGAACCAATAGCGCTATTGAATAGATAAACCGCCGTTAAAGTACCTCAGAAACCGGGCATAAGTAATTTTATTCAAATAATTTTTTATTTTTTATTAGTAATTCGCATAGTCATTTGTGTTTCCTGGAATAGTTAGACGCATACTGTGCAGAATTGCTGATTGTAAGTTTGTGAGGACTCGGTACTTCCTATGATATGGAGAAGTAGAAGCAAATAATCAGACTGTCCCACTGCTGAGCACGGTTCAGCTCTCAGAATTAGAGGGGTTACACTATAGTCCACCACGCTGGCCTCATGCGGGTTCGCAAACTTCATACACTGTCGAGAATATCTTTCAGGCGCACAGGTTTCGTCACGATGTCTTCCTTCACCGTTTAAGCGCTTGATACCTAATTAATTAAGTATGAACAAGAAAAGGAAAATGATTTCATGCCTAGGATTCGAACAAAAAAGCCCAGTATTCATATCACGAGTATAGCACTTGCTTTTTTGTCACCAATTTCTAACTACCCACTTTTTGCTTTAATCTTCTGTAGCTGTACCTTGCCAGCTTTGTCTTTTCATACCGTTTGACCTTACAATGGTGACCATGACGTCAAACGTGAGCGCCCTCCTGCGGCTACTACAAGAAGACTTGAAGAACTCTATCAAAATTCAAGATCATGAAGCAGAACAGCCGAGGAACAACTCGTACGTGTCGGACCCTGAAGGGTACGAGGAAGTGAAGAAAATTGTTATGATACATCAAAGGCTTTTGAGGTAAAAGAGCCCTCTCTTTTTGTTGCTGATCGTATAGCGATCGGCCTTCGGGAATACCACTAGGACCTTCTGGGCAGCTGCTGTTCCAGGGCATTCTGCTATGAGATTAATGCTGAATGACGATATTGACATGATATTATATGTCAAATTGTCATTCACTGGCTTCAGAATTGTTATTTTTAATAGCCATCCATGTCTGCTATTTCTCCGATAATTCTGACGGCAGAAAATTGGCATTGAGCTGATGAGCTGAGCCCACAACCCACAGTTAGAAGCCTTCAGCCGCTACACCAAACGTACCTACTTTGTTTTCACACCATCAAGCCTGTTGCCCAAATCCAAAGGTGTACACTCATATTCCGCCAGTATATAAATGTCGTGTAAAAAGGGGCGACCCTATTGCCATCAACCGGGCACAAATCTTAACTAAGTACTTACGAGCTGCTGAACCTGGGATTCTAACACAGGAGTCGCGCTTACGACTACTAGGATGAAGAGTTTGTTTATGATTTCAGAATGGCTGACCAACTGAGTAACATGTTTGGATTAGTGATATTCATTCACGTGGCATTTGCTGCTCTCGAGATTTGCTTTTTTGGATTCTTAACTGTGGTTAGTATTACTTTACTTATTTACTAGCTGTTCCCCGCGGTGTTACTCGAGTGATCCATTTTTTTTAAATAAATAAAATTATAAAAAAAGTGCCTAGCCTAAGTTACTCCTTATAACATTAGCTATATGCGAGTGAAAATCCCGTCAAAATCGGTCCAGCCGTTTCAGAGATTAGCCGGAACAGACAGACGGACAGACAAAAATGTTTGTTCCGATTTGGATTCCTTAATTTTTCAACTGTAGCTCCAAGTTTGGATCTTGCCGGGTGTATGGCAAATAAGGCAATAGGGTCATAGGTCCTGGCACACAGTAGCTGTTTGTTATATATGTCACTACTTAACTACCTCCTCATTGGGTTTTTGTTGATGTTATTCACATTTTTTTAAGGTTTACGGCGGGTTTGCAGAAACGATTGCCAACTTTTTGTCGGTACTCAACGCGATGTTTACGATATTCCTCTTATCCCTCTCTGGACAGTTCCTATCTGATACGGTAAGTTTCTTCTGTCATAGGATTGAACAAATTTTGATAAGGTAACTATGTTAACTTAACTGCCTCGTTAGCCCAGGCACTGGAAGTCCGGTTCAATTCTCAGGTCGAGCTTAGGTTTTTCTATGAAATTCTCAAAAGCAACTCCAAGGTGCTAAAAATAGCACCTTTAGTTCCTCCTGATGATGATGATGTAGATACCAAAAACCTAGTCGATTACGTATATATGGTCTCCGTTATGTCTTTTTTTATACCACTAAGGTGGCAAACAAGCATACGGCCCGCCTGATGGTAAGCGGTTACCATAGCCTATGGACGCTTGCAACACCAGGGGTATCACTCGCGCGTTGCCGACCTGAAAAACCTCTTAGAGGTTTATGGAGGATTCACTGCGCCGACAGTTTGAGGGAATATTCCTCTTACTGCCAGCGCAGCGCATCCTTAGAAGGAGCTCTGGCGACCTTACTCACTGCAGGAACACAACACACAATAAAGTGTGTTATTTGGCTGCAGTTTTCTGTAAGGTGGAGGTACTTCCCCAGATGGGCTGCTCCAGATTTGAGCCATAAATGGCTGTTCCCTACCTCTCTACAGAATGTCTGTCTATCAACTTGTCGATCAGTGCTTGCTTCGCTTCTTATACCTGCAAGACAATAGCAGAGATATACCTACTGTGTACGCAGAGTACGTGACAATATCTGACTGACTAATCGAATGTCTCTTTTCAGAGCGCCGAAGTAGCTGATGCAGCATACGAGAGTTATTGGTACGAGAGTGATGTGAGGGTGAGGAAACTCATTTTGTTTATAATAATCAGGTAATAAAGCCTTTATTATCTATATGTACCTACAGTTCGATTCAAACTTAATGGCGGCTGGGAAGTTAGCTACTCGCTGCGCAGTACCCCACCTCTCACCCCCGCTGTTACATAAATTCGTTACTGCGTAGCGACTCGCCTCATGTTCCGAGCCGCAATTAGGTTTGAATCGGTCTCTTATCTGAAGTTTAACGGTCAGAATTATCTCTGGGTTATTTTTCTTACTAGAGTGCGGTATTTGACATTGGAGCTTAATATTATGTTGCACATTGGGGGATCATATTTTATCGGATACATATTGGGTGGGGTGGATACTGTGCGGGCCCCGCGCCGCTAGTAGGTAGATAGGTACTTACATATCGTCAATCGTAGAAATTTGTCAAAAATGGTTGGACTTATAAGCGTTATGCTAAATTGGCTGTTCGTTAGTCCATACCACTCGTACCTACCTAATTTTATAATTGCGAAAGTAGGTAACTGTTCTTAGTGACCTTTTCCACTTTATTTTCAGAGCACAGCGCCCCAGTTACTTGTCAGCTCTTGGATTTTCTGAATTAACACTCAGATCTTTCTCCAAGGTAGGTACTTAATCCTTTTCTTGATATATCTCCTCTTACCACATGAAAAAAAATCTTGTATGGCCTATTACAGTCGTTTTGGGTGAGTTAAAATTCTAGTTTGGGAAGTGGGACGTATTTCAAATTTATTCACTTTAGGAGTTTCGTCAAATCCATTGAGTAATTCTTATGTTTTCAGATTATGAGCTCATCTTGGACCTATTTCTCATTGTTGATACAAGTTTATCAAGAAAATTAAATTAATAACATAGGTACCTACGTACCTAGTTATCTTCGTATTGTATCTTGGTATTTATCTAATTATTGTAGCATGCACTATAAAGATACCCTGTTTGAATAGTAAGTACCTAAGTAACACTAACTACAGTCTACACTGACAAAGCACTATTGTTACGTCTATTGTTGTTGTACTACGCGAGTAAGTTGATATTTCTAGCACCATTTCTGTTTAGGTATCATAGGCAGAAATTATATTTCAGACACAGTAATTTTGTTTTATTGTCCGGTTAAGGATCCTTCTTACAGTATGAATTAACGAAACCCCTATAGGTTTCGTTAATTCATACTGTCATTAACAAAATAAAATAACAACATCTAGATTATTCAAGAAAATATATTGTTTCTATTAACAAAAGTCGTGTACATTGTATTAAAATCAATTCCATATACCTAGGTAGAGATTCTGGCTGAGCACAAATTTCCGATGCAACAATTATTCATTAAAATCGTAAGACTGACGCAGTCAGATGATAACCTGCATCTATTTAGTTTATTTAGGGCCTTAATACATTTCAACAAAATATGTTTTCAGTTACGTCATGTCCACGTATTAGAAATTGGTCCTCAGCTGTAGGTACCTAAATTTTCGTTGAGTAAATAATTTAATTTTAATAAATTTGGACGAGTTTGGGGTTTACTAGTGACATAATACCTAAGTAAGTAGGTATTTTAATACTTATCTACTTATAATTAAGTATTCTACCCTTATATGCTTTATGAATACTTATTTTAAGTTTATGTTAACTTTATCTCTAATAGGTAAACTACATTATTCTAAGCATTAGCTGGCTCTACAAATTAATTATTTAAATTTTACAAATGGGAAAAGATCTTTTTAAATGGTCCTAGTACTAAATAACTACTTTTTTCACAAAACAGTTTATTATTATTTATTTATTCTCTCAATCGATCAAAGCTACAAATCGGAGATTCGGACTTCAAGTCTCATTCAATTAATCCAGTGGATTTTTGACAAGCGGCTCCCCACTTCTATTCCAAATAGAAGTGGAGGGGCACCTGCTGAATCATAATATGAATTGCTTTAAACACGAGGTTGCACACAATGCCGATAAGGGCTCTCGTATTGTAAAGATTTTTTAAACAATGAGTCAACATGCCCTGGAAATGAAGGTATTGCATGAGGTGATGGGGTGCACACTCTTGTTTGTGATTCTCACGAAAAGTGGACTTCTAGTCTCCCAGACCCGGCAGTCCTTATGGCATTCAACGTCCTTGGATGCACTATTCTGATACAGTTGAAATTGAATTGACTTGGCTAGTCCGTGTCTTAGGTGTAGGATGTAGGTATAAGATCCCTAAGATCCTATTTACGAAAATGCTGAACACGTGGTTACATTATATCGAACTCTACCACAATATCGCTCCGCTATCTTTCTTGTCACGATTGGTCCTTGGACAATTTGCAAGCAAAAATATTTTTATATACTTACCTACCTACATCTATTGAAGGTTGCCGAAAAATCTGGCTCAATTCAAAGATTTAGGTAGTACTTAAGTGTCACAAACAGGGCCTACTAAATTGCAGGTTCCCTATTGTTATACCCTACTATGGTCTGTTGAACATTATATTTAAGCTCGTTTTAAGCCACCTACGTTATGCGTATACATTCACAAGCTCTGTGTGCGATCGGAATAAAGTAATGTTTTTTTATTATTCATTAGATACGGAATTAGGAATCGATAGTTTTCAGGTAAGACCTATCATGATTCATGATCCGTAAACCACCCCTTTCTATTAGAATTGGGTATGCGGTAATAGCTTTTCTCTGTCTTCAGTGTGGGAAGGTACCAAACGAATCGCGAAAAAAATTATAAAACTTATTTTTTTATTTAGACATACCTATTTAAGTGACTTAATATGTATTTTGTTTTTTTTTAATTTAGTCAACTAAATAGGTACCTATGTCTAAAAAATTACAAAAATAGGTATTCGAGTATTTTGGAACTACATTTTTGTTTGATTTGATAAGGGTGAAGACACACCGGCAAAGCGACAATAACGCGACGCCATGCGATAGCTAAAGAATAACATTTGCACAACGTAAAGTAGGTACATTACTTCATCGATCGCTCACCTATTTAAGTCTATGCAGGGTACTACGGTTTCTAAATTACTATACTTTAGGGGATGGACATTTAAAGCACCCAAAAATGGTCTACAACCTACATAGATTTTAATTTTAATATACTTAGTCGACACAAAAGTAATATGGTGTCAAAAACACTGCTATATTCTGACATACACTCTTGCTATATCAACTTTGATATTGCAAGCGAAAATAAATGTTAGGTAGGATATTATGTGCGTGTAGTGTACCTACTAATTTTAAGGTCAACTACATAATAGTTTATTCGAAAATTTATAAGTAATAAGGGTGAGATAATTTAAGAAAACTTGTATTATCGTCCACGCGGAACTAGTTGGCGACGCTTTAGGTAGGGACGGGGGTGAGGCGGCGGGTTACTGTACTACTGGAACAAAAGCAAGCGCCCCGCCCCTCCGTCCCACCGCGCGCAGGGACTCTGCCCTGCCACTCACATACCTAAGGACCAACTAGTTCTGCGCAGACTATAGTAATAGCTACTTTCAGAGTAATTCTACATTAGTATAGTATTGTTATTTATTTATTTGGACAGGGTGTCCTATAACTACTTACTTTATAATTATATCATATGCAGTTGCAACCGCAACCTTGTTTTAATTTTAAAAAACCTTGTTTTCAAATTCGAAGCATTCTAATCACTAGCCAAGGCAATAGGTGGCGTGAAGCGATAACTTTAAAAAGCGTATAGGTACTGGCGAAGCTAGTCTAAATTTTGAAAAAGGTTTATTATTAAGTTTACATAGGGTTAGTAAATTTCTTATTAAAACGTGTGACGAGAAAAGGTAGGTTATGTTAAGGCGATACAGAAAAGATTGCCACCAGAGCAAACCGTACACGTATTTTATATAACGTAGAGCGGAAAAGCCAAAGAAATTGTATTTAATATTTTTAACCACAACAAGTGGCAACCAAAGAGAAAATATATTGGTGGCAATCCTCACTGCTAATTTAGTCGCCATAGCTTCGCATTCAATGTTACGTGCACCTTACCTACTTAGTACTTTATTTAAATACCTAGAATATTTCAAATATAGAGAAGACCTATAATATAAACTACAGTGTAAAAATATTTCAATAGGTATAGCATAGAGGTGCTTGTTTAAAAATCCTTAAAAAAATAAAGGAACTCTATGTATTAATAAATGGATTATTTTCCAAATATTGGTATAGAAAAAACTATAAATAGTGTAGATATATACCTATATAATACCAAATGATTTTTTCTATAATCCAATTATTTTAGTAAATAGTGATGTATTAACTGTTTGAAACTGGAAGACAAAAACTGTTTGAAAATGTAAGGCAGGCTCAGTTTAAACCTAGATATGTTTAGTTGAATAAGCAGTGATATCCAGTCGGAATTAATGTGTCAGTGTGTTTGTTACTTCTTCTTTCTACGGTACTGAACTACTGAACAAATTATTATAATCAATTCTGAGAGATAAGTTTGAACAAAGGAGAAATACAGGATTACCCTTCTAAAAGTCGCAAGCGGTCATGTAATTTAGATATCTAAATTTCTAAACTACACATTCAGATCAAAACATAAGAATGAACTAAGAAAAGTGCTGAAAACAGTAAAAAGTGCTGAAGAGAAAAAAAACAATTCATAGAAAAAAAATATTTTCGTTCTTAAAAAATCAGACAGACAAGACTAGGCCTATTATTATAAACAAACAAGCACATAAACATTTAAAAAACTCTTATTTTAAATACAAGAATATTTTACAGGTCGCTTTGAGGTCCACCGTACAATGGGCAATCTTAGCGGTTGACTTGCGACCTTAATTTCTTAGTTATAAAGGTGAGAATCGGTCAACTGCCTAGATTGCCGATTGTACACGGTCCCATTTCATAAAATACAGACCATTTTTAATAAACAGTGCATAAATATAACAATATATTTTTACTAATATAGGAACAATAACATGTTACCGTATAAAGTTCACAGATTAAAAAGTTTGTCTATCAGTTGGCTTATATCTTAAGAGGTGTAAGTGTACATTCCAGGCTGTATACATTTTTAGATTTACTAGATGTCAAGAAAAAGGCAAGTTACGATTTTTAAGGGATTTTCACGAACTTGAAATCGATTTATCACTTAAATCAAAACGAAATTGCTTGCAGCAAAACAACAACATGCTGTAAAGCTAATAGGTAGATTGAGAAGCTTATTAAATTTAAATAAAACAGTGTTAAAGTTCGCGAGGATCCCAAAAGACGTTATAATTAAACAGAACTTTAACATTTTTGTACAAATTAATCTAAATTCATGTTTAAATATTTCAGTACATCAAATTTTAAATATTACAACCTCATTTTTATTATACTGAAAAAAATAATTCCATTATAATAGAAATTAAAATACCTTTACTTAAAATTTATTGAAATCCGTAAAAAGTAGTCCGTCTAATATTCACGAGAAATCAGTACATTATCTCAAACTCATTATCATGAACAAATTAAATATTCTTCAGTAGGTAGGTATATAAAAATAAGGCTGTATGAACAACAGTCGAAACCTTAGCTCACAAATACTATACAGGTGTAGTTCTCTTCTGTGTAAGTTTAATAATATTTCTAACCTATTTTAAAATAATAGACACCAAAATGAAATTATAATAGCATTGCATATAACATTTAGTAGTCAGTACTCGAGGCCGATTCCACACAAGTATTAAGGCCGAAACCCACCGTGGTGCACGCCACGGCCACGCGGCGCACGCGCACGCGGCGCATTTTACTTGCGTGGGTCTACGTTACCACCGCAGCACACGCTATCCACGAATTCGTGTTCCGTGTACACAGCGTGCATGGCGTTGAGCTACACGTGCGTGGCGGTGGGTTTCCGCCATAAAAGCCTGTTTCACCACCTCTGGATAGCTAACCACCGGATAAACTAAAGTAATTTAACGGGAACTTACTAGGAGGTTGTGAAACAGGCTTTAAGTCCATCAATAATTTATTTTTTGTTTGTACTAAGTGTTTTCGTTCGTAAGTACACTTCTCGCCAAACTTATTGTCCGGCTTGAAGTTGGCCGTAAAAATCGGAGAAAGAAAAATATTAGGTTGTATTAAATAAAATCCAGAATTTCAGCCATAGGCTGTCGTTTTAAATCATTTTAATCCAATATTTTTAATGTCAAATTTTTAAGGTAGGGTTGAAGTTAGCTCGTGCCAACTTCAAACCGGACAATAAGTTTGGCGAAAACTGTATTAAATTAAGAAACCTGATATAAATATATCAGAGTACCTAGTAATCACAGCTAAATGCTTTAAACCAATGTACTCGATTGCGTTTTTTTGTTGAAGTTAACAATTATCGGAAACACAAATAGTAGAATTGGCCTCCTGCTTTAAAACAAACATTGTAATAATTACAAAACAATTACATACAGATATTAGCTAACATTTTGTTATTTCTATTTACAGTTGAGATGTCAGCGTATGTTTAAATGGCATTTCTCACTTTTGGTTGATTTAAAAGAGGTTATTATACTAATCACTCAGTAAATAACCACAATTTCATGATCCACACGAAATTTGGTTCAGCAATATAGGATATGCACAGCCAAATTGAGAAACTCCCTCTATAATGTAGGAGCAAAATACGACATTATGGGCAATATTCTCGGTAGCTTCATTGGCTAAAGCGTCTAGTGTACTAAACCGCAGGATTCGGATCTGGGATCAGATCATTCACAAAAAAAAACTATGAAGTTTTCACATTCCTTTTAAGTAATTTATACCCTTTTTTGATGCGGAAAATCCTGAATCCTGCCACCTAGGGGTAGGGCATGTCGGACTTACTTATACTTTTTTTTTCTCTTATATATCCTGCTCAGCATAGCGATCTGTTTCTCACATTTAGCTGCTAGATTCGTTGACCAGAGTCTGGGTATGACATTTGGCTAGGAGGAGAATCCATTGACCTCACTCACAATATTATGGGGAATCGGTAAAAGGTCCGACTCATACTGACTAAAAACTTTCCCTTGCCCTAACTGCCCGACTAAAGCTATGTATACCCTACACCGTACCACACCTTCACCGGATCGGATGTTGGGTGGTATACAGTTAGTGAGCAGCTTTAAGCTATTATCTCTATCAATCACAGGCTGACACCTCTATATTATACTATGGTCTGTGGTCTGTTTACGCGCTGTCCTTTTTCTTACCCGCCATCCGGTCTATGAGCCCTGTGATCATGTCAGCATCCACTAGGCCGATGAATTTGTCCACTATTATACCATTCTTTATTGCTATCACTGCTGGTACTGCTTTTACCTGTAATTTAAGATAATATTTGTTACTCATTTCTTTTAGACTATTGTGTTAAGTTACAAAATAATAGTTCAGCATTCTTCTAGCCTTTTTCCTAACTATTTTGGGAAGAGGCTTCCTAACATAGTTTTCCTTCATTAAAATAATTCTTCATTAATGATAAATATTATAATAATAATAATAATAAAGTTTATTTATTTTCTCATAATCATAATCAATTATTACATTACACATAGTTAGGTACTTAATATTGCAATGAATATAGAGACTGGTGTCTGAAGTAGGCAAAACCTGTAGTACAGATCACCAGGCTGCCCTCCGTCCGGACAAATAATGGTCACTTGGATATAATTAAAAATTTAACATCTACAAAAATAAGATAAACAATCGGGAATCTTAAAATTAATTATTATTATTAATACTTAGCTTAATTAAAATAAAAGAAATTAAAAAATAAAATAAAAATCAAAATCGTTGGTTGGTTAGTGAGTAGGTATATTTTATGTATATTCGTGCGCGCGCGCGCGTGTGTGTGCGTGTGTGTGTGTGTGTGTGTGTGTGTGTGTGTGTGTGTGTGTGTTATATATTTTAAAGAGGAAAGATTCGATTGTTTGTTGGTTTGTATTAATAATAAGGCTTCATTCACACGAAGCGACTGTCTGGGTGTGTTTTTTAATCGGTACAAGTCGATCAGCCTATCTTAACAGTGATCCTAAGAACATTGCATGCTACGTTTATTAAGCACGTTTTCATTCCACATACCAGGAAAAAAGGGTAGCCTTCGAGAGGGGCGGTAAGTGTAGGGATAGGCTCCAAAATTACCGAAAACCCCTCCCTGGGTCCAACCCTTGCATAAAAATGTACCTACCTCAAATGTATGCACCAGGTCAGCGTTATCTTCTACATCCACGACAGCGAGGTCGAGGTTGTTGAGTGGTTCGATCAGCTCCTTCAGCTTCGGAGTGAGGATCTTACAGGGCTCGCACCAGTCCGCGTGGAAGTTCACTATTACTGGCTTGTCACTGTTCATTACCTGGAAAATATTTATTGCAGCGTTAGTACTAGTTCTAATAGTATTGAAAATAAATCCATATTTAAAATAAGTACTGATATTCAGCTGCTTTCTGGTTAAAATGGAAGCCGACCCTAGTTGGGAAAATGCTTTGATGATGAATTAATTTTCTTTTTACAAAGTACATAATTATAAGGGTTTAAAAACTCGTTTCGGTCGTGAAACTCGTGATTCTAGTCACTAAATAGTATAAAACAAAGTCGCTTTCTCTGTCCCTATATCCCTGTGTATGCTTAAATCTTTAAAACTACGCAACGGATTTTGATGCGGTTTTTTTTAATAGATAGAGTAATTGAAGAGGAAGGTTTATATGTATAATAACATACCAAGCGGGCGAAGCCGCTGGCGGGAAGCTAGTAATTTTATACATAATTCGTCACACAGTATACAACCCCCAATAACGCCTATCTTCCCCGAAGGATTAGTCTGATTTCGATAAATCATAATATGATTAAATTGTTTAGGATGTCCTATTGGGTTTTCCTATTCATTTTTCAATGGTTTTACTCGGAATTTGGATTTATTTTCGTACATCTCTGTCTAACTTAACAGGCGTCCTAAGAGCCTTTGTACACTATGTTTATTAAGCGTATTTTTCTTCCTTAGCAGTTTGTTTGCGCTTGTAGGAATACAAACGCGCGTCGTCGTGGAAAAACGCAGTGTGCATAGGCCATATCAATCATAACCAGTAACTGAACATGTAATATTTATCAGCAATCTTATAACTGCCATTGAAATATAATTGAGATAATACTATCAAAGAAAAATACATTCAATGATAAATTTTACTACATAGCACATATAGATTTAATCTTATCAGTAACTACCTATTTACCCTATGAGTTGTGTAAGATTATGAAATGTAAGTATTTTCAACCGACTTCAAAAAAAGGAGGAGGTTCTCAATTCGACTGTATTTTTTTTTAGAAAACACATTCACCTTTTGCTTATTTATAAAGAATTGAATTATTTTTCCATCCAAGAATATTAACAAAATATCCAAAAATGTGTTGCTGTATTTTATTGGAATTAGGCAAAAGTAAACCCAAAAAAGCATGAGATACTTACTAAATTTTAATTATTTGCAGTCATATAGACTACTATATTTTTATAATAATAGCATTTCACGATTCTGCAGTAACATACCTCAAAGAAAATGTGACATCATCAGATAAACCATGAGGTCATCAATGGACATCTGATATCATCAACTTCTATATAAAATTCATGCATAACATTAATGAGTTACACATAAAAAAACTTTTATTTACTATTTATGGTAATGTAAATAGTATTTTATTCAATAAAAGATTTAAAAGTTTAAGAGGAATTAGAAATTTAATAGGACCAGAACATTTAGTTAACATAGGTGCAGTTCTCAGCAAACTTATTGTCCGGGTTGAAGTTGGCACAAGCTAACTTTAACCCAGCCGTAAAAATCGATCGAAAATGATTTAAAACGTCAGCCTACGATTTGAGCTTTCGTTTTTATATATTACAATCAAATCAAACAACAATCAAACTGTACCTATACTTTAATACAACTTCACCTCTTTGTAGGCCCATGAGCCAATCATTGGTAAAATTGACCTATCAAATGCCCTTATTTAGCAATAGGCTTATCAATACATACCTTATTGACAAATTCATCATTGTTCTTAACAAGTATAGTCTCATTGTGCACTACTGATGTAGATATAGGACGGGCCAGTCTCAAGTGTGCCAAGCGCTTGATTGGTGACCGCAAACTCTGACATATTGCATTCGACATTTTGACTGTAACAGAAAACATGTTGAATATATTATATAGATAATTAAAAACTATATAGTATTGTCTGGTGAGCAAATTGTCATGGGTAAATGAAGGTTATGTATGACCCCCACTTCGTTGCACTGTAGTTTACAATATGAGTATGTAAATTTAACCACACTAACAGGCAAAAGTTATAAATAAAAATAGGTATTAAAAAGTAGTTTGGTAAAAACATAACATGTGAGCACTATATATTTTTTTGTAATTTTCCTTATGGAGGCTTTTAGGCTGAGATTCAGAGAAGAGACTTAGCATGAACTTACGCTTCCATATGTCAAATTGTAATACAAATTCGACATATGGAAGCATAAGTTCATGTTGAGTCTCGTTTCTGAATATCAGCCTTAGAGGACATAATTTTAGACTAATTTAAAAAAATTAAAAAGTTGCCTGTGCAAAAGATGATGTATGAATGTGGCAGAAGCTAAAGTAGTTTAAATGAATCACAGCAAATGGCAGTCTTTACTTTCTGCCTACTTGTGTGGGAAAAAGGCGAAAATGTTTGCATGTATGTTTACAAAACATAAACTTGTTTGAGGAACATTCAATTTGTCTTATGTTTGGAGTCAAAACATGCCTTATCAGGAAATGATACATTCAACCCAATTATTTTTTGTTAACTTCAATTGAAAAACATTAGTCACATTTTTACTGATAACAATTTAGACAAGTAGTGGTAAAGTATATAAGGCGGCTAGTAGTAGGTAGGTAGGTACAGGTAGGTAGTAGTAGGCTAAAATTATTATTTTGTGGAAGAACAATTAACCTATCAATAACCAATTTATAGACAAAATACAAAAATAATTATTACATCCCTCTAAGCTAGGGGGATATTATGATTCCAGAATTAAGTTTTTTTTTAATAGTTAATAGTTAAAGTGGACTAGCCAGATTTCTAAGTAGGTAAATTGAACTTAAGATAATGTGATAACATTACGTTACAAGCTAAGATAAGTGGTACGTGCAGACAATGAGGTTTGTGTACACAAGATGATAATGATATGAATGATAAGCCACTCACATTATATAATAATAAATTCTATTGAAAAAATGATTAGAAGCTAATATGACAGTATTTCGAGCTATAGTTACATGCTGCTCTGAAATAATAGTTTTTTTTATTACCATCATCCTATTCGCCTAAGCCAGCATAAATAATTATACATTTTGTTGAAGACTATGTGAAAATATATTTTTGTATACCATGGAAACGAATTATTTTCAAATGGCTAAAGAAAATTGCAACCAAATGAACTTACCAAAGCAAACAATTAGAAACTCCTTACTTTACGGGTTTCGATGGGCGCAAGACAAACATGAACAAAACAAAACATAGCGCCAATCACCCCACTGACCAACAGTAACGCAAGTACCGCGTACCGGGGAATGTACAGCGGGTCGTAAAAATTGGCACCAGCCGAATCATACGACTCGCCTTTTGGCAAACATACCAACACCAAAGTCACTAACAATGTTACAATAACAGCTATTTTCCCAATGTTATGTCCTGTACGCAATGATACCCAACACAGCATTAACGTTACACACCACAGGATCGTCATAAAATATACTCCCACACCGAAAGTATTCATTTCTCTTACAATAAACAAAGCGGATAGTCGATAATCAGTAAAAATAGTTCAATGACCATGCAGTAGTTAGTGAAATTACGCTTGTTTCAGAAGGCGCCACATACGTGTTAGATAAGAGAATCTTGGCTTTCAGTGATATAACAATGATAAAAACCTGGATAATTATAATAATTTTCACAAGATCACAATTCACAACCACTCCAATAAAGTTGTATGCTGTCTTTCTGTTGAGACTGTTCACAGTTTCACAGAATTCTAGTCTAGTTCTGACTTCTGGACTTGTGGTTCTCTGTGTCACTCTGTGTCTGTCTGTCAGT
This sequence comes from Acronicta psi, assembly GCA_946251955.1. Classification (NCBI taxonomy): domain Eukaryota; kingdom Metazoa; phylum Arthropoda; class Insecta; order Lepidoptera; family Noctuidae; genus Acronicta; species Acronicta psi. The sequence continues at coordinate 11,955,377 of OX276481.1, forward strand.
CGTACGTCATGTCGTTCTCTGACAGTGACGGATGACAGCAGTCGAGCAGGCATTCCAGCTTACTGTCAAATTGTATATGACAGTTACTGATATAACCGGATAAGATACAGTTCTCGTTCTCGTCCATGGAACTAATATGTCAAACTTCGTTACACTTCGTTTACATCCGGAATGCGTACTCGGCTCAACAACTCAACGTAAAACCGACCTTATTGCAATCTATTAAACTTTATATTTAAACCGAAATACGTTACGGTCAGATAGAGAGGTTAGGGTAGGGGATTGTGTCTCGTTCTAATAAATTGCCATACAAGAATTTTCAAATCGTCTAGTAGATTTTCCACGAGGCTAGGGTATCTGATCCAAAAAATATTATAGAGTTATACATTGCTAGATAAACTACTGCGTAAAATATCTTTTAATGAAATAAAGATAAGAAAAGTCAAAAGTATTTTTTTTGAGTAAATTCTTGAAATAAAATAGAACTTTTTAGGCTTATGGTTAGTTTTGAAATTTTGATATGACAACTTTAAAACAATGGCAATGACATCGCGTCATTTTCGTTCCGTGATTTTTTCTTGTTATTTTATTTGTGAAGAATGTATAAAATAGTGAAAAGGTGTTGCGTATAAAGGATGTGGAAATTAATCATATACTGGGTCTAACAAATCCACTCACAGGTTACAAACTTAACCCACCAATGGTAACGTAAATGTCTACTACCGGACGTATCGAAAAATTCCAGCTATTTCACTGTTTAACTGTTGTTTTTTATTATTTTGTTTTTTTATTATTTAAGTGAAATCGTATAAACACTAATAAACGAGCTTTGTTATTTATAAGATGCCTTTGTTTTATTATCAATGTATTTTAATAACCAAACTATCAACCTACTTATACTTTAAATAATCATGATTATTTATTTTGCTGAAAATGTTGGTAGTATTTATGTTTAAAGTTAATTATTGCAAAATCTAAGACTGAAAATCCCGGTACACGGGACCGAGTCTACCAATAATATAATTTAAATTTACGTCACAAATGGTGGGTTGAGGGGCCTTTCGGGTGACAATGTTTTCAAATTATGTCAGACTTTAAAAGGACATGTATGTTTTGACGACAATCAAAAATATTAGTTATGTCGACTATAATTATTTATTGATGATTACGAACGACCAGTTGACTTTTTGAGACGACAGTGGACGTCTGGGCGCCATCGCGCACTACACTTCGGTGGTGCCCTCTTTAGCGCATTAGACATGGTATAATGCATATTTTTGGTACATACATAAGAAACTCCCAAACTTGGGCACTTACTAAAGCGCAATCAAGAAACTAGAAACATGCCAGACAGCAATGGAGAGAAGCATGTTGAATATAAAGAAATTGGACAAAATCAACAATAAAACCATTAGGAAACGGACAAAAATAGAAAACGTCACAACTAGAATAAGAAAACACAGAAAAGACAGGTCACATATTAAGAGGCACTGAAAAATGGAACAAAAATATTGTATTTTGGTATCCTAGAAATAGAAAGAGGAAACGAGGTAGATAGTTTCGAAGGTGGGAAGGCGAAATAAAGGCAATAGCCGGGAAAACATGGACTAGAAAAGCGGTAAACCGGAGAGAGTGGAAAGAATTGGAGGACGCCTTTGCCAAAGCTAGGCAAACAGACCAAGTTGTCGGTGTCATCGACTCACCAGAGTCGTCAATGTTAAATTAATGCAATAGTTGTCTGGATAAAGGCTTATGTTATTATTATAACATACTCCCAGAACAACACAAACACTTGTGCTTATCACATAAATATATTTATCTCATGATCAACAGTTCAACGCTTTTACCAATTTTTATGCGACAGACGGCAAGATGCAATTACAACAACAGTGCCTATGCTTACTGCAAATATTTTTCTTTAGTAGAAAGAAAAATAAACTAATTTCACAAATCCTGTCATATAACATAAAACTGACATGGTCTCTCTTGACGACAAAAATCATGGTCACTCTAATAGAGCGAGATGAGTTGCTCCACCCTAACTATCTCGCTTAGACCGTTTTTCTTCATAAGTGCACATTCCTATTGTATACTTACTACTTCCATGTTCTCGTCAGACGTTCATCTTCTCTCTCTCATCTTTTTGTTCGGTTTGAAGTTGGCACGAACTAACTTTAACCCGGCCGTAAAAATCAGAGAAAAGAATTTATTGTATAAAAAGGATTTAAAACGACAGCCTACGACTTGAGCTTTCGTTTATAGATAGATAGATAGATAGAATATTCTTTATTGTACACCAGAGGAGAAATTAAAATAAACATTTCAGATGTAACTTAAGAGTACAATTGGCGGTCTTATCGCTAAATGCAATTTCTTACAGACAACCATAAGATGGACAAGAGTCGTGTAAAAATGGATAACGGGCGGTTGAGGGTGTACTTACATCATAAATGTTTATATTTATTACAATCCAATATTTTTCTTTTTTATATTTATCCGCCTTTAACTGGCCTATAGCGGCTATCTAGTGGCTATCTAGCTGCTATAGGCCGGTTAAAGGTTCGTAATTTTGACGAGTTGCCGGATAAATCTATGGGATAAATTAAAAAATGGAACATAATTTGTATGAAATTATCTGCTTAGTTATTTAACGGGAACTTATCAGAGGTGTTGAAACAGGCCCTAGAGTTAAAAGTAAACACTGTATTTTTAAGCCATAATATTAAGTTTATTTTGCATTACAATACGATAATATTATTATTATTTTACAAATGAAATGGATAAGATGTTTATATTTTGCTATATTGCGGGTGATTGAGGCTTATTATGAAGAAAACAATTAAACGTTCACAGTATTACAACCTAACACGCATGAACTTCAAAATCGTTCAACATTTTTGTTCAGTTGGTAGCATTGGCAACAGTGAATTTTCTAGTGCTGTGTGTTGCTGTCAATAATTAGAAAGGTAAGTGATTTTTATGGATTTATCTCAACTATTTTACTATTATATGTGATTACATTTCTAGATTTGTACTTTATCTACACGTATTTCATAAATTTACACCGGTGACAACGAACAAAACAACGGTATAACCGTAAATTTGAAACGCCATTTTCCGCTTCGGAGATCTATTCTAATGTATTTTTTTTTATAATAAGTTGCCGTGACTGATGTATAGAATTAGATATATTATTAGTTCTCAAACTTATACCAAGTTTCATATCGATGTGTTGTAAGACAAGGAATTTTTCTGAAGCTTGCAATATTTTGATTACTTATTCGTTTCTGATGACTAATCTCTGCTAACAAGGTCCAATTTTGCGAGGGCATCTAAACACCAAGCTGCGTATACATTGTGAAGTTACTGACCTACTATTGATTAGAGCTAATTATCCAGCCCTTTCGCAAAGGGCGATTACTGTGACGCCCTACTCATTTTTTTTGAATCTGTATTTGTTTTGATTTCTATTCTTAAGGTGGTGATATTGTCATATGAAATGATTCGACAGATTATATTTTTATTATAATAATTTGTGGGTGTGATTTTGTTTGGCTATAAAAATACACCTACCCTATATTTGCAATGATTAAAATCTCATTTGAATGGAACTTGTACATACAGTTTGGCTACATAGCTCATTTTTGGTGTATATCTAGTAAGTGGACTCGGGGCATAATTATGTGACTTTACCCTGCATTTGAAACTGAAAGACCGGCGTCTTTGTATCAGTTTAGCAGCAGTAACTTTACACATACACCTTTACCCTATCTTGACAGTAGAAGCTAGTTTCTTAATATTTAAGTACTTTTGCTATTTTAAGATTCAATCAATATTATAAAAAAAAAACATTTTCATTTGAAAACACTTTATAATTGATAGCTATAGCAATGGTTATGTATACTTTCAGGTACCTATAAAATAAATGAATGTACATGTCATTTCTATATGCAAGACATAATATGCAATCATTCTAGTTATTACTAAACGGTGTTACATTAAGTGTGGTATACCCGGGCCGGTCTGAAGTGACTGTTTGGTTGCGCAGTGAGTCTACAATTTTATAAATTATCCATTGCGCATTCAAAAAGCTAACTTTAGTCTGACCAGGTTATGCCACGCATACTGTAAACATTCTTCAACTAACAATAATTATTATAATTTTGTAGGGTACTTAAAACATTTAAACATAGCTACATAATGACAACAATTTACTATTACTACTATACTATGTATTTACATACATACATAGTACTCATGCTCTAGGAAACTACTTGGTGATAAAAAACATTATGATGTCATGCGGGGTGTGTCATGTCATGTCAGTTATACATATTATAATCTACATTTCTGTCTGTTTATCATTTAATCACAGTACTATGACTAAAGTAGGTAACAAAGTACCAAATAGTTATCATCATCATACTTAATCTTCCCATTTGCTTATGCCTTTTTTCTGTTATCTTGGATCCTTTTATCTGATTTAAAAAAACATCTAGTTAACCATAGACCTAACATAATAATGTATAATAATTATGAATTTATTGATACATAGTTTAAAATAGGCTACCCAGTGGCATTGGCCAAAATATCCATGACGAAACTATTTTGATTGGAGCCTGTCTTCTTAATTAAAACAACAAGTTGACCTTGACCAAGTGTGTTTAGAAAATATTATAGGCCTGCATTGACCTGAACCTGTTTGGAGGTTGTTAATTATATAATACCTGTCCCCCGAGATGTTTACCACATAGATATAGTTATTTCCAAACTCAAAAATATTTGATTCAAGTCATATAAATAAATATCTTGGGACATTTTTACACAGCACCATCTAGTCCCAAACTAAGCAGAGCTTGTACTATGGGTACTAGACAATGGATATAATACTTATATACTTTTTTTTTGTAAATACTTATAATACATAAGAAACACCCAGACAAACACAAATACTTATATTCATCACATAAATATTTGTGTCCTGTGAGAATCGAACCCTCAACCTCGTGATCAGCAGTCCGGTACTCAAACCACTAGACCACAGACGTCGTCCGGTATAGTAACCTTTATACTTAATCCTTATTAACATTGAAGTATCTTTTCTTAACTATCATTTCTCTAGTGTTTAAAAGCCGTATAAGTAAACTTATAAGGCTTTTGATATTGAGAACTGCTGCTGTCAGATATTGTAACGTGTTTTTTTATACTCGTTACATGGTAGTCGATTTTTTAAATAAATTTAATATTTTTTGTGATGGCAAGTACGCAGTACTTGGTTTTGACAGGTGTCAACGAGTTGTCATTTTTTACGTCTTCCAACACTCTACGACCCGTAACGATCATGGCGTGATCATTTTTTAAAGTTTCGAAATTATTTTTTAATCCTGTTACATTTAGTAACAATTTTTATATAATGTATTAATTTTTTTATTATTAAAGCCTATTGGCATTGTTCTCATGTGAGTGATACATATTTTATTGGTGAGTAAAGTTTTCTTTGAAACACATTGTTGAACTTCGTTTTCCAAATTGTTCTGGTTTGTTTATTCGGCTTATGATTTTTTTACAGGCAATGGCCTAGCTGTGTTCTCACTCAATGTGGTGACGAATCCTTGTTTGTTATAAAAACGGTAAGATTACGTTGATCATGACCACGTTGTCGACTAGTACTTTGTCATCGTATTTTTGTCTAATCCAGGCTTATTTTGTTACAGCCTCGGCGTTTTTTTTATACCCTTAGTTTTTCTTTAATTCATTCTTAATTGGAATCCAACATTTCATGGGTTTTGGAATCCCCACGTAACGACGGGAGTTCTGACCACCTCATCGCGCTCTACTGGGATGGTGATATAAAACTATATTTTAAATTAAGTGCCTCCCAGGTACGTTATTTTATACATATAATCAGGATGCAATAATGACCAATAATGACCAATAATTATTAATTTAAATGTAAAACCTTATTTCACAACCTTTAGTTTAATTGTGACAATATAAGCTCTAAACTCTAATATTATAATCTACTATATTATAACCTACAGTGCATTAAAGACAGACAAAAGATCTAAAGCCTTTTATTTGTCTACTCCCACCGGCAGATTAAAAGCCCAAGCGAACCGAAGGTAAGCATCCGGTAGCATTTTTGGAGTGTGAGCTTCTGGCGCCCGAGTTTCTTTTATATTTCATTATTTTGAAGCACACACATGTTTGGTTCTCGTGTCGTGTTAACATACCACACACAAACAATAATATATTTATTTTATTTTTTTTATTACATTTTGGCGCTTGCGTTCAGGGACATGAAGTAGGTTTGCCTTATATTGTCACTTGTTTTACATTATTGCATCTAATACTTTGTTATTATATTGTTTACAAACCATATATTGTTTTTTAGTTGGAAACTTTTATAGTAAATAACTTTAATTTACAACTTTAATTATTATCTTGTAAACAATATAGCTATTGAACTTTGTTGTATTTTGTTTATAACTGTGTGCTATTACAGCATATGTTTTTCTTTTTCTCTTTAGCAACAACATAAATGTAAGGTATAGACCGTGTTTGTTATCAATCTTTGAACATATAAGTATAATTTTGAGGTGTAACTTTATATAAAACAATTTGAATAGGGGAAAGTGGTCACCATTCGTACGCTTTTTATATTTTATTTTTTTAATTTGTGATGGATTGTTGAATTTATCTAGTTTATATACCTAAGCGTAACAAATATATTGTAGTTTGTTACAAAAAAATCCGAAACTATTATGTCAAAAGGTTAAAGAGTTATAGTAATTTTTCTACGATAAGATATTTGTACGAACGTACCCCACGTACGGGGTACATTCGTACAGTAGGTGGGGTACTTTCATACGCCATGGGGTAGATTCATACAGGGTAATTAAAAAGCCTATTAAAGTCGTTAAATTTTTATTAATTATTACAAAAATATTTATTTATTAAAGAACTAACTTAAAATATTTGACTTGACTCGTAGTCGATAAATGTTTCTTTAGAAATATAGCAAAAAATTAAATCGTTTATCCACAGTTTACTTATTGATCATTCTTAGCTTAACAATCAGTCTTAAATGTCTTAATGATTTCTTTGCAATCAGTTTTATGAGTATGTTGCACAGTCTTTGACAATCTAAACTTAAAGTCAATAATCTTATCTTATCTTACTTCTTACTAATATTATAAATGTGAAAGTTTGTGAGGATGGATGGATGGATGGATGTTTGTTACTCTTTCACGCAAAAACTACTGAACGGATCAGGATGAAATTTGGCACAGAGATAGATTATAGTCTGGAATAGCACATAGGCTACTTTTTATCCCGGTAAAATGTATGGTTCCCGTGGGATAGCGGGTGAAGCCGCTGGCGGAAAGCTAGTCATACATATTTGGTTGTTACTTTCGAAGTTATTGCACATTATAATTATTTTATCTTACTTCTTACTAATCTTACTAATACTATAAATGTGAAAGTTTGTGAGGATGGATGGATGGATGGATGGATGGATGTTTGTTACTCTTTCACGCAAAAACTTCTGAACGGATCTGGATGAAATTTGGCACAGAGATAGATTATAGTCTGGAATAGCACATAGGCTACTTTTTATCCCGGTAAAATGTATGGTTCCCGTGGGATAGCGGGGGAAGCCGCTGGCGGAAAGCTAGTCATACATATTTGGTTGTTACTTTAGAAGTTATTGCATATTATAATTATTTAAATTAACTGTAAAAGTAAAACTCTAGCCATTCTAGCTGTACAGCCCGCTCGTGGTTGTGGATCAGGTAGGATCATGACGACATCGCTGATATACAGACTCTGCTTTCCAACGTCGATGTCTTGATGTTATATTGCAACGCGGCTTTTCTATATGACAGCCGTCCTTGAATTACGTCATCTCTTCTGCAATAATTGTTTTGATTTGTTAGAATTAGTACTTCATAAAAAGAAAAATGTTATTGTGATGTTCTGGTGGTTAATAAAATCTAAAGGGGAGCATTCGTACGCGTACGAATGTGCCCCCTGTTTTGCTGTCCGAATGCACCCCATGCCTTGCACAAAATTAAAATACTACTTTATACAAATTCTAATTTAATTTGAGAAATATAACAATTAAAGCTCAAAATAATCAATGTTAACATTAATATTAATCAACACTATTTTGTCAAAAACATAATAATTCTACTTACAATTGCGAATTGAATTTACGTAAAAAATTTACTCACCGCGCGCGAAAACACGTTACGTCTTGTCAGCCGATGCACCATGGTGCGACTGGTGCGACACTCTGCTTAGCAACATGGCAGCCGGTATGTCTATGCACACAAGCAAACGCGCGCTTGTGTGCCGTTTAGTTTGTCTGTTATACTAACTGTATGAATGTGCCCCGCGTACGAATGGTGACCACTCTCCCCTACAATAAGTCTACATTGTTATATTATCTTTTAAGCTTCAATCTTGTGAGTTATTATTGCATCTTTACAACTTAAAATCAACCTTTTATTATTCTTTTGAATAATTTAACTTCAACATAACTTATTTTTATAACCTTAAATATTAATTAACTTTTGAGTTTGAGTTTTTTTGCTTTGCTTATTTGAAACTTTTAGCTTTTCATCATGGATAAGGAAGTACAGTGTCCTCTGCTTTCTGTGGCTGAGGATAAACAGGTTTCTATTGATACTAGCATGGTTGCTAATGCTAATGCTGTTCAGGACATGATAAATTTGACTGAGGTGCACAATCCATTTCATAATGACCGCATTGCACATTCTTCTTCAGCTTTTGCTACTAATGCCTTGCCTTCATTTAATTCTATGAATGCCTTTGTGAATGAACATATAAAGAAAAATTTGCCTTCTTTTACAAAATTACCAGATTTGAAAAAAAGTAAGATTAACTTTAATGGAAAGTCTTGTGTTAGAGAATTTATAACTCAAGTAGAAGAGTATTTTTTATATAAGAATTTTAATGAACTTTTGTTAGTAGGATCTTTTTTGGACTTGCTTAGTGATATCGCTTTTAAAATGGCTTTTGGGTCTTAGTAATCCTAGTGGACGTTTAGCACGTTGGGCAGCTTGAATTTCTCAATTTACTTTTGACATTATACATAAAAAGGGTTCCTTACATTTAGTTCCAGACGCTTTATCTCGAATAGAAGTTGCTGAAATTGTTTCACAAAATAATTTAGTTTCACCTGATGATGATATTCATGATCCATGGTATAGAAAGATATTTGTTAATTGTCAGAAATCTCCTTGTAGATATAAAAACTTTAGAGTTGAAAATAATACTTTGTATAAATTTTGCAAAAATAAATTTGATCCTAACAGTCGTTTGAACTGGAAAATTGTTATTCTTAAAGAACATATTTTAGATACAATTAAATCAAATCATGATGATATTAATTCTGGTCACCTTGGTATCCATAAAACTTTAAGGAAATTAAAACAACATTATTTTTGGAAAGGAATGTTTAATGATGTTCAAAAACATATTTTATCTTGTGATGTTTGTAAAGCTTATAAACATACTAATTCCCCTCCTTTTGGTATCATGGTTAATCCTAAGAAAGTTGATCGCCCTATGTTAATGCTTTCAGTAGATATTATAGGAATTTTACCTAAAACTTATTCTGGTCATAAATATATACTCTCAGTAGTTGATGTTTTTACAAAATTTTGCTGGTTATTTCCCATGATTAATGCTACTACTAAAATAATTTGTAAACATTTCGAAAAAGAAATATTTCTTAAGTTTGGTTGTCCCAAAATAATAGTTTGTGATAATGGAACACAATTTACATCAAAACATTTTGTAGATTTTATGAAAGGTTTTAATATCACAAAAATATTTTATAATACTTTATACACGCCTCAAAACAATCCTGTGGAACGTTATAATAAAACGGTTGAAACTTGCATTTCTTGTTTTGTAAAAGATGATCATAGAACCTGGTCAACATTTTTACCCCATGTTCAACTAGCTTTAAATAATAGTGTGAATCTTGCTACAGATTTTACACCTAATTTTCTCATGTTTGGTAGAGAACTTGTTTTTGATGCTTCATTACATCATTTTAGTAATTCTATTGACAACTTAAATCAACTTGAAGTTGGCGATAGAAGTATTTTTGCTACTTCTCTTAATTCACTTAGTGACATTTTCGTTAAAATTCAGGCTTCTTTATTTAAAGCTTATAAGCGTAATGCCACTTATTATAATAAAGGTCGTAGGGTCATTTCTTTTGATGTCGGTGATGTAGTGTGGAGGAGAAGTTTTGTACAATCTAGTGCTCCTGCTTATTTTTCGGCAAAACTTGCTCCTAAGTTTGTTAAATGTGAAATTACAGAAAAAGTTTCTAATAATGTTTATGTATTGAAAGATTTGAATAAAGGTTCTGTAGGTCGTTATCACGTTAAAGATATAATTAAATTTTAATTTTTATTCGGTTCTCAAGTTTAAGTTTTGTTTTTGATAACATTGTCGAAGCTGGCCTTTGTTTGTGTGACGAATGAATAATGAATAAAAGATTTATGGCCATTATGAAAGATGATAGTATGTGAGGAAACTTCATATCAATTTATTGAATTCAAGTCTAAACTTTCTAAAAAATAACTTAGGAAATTTTGGTAAATAATTTAAAGTACTTCTTCCACACACACAATACCTATTTGTATCTTCTACATCAAAAGATCTTATTTATTTTCTTTTTTTGTTTGTTTAATAAGAGATAATTATCTTTTAATATTATCTTCTTCTAATTTTATTGATATTGTTTTTAGTCTGTTTCAGATTAAATTCTAATATATCTTGATTAAGATTTAATAATCTTCTATCTCTAAGTTAATAAAATCATACTGTTTCCTTAGATTGAATAAGTATAGATTTTTTAATTAACAACTTTATACTTTATAAAACTTAAGTTTAAGTTTTTTATAGTTCCTCTGATGTGACTTTTGTATAGGAATAATTCAACTTGGAATTTGACTTTTTTCTGAGATATTCTCATCTCTTTCTTATTTCAGGATGTTCTGCCGCCTTGTTGTGGAGATCCTTGAACTTTTATACGGATCTTGGTATTATTTTTCCTCGATTCCGTCCTTTTTTCTGTTGTGTTCGGGAGTTCGGTGGTGTTATGCCGATCACAATATGAATATTTTGTTTATTACTTTTGATGTTGTGTTCGGAAGTTCGGTGGAGTTGTGCCGATCACAATATGCAAGTATTTTGTTTGTTGTTCTTTTCTATTGTGTTCGGGAGTTCGGTGGTGTTGTGCCGATCACAATATGAATATTCTTTTACAGTTACTTTACTGTAGCTGCTTTGTTTGTTCGAATGCTTTTTAGATTGTTTGTGCTTGGAAAGTTGGTGGTGTTGAGCCAATCACAACATTCTCTTTTTTCAGGAGTTTTCACTTCGCAATTAGAAGTTTTGAAGGCTTGCGAATCGTATTGCGTTTGTCTGCAATTCGATTCGCGTTGTAGGTGTGATGATAGTCAGCGGCGATGGTGCCTAACTGAATTCATAGTGAAGTTGTTAGTCGGTGGCGATGGTGCCTAACTGTACTCATAGGACTTGGTGATGTTAGACAGTGGCGATGGTGCCTAACTGTACTCAAAGGAGATGATGATGTTAGTCAGTGGCGATGGAGCCTAACTGTACTCAAAAGAGATGATGATGTTAGTCAGTGGCGATGGTGCCTAACTGTACTCAAAGGAGATGATGTTCGTTGTTAGTCAGTGGCGATGGTGCCTAACTGTACTCAATGGAGATTTTGTTAGTTATTTCGGAGATTTTGTTTGTTTGTAGTCAGTTGCGTTAGTGCTTAACTGAACTATTTGATGTTGGTTTAGGAGTTTATTTTTGTTTTAATAGTTTAATCTTATATTTAACTTTTTTAAAGAGATTTTGTCCTCTTTTGTCTTTTGTTTGTCGTTGCCTTAGTGCATAAAAGAAAGTTCCTTTCTTTTATTTTTCGGGGAGGGATGTAATGTAACGTGTTTTTTTATACTCGTTACATGGTAGTCGATTTTTTAAATAAATTTAATATTTTTTGTGATGGCAAGTACGCAGTACTTGGTTTTGACAGGTGTCAACGAGTTGTCATTTTTTACGTCTTCCAACACTCTACGACCCGTAACGATCATGGCGTGATCATTTTTTAAAGTTTCGAAATTATTTTTTAATCCTGTTACATTTAGTAACAATTTTTATATAATGTATTAATTTTTTTATTATTAAAGCCTATTGGCATTGTTCTCATGTGAGTGATACATATTTTATTGGTGAGTAAAGTTTTCTTTGAAACACATTGTTGAACTTCGTTTTCCAAATTGTTCTGGTTTGTTTATTCGGCTTATGATTTTTTTACAGGCAATGGCCTAGCTGTGTTCTCACTCAATGTGGTGACGAATCCTTGTTTGTTATAAAAACGGTAAGATTACGTTGATCATGACCACGTTGTCGACTAGTACTTTGTCATCGTATTTTTGTCTAATCCAGGCTTATTTTGTTACAGCCTCGGCGTTTTTTTTATACCCTTAGTTTTTCTTTAATTCATTCTTAATTGGAATCCAACATTTCATGGGTTTTGGAATCCCCACGTAACGACGGGAGTTCTGACCACCTCATCGCGCTCTACTGGGATGGTGATATAAAACTATATTTTAAATTAAGTGCCTCCCAGGTACGTTATTTTATACATATAATCAGGATGCAATAATGACCAATAATGACCAATAATTATTAATTTAAATGTAAAACCTTATTTCACAACCTTTAGTTTAATTGTGACAATATAAGCTCTAAACTCTAATATTATAATCTACTATATTATAACCTACAGTGCATTAAAGACAGACAAAAGATCTAAAGCCTTTTATTTGTCTACTCCCACCGGCAGATTAAAAGCCCAAGCGAACCGAAGGTAAGCATCCGGTAGCATTTTTGGAGTGTGAGCTTCTGGCGCCCGAGTTTCTTTTATATTTCATTATTTTGAAGCACACACATGTTTGGTTCTCGTGTCGTGTTAACATACCACACACAAACAATAAATATATTTTTTTTATTTTTTTATTACAATATTGAAATCCATAAAAATGTTAGTTTAAAATTAAGACAATATGTTCAAGGAAACTTTCAGAACAAATAGTGCCATTGAATGACAGCTTTCTAGGTTTTAGAATTAATTTCTACAAGGGGGCTAGATAGGTTGCATTTTGACATTCGAATCGACAAACAAAATGTATGGAAATGACACAAGCTTTCGACAAATCGGGCTATCACTAATGTCATTTACATACATTTTGTTTGTCGATTCGAATGTCAAAATACAACTTGTCTAGATCCCCTGTGCCATTAGTAAGTATGCAGTATGCCACAGTTACTAATATAACACCTAGTTGGTTATTACAGTGGATGTTACAATATACTCAAGATTTTACAATGCATGTTCTTTGTTTTGTTCATATTTTATGTAGACACTTACTACACAATAAACTTAAGTAAAATGTATGATTATTTAATGAAAGTACATTGCACTGACCCAGTTACTTTTATGAAGAGCTGTTTGCTTCATAAATTGACATACCAGCCCACTAAAGCCAACTACAGACTAGTTGGTAGGCTGTCAAGATGTCTTGGACAAGATTCAATCACCTTCCACTATTAACATTACTTTCTTTTCAGTCCTACATAATAGTTATTGGGTGATTATACCTGAATATTAGAATTTGTTACTGGCCTACTTAAACTACTACCTATTTTACTATAGAGGTCACCACGGGCGAAATAATCCCAACAAGAGGACTGATCGCCCGCCTGGTGGCTGCAGGCGTCCCCGAAAAAAAATAAATAAAAAAAAGTAAAGGTCACCACTGTCAATACTCAAATATTTCTGGTTCAATGAAAAAAAAAGCTGCAAAAAAAGGTACTCCCTTTTTTTTGCAGTGCTGACCAACATTTTTACATAATTTACCTTCGGGCATCGGGTGTTCCCCGAAGCTGAAGGATTAGGCCATTACCTCATCCTTCTATTTTTTGAGACTGGCGCAGCATGTCCTCTGTTAATTATTCACTCCCTTTTAAACCATATCATCCTCTATTGAACCTCTTTATTATTACTCCCTGTGCGTGCTATTTTGCCATTCCCTCACTGTTACCTCGTCTTCATGAATTGTGTTTAATTAGTGGGATTTCTCTGAAATAAAGCGCCAGTCTTCCCAGTAGTATAACGAATTTTTATTTTCTTTTGAATGAATGAATATAAAAAAAAGCTTTGTCACTGAACATAGATAATATAGAGAAAAAAAACCACAGACTAATGATTATTATCTAAACGTCTACGGTAATCCAGAATTTTACGTGATGGGCCGACAGATGGCGTTAACATGCCGGCCGCCTTGAAAGGTCTTGCTTTCAATAAATTACACGCCTGAACTTGTGGTTGGAAGCTCGCCGTCTACCTCGATGTGGTTGTCCTTCAGCGGTGGAATTGGGAGAGGACAAATTTTCGTGAAGGCTCGTTGAACTGGTCCTGTAGCAGTCCGCACCGTGGCGACGCGTGTTACACCATCCTTCCCAGTGAACACTTGTGTGATTCTGCCCATACGCCAATACAAGGGGGAGGTGTTGTCTTCCTTAAGGAGCACAAGCATGTTCAGTTCGAGGTCTTGCGAGTCAGTCTTCCATTTATTCCTCGCTTGCAGTTCCGAAATATAGTCAATAGACCAACGCTTCCAAAACTGTTGCCGTATTCTCTCCACTCTCTCATAGCGTGTCAGGTGATGCTCTGATGCGTAGGTGAAGTCTCCGCATGCTGGTGCGGTGAGTGACCGGCCGATGAGGAAGTGGGCTGGAGTGAGAGGCTGAAGATCATGAGGGTCTGAGGACAGGGGAGATATAGGCCGGGAATTCAGGACGGCTTCGATCTGCGTCAAAACCGTGCTGAACTCCTCGTACGTTAGATTAGTGGTGCCTATAGCGCGCCTCAGGTGATGTTTGCAGGATTTTACCCCCGCCTCCCACAGTCCCCCGAAATGAGGAGCATATGGCGGGATGAATTTAAATTCAATATTGTCATTTGAGAACGTATTAATAATATGCTGTGAATGCGCTATAAACATCAGACTTATTTCCTTCATAGCCCCGACAAAATTTTTTCCATTATCGGAGAAAATTTGAGCAGGTTTACCACGGCGGGATATAAACCTTTTAAGTGATAATATGTACTCTTGAGCAGAGAGAGTACTTACTAATTCTAGGTGTATAGCACGTGTTACGAAACAAACGAATAAACAAATATAACCCTTCTCCAATTTAGCCCCCCTACCTTTGCGGTTTAATATATACATAGGTCCCGCGTAGTCCACCCCACATCGAATGAAAGGAAATCCAGGCTCTAATCTTTCAGGCGGGAGATTTCCCATAATTGGCATTAAGGTATTACCTCTCATTCGAGTGCAGCGTACACACTCGTGGACAATCTTTCTGGCTAGATTTCTACCTCCTAACGGCCACCAATTCTCACGCACGGTAGCCAACAGAAGTTGGGGCGCCGCATGTAGAAGCTGTTTGTGCTGTTGCTGAAACAACAGTCGAGTAAAATAATGTTTACTGCACAACAGAATCGGGTGTTTTTTGTCGTAATTAAAGTCAGGTGAATTACTTATGCGTCCGCCTACTCTAATAATATTATTTTTATCTATAAAGATATTTAACCTAGACACTGCACGGGAGGATTTCACAGGTAAGTTACGTTTTAAATGATAGTATTCATTAGGAAAGGATTCACGTTGTACGAGTCGAGTTAACATCTGTGTTGATGCGTTCAACTCGGCAACTGATAGCGGCCCTATTATGCGATCCTTTCGTGGTGTGCGTAAGTTATGAATAAACCTCAGCAGGTAAGCTCCGCTACGTTTTAAACGATTATATGTCGCAAACACTTCGAAGTTTATTATGTTATTTATAGTGACCTCGCAAACCATAGTGGTTGCCTGCAATTTACACTCTGGTAAGTCAGTAAGGGCCAAGTCACACTGCATGGTTGCGCCATGTTGTGACCAGGTAGACTCTGGATTTTGTAAAAACTGTGGACCAGTCCACCATAGGCTACTGTCGTGAAGTGCATCAAAACTAAGCCCCCGTGATACTAAATCCGCGGGGTTATGTTTTCCGTTCACATGGGACCATACCGAGTTACTAGTTACTTCATTTATTTCTACTACGCGATTTTGTACAAACGTCTTTAATGAATGAGGAGGCATTCGAAGCCATCCTAGAACAATAGTTGAATCTGTCCAAAAATAAATTCTGTGAAACGTTAACCGTAATGATTCTGCAATTCTTTTATATAACCGCGCCCCAATCAAAGCTCCACATAGCTCGAGTCGAGGGATACTAACAGGTTTAATGGGTGCTACCTTACCTTTCGCACATAGTAATTTAATAGTAACCGGTGAGTCATCAGCGTAAGTACGCACATAAGCGCAAGCCCCATATGCACATTGAGACGCGTCTGTAAATATATGCAATTCTATATATTGTGTGTACTCACTCATAATGCAACGCGGGATACGTAATTTATGTAAGTACTGAAAAGTACTAATGAATTTGTCCCATGATGATAGGACATCACTGGGGACAGGGTCATCCCAGTTGATTTTGCACAGCCATAACTTTTGCATAACAATTTTCGCTATTATTATTGCGGGTGCCAAAATACCTAAAGGATCGTATACCTGTGACAGTATAGATAACATTGTACGTTTAGTGAGTGGATTATCACTTTTAATTAAACGTGTAGTATAATGTAATTCATCGCTTCTATTGTACCAACCTAATCCTAATGTTTTATTTTGACATTGGTCTCCTAGTGACAACCTCTTTGATATATCATGGGCGCTGATGTCCATGTTGAATAGCCACTTGCGTAAAGGAAAACATGCGGACTTCAAGGTGTTAGTTACCCTTTCACACAAATTTAATAAGTCGTTTAAGTCATCGTTTCCAATCAACACATCATCAACGTAGAAATCATCCCGGATCACTCTAGATACCTGGTCGTCCTCACATTCTGTTGCGAGCTGGTTAAGGCACCTCATACTTAAATACGGCGCGGATGATGTGCCATACGTCACAGTATTGAGACGATATACGCTTATTGGGTCAGACGACTGTTTGCGCCATAATATTAATTGTAAATCCCGTTGCTCGGGTTGTATCAAAATCTGCCGATACATTTTTTCCACATCCGCACACGCGACATATTTATATTGCCTAAAGCGTAATAATATGGAAAAAATGTCGTTCTGTAGTGGCGGTCCAATAAGCTGTATATCGTTTAACGATTTACCCGATGATGTCGCCGCACTAGCATCGAACACGGTACGTAACTTTGTCGTGCTACTGTTTTCGTTTATTACACCATGGTGGGGCAGAAAATAGTGAGGAGACCCGAATGTATCTACGCGAGTCATGTGACCAAGACGTTCGTATTCGTTCATAAATTCGGAGTATTTATTTTTAAATTCGGGTAATCGCACAAACTTTCGCTCTAGCGACAATAATCGCCGTTCAGCTGATTTGTAACTCTCCCCGAGTACATCAGCTGATTCCTTAAGAGGAATACGTACAGAGAACCTACCATCCTCCATACGCTTTGTCGTTTCGATAAAAATACTTTCACATGTTCGTTCATCAACACTATATAAATTTGTAACATTAGACACCTCTTCTAACTCCCAAAATAATTTTAACTGTGTGTCTATTGTTTGCGAATAATAACAGTGAACCCGCTTATTACGCATATTATTATTGTCACATAACGGCCCAGACATAATCCAACCTAACCGGGTATTTTGTAGATATGGCCCGTTTTTCAATTTTATTTTACCATCATTTAATAATTCCCAAAATTTATCTGCGCCTATTAGTAAATCAATGTCCGACGGTATATAGTAGTCTGGATCAGCCAGTTGGATATTGTCCGGGATACGTATTTGATCGACATTTATGTTAAACAAAGGTAAACTGTTAGTAATGCATGGCAGCACTAGACAATTAATACTCGTGTGGTAATTACTTACCTTTGATCGTAATTGTATTTTACAAGTGTGGGTGGACTGCGCAACGGATTGTCCTACCCCGCTAACGTGACAAGTGGACTGTAATAAAGGTGCGTTTATAGTTTCGCATAAAGATTTTGTAATGAAGCAATATTGGCTACCATTATCAAGAAGTACGCGTGCAGTATGGTACTCGTTATTACTGTCCGCAATATCAACTAACGCTGTTGACAGCAGGACCGTGGGTAATACGGAGGAGTACGCTCGTTTACATAATTGCGAGTTGGGTGTGTCAGCTGTACTTGCATGACACGCTGCCATTGAAATAGTCGAGACGTTAGCGGTGACCGAGTGCGATTGCGGACTCGCCCCGCCCACCTGTAATGCGCCGTCTTGTTGACTATTAACGTGTATCAAACTATTATGTTTTACTTGACACAACCTACAAGGACCAAACTTGCATTCTTGTACGTTGTGTCCTTGGCGTAAACAGTTGCTACATAGGTTATGTGAATGCACCAGCTTAATCCTGTCTTGCACAGTTAAATTAAGAAATGCTGAACATGAATACAGTGCATGATCACCGCTACACATAACACATACGCGAGTCCGCTTTGTGCCTGAATTATTCGTATCTTTATTCTTATTACTAGTAGTAGCCACATAACTATGAGTTGAGTTTTTCTTATGCGGTTGTTCAACGTTTTTATTTTCATGTGAATTATTTTTGCTTTGGGTCATTTTACTCATTTCTAACATGTCAGCCCTATCCTTTAGAAATTTAAGCAAATCATCTAATTTCAAACCTGACATAGAAATATTAAGCGCATTATTATGTGGAAGTGAGCCTTTAAACTCTTCCCACTTACGTTGTGTGGATTGATCTAATTTTGACACCATCATGAATATGACCAATGTATCCCATGATTCCGTTGGTTCACCTAGGGATTTAAGCGCACGTAGGTTTCGCAACACCATGTCTATAAGTTTCCTAATAAGAAAGGCAGACTCTTTTTGCATGACCGGAATAGTAAACAAAGCTTTTACATGGTTATGCAATAATAACCGTGGGTTGTTAAATCTATTTTCTAAAAGCTCCCATGCGTGAGAATAATTTTCCGCTGTGAATTCCATAGCACTTATCACTTGTAATGCACTACCCGTCAAGGATGACTTTAGATAATGGAATTTTTGTATAGAATGCAAATCATCTCGCTCATGTATCATAGTTATGTATGAATTTTTAAACTCTAGCCAGCAGTCATATGTGCCATCAAAGGTAGGTATCTTTATGTTTGGTAATTTGACTCCAATTTTATTATTTGTAATAGAATTATTAGAACAAGCGCTAGTGTCGGGTTCATCTTTATGCAGAATAAGTTTTGCCGAGGCTACTACTCTATAAAACTGATCTTCAAAACGCTCTCTCTCCTCCAACTGTTTTGGAAGATCAATTTCATCAGCTTCTTCAATTTTACTTTGAACTTCGTTGTACATATCTAACATATTCATACTACTTTCTATGCGCAACTTTAACTCTTCAGATTGCTGATTATTTATTGACTCACTCTTTAACCTTTTGACATAATTTTCGAATAGAGTTAACCTGCCTTTTATAACACCTCTTTTTTTTACATATTCAGACATTTTAGACTCACTCATTTCAGGGAACGGAGAAAAGCAAGAGTACTCACTGTTTGTGTGGTCTGCAGCTCACTATTTTTGTGGTCTGCAACCGGCAGTTACCTGTTCGCTCGGCTTTTGGCACGTCTATGTCGATAGGCACCACCAACCACGCAATAACTGCCACTCCCTGATGATGCTTGACACGTGCAAATTTCGATTTTCGATTTTCGATTTCGACGTTAGGCATAGGATACGGCGGCGAATACTGGCGAAGGGCGTATCTTGTATTCGTAATAATGCGACGATGTTCGTAGATTCCCGCTGTATTCCTTCTTATCCGGCTCGAAGGACCATTATGTTACCTCGTCTTCATGAATTTGTGTTTAATTAGTGGGATTTCTCTGAAATAAAGCGCCAGTCTTCCCAGTAGTATAACGAATTTTTATTTTCTTTTGAATGAATGAATATAAAAAAAAGCTTTGTCACTGAACATAGATAATATAGAGAAAAAAAACCACAGACTAATGATTATTATCTAAACGTCTACGGTAATCCAGAATTTTACGTGATGGGCCGACAGATGGCGTTAACACTCACCAACAAAACTCGTGCTAGATATTGGCATAAATAGTTCCGATCGAAAAAAACTCTTATAATAAAAATATGGTACTTAGTGGTAGGTATTGTAAATATAAATTTATAATGCAGTATTGTTTCAAGTGGTATAAATGTGGTAGTATTTGCCGACTTCTACAATTACGTATTGTGCACATGGCACATTATCCTAGTTCTGCAACATGACCATTTTACTTTTTATTTAAGACTCCTTTGCGTAGTACCTAGTCTCCTTGATTCCTTTACTTCATAGCAATAGCAAAAGATAAAATATCTTTGAATAACCGCCTTGCACCATAGGTTCCGGGGAGGTGTACTTTATTTTAGGTGAAATAAATTTCATTACATGCTTCTAAAGCACTATTGAGCTGGTAAACTAAGCAGAGATGTACTGATGTGGCAGGGTGTTTTCATGTCTCAAGCTTTAAGGGGCGTGTACATTTCTTTAACTTGACCAATGAAGCAGTACCACTTTGTGATAAAATCCTGTGTTCAATGTGTTTAGGTGACTCTAGTGAAGAAATTCATAGACTGAAATCTCTCTCTCTCTCTGTGGGGTCGGTTCCTCATGTCTGAGGATCGTGGTCAGCATCAGGGTTACATCTGGAGACAGAATATCTATTCTGTCTCCACCGGTTTCTGTCCAGCGCGTTAGACTAAAATAAACTTAATTAAATGTGCAGCAGTATTTAACACGATTAAAAAATAAATAAATAAATATCTTGGGACATTTTTACACAGCACCATCTAGTCCCAAACTAAGCAGAGCTCGTACTATGGGTACTAGACAATGGATATAATCCTTATATACTTTTTTTTGTAAATACATAGGTATTTATAATATATAAGAAACACCCAGACAAACACAAACACCTAAGTTTATCACATAAATGTTTGTCTTGTGGGAATCGAACCCACGACCAGTCCGGTACTCGAACCACTAGACCACAGACGTCGTTAAGAAACAAAACAGATCTGTTATCACAGCTAGTTAGAGGCGCGTAGACGTTAACTAATTAAAAATGTTCACTAGCTACTATAAATTTAACGGTTGGTTGATTCGAAAGTAGGTATATTAATAAACTTTCTAATATAGACCCTTTGAACGGTCCATTCTCCGATTTCGTAACACAATAGCCTTGCAAATAATGTGAATAAACCTTAAAAAAAATTGGCAATATCTAGACATACTAGCATTGAAATAAACTAGCAACTGACATAACAGTTTCGCGGTAGTTACCTGCTTGAACTTGTGCCAATGTTTTTGCTTACACTGTATTCTTTGAGTCATATCCGAGAGTAATAGGTAGGTATCTACACTACCTACCTAACTAAAATATTAAAAGCGAGGCACCAATGACTCATCTTGCAATCTTCGTAACTAAATAATTATCCACTTAATAGCGTCCATAATTGATGTATAATTTTAATACCTAGATATATATTTTTTTAATGTGAACTACTAATAAATGACATATTTAGAACAAAAAAGTAATTGAGTAAATAACGAGAGGAGGTTCTCAATTATTAGACTAGCTATAATATTTTTTTTTATGTACAGGCAGCACACCAACATATTCTATTTTTAGGTTACACCACAAAATGCTGTTTTTTTTTTCTAAAAAGTTATGTTATTTGATATTCTGAAAGAGGTCAATGAGAAGTAAAAAGTTTAATATGATAAAAAAAACAATCAGCCCCTATTCTTGTAAAAAAATCGTTTTTTATTGCGACTAAGCTTGTTTAAACATTGACGACACGAAATAGGTTAATGCGCTAGAATCTAAAATTAATGCCTAGATTATGACTGGGCTCCGCTTTAGTTCTAAATAACATTTAATATGCCGTGAACTGGTAGACAGATAAAAACACCCGTTTGAAATCGATATAGGATTCGTCTCGGGAACCAGCAGACAATTGTTAGACATTAAACTATGATTCATAAGCCATAGATGATTACCTAAACAATATGAAGCCACCTTATTAAAGTAAGTCAGAGTCTACTGATGAAGTCTATCCAATTTCAAATACATATCCAATAATAAATATCGAAAAGCTATTTATTATTAAACACGCTAGCAAGAATGTCAGGTGTCAATGGAGTTGGATTAGATGTTGTTAATTGTAATTTATCTAGATGTAGCAGCACCCTCAATAAGTGTCCAATTGAATAATTCCGTGACTCAGAACTTATCACGGATGTGATATAAATAGTTACAAATAGGAATGATTCAATCAATCAAAGATGCCGTTTTCCAGTGTATCAGTTACTTTATTGGGTACAGGTCTTTGGAAGCCCTTCTAGTCACTAAATACAAAAAGATTTTGCCAGTCTCTGCACTTACATTCCACTTACAAAAATAAGTAGCAATCATCAAATAATAACGTGTGAAACGCCTTCGTTTCTTAAAAATTTAACATTCCTTTCAAAAGACACTTGTATTTAATACGTATCCGATGACCATTGATCCGTAGAACGGAACAATGCACATAAAGGTACACGGCGCCTGCGCAGGGCTCCGGTGCCCTCGCGCAGAGTTCACGGTCGCGCTCAATGGCCGCCAATGACAGACCTGTCAGTGCGACAAGTGGGTAAACGCTTGCGCCAGAAAAATATTTGGGTTTAAAAACTGGTGGCAGGCTAACAAAAATTAAGCACGTTGTTTTTAAAAATGATTCGTTTCGCTTCATAATAAATCATTCAATTTATAATTTTGGAATTTCCCCGAAATGTGCTAACTTTTTAGATTCAAAAACATAAATAAGCTGCATTGCCAAACTACATACCAAGTAAAACGACATGAACAACAATGGAGCGGAATAGGAGTGATCTAACTTTACCAAGTGCCTTCTAGGTTTTCTATATATATTTTTGATCGGTTGTTATCCTTACTAAAATTATAAATGCGAAAGTAACTCTGTCTGTCGTGCTTTCACGCCAAAACTACTGAACCGATTTAAATGAAATTTGGTACAGAGATAGTCTAGAGCCTGAGAAAGGACATAGGCTACTTTATTGCAAAAAAAGGGCTGTAAGGGGTTGAAATAGGGGATGAAAGTTATAAGAAATACCCAGGGCGAAGCCGCTGGCGGAAAGCTAGTTTATCATAAAGATTGTGAAGTACTCGTAAAGCCAGATACTGAAGTAAGTGTAACACCTTCTGCACTTAATAGTTTGATCAGAAGAAAGAAAGAAAGATAACTGTGTGTAACTTCGTTAAGTTTATTGTAAAGAATTATGCATCTTGATAATCCTGATTATGTGGCGTGTACGACACTGCATGTGTAACTAAATGCTATAAAAAAATAAAAATGGCACGCGTAATTTACTGTGCTAAGATATGGGAACGATGCATCTCGTAGCTATTTGCGAGTGCACACAACCTTTTTCTTCTTATTTTACTGTCTGAATGCCGGCAAAGGATCGTCCGGTTTCAGTCTATTGATTCGATTTAAATTCGCAATTGTATTGTGGGGATTGACCTTGCTTGCTACAAAGAAGTCTGGTATGTAAGGATAGGTATTTAATTCTTTAATTTAATAAGATTAGTTGCATATCACCACGCGTCACTATAAAAAAGTTATCTGAAATTACATTTTCTTTACCTAATAAAATGGTGATGACGAATTTAGACTTTGCTATGACTGCTATAGGAGTGGTGTTGGTACCTACCGGATTTTAAAGAGTTCGATGAAGAACTCTGGACTACTGTATTGAATATCAAAGTCTCTTCATCTCTGAAACTGACTTATCTAATTAACAGTGTTCCCGTCCTTATTTTTATAAGAATAAGGCTTTATATACTGATTCTCTGCAGGTGTGCAAAGTAACTCCCAAACTTATCTCAAAATGTTCAAGAGGATCTACAGAATAGAACGTCACAATTTCTATTCCATTCAGCCGATGCTTATCATCTTCGCGTGAGCAAGAAACTGCATTATCTAGTAACACTTCGTTACATTCGCTGGTATCAAATTGCATTGCATTACACAAAATTGCACAAAGTTAAACTTTTTTAGAGGATTTTACAAATTAACTCTTAATGGACCTCTTTTTTTATTTATTTATTTATTCACATACAATGTTTTTACAAGCATGCACCCAATACAACATGTAGTTATTGTTTTACACAAATTTATACACTAATTATTAGAGGTGCAAACTTTAACATATTCGTGCGTATGACTGGCACATTAAACAGTCTCCCTCTCGGCCCTTGCCGCAGCCTGCTATTAGGGACAAGTATTCCCACTCTTACTGCAATGCAAACTTTTTGCTCATAATAACTTGGAGCAGATACCATAAAATACTTTATGTAAACTAAATGAAACATGTTTTGCCGCATGCGACATTCCCCAGCTATTTGCGGTAATACGCTCCAGTCCGTGGGCAATGGAATGCCGTTTCATTCTTTTAGTTCCAGGCTTTGCCCGTCTCGTGACCTTGACCTTCTGTAAAGAATCCGACGGGTGAAATTTATGAATGGATAAAATATTTTACCTTTCTATCCTTGACAAGTAGTCAAGGATAGAAAGGTAAAATATTTTGGTCTGAAATTGTCCGCACCGTTGTTATTTGCTGTCCAGCTACATCATTTTTACGGTTTGGTTTCATTTTTAAAATTGCCTGATAAGGTTTATTGATGATTCGAACCTTCTCTCCTCAGCTTTCTGAGCCCAATCGAATTATAAATAAAAAAAAAACCTATCATCTAAAAGGTCTAACAAAGAAATACTAAAAGCTTATTAAAAAGGGAAAGTAATAATCGCAGATGGAATAGAAAGCTCTGAAGATCTGGCCTAATTTTCTCCAAAAGCTTCTAATTGAATTATATCGATCTTTTGGGCCGCCTGATGTTGTCTGAATCACAGCCTCTTACTTCACTTTATCTAATAGACGATTCGCTTAAAACCTCGTTTTTTTGTTGAGGAATAAAGGACGCCTGAAAGTTATAGTCTAGCTGATTACAAGAGGTGCTTTTAAAGTAAAATGTAATCTTAGGTATTCGATATTACAATTTTAGAAGTCTAGACTCCTGCTCTGAAGGTATTTTAATGCAACACTTTTTTGTCTGGCGTCGCGCACAGATATTAAAAAGTTTTATTTTGTTTTGGTATTATTTTGAGTGTAGCTTATTTATGTTCTAAGTTCGCAGTTTCTTAAACGAACTTCTTTATTTCATTATTAACACATCTGGCAGTTACTTTGGCATTCAATACTTCGATAATATCAAGATCAAAATTACTTTTTATCTCGAAATCTCGACATATAATTTTACTTGAGTTATTATAACTGTGGTTCAATGGACGTAATTGTGCCGATATCTATGACTATACTATTGTATTATCTCCAGCAATTTCCCGTGATCTTTAGATCCGATACGGTGGCATTAACTTACAATAAAGAAATTCTGATAGATAGGTACCACAGTAATGGTATCTATCAGAATTTCTTCATTGTTCTCGGCACAATTACTTTATTATGTTATTATAATACTTTCTTTATGGCTTTTAGTGTTGACATGCGCATATCAATACTCTTTAATGGCTTTATTCTGACTGACTGACTCATCAGACCTTTGTCTTATTGCTTGTGAAATGCTGGGGGATTGTATTTCCTTTTGCAATATGAATATTCGTCGGTGACTCATTTTAAGAGAATAACAGTACTAAGTTTAGTAGTAACATTAAAAGAACCTTCATTAATAAGATAATCTTCTAGTAATTAAACATTGTAACTTCATAAAACTATAGTTTCTCATTTGGTTTTCGTCGAGTGCTATGTTGGTTCCTATTCCCTTTGCCAAGTGTTGTAATTGACATCTATGTATTATTCACGTTATTGTTCGTTTAAACGGTATTTAACCTAATCCTTTGTTTCTGTCAACACAATACTGAAATCCTGGAAATTCAAAACGAATATCTAAACAAGGAAGGTTGATTATTGATGTGATCTAAGGTTATGCTAATATTTGTAATATGTGTCTAAACAATAATACGGACAATTGGCCAGCTGTTTATAAATACAGAATTGAACGTGTTTCGCAGACAATGTCCATGACCGCTTCAGATCACGCAGCGCTTGAGTTACTGTGACTCATGCACCTAGGGTTGCTAGATTTATACACGATAATTTATCGTTGAGATATAAAAGATTTTACGATTTGTGACGTCATGTAAATGTGGCCTCAGATTCGTCGACTATACAGATTTTTAGGTAACTTATAACGCACGGTATTTTGCCTTTGATCCAGGCTGAATCTCGATGTAGGATCTTTAACAAATAAATAACAGTTTAGAATTTTCTATAACCTACAACTGAAGCTAGCTGCATAATTTGAAGAATAATCTTATTTACTGCGGTCACTTCCAAATTTCAACATTGTTACTGCAATGTTAAATTCTTGTGATACAGTTACAATTTAGCTCAAGATGATGACCCTACCTGTTCACCACGCGATTGATCGTACAGAATTCGTTCCACACGACGCGACGCTTGAAAGCTAAAGTAACATTTTTAACGACAATTAATTTCCGTTTTCTCGATGTTCAGTTGCTTTTACATTTTAATGCACATTAATTAAAGAATACTGTTATTAAACATTATTCTAAGTAGTGTTTTATTGTTGCCTTATCACGTGAGTGTCGCAATGACCATACAATAGACGTCTCAGAATCAACTGAGACGTCTATTGTTTCTATAAAGGAACTAAAACTCGATTCATTAAAAAAAAATTGTCGCTAGACCTGATACAAAATGGTTGAAAGTCCCTTTCCAAAAAGAATAATGTTCACAAAATGACTCATTAAGTTTCGGTGACTTCAGTATCTACATCAGCTCAAGTATAAAAGAAAAAAAGTTAGTTCCGGATTTCATACAAACGTAACCACATCGCTCCGACCTGTAAACAGTTGGGAAAAGTTTACTGATACTGTACTAAGTATTTCGTTAATAATAAATTGAGGGGGAAGCAAGCGATATCGGTTATGCAATAAATTTCAGCAAACCTAACCTATTTTCAGCAAAGTAGGTCAATCTAATTTCCATTTCCGTAAACGTAGCTCCTTAATTTGCAAGTCCTTGGAATCTAAAGATTCGATTGCTTCGATGCGCTTGCTCTCGAATTGCCCCGCACTAGTTTCCTGCAAGTTGTCAAAGCTGTAACAGCCGGCAATCAACGACTACTAATGCAGTCTCAATTTGCCGATATTATCGGTTTTTACTCTGCATTTAAGTTAGACTTTATTTTATATTGCTAGTTGAGATGCTTTTGAAGATTATTTTGTGTAGGATTGAATGATGTTGTGTCTTGCGTAAAGATGGCTTTATGCGGAACAATTTTGGCCAATAAATGCTTCGGCGAACACTAGACTTCAGTAGATAATATTATTAAGCTTTGTATGAAGTTCTCAGCGTTATCTACATGAAAGACCACCCTATAAAACTGAATAAAGTATTCGTAGGGTGTTGTTGATTGCAATTAAGTACAGTATTAATCACTTAAAGCGTGGATGTCGCAGTAAACCTGTTACAGCGACTGGAACATGGGTTGTTCTATTTTTAGCTCAAGATCAAACGACTAGCAGACAACATGTGATGCCTATGTATGCACTAAATGCAGTATCAAAGTGTTGCACTCCCACGCGATGCAGCATTCCAGTCATTGGCACGTCTTATAAATCATAACAAAAGAAAATTAACATTACAGAATAGTAGGTTCGGAAAACTATTTGTTCAACGACGACGGACGAGCTAAACGTTGCGCTTGTTAACAATAGTTTCGCAAAAAAGGTAACCATAGTTCATAATCTTAACTTACTTAGATGAAACTAATGTTCGTTTTTTTCTACAAAATTGATTTGTTTAATTCTGTTGATATTTTATCACCTACAATCATTACTATGTTTATTGCGAAAGCTTTCTACTGAAGAA
The DNA here is from genome assembly GCA_946251955.1 of Acronicta psi. NCBI lineage: Eukaryota > Metazoa > Arthropoda > Insecta > Lepidoptera > Noctuidae > Acronicta > Acronicta psi. The sequence goes on from OX276481.1 coordinate 11,983,631, forward strand.
AGTGCTTTTTATTATTTAGCACTGCTTTCATAAATTGTTATGGTAATAAACACTTCATCTTCATTCAATCGAAGTTATTAACTGTCATTATTACTGATTATTATAATAAAAATAGCGATATTATGATTGGCATTATCACAAGGGAAAGCTAATCGTTTGCGAGCAAAAGTAGAACCGCCTTTGTTATAAGATATGCTATTATAAGGTAGTGTATTTCGATCTAACTCTGTACCTTATTGACTAAACATTCCTTTAGTTGGTTATTCGAAGAGAAAGCAATTTCTTTGTTGGTATTACTACTAGTATCTTCATGCTCTTGGTCTTCAGGGAGTCTTAAATTCTGGAGTCGACGTCTGATTACTGCGTTCGATACCGAATCTCATTTAGACAGATTTTCTTTTTATTCAGATCTTTTTGTTGGAATCCTTATGTGTTCTACGTTGATTTTAAGACTTCTAAGGTTTTTTCTACAAATAATCCGAAACAAAAATTTTGTTCATTTATCTACGCAACATGTGTAGTAGGATTAAGAAAAGTAAAATGAACCTTCCCTTTTTTGCTCGTTATATGTTTTTATTTCAATATCGAACATACAAGAAAACTTTCAACATATATCATCAGCCAATATTTGTTTACTGGACCTGCTCTTTTCGCCCAGTCGCCACCAGCTGTCCGTGTCCAAGTTTAAACCTAAAGTATTTATTCTTACTTGTCTTCTATTGTGAAGCAGGTAATAATTAATGTATGGCTTTTAGCTTTACAACTACCACTTGAATCAAAATGTGTTCTATATTTAGATTCATCAAATGTAATATCTACACCAAGAACTTCGTTACCTACATAGTAAAGGATGTTCAAACAAGACTGATAAGATTAAAATGGCCCAATCCCCTTGACGGAGATTTAGTTAGGTAATACTTCCAATTTTCCATTTATGTAAAGATATAAACTACTGACATCAATACCTTATTATCAGGTAAGATCTAACAAAGAAATATGAGAAAGTTTCGAATTGTTCGATCTCATTCCTATAATAACGTCATCAATTTAAGACCAAAAAGGTTTATCTGAAACTTAGAATTATTGGTAAATCTATTAAGCTATTTTTTTTTATATTATGTTATGTTTAATTTAACGCAGGACATTTTCAAGTGGTGTGTTGTTCATGATACTTGACATGTTTTATGTTCGAACTTATACACACAAAGCAGAGTGTCTAATGCAAGTCTCTTCTCTATAAAAACAAAGGAACATTCCCTTCAGTTCCGATCCAAAGCAAACGAACTAAATCAAAGTCGACTTTGATTTAATTAACTGCTCGACTCAGCAGATAGTCTATCGCACAGAGTACCTAACTGTTATCTTTAACTCCCTTTGTATTACATGAGTAGGCACTGTTACGTCACTGTGAAAGTTTTTCGGCACGTTACGTGGGAATTTAATCAACGGTTTGATTTTAATTAAAATTGTATCGCTCCATTGTTTGCTGTTTGTTTGTTGTGTAATTTCCAATCGTGGGTGGTTTTGATTAGTAACGTTAACGTTACTTTCTTACTTAAACTAAAGCTTCGTAAAGAAACAAAGGAAACGTCAAACTTAATCCTCGTGTGCACTCGCTTTAGCGTGAAAAGTATTTTCCGAGGGGAGCGAAACAACTCCTTGGATAGACATAAAACTCAACTCGTGACCTAAAAAGAGAAACAGGAATTTAATTTTAAATAAATGGTCGTAACGGCGGCAAGGCTTCGCGATTTTCTCGCTAAGAAAACGCCGGATACGTGTTAAGTTCAATTTCCTACCGTTAATATTAAGAACAATATTTTCTTGCCTGTAAATCTCGCCACGAGTTTATTAAATTTATACATCGTACACTAAACGGGTAGAACGTTCTTTGGTAGGAAAAAACTCAACAACGGCTCGAAATACTGCATATTCCTACCCAAATTCCTCCAAAGTATTATAGCCTGGCTGGCTAGCTAACAATGTTTTAGACTAATTACCATATTATACACTTTCTTCGACGTAACATTTATCTTTTTATTTTGCGTTCTAGATGGCCAGTGTACTGTGGATATGTGAACGGTTCTTACTTACTAAGTAAATTAAGTGCATTTTGGTGCTCCAAAAACTAAAATTTTAAGTGTTACCTATCTTAGTTTCAAGACATCCCCAATATACCTAATGTAGTTTTGGAAAAGCTTAAAAAGTGATGATGTTACTTACTATGGCTTTTTCGTTTTAAATGATATTTTTTATGGTGTCCCGCAAGGGTGTATGCTTGGATCAGTACCACAACTAGGAGTTCATATTAGCGATGTTTGCTAGCATCGCGTGGATAAAAATATGAAATGAAAAACTTGCAGCGCCTTCAGCGGTCACGAGAGGAACTAAATTCATAATACATTGTATGGCTAATCAATAGATTATCAACATCGTACAAAGTTTTGATATTTAACGTCACATGCTAGGAGCATGCAAATTTGCGGGAGTAACAGTGGCATAATGCCATTATAGTGTTTAGAAAAAAAAAACAACACAGCAAGCGGTGGAGTTAACATAGAAATCGGTGTACGTTAATATCCAATACCGCATATGCACGTAAATGCTGCCAACCATATAGGGTGACCACGACAATCCTACAGTATTTGTTGAAGCCTTTATTAGGTACTTGGATTTTTGCTATCTACAAAGGTAGATGCTATTTAGTACTTGCAAAAACCGCTTTTATTCATCCAGTTGATTCTACTTCGTAGGTAAAGTAATTTACAATTTAAAGGGTTCTAAATGTTAAAATTATCATTGAATTGTTGGATCTGTCGCCCGAAAACAGGAAATATTTAGTTTCTCAGGGAACCCTATCAAATAAATTAACTTAATACTCTTATTAATGCAGTTTACCCAGTTAATTGACGGAGGTTAATTGTTATTTCAAGCAAAGAGGTCAACAAGTTACTCGTTGCCGGTAGCTAAGTTTAACCTTATCAAAGGCTTTAGTTGAATCCTTAGTACCTTACACAACATGCACTAACTTTGAAGTTTGCTCGATTAGTTTTACCACTTGTTTGTTTCCTTTCAATTATAATATGAAGTAATTATAATTAATAGATATAAGCACAAATTATTTCATTATTTATATTGACATTGTTATACCATCCAGCAATAAAACGTATATTTTGATAATTTTCCTCTATCTTATAGATATAATAATTGACAAAAAGACTTAAGGTTCTTAAGTCTTTTGTGAGTCCCCGTTAAATTATTTAGCAGATATTTCCTTAACAAATTTTTAACTATTTTTAATTAGATCGTTAATTACTATTTAAGTTTTTGTATATGCTTTGTAAAGGTCACATACTTTTTTTTATGACAGTTTTCCTGACATAAAAAATACATTTAGGTACGCTGAGATTTAAGGGACAATTCCCAGAATTTGTTGCAGTGTTTCTAGAGAAACTTAAATGTATTCATTGTTTTTATCTTCGTAATGCGTTTTGCCCTATGTTTACTCGCCAGACATTTTGGCGTCTCCAGTATTGATTCGCGTGACCTTGCACGACTTATGTAACTTTTAACTTGAAGGTCTCCGCTCCGCATTCGCTCCTGTTTTCATGTATCTTATTAAGTGGCAATGTAAGGTTATGACATTATGAGATAAAGGGCAAAGACATGACTGTGAAATAGTCGTCTTGTGAGTCATCGAGGATACTTTCAATCAGGGATTTGAAAAGTTATGTATTAAGTTCTTTTTACAAGGTGAAAGCAGAGTTTAGCGGTGTTAGTAAAGTATTAGGTAATAATGTTAATAACATGTTTTTATATTTTAATAAATAAAAATGTAATACACAGCCTATAATAAAAATAACACACGTGCAACGATATGATATTAATATAAAATCGTTTAGGGCCCTTAATAACACAACACACAATAATACATTAGAAGATTAAAATCACTAGTGCAGCTGTTATTAGGATCTTCCCTAAATTGTTATCAGTTTATTCATCATGATTCATGGTAACCCTGCATAACACCTATGTGTGCGTCAGTGCATACGCGTAACTTGCACAACATGTGCGTGTAGTGAGGATAGGCGCGGGTAGGGGTGGCCACCCCAACTAACGCGATTGGAAAACTTTAGGGCGGTGCAATCGCTCGAAAACGATGAGAACTTTTTTACTTGGTTTTTATTAGAATTTGATTGTGGGATTTAACAACTTTCTTATTTAATGTTGGTATGTAATAGTATGTATAAGAATATATGGATCCAAGGATTTGACTTTGTAATAAAATGTTAAATCTGAATGTTCCACTTACTAATATTAATGGGCACCATTGTACCAAACATATAAAATTTATTTCAGGTATTTCTATAAATTTATAAGCATAAGATATAATAGAAAAATGACCACAAAAATTTAACAATTTTGATGACACAAAATATATCGGTCTGTCACGATAATATATCCCCGTTCGCTCTCTGTGTTGTGAAAAAAGATTTTAATAAGCAGGAAACGGAAGTTGTAAGGAATACTATGTACTATCCCATTTGTATAAAAAATACGCACACAACTTAGTCCCATTGTTGCGCCTGCTTAACAGGTGTAGTAAAAGTCGCGTTTATTATTCTTACAGTCTATCTATAGTGATATGATAATCCACTTGTCATTATTTTTCTACATCTATCGACTCGATAATGCTAATCGAGGCGCCTAGCTGCGTGCGCCACACTACACTTGGCTCCCATTCGATTTAGTTCAGTACGCAACCAGCGAACGACGCGAACGGACGTCGCGACGCTCCACAACGCGCCGGCATTATTCTAAAATACTTTTCAAAAACATTCACGCGTCCAACGGAACCGTCCTCAGTTTTCTATCGTAATAATCAGTGTCAGTGCTTCTATGTTTATTCAACACCTTGGAAGGATTATTGAGAAATGCGCCAGGAATTCTACTTCTACCAACCAATATTTTTACCCCTTTTCCTATACACAGCGGCTATTTACGCTTATCGGTCGTTCCGATATCGAATTGATACAAAAATATGAAATCGCATGTTTACTAACTAGGTCTAGTATGTTTATTAATTACATGCTTACTGTAACGTAATGTTTTCACCGTTTTGCATTAGACGAATACTTTAATTAAAAAGCAGACCTAATTATATTGTATCTGATACAAGCATATTAAAGTATTGACAAATAAAGATACAATAGATATGACTGAATTGATAAAATGTCTGCCATTCATTTTAATCGAAATAGAAATTCAGTTTTCTACTCGAAGTAATTAACATTCTTGTCAACGCTCCGATTGTCTCAATTCTTAATTTATGATCTTAATCTTGACACACCTATTACTTTCATACAAAGGCTAACAAAAGCCTTATGTCTAAATATTCTGTAGTCTATAAATCAACCACAAAAACCTCTTAGCGTTAATAAAGTACATTATAAAGTAAGTTTATCGTCGCCATTTTATCACCTTAGTAATTACTACACTAGTGGTTAACCGCGTTCAATGCCTCGTCAGGAACATCAACTAGAAACTTAAAAACCACTCTATTTTATCGACTAGAGAGTTGAGTATTGCTAGATATGCTTTCCGAATTACGGTTGGCGGAATAATTATGACCATACACGTTAATGCTCCAAAAGAATGTCCACTGTACAGTTTATTGTCATTTTTGATTTTGAAAATCTACAAATCTCTGTATGGACTCATTAGAAAGTTCTGTTGTAAGGAGTGATGTTTCGACCTGGGAACAGTGACATTCCATTACTTACGACTGTCCATTATCTTGTCTGACGAATTGGTTAGGTTCATTTATAGCGATAACGTCTGTTAGAGCTTCTTGCTGAGTCGAGTTGATTCGCACTAGCCGACCGTTGACCTATTTTAAACAAGCGACTGTTTTAGATATGATTGCAGACTCGACAGATGTCCACAAATTCTCCCGGACAGTTCGATCGAAATTATTTGTGTTGGTGTTCGTCTTGTTGCACAGATTCCAACACAAAAATTTCACATTTCTTTTGACTGTTGTTTTTTCAAGTGCTTAAGCATTAGGAGATTAATCTCCTAATGCATGTTTTGATATCAGACTAGTCTCAAAGAACCGTTGGATCTCATCTGTACTAAAACTTAAAAGACTAGTCCATGAGCGTGTAAAAGCGTTGAATTTTTAAAAACTAAAAAGAACACGTTTTACTCAATTTAAATGTCTAGAATTTTAAAACACATTATAAATTCTACTTGAACTACCAAGCTCTTAAAAAGTACCGTCTAAAAAATTTCATATTCTGATATTTCTCAATTATCATACAATCGGTTTATTATTAGAGCTATTGACCCCACTCCATTAGTATTCATAACGTCAAAGCGATCCTTTTTCAGCCACCTTTTCAAAGGCCCTTTACATTCCTAGAGATTTCCTTTGGGATTTCACTGAGTACTCTTGATGAAACTCCCAAGAAAGTCTGGTTTCAGTTGCTTAGGAACTACCGGTCTTTACTGAGTCAATTTCTGTATTAAAGTATCTTCTTTTTAAGAAAGACTGTTACCTAAGTTATCAATACGAGGTTGAGCATCGGTCGTTGTTGCAACGAGTTTGCCGTAAATGGCTTCAAGTAAGCGCCTTACGCGCAGCTAAGCCGACGAAGGATATAAAAAACATGAGCTGCTCACTATATTGTTTACGGTATTACCAAAATATCTTATATTCTTAATCTTAACAATTTGCTTCCCAAAAATGTTTTAAAGAGTAAAAATATTTAAATTCCTGTTACTGAAGAGACTGTAATAAAACTAACCGATTTTTTTATGTAAGTACCCGTATCCGTTTGCAAATTTTAGTACATGCTCATTTTACAACTCTGAAACTTGACTCACCCTCTACAAGACAATTCAGTCCATACATAAATTAATTAGCGCAATCCTAACGGTGAAAACACAGCATAGTTTCTGATTTAATTGATTTATTAACAACTTGAGACTTATTACGGTTGAGGGGAACTACTTGCGTTACCGGAATCGCGGGCAGAACACATAGCTACCGATGCAATTGCTAGTTAGATGCGCAAATACCTCAGTTCACATCTAGTCAAGCGATATTTATCGATAAACTATACTTTTTACGTCAAAATTAAGTGACCAACCATCAACGCGTTAATTTTGTCCTGGAGGAGGAAACAAGTTTTTTTCATAAATAGGTACTGTTATTAAAAAAACGACCTCCAAAAATCTATGATGCCTTCGTATGTAGAACAAATCCTTTGTAGTGTCAATCAATATTTAAACCAGGACAGGCTGTGTTTTCATTCTGGCTATCCGAGGGTCGTTTGGCTGTATAAGCTTATGTCCTTTGTGCCAAAAGATTCTCATAACCATGCTTCAGCATAATTTTACTTCAGTTTTTATGTAAGTCATTTTGCTTTTCTCTTCGTAATATGTAGCACAAAGCGGGTTTTGTAGACTTGAGAAATATTTAAGCTACAAAATGCACGCAACTACTCCAAATGTTTTACAAAGCTCCAGAAGTTTTTGGCGCAAAGGACTCGAGTAAAGACATTCCTCAGTTTTAATTGAAATACTATTCCACGTTGCTTTTAAAACTTAACGAATAGAGTACATTTTAATTGCTAAATTATTTGTTTCAAAATCTTCAAATACCAAACTTAAGAATTACTTACTTAAATTAATTAATTTAAGTATGTTTAATTAAACATATTTCTACGTTTCTGTCACTTAACTTCAGGTCAATTCTTTATAAAAAATAAGCCAACTTTGTTTTTTAACCAAATTAAGTTTAATAACAGTAGTATCCAATTAACGTTTGTACAAATTTGCACATATTTGAGTTCTATTTTTATGAAATATTCATACAGTTTGCGCATTGCGACGATATAATGATCTTTTAGTCACAGATTTGTAAGCGCGACGACGTTTGAACATAATAATTATATAGAAATACAGATTATTTTTTTCTAAAGATCCAAAATCCAAAGACATTTATTATTACTAGTGATAAACTGCATCATGAACAAAATCCTAATCTATTAATTGTTGCTTGTTGGAACAAATCGCTTTGTCTCTGTCATATGTCAGCCTGATAGACATTCAGGTCTAATAGATCAGATCCTGTTTAAATCTTTTTTTCAGGTCAAAACAAAACATGAATTTTGTTTTGCACTTAATGGCATCGCAAGTCATATTGATACGCGATAATTCTCTAATTACAAAACCCAAACATTTAAGAGATAATGATGTCCTTGGCAAAATTACAAATATTTTTGTCATTATCACACTAGTAGACTGTGTTGATAATAGTACGAAAACAAACAAAGGAAACGGAACGATTGCTGAAGGGATCAACGACACACACAGCGACCCGTTGTGTTGCGTAGGAGTCGATCTATTTGCATCTTTCAGTTTGTATATCGATCTCGCTTTATCATGAGAGAAACTTATAGTTCTGTCTTTGTTGTATATTGTGCAACATTTGGCAACGTATTTATTTTTCCCGTGCCGTGTGTGCCAAAAACACACGTGGATGACCTGAGCCCAGATAGATAATGTAATTTTGTAAGTGGGTTCCGTGCTTCGTTGAACGGGATTTCAAAACGTTTACGTTATTAGTACGATGACTGAAACAGTTTTATCAACTCGCAAACAATTTTGATGCTCATTATTTTAAGTTTTACTAAGAGATTTAATCTCTTTTTAATCGATTTAATCATCTAATTTATTATTGTCTGTTTTGATAATAATAAATTATGTTCTGTAATTATAGATTTTAATGACTAACAAGCCTACGTTTCTATAAGTTGTTAGTACTAGATAGCAGGGCATTTCCTAACTCACTACCTTTGAGAAGGAAATTCAAACCAAACTCGAAAACTCATAGTCTAGTTTTATGCAATTTCATACATTACGAGGTAGTTTGGTTTAAAGTGGAAGTTTGCGTACATATTTCAAAGTACGGATGATTTATTAGTTATACTTGAAATCTTGCCTTTTTTCAATGAAATATTTCTTAAATGTAAAATACCTGTAACTATACCAAGCTCTGGAATTAAGGCAACTTGAAAGCTGTCAACCGCACGATTTTCGGCACCGGAGACGTTAAGAAATGTATCTACTATAATGTGTAAAGTAGGAGATACAGAAAATGAAATGGCAATTTTGAGATTGGTTTCCCACAATAGAAGTGCTGTATCATATTATGTACTTATTTAACACTAGCTTCCCGCCAGCGGCTTCGCCCGCGTGGTCTTATAATTTTTTCCCCGTTTTTGCTACATTTTTCATTACTACTCCGCTCCTATTAGTCGTAGCGTGATGATATATAGCCTATGTTACTCGGGGATAATGTAGCTTTCCAAACGTGAAATAATTTTTGAAATCGGTCCAGTAGTTTCGGAGCCTATTCATTACAAACAAACAAACAAACAAATCTTTCCTCTTTATAATATTAGTATAGATTAGTATAGATAATATTGGTAGCTTAGTTAACCTTACCATCGATTGGTATAACATTCTTGATACTTAATTATTTATGTGTGTGTTTATTTATACCGTACATTATATTTTGAGCGTGAATCGCGTTTTAGTCCTTCCAAGGTCGTCGTTAAACATGTCGTGACCGTACTCATTGTATCGTTTATACCCTTTCAGTGGACAGTATTATATAAAACATTGCCGCATAGTATTTTTCTATACATTTATTCAGTGCTAATATTATAGTGATAATGATTTCTTCGTGTTAGTGCAGTGGAATGGATTGCGTTTGTTAGTTCTACTACAACCGTTGTATAATGTCGAAGACTCTGAACGCCTACAGAATGTAAGTATGGGTTTATATTTGCATAATTATGAACAATGTTATGATTTATATAACTATGATACAGATTTGAGCATGGCATGCTTAGCCCTGTCAAATGCTTTAACCATTTAAAGCAGAACGGTTATAGGAATTCATGTCAAGAAATAGAAGATGAGAAAGACAGCCGTAAAATTCACATAATTTATTTTCGAATGTTTACAATGTTCAATCGATTCTGTCATATCCAGAAGAATTTAATGGGATACTGAGACCTAGTTTACTGTTTATTGGTCTTTATAGATTGTCTCCACATTCACTGCCCCTTGAAGCTGTAATAAATTTTCCCCATTACTTATGTTCCTCACGCTTTAACACATTTTCCCAAAGATTTTGTAGCTTCTTAGACCAAATTTAACATATATTTGATATGGCAAGTTTTCTATTGAAGCAAAGCTGCTCTGAACTTGTTGAACCGGTTTAGTTGCATCTGGTCAGCCCTTGCATATGTGTCTTTTGTCTTTCGTTTAAAAATTTCAAATTCTGTAGTCTTAGCTAGCATCAAGATATAAATCAATTTGTATAAGGCTGAATAATTATTTTCTTCCATCTCTTACTTGTTTGACTTTATTGGTTCATTATTTAATCCATTTTGATCATCCTGAGGGTAATTACTTATCTCTCAAGGGTTTCATCACAGGAACACTGTTCATCGGTCAGAGAATGTGACCTTAATGCAATTGGGAATGAGATTACCTTTTGTTATATAACACAAATCTCATCTAACTATGTAATAATAACTTAATTTTCTCCAACATAATACGTCTATATTACCGTTGAAATGAAAGTAGAGATGTGTAGTAAACCGGACATATTAACTTCAATGATCAATTCTGCAATATTTCTCATGAATAGTGAATACCAAATTAAACTAACAAGTTTCTTTATTAAATAATTAAACATCTCCATTAGCCTCATTAACTGTCTATCCATAAATCGGAAGCATCATCAGTCATGACAGAGTACATTTTCAACGAGCACTAGTTAATTAATCACTGTGAAAGCTACATGAATCTCTCGGCACGAACGATTTGCGATTAGCAGATTTATGGGGCCCTATTATGACTTGCGTTATTACTGTCGTCAGTTATGAATGTTAATTGTCTATAAATTGGATTAATATTTTAAGTGCACTTACAACTATGGTCCAGCTAGAGTCTATTACTGAAATTTATTTTCTTAGTTTTTTAGACAAGATTAGACTAAATTCTAGCCGATGTTGCTGATTTTGTACATTCAAATGAATCAATATAACAAGGTTTTGTGAATTTCTATTATCATCATCATATTTATCAGCCAAAAGAGATCCTACCTACTGCTGAACTTAGGTCTCCCTCATAGCGTTTCACTTGCACTTCCGACTTAATTTCTATTATACGCTTTACTAATTAATATTGAATTCAATTAAATTGGCCATATTGCCCAATTCCATATTTTATTTCTCCAAGTTTTAACTACTACTTTATAGTTATACTGTGAATATTAATCAAGCGAAACTCGACAGTTAAATTCACGAAATATTGCGACGAGACGAGAACGTAAAAGTATAGACAAAGCAGAGAATTTTGATAGCGGAAACTATGACTTGAACAATAGTGCTTGACTTCAGATAGATACTATAACTTTCTAAAATATAAAGAAAATTGTTGAATTAGAAAAACAAACTATCTATCAGATGGAGAAATAAAAGGTTGTTATTGAATTCAAGAAAAACAAACAGGTGCATAAATATTGTCTTCTCTTGACACCCTTGAAATGTTTGGCTTATCCTCCAAGATCCAGACAATACGCTTCGTATAGAGCTTACGCCTTACTGTACCGTATATTGGATAAAGTATATGAGACATGTAGTCGTAAAACATAATATTATAGGATCCTAGATATAAATTCTGGATCCCGCAAAGCTAGTCTTTGTTTTTCCTTTCTGTATTCATCTTTGACAACTGACCAAAGTTCATCGTAATCATATATGGTCTAGGAATGCATAAAGGAACGTCCAAATATTTATATTTATTAAATTCAGACTCAGCCTGAAATAGACTCCCTAACTTCCTAAGTAAACCTCTGACGATTTTCCTATTTTGTTGATGTTGGTAGCTTTTTACATTAGATGGAACTTACTCAAAATTCCATCTACGGATAAAGCTAGATCGAATCCACTATGCTCTTTGACTTTTCGTCTTCATATTTTTTCTTATATCAGAAAATGTTAAGTAAAGTTCTCTGAACAAACATAAATTAGTCAGTCTAGAATATTACGGCGTAAGTTTAAGTTGTCTAGTGGAACTACCGACATGTTCCATGTTAGTTTAGCTAACAAGTTAGTCTTAAAGTCTATCTGAAGCTAGAACAACTTGTAAGATAGGATAACTAAGTGGAATAAAGCTTGAAACTTGGTTCAACGTATCGGGCCACCTTATAACAACAAATATTTCTACGTTCCCACTAATAATACTATGTTTGTTTGTTGCCTGTTCGAAAAATCACTGAACGGATTAAAATATAATTTGGTAAGGAGATAGATTGCATCGTGAGGAAGAACTTGAGCTACTTTTTGTTCAAAAAAGTCCTTTATGTGAGTAAAATCGCGGACAACAGCTAGTTCTTTATATAAGAGGTTACAAATGTTTCCTCATTACCTCCTGTCGATTCATTGGCAAACTCATCCCCTTGTCCTTCAGCAAAGGTCGTCCGTCCTTGACCTTTCTACGGAGGGACGAGCTCATCCGGGCCCAATACACCATTGAACCCTCGGATTGAACTTTCAGGAATACTTGAGCCGTATTAAATGTTGCCTCCTACGCGAAATTCACTTTCAAGTTTTGCTTCAGTAATAATTGTTCAGACCAAATTAATGTTTCTTGTTTTTGAACTAAGAACATTTCTATTTTTAGCCTGCTCTTAAATGGGAAAATATACAATCATCAGATTATGTATTAGTAATATATTTTAAACTATTTTCTGATTTTCATTTATTTGAAGATTCTCTTGCAGCTTAGGGGCCGCGTTTAGCGAACTTGTTTCTTATCTGCATGAGCCTGTCCTAAATTTCAACCTTAATATAGCTTAAATTAAGTTTATATTGCACAAATAAAATGCCACTAGAGGATAGCTCCAAATAAAATAACATTACAACTTTGTATGACCCTGAGGACACATTTTCAAATTTTACGTCCAAACTGTCGCATCCACCATTAGTTATTCAGCTGCGGTTCGGTTCAACCCGGTTGACATAAACGAACGTTATATCCGTATGTGCAGAAATTTTTAATGTTGGCCACACTGGCGCCTGGACGGCGTCTAGACGCATCGATTGGCCCAGGCTTGCCCTTTGTGTGGACGTAGTAATTGCATTAGTGTAACAGCCCTTTGTTTGCACAGTCATTATGGTTCGTTTCCTTTTTGGTCCTTTCTTTATGGAAGGTGTAGTTTTATCCTTTAGCTATGAAAAGCGTTACGAGGTTGTCAACCCAAAGAGTTTCACCGGTGTTTATGTCGTTATTGTTCAGAAAATGGGTGGCGGAGGTTTGATAGCAAACACTTCGTGTAAAGTACTGATTCTATCTGCTTAGATAAGACAACGACTCCAAACTTCAACCAAAATATTAGGGAAAAGGTTAGGAAGACAATAGGTACGTTGGCTTTGAGTCAGTTGTAATTTTTAAACTGCTAGTGCTGTGAAAACAGACAGGACCAATAGATTATGTTACAATAATCTTTATTTTTTAATCTTAGTTAATTTTAACTTGTTAAATGTGTTTTTCAACTTGCTTATTAGGTAGTTAGTACCTCTGAGAAGAAACACCGAAAAAAACGCAAATGTCTAAATACTAAGAAATTATTTTAATGATTTTGCGAAGATAAAAATGCTATCCTTAAATAATTCCTTTGGACGTCATTAAGTGAATAATTCTGAAAGAAAATTGCCTATTACGTTGCGAAGACTAATCAGAAATTCTACGACTAACAAAAGTTCTTAGAAATACTTGTAGAATTATTTTCTATTCAACGAAGAGTTGCATGACGTAGAGGCTCCCTGCAAGTGAATAGATAGAATATAAAAAGATGCCCTTGAAAATGTATTACTTTTCCTTTTTAATGCAGTGCTAATAGTAATTATTTTCTTTTTAGCAAGAATACATTATTTTAATTAAGAATAAGTACTCATCGTTTTGTCATTCTTTTTTAAATGTTGGTTATATGATCTCGTGGAGCGTTAAAGGCGTTACACTACCTCTTCATGTCTTTTGCAATCCGCAAAGGCGACTAACAACGTCATCACTCTTATACCATAGGAATGTTGAATATACAAGTTATGGCAAAGCCAACTCTCTATTGAGGCAATAATCAAAGAAGTTTGATGAACGATTGGACAAAAACATTTGACCAGAGGCGTACATACTATCCTAACTCACACGGACTAACTGACACACAACGCATATCTTTAACCGGTGAGTCTAGAACCACACAACCTATGTGTGGACGTTTGAGAAATTCAGTGCAGTGGATCCCGAAAAAAATAGGGAGGCGTTAAGATATTATAGAAAATAAAATATTCTCAGTCTAAAATATCATTCTTCTAGACAGAAGAGACACGCAGGAGACGCAGTTATTCTGCTAATATGTAAAACCCTATGAGAATACACAGTTAGAAAATGTCCCCCAGTCGGGCTTGACAACCCGCATAGCGCACGAATACCGTACTTAATAACAGGCAAAAGAAAATAAAATATAGCAGCGTTTCACGTATAATTTATGCGATGAAAGGCATATTATTACAACATTTAACGCCTGGCACCTATCCAAAACCTCCTTGTAAGTTGCAAGTCCCACCCCGTGCTGAACGTGGTTTTACGGCATTTGGTCGTAAAACGTCTTTTGCAGTATTTACTGCATCTTGGGAGTTTAGATGTACTTTTGGGTTTTTTATTATTTCTCGTATAGGTCTGCTGCAAGTAGTAAACTCCGTGATGTGTGGATGTTGGTTTACGGATGCGAAAGGTTTCATTGTTAAGTTTACATGTTTATGGTGTCTGACTAATACCACTTTTTATGTCAAGGTAATACCTACTCCACATCCAAAAAGAAGCACCGAAACAACCTCAAAAGCCAATGTCTCTATCAGCGTCTAGACATTACTTAGACGATCAAATTGTGAAAATAATATCAGCCAATTTCTGGATGAATGAATCCCGTTTTGATTACTTTGCGGGTTCACCTTTTGATCTTAACATTTAGGAGTACTCTCGAGTAAGAGGATCCGTTGCAATCAATTCCTGTGCCTGCATGGCGAAACGACTTTCCTTTACACATAAAAGATCCGCTTCTGAGTCACGGTTTACGATACCCACAGTCCCACAGGATCGATAGGGGTGGCCGATCCTCAACCGACGGCTAACTCTTGGAGCAGTAAAGTACTTGCATATTAGAAAGTTTCTCCGAATGTATTGAAGATAGGTAGTAGGATAGGATTGCCTTTACTGTTTACTGTATTCTTAAACATAATAATTTTACTTGGGCCTAGTTACTGGCCGCGTTAATTGCGGCATACCTGCCATATATAACTGGATAGGAAACTCCAATAAGAAAAGCATGTTGTGTTCTTTATATGATCTTCAATTTTCCATTTTCTTTTAATAATTGTGAGATTTGTACGCAATTAAGTCAGCTTCGTCGTCACAGTTGTCTAGAACTATTATCATTTAGATATTTAATAATTGTATAACGTACATTTTAGAAAAAAAGCGATATTAATATCTTTAACACCCAACAAATAAACACCCATCCAAGATCTACTACACAGCCAATTAACCAAATCAAATTCTGTTCATATGTTCATTGTACCTCACTCAATCATCAAATATTGGTGCAGCTTCAATCAACATCGGCACACCGAAATTGCTCTCCAATTTTAATTAGCGAAAGCACTGATAATATTAAATTTTGAATGGAATCGATGAACAGTTTAAAGCTTTTCTTTAAATGTGAAACGTCATACTTGGAAAAGGAATGAAATTCCAGTTTACATTGGAAGAGTTTTTACCTAGAACACGTTTTCAAGTTGCGTTATGTAATTATTTACTTCGAGTTTATCTACGCGTTATTCTTGGGCCGATAGATTGTGTGAATTGATATATTATGGTTGGAGTGCTTTTATCTGAGATCATCCATCTGCTACGGGCTACCTATAGTATAAATAATGGCGCAAGTTATTACTCGAAATATTTTAGTACTTACTTACTTATATTTTTCTATCATAAGCCTAGGAATTAATATACCACATAAAATATTAACTACCTAAAGTTTATATTTTATGTGGTATATTAATTCGTTTTTAAACAAGCTTAAGTCTAGTTCTAGTCCACTTCTTTCAAGTGATTTCATAGTCGCCGTGAGTAATTTATGTACCTATAGATTCCGATTCCTGCCGCCTGGTATCTTTATTTACAGTGTATCCTAAAAAACAAAGCAAATTTCACCCTAAACATCTTCCCTAACACACCTTTCTCTGAAACGTCTACCAAAAACATAAACAATAAAAAACAAAAGTATCCAACTCACCCCGAAGCTCCACTTAACCTAGCTCATGTCTTACAGAATTTCCTAATTTTCTGTGCAAACATTGCGTGGCTCGCTAGCGGAGGGTTGTCGCCCTTGGTTGTCATGGCAACGGGTGTTTTATGCGCCCCACGTTGCCTTCACCCGGTCCCCTGAAGGGGCAATATGAATTTGGCAAGGCTGCCACCTTTCCTCCCTTCGCCCGGAGGTCTGGAATCCAATGAATTGGACTTATTTATCGTAGCTTACACGTGGCATGTTATTCTGTTGATACAGTCCCGTTTTTGTTATTATAAGTTATATTTATCTGTCTTCAGCCAAAGGTATTCCCAGGCTGGGAGGGAAACTTTTAACTTTTGTAATTTTAAAGGTTCTCTATGCTGTGTTTTCGTTTGAAATAAACTTTCGCCTGCCTCTGTTGTTGTTTTTGTTAATAAATTCTACTCTCCCTTCTATTATTTACCTCGTATTGTTAATTATTCAATTCATTTCTATTTCTACTAGGATGCGGGGCTGATGTGTTATTAAGAAAAATTTGGTCCTTTTTACAACATTGATGTATTGTGATTTGGCAGACATGATGACAGACACCAATTGGTTTCTATTGTGCTCTTATCAAGGCCTTTAGCAAGATCACATCTGTCGGTAGTGTTATTGTTTGCTACACCTACATTCCTCTTTAGATCCCAACCCTCCTCGCCTGAGGGAGCAATTTGTGGAACTTAAAAGGGCTTTAATGATGAACACTAACGCACCCTCCTCTTAATATGTCTAAGTGCTTCTAACTTCAGACACGTTTCCAACATATTGTAACTGCTTTATAATTACCTTCTTTGGAGCATCTGGTTCTTATTATATGTTTTGTTTGCCACAAAACTCACTAATGTATAAAATTACGAAGCTCAATATTTCCTTGTATGTAATATCGTTACATTTGACCATGTTTGACGGATGTGATAATCTTGTCGGATATGGCCTTCGTGAACGTACATAAGTTAGTGCTAACAGGATTGATAGACAATTTAATAATGTTTGTGTTGATTTATGACTTTAGTGCTAAGATAAGATCAAGTGTTTATGGGAGTAGGATAATATATTGACTGCGGCCTTGGTGTTGGTTATTTACTTGTATAGTAACATTAATATAGTTGTGTTTTGTTCAAAGGTGGATGCTTGAAATAAATAAACCACAGTAGAAATAAGATTTTTCCTAATCTGCTTAGTCGTGTATTTTTTTAATTTATATTATGATAAATTTACACGAACTCTAGTCCTTAAGATATACATTTTTTTAACTGCTGCCGCTGCTAATTATAGGTTACCTACAAAGTTATCATTAACATTAATTTAATCTTCAGAATCGTCGACAATATAATTCTTCTGTATATTAGCAGCAAACATATTACCATAGCCATGTCGACAGATAGCTAAACTACTCATAAAATATGTGAAATATAAGACTAGAATATTATCTCTGCAGGCAGCCTCATACGATACTGGTTTGAATATAAAGCGAGCCCGGTGTCACGCTCGCAATCTAATACTCGGCAATAATTTAGCGTTTCTAGACACGTCCTCCTCCTAACACGATCCCCGCTACACTGAAACTGTCAAACTAAACCGATAAAATGAGGGTATAAAGAAAATATTAAGTTAATCTATACTGTTAGTGGAATGAGGGTAGATAATAGTTTGGAGACAATTTTAGATCCTTATAATTTTTGCTGAAGGATTAAGCTTAAGAGTTTTATCTGGGTTCTTTAGCTATCTATTAATATTTTATGTTAGTTGGTACTTACTGGCCCGGGTGTTAAACTAGTTTTAAATAAAATTCAGTCTTTATTATCTTTTCGTCGGTTGTTAAGAGCTAAGTCATCCACCCGCCTATAGCTTAACTATTTCTAGTAATATCTGAGAAGCAGAACTACGGTCTGAAAATAACATGCATACTTATGTCTACTAGACCATTGAACCTATAACAATAAGTTACATTTACAACATCCTTATCAGCATCGTTGACCTTCTTCCAGACCTTTAACAGTAACTATAAATCCCATGCTTTAAATATTCAACTTACAACCATATGTTTAGCATGTGACGTTACGTTTACGCAACCGGTCAACATGACAGTGACTCAAGGTCAAACCACTTAGATACTGCTAGATAACACAGTTTTACTTGATGGTACATTTATATTTAGACAAGCTCAGTAAATATGGGCTTTATGAATGGAAACTGATTTGTGGATATGTGTTTTTAAGAGATAGAGCCTGTTTTTGCACCTCTGGATAGAAACTATTCGCCGGATAAATGGCACGAAATTGGATTTAAATTATCTGCCAAGTAATTTAACGGGATCTTACTAGTGGGTGGTGAAACAGGCCCTTCACAAAGACCGTGGTCACAGAATAAATAATAACAGAATGGCCACTCTCCGCCCCTCTCTAACGTCAGATACCTCAGGTCCCCCGCATTCTGCCGGTGTTCTTGTCGGACAGACTGCCAATAAAGCCTACGCACTCTCACGCACACATTTGCATTTGCACGTGTACAAACGTAATTTTGACAATTTTGACATTTGGTATTGTAGTGTGCAGCGGTATCGGTAAGATTGTATGGAGTGTCACAGGTGTGTCGTGGTAGTATTTCATAAGATGAACACCAGGCAAGTGTGCAGCCTTGTGGACCATCCAAAATATATTTTTCGTTACCAATCAGATCGGAGAAGGCTTTCTCATCTTTAACAATAGATCAATCATTTCTCTCATCAACCATTTCTCTTATGTTTACTGTCACCTTTTTAATATGTATTTTTAACATCCTTTATCTATATTTAACTTTTCTCTTTCGTCTTCTTTATCCTATATTTCATTGAATCCTTTCATTCCGTATCCTTCTTTACCACTTCATTTAGACTTTAGATATGCTATTAAAACTCTCATCTTATCCGCTACGTCATCACTCCAAGCTTCCCGTATCGGATGCCGCTTTAATTGTTTGCCATTGAAGATATCGTTCCCCATCGCTTGTTATTTCCGAAGCCTTACCCGTGTTTCCGTGGTGCATACCATGTGCTCGTTTACGTTTGTAATAGTTTTCCGCATTGCGCCATTGTTGCCATTCATGTTTACCTTACCTTCACATGTCCTTTTGACCTTTGCCTGATGAAGTTGTCATTTAAAAGCCTCATTTTTGCGTAGTTTTTATTTTTATATTAATGATAGGTATTATTATTTAGACGTTTCATATATCTAGACATACGTGTGACTAATATATTATATTCACGAAGCAAAAGAAGTATACAATAATCGTAGCAAGTGGTGTTCTGTAGTTTATTATTCATAAGCCATGGCAACTGTTGATCTGCCTCGTTGGTCTAGTGGTTCCATAAGCGACTGCTACGCCAGAGGTCCTGGGTTCGATCCCCGGGTCGAGCAAAGTGTTGTTGGGTTGGCTGGCAAAA
Source organism: Acronicta psi (assembly GCA_946251955.1). Taxonomy (NCBI): domain Eukaryota; kingdom Metazoa; phylum Arthropoda; class Insecta; order Lepidoptera; family Noctuidae; genus Acronicta; species Acronicta psi. Next base: position 12,003,529 of record OX276481.1, read on the forward strand.
CGTGGGTGTACATTAGTACGCCTCTTCCTACCCCTTCGGGGAATATGGGCGTGATGGTATGTATTTTTCTCCTTGAAAAGATAACTGCTACAGAATTATTGATATACGAAAACCCGAGGATTAATATTACCTACTGTAAGTATGAGACATCATTTCATAGTTTCAGTTTTATCATATTAAAATATCTATTGATGTATGACGGAATAAAATTGACACAGTGTAAGTAACTACACAAACAAAAGCGTCGACCCTTGTTGACTGTCCACAAACATGATACACTATCCATTAGATAATAGAGTCCATATTTGTATTCAATTTCTGTATCAATGAACGTTATCTGTGTAAATGGAGTTCATGAACAATAATTAGTTTTGGTTCATCTACGGTACTAAGGAACGTAATTACGGAACCCGTGATCCCTACGGGACACCTAACTTATGGTATTGCTGTGTACTAGATGATTAATACGCACGAGTACCTAGGGACTGCGATTCCGTGTTAATAGCCTCGGGATACCACATTTTCCTCGCGCATGCTCATACACTGTAAAGTGTTTTCATAACATTCATTTGTATTTCGCAAAGTGTACGTTTGTAAAACATGGCGTAAGAGAAAACTGTTTTAAGACAACACGGAAAGATAGTAGGGTAGTCAAGACTAGGAGTATATCATTATCATATTAGCCAACAGAGGTCCACTGCTGATAAGGCCTCCTCATAAGGACCGGTCAAATACAATACTGACTCCCAGGGACCTTTACCACGTCGTCTATCGATCTCGGTGGAGAGTCCCACGCTGTGCTCTCCGGTTCCAAAAAGACTAAGATATTTCCTTCCAATCTTAAGGTGTCGTTTTAGCAGGGCCTAACCTAACAACTTTTGTGTTCACTATCCTAACTAAAGTTCCAGCTCTATGTACCAATGCTGTCAACTCTCCGTGGGTTATTCTGAATGATTCAACCTGTATCATACACACCTACGTATCGTTTACAAACTTCTTTTTTCCTGTGTTCAATCTCGTCCTGCTTCCTGAAAATTATGCACATTCCCTAAATTGTCGCACTTGTTAGGGTTGGGTGTTAAAGAAAACGGGGCCCATCCTCTGTTTATTTTCCGCACGAGTGCACAATTCCGAGCCTTCATGTGCTTTGTACCCGACTTTCGTTCAAAGGTGATTTGGGTAAGCTCAGTGAACATTAATTGTTCGAGACTATGGGTTACATAATATTTAATATTTTTCTTGACTGTGTATATGAGTATTTTCAAATGGAGTTTAAATTCCCAACTTTACTCGTTAAAGTCCGTTTGTTCTTGTTATTTGGGTAGAAATTGCAATTATTAAAATATATTAGGGTACCGTAACATTTTTGAAGAAGCCCGGGGTAGAAAATCTTGACCTAACATCAACATGCTTTTGCTCATCAGTAGGGACACAAAAGAGACAAGTACAGATTATGGCCAATGACCGAATAGCGCATTTTTTTATGTGTAAGTGTAAATTTTGTTAGAAGCTCCTAAAACTGTCTAATTTTTCGTTATAGCTAACACAAGTTCAACGAGACATGTTTATTTTAGCTTAACATAATATTGAATTTCTGAATGAAGAAAAGAAAATGGTCTGAAAGAGAAAAGCTTTTTTAAAATTCTTGAATAAAATGTCTCTCCTGCCGTATTTTTCTAGCGTACACAAAATTAAACGGCTACACAAAGCTACGTGTTGACTCCCAGACTGCAGAGATTTATTACTACTGCACTAGCCTCCTCCCGTTACTCGTGCGAGTTTCGTTTAGGGTATATATTTGAAAATGTTTTCGCTTTATTTCCCAAAAGAAGATGGGGGTTGAGCTTAGCTCCTTTTAAGACGACTCCTTTGTCCTGCTGTATATCGACGGTTTTTGACTATATTTGGCAAACTGTAGTGTATTCAAGCATACTAACATTATAATACGACAATAACTCTTATCTGCGGGCCAGCCCAGTTGCAATCTAACGTTCGGATCGATGAAGGAATAGAAACAAAATGTATGGGAATGACAAACGTCAGATTTGTCGAAAGCTTATGTCATTGCCATACATTTTGTTTCTTTCGTTCGTCGTTCGTTCGTCGATCCGAAGTTTAGATTGCAACTTGTTACCTTCTAAACAGCTGTACACATTTCAATAAAGTGCGAACGAAATAAATTACATTCTGAGAAGGACAAGGACTGAAAAAATAGTCATCAAATCCTTTGCAGCGTAATCGCGGGCAACAGCTACTTACCTATAATATTTGCGTAGAATTTTAATTATCTAACTTAAATATACATAACCATCTGAAATAAGTGCCTAGCTAACTTAAGTACTTGGTGACCTACTTGCCATTAAGACGTGTCCGTCCTCAGACCAATTTGTTGGCAGTTTTGAAGCAGACGTCGTATCCGAAGTACGGCTAATGGAAAACTGACTAGAATTCTAATGAAGCCATGATGTAAGTTCGGTTCGTGTATACATTTTTCGGGGAGGGGTTCCTTACGTTTTATTTTGGCTCTTCTATTTGCCTATAGGAATAGGTAGTGAACATAGAAATTCTATTGATTTTAGTGTCGTATCTATTTTGATTTGTTGAATAGAATGTTTCGACGCGTCCTAGCTTCGTTCTGGGTACTTACTTATTAATTTTAAGTTAGACATCTAATTAAAAACTGCATTCCATTCCTTGCAGTCGTTTCACAAACACACAGACACAAAAAAACTGCGTATGCCTGCTCTTTTGGCTTCTGTTGCTCTAATAAAGACCCCATACTATTTGTTTTTTTTTTTATATTTATAATGAACAGACACCTAAATATAATATTATCTACTATCATCAGAGGAAGTACCACAAACCTAATTATGCGATTCCGTTATGTTTATGCGATGTGATCATATTTGACACGTTCACCGTGAAGATAATTATGCATGCAACATTGCGAATATTAATCGCGCCTACTTAAATATTTTCGTACCAAATATGGGCATGTATACAGTACGAATTTATGTATTCCAATCAGGGGCCGTAGTTTGCTATTTCATTGTATTGTGTACATAAAATTACTTATGGATGGTTAAAATCTGTCAAAAATCAACAATTCGGAAGGTATTAAGGATTGGCAATTTTGACAGGATAAACAAATTGAAATAAAACTACTTTTTACGGATTTTATCGCGTTATATTGATATTATTTTAATCCCGAAGTTTCGGACCCTTTACAGCGTCCATTAATATCAATATAACGCGATAAAATCTGTAAAAAGTAGTTTTATTTCAATGTCTAGTATTCGCGTAAGTGTCAGAAATCAGGATAAACAAAGTTTCAGTTTTAGGTTAGGTCTTTTAGGTTTGTATGTGTAGTTATACATTTTTGTGAAAGAAACGTGGTATTGAAAATGCTTTGATGAGTAGATATCATCATCATCAGCCTGTATTAGTCCACTGCTGGACGTAGGCATCGTAATTGTAACCATGTTCGTCTAGTGCGACCCTTTTTCCAATACATTACACATCCGCACACATTCACGCAATAAATCCATTTAGTAAATCGCCTTTCAAACAGTTCCACGTGGATGAACCCAAACCATAGACAAGAATATATAAAATAAGGAAAACTAGATATTTTAAAATATTTGACCTATTTACAAGCAAAATAGGAGATTTTCAAATGGATTTAATCTTACTAAAAGTATTACTTAATCTAACTTTAATTCAAATTAAATACGTCATTAATGTAACGGTATTTTTTTTAATCTAAATACATAAAAGTAAATAAATTTTATTTTAATTTGTGTATTTGTGCCGAGTATTTTTTTCAAACTTAGAATTCCTAATGTCTGAAAGGAGGTGGTATTAAATTAAGGTGTTGAACGCATTATTAATCTTCTTTTAGGCTTATTTCTGCCGGTTGTGTAACCACAGAAATCTGAGCCGCTTGTTACGAGATTATAAATAACATTTCCTTACTTATTTACTGCTTCTCAAAGCTGAATTTCATAAGGTTTCACCGTTGTTTCAAAACACTGCTGTATGTAGATATTGTTTGCAACGAACTTTATAGTTTAAATAGTTATATGAAATTGTTTATGAAACCTGTAAAGGCTACAGACGCTACATTAAACATAATAGTATAATGTATACAAAAAACATGCTTTATTTTTTATGGAATCAATTTTAAAGTCATGACTGTTCTTAATCTTAATCTTGCTCCAACTAAATAACGCTATATTTTCCTAAATCAAATCATGGTCACAGTACTTATGTAAGTACTTCTTGACATATACATCTCTGTTAGCCACCATCTCATTAATTCACCACTATCATCTCTCACACAGTCTATCTTTTCGCATTCATATTCAAAGTTGCATAGTAAGACGTAAACCTTTTATTATTTACTTACATATTTCAAATTCAAATTATTTTTTATTCATATAAATGTGGTTACATAGATCTTACAGATTAGGATTTTGTTCAGCACATTTGTCATGTAATTTTTATGACATAAACATTTTTAAATACAAGAAGACAGGACAATATGTATTAAACATCACAATATACAATTTCACATAATTTTAGATATTCCTCTGTGGAGTAGAAACAACGTTTACATAACCACCTGGAAAGTTGTTTTTTAACCCCCGACGCAAAAACGACGGGGTTGTTATAAGTTTGACGTGTCTGTGTATGTCTGTCTGTGGCATCGTAGCTCCCGAACGAATGAACCGATTATGATTAAGAATTTTTTATTTGAATGGTGAATTAGCCGAGAGGGTTCATGTTTGATGAAAATCGGTCCAAGATGGCCGCCGCTACAAAATAGCGAACACATATTTTTTCATAACTCCATCAATATTGGTATCAAATGAAAGGGCTTAACTAGGAGAATACTGTACACTATGATAAAATTCAAATCCAAGATGGCCGCCACCACAAAATGGCAAATTACATTTCGTGTCGGGGGTTTTCTAAATTTTTAATTTAGGTTAGGTTATTGTTATTTATTTATAGGCAGATTTGTAACGCCTTAGATTTTCATATTTGATTTACATTTCCCAACGATTTTCCATATAAACGATAAAAAGGCTTTCATCCTTCTGATGTAGATCATTCAGTACGTACAGTTACGTCATCACAAAATGGTGACGTAATCACTTCGTCTCCGCCAAGCCTCGCCGCTGTGGGAAATGGGCCCTCGAATGTCACTTAGCATTTCCAATAGCTGAAATAAGTTGCTTTTACGAAATGCTTTTGATTAGGTACTCTGACAGTAGAAAAGTCAAATACCTACTAGTAGACAGGTTGGATGGTGCCCCTGACATTTCCAATAACTAATTACGAGGGTAGAGAAAAGTGGGATCATACAGCAATAATTATTGAGCGGGTAGTTCAAAGGCTTTTCTGTAAAAGCAATTTAAGATATTAATAAATGTATGATTGTAGAAATTCATCGCCTACGTGCCACGAGACTTACGTAGGTGCCCCGTTTTGCTTATTAAATCTCACAAGCAGCTCAGATTTTTTTTAATTATTTCCCACTAGCTCCCATCACCTGGCTTCGTATATTATCATAATTCCACCTTCGTCGTCATAGTTTAATTTACACAAAACCTTAAGAAATTATACATCTTAAACATGAATCACTCGCGTCTATTGGTAAAAATCGAATGAAAATTTGTTTAGTATTTTTTGAGTTTATCGCGAACAGACAGACAGGCGCGGCGGAGGTTTTTTTTTATAATATGCAATGAAGTTTTAGTCCACACGGTATTACTTTCTCATACACTCATCAACCATTGTATAATATTATTTTAGTCGATAATATGGAACACTGCTTCACCATTCATACATTTTCATGCACGCGAGTCAATTTCGATGCGAGTCTAAAATTCCCGATTATGAATCTTCCGTTGACTTCAATTGTCTGGCATCCCATTCAGGACAGGAGACAGTTAATACATTCTCAGTTAACAAAACACTTGATTTGGGCTGTGAATAAAAGCTAGTCATTCGACAGCTGTCATCGTGACGTGCGCACGTATTGTACCGCTTGGATATTATATTAATTATTTACGCGAGTAGTTTTTATCCATATCATTGATAGTGATGTCGGAAGTAAATAGTGATGATGAGGATAAAAGTGATTCGGACATACTTGAAGAATGCGAGCAGGAATTACAAGGAATGAGTTATGCTGAGGAATGCAGTAAAAATAGTAATAACAATGAAAGTGGTGCGAAGAAAAGATTGAGAGAAACAAGTGAAGGAAGCAGTGAAGAAGGTTATACGACTGTCGTTAGAAATAGTAGGAAACCAAAAAGACCAATGCGAAGTGATCCACAGATCAGTGAAAAGCAGTCTCAAATTTTGTTAAATTCGTTGGAGAAAATGGAAGAAGAGGGTAGTAGTAAAAATTTCGAAGTTTGTTTAACTTCATTAGAGGTATTACCTAAGCAGATGGCTTTAGCAAAATTATTAAAAAATGAAAATATAAGTGGTATTGCCAGAATAAATTATAAAAACCCTTACAAAATTGTTATACAGTTAAATGATAAGATACAAGCCGAAAATCTAATTCAATGTAAAAAAATTATAGAACTTGGAGTACGGGCACAGTTTAATGGCGAAATAGTGGCATCATATGGAGTTGTAAGAGGAGTAGATCTGGATATTACAGAAAAAGAATTTTTGGAGTGCCTAAGTAGTTCAGCCGAAATATTATCAGTGAGGAGATTGAAACGCGTCGACTTTGATGGTAATTGGACAGACAGTGAAACAATGAGAATAGGCTTTAAAAGCCCTTCATGTCCTGTACATGTTTATGCGTATGGATGTAGTTTCCCAGTAGAACGCTATACTTTTCCTGTTAATCAGTGTTCCAATTGTTGGAGATTCGGTCACATAAAAAAATTTTGCCCACTCAAAAAGTCTATTTGCCCTAAATGTGGTAAAGATCATGTAAATTGCGAAATTGACATTTTTGCGTGCCCTAACTGTAAAGGTCCACATATGGCCTTAGACAAATCGTGTCCGGTATTTTTAAAAGAAAAAAAGATTCGTTTAATAATGAGTGAAGAGAATATGAGTTACAAAAAAGCGTTGGCTTCTCTTCTGCAAACTGAGATAAAAAACAAAGACAGTCAATTAGTAATTAATAAACATAATCCGAAGGAAACTTTGCGCAGTCAATCAGATAATATTATAGTACCGAGAGTTGGGGATAATGAATCGACATCGACATGCGAAGTCAATAATAGTGGGAGAGGAGAAAGCGAGGACAGACGAGGTCAAAGTAGAACAAAATATATAGATATTGTGAAAAATAAAAAGAAATCTAAGGGTCAAGAGTCAAATTTATTAGAAATGGAAACAGATGACTACAATTATACAGAAGACCACGGGCCAGTTATAAGGGAAGAATCAGCGGAAGAAGTACAGAGTAAACAGGAAAGGAAATTAAACATACAAAGACTTGTTCAGAGGCTTAAAGATATTATATTATGTAAAAACAAAACACTATTTGAAAAAGTTGTCTTGTTGTTGAAAATGATCTATGATGAATGTAAGTTGTTTTTTGCCAGTTTCTTTTCGGGGGAAGGACTAATCAATACAATATTGAATATCTTTAATGGATAATAGAAACTCAAACTTCACGATTAAATTATGTCAATGGAACGCTCAAAGTTTAAAGCCAAAATTATTAAGTTTTGACACATTTTTATCACAAGAAAAAATTCATATTGCTTTTATAAGTGAAACCTGGCTAGATCCAGAATCTGATATTCATGTACGTGGCTATAACATCTATAGAAAAGATAGATATGACTCATACGGAGGGGTGGCCATTTTGGTTCACAAGTCATTGCAATCACTAGAATGTACTATTAACTTAAACAATCCTGGGATTGAAACAATTTATGTTAAGATATTTAATTGTAACGATCTAGAAAATATTATAGCAGTTTACTGCCCCCCTTCAATACATACTCAACAATCAGATTGGGATAACATTTTCTCCTTAGCTTCAAATAAATCGCTAATCGCAGGTGATTTTAATGCACATCATAACAATTGGTCGTATAAAACTGATCAAAGAGGGATTCAATTATTAGATTCGTCATTAGATTCTGGATTTATTTCTTTAAATAATGGGGATGCAACTAGAGTTAAATTAGTTAGTGGCCTTATACAAAGAACTTCACCAGACATCACATTTGCGTCATCTGATCTAATAGTTAAGTCAAAATGGCAGGTTTTTAATGAAAATCTTGGAAGCGACCACTTGATTATTAAAATTGAATTAAATTGTAAACAGTATTTTCAAGTCATTGAACAACGTAATTTTAAAAAAGCTAACTGGAAAGCTTACCGTGATGAGCTTAAGTCGTTTTTCTCAAATTGTCATGATCATGATACAAATATTATACAAAATACCTACGATATTTTTGAGAGTCAAATAAATACAGCTGCCAACAAGAGTATTCCTAAAATAAAGATTTGTAGTAGACCAGCCTGTAAGTTTGTACCAAAAGAGTATTGGGGTCCGTCACTATCGGAGGCAGTAGCTTTAAGAAGATTGGCTCTTAAGAATTTTAGGAGAAATCCTACACCTGACAATTTATTGGTACTGGAAAGAAAACATAAAGAAGCTCACGCATTAATATATCGAGCTAGGTCACAAAATTGGAATAAGTTTTGTACAAGTATTCATGAAAGTACATCAGTGTCAGACATGTGGAAGAGGATGAGTTGGCTTAAAAACCACCGGAAACCTACATTTTATGTTCCCGAATGTAATCAAAAGCAATTATTATATTCTCTTACTCCAAACACAGCAGCAAATCAGCAACACAATATTAAGTATAGTAATGAACTGTTAGAAATTCCGTTTACAATGACAGAGTTAAATAAATGTTTAAAAAAAAAGGATACTGCCCCTGGAAGTGATGGGATTACATATTCTATGATCTATAATTTACCGGAAGCTGGAAAAATCTACTTGTGTAATATGTATAACAAAATTTTTATATCTGGTATTATTCCAAATCAATGGCGAACTATTCTTATTATCCCAATTCCAAAAGCAGCTGACAATAATAGATCAGAAATTAAGTTAAGACCAATTTCACTTATTTCATGTCTCTGCAAAATTTTTCACAATATGATATTAAAAAGGATCGAATGGTTTGTGGAAAAAAACATAATTTTAGCTCCATATACGTCAGGTTTTCGTAGAGGGCAGTCTAGTATAGACAATTTGGTTAGACTTACTTCTCATATTCAGAAAGGTTTTTCAAATAAGATGTCAACAGTGGCTTGCTTTTTAGATATAAAAAATGCTTATAATAATGTACTTATAGATAAAGTGATAAGCACTTTAGATAAATTAAAATTAGGCTTTAGAATATGTAATTATATATCATCGTTCTTAAGTGCAAGATGTTTAACTATTAAAAATCGTTTCACTAATAAAACAATAGACTCAAGGTGGACTGGCATGGGCCTGGCCCAAGGCGATCCCCTTTCTCCATTGCTGTTTAATCTGACAACTTATGATTTATGTCGAGATTTAGATGACACACGAATTATGGTTTCCCAATACGCTGATGATTTTGTCTTTTACATTAGTCATCAACTTCCAAGTACTTGTGAATGTAGTCTACAAAGAAATTTGAAATTTATAACAGACAGACTAAACAGCATTGGACTAGAAGTGTCTACAAACAAGTCTAAAGTATGTGTGTTTAGTCGTACACGTAGAAGACAATATATACATTTGAAAATCGACAACAACACCATCCCAACTGTAGATAACATAAAATACTTGGGCTTTTGGCTAGATAGATCATTGTTATGGAGTAAACACATAAATGAAATTTATTTGAAGACTACAAAAATACTAAATTTGTTTAAAGTATTAACGGGCCCTTCCTGGGGAGTGCATCCGAAACACCTGCGCAATCTTTATATTAGTTTGTTAAGAAGTAGAATTGATTATGGTTCCTTTTTATATGACTGTAGTGCGAAATCTCATTTACAGAAACTTGATAAAATTCAAAATCAGGCCCTTAGAATTGTTGGTGGATTCATTAAGAGTACTCCAATACATGTTATGGAGGCTGAACTAGGTATACCGCCATTAAATATAAGGAGATCATATCTAGCTTACAAATATTGCATAAAATTGATGTCTTGGAATAATGATATTACAAATAAACTTATTGAAGACTTTGCCAATCTTGGAATCAGTCGGTATTGGTGTAACAAAAGAAAACCTCTGCTTGTTACAGTATATAATGATTGCAAGCTTTTCGATGTCCATTCCTCCTATCCGTTGGATATGTTCCTACTAGATATTTGGACTGCATATATCAATGAAAAAGAAGTCATTAAACATAATCTAGACTGTGTTAAAATAGCGAAAAGAAACATAGATAAAACAATACTTTATGCTGAGGTTGTTAAGGAATTGCATGATAAATATGAGAGCTGGCACAAAATCTATACTGATGGGTCTAAGAATGGTATAGGTCAAGGCGCGGCATATTATGATGTCAACGGAAAGAAATCGGCCATGTTTAAAATTAATAATTGTGATGCATCGATCATGACTATGGAGCTCATTGCTATCTCAGAGGGTATAAAAAGTGTTTGCAATTGGGGTAGTGATAGGGTGGTTTTATTTACAGATAGTAGGAGTGCTTTGCAACATATAGCTCGATGCGCCTCTGGATTCAGAGGTGCATCGATAGCGTATGGCATTTTAAAGCAAATATATAATTTGAATATCCAAGGTAAAATCCTGAGATTGCAATGGGTTCCATCTCATATTGGTTTAGTTGGTAACGAGGAGGTGGACAAGTTAGCAAATTTAGCAATTACAAATGGTATTAATTATAATATAAAATTATTTCACACGGAATATCTGGCTCAAATAAAAAGAAAATGCTTCGATATGTTTAAAGAATATTTTAATGAAAGAAGTAAAGTTAAAGGAATCTGGTTTAAAACAATACAATGTCAACCTCCTCGAATTCCGTGGATTATGAATATTAATATAAGTAGGCGGAATCTAGTAATAGCTCACAGATTGCGTTCAGGACACTATCCCTCTAAGAAGTTTGCTTATTTAATGAAAAAGATAGATTCACCAAACTGTGAAGTGTGTGGAGTACTGGATGATGTCCAACACTTATTAATGGATTGTGTTAAATATAAGAGGCAGAGGGAATTATTTGTGCGGGTTCATAATCTGAATATGTTAGATGTTGGAGCTTTTCTTCCTATTTTGGCAAATCCATCATCAAGTGCTGCAAGGAACTTGTTTAAGATGTTTGTGAAATCCGACTCCCTTAGTTTGTAGTTAGTTATTAATTAGTTAAAACGTGTTAATTTCTATTAATGTGATAGGAATAATGGGACTGACATGTTCTTGTTATAGAATAAAAGTCCCTATAATAAATAAAGATTAAAAAAAAAAAAAAAAAAAAGTTAACAAAACCTGGTTGTTACCCAATTGATCTACTTCTCACGTATTGTTGGACCCTGTTTCACATCCATTGCCGGTCTGGGGACCTACTCCGAAATACCAAGTTATGACATTACAGAACGTACATTTTCAATATCACGAAAGTGTTTCGGAGACGACAATGACCAGAGTTTTTAGGTTTTGATTTCTAGTCTTGCTCTGAAATGTATTTGGTTGATATAAGTTCCATAAAATGCTAATGCGCCTGGCCGCCATTTTGGTGATGTCAAAATGACGTTACCGCACTCAGTATCGTTAGCACCACTGGCCGGGGTACGGCGGATGACGTCACGGGGATGTTTATTAGACAAGGTTCCAGTGTATTAGCAATTTGCGGGATTTTGTGTGCGTCGTTTTTTCGTTTCGATCCGTAACTTCGATTTTGATTTTCGTAGTAGGCCTCCTGATGCGTTTGGCAGCCGTGTTGAAAGTGGGCGCGGTAATACGACGCTTCCGTAACTTCCGTTGCGATACTAACGTTAAAGGCCGTCCACATACAGGAATTAAATGTACAAAATGTATAGTACAACAATGTCAACAAACCATATATTAGAGTCCTTATAAGCCCTAGACCTTCTTGTCTTTAAGACTAAGATTATTGTGAGGCCATGTAGTCTTAAATGTTATGTAGGTAGTTTTAAAACTACATAAACATAACATGCAACGCCTGTATTCCACGAAGGGTTAGACAGAGGTGTAGGTACTAATACTAAAAAATATAAAATTTTATACATATCAAATTTATATTTTTTTGTGTATTTCATAGTAACATTTAAGACTTATAACCCATATCTATTGTTATTTGTATAAATCTATAAAGGACTGGCTGACTGGTCCATCGCACAACTCAAACCTGTAACTGAAGTGTATATTAAGGTAACTAGCGGTATTTATCCTGAAAATGTATGTGTTTGTTCTGAATTAAAAGCAGTACTTTACTTAATTAGCTCGGCTACGGTATGAGAGCCGTTTTTAGGTCGTCTTTGTGCGGGTTTGCACAAATATACAAATGTAAATAAGTTCCTAAATTAGTGTTCGCCCTTTTTAATTAGGGACTTGTGTTTTTTATAATTCGCCTTTGCAGAACTTTGTCTGTATCAAGAGATCATGCATTTAAAATACTAAAGGCCCGTTTAGCCCCCTTTTGATAAGTTCCCGGCAGATAATTTTATAGACATTTTATTCCATTTTTTAATTTATCCGGCGATTAGCGGCTATCCAGAGTTGGCTGCAAAGTAATTTTAACCTTTAACAGGAACTTAAGAGATGACTGTGAAGCAGGCCCTAAATGTATAGTAATTAATATTTGTTATGTACAGGTTAGTTATTAAATAACTGTTAACTAAACTTGTAACAAAGAGCAACGATAAGGTAAAATACAGTAATTAATAATTTGTTATCAACATTAAACACAATTACGCGACCTTTACCACTAATCATATTCATTAGTCTAAAATTAAGTACCTACTTATGTGGTAATTTTACCTAACCGTTCCAAGAATAAAGTAAATAGGTACTTAGATTTTATTTTTGGAACGTTGGGAGTTTTGGAACATGTTATAAGGATTGGTAGCTTCGTACAGGTACAAGTTCTTATGTAGCGCGTTAGATGTCGCTACATAAGTATTAGCCAACAGCGAAACTGTTTATAGTTTTAAATCAGAACTATAATTAGTATGAAATCGATAGCTTGTCATATATTAAGGTCACCGACGAGCGAGGCGCACTACCACCCCGTAGCCTACGTTGTTTGACATTATACTATACACGATCTACTTACACGAATTATTTCCGTTCGCAACACCTTGTTGCCAACCTTAGATCATTATCCTTCTGCCCTTATCACAATTCATAGAATTTTCTTCTTCCATTCATCTCTTAGTAGAAGATGCGAACCTACATCGACTTTCACCGAGCTAATAATAGAATGAAACATATATATTTTTATCATGAATTTAGTATATTAGAAAATATATTAAAAAAGGGTTCGCTAAAAAATCCTGGACAAACTTATTTTTAATTATTAAAAAAAAAACTGAAATGTTGCAACATCAAAATAATTAAATGTATGTTAAGTGGATGATGGAAGGTCGATGTATATTTAGACTATCTATTAGCCGTCATCTCGTTATTCAATTCAATGGGCCTTTAGAATAACTAGACACTATTTTACTTTTCATTGGTATTAATTTGGTGGCTTCGGTATTAATCTTTTAACAACAAACACTGTTATAATTATAGACTAGGCTGTACTGCTATAAAACTTGACTGAACAGAAGCCTCAATTTGCATGTAAATTAAAATGTCTATGTCCATGGGAGTGTCAAAACGGATTTTTAACAGGATGCGCTTGTAAATAAACACTGTTTTTGCTTTTCGCTTCAGGCTTTCTGACAATCTTCTACATTAGGAAGAGAACTGAAGCTGTACTTATGTTGTGATGCGATAATTTCTAGATTGTGTGACAGATATAGTGCTATAATGTCTGTAGAGCGGCATCTCTCTCTAACAACCTTAAAAATATCGTGTTAACACGTTGTGGTACCATCTCTTACCATTATATTATGGTAATCATAATACTTCTGAATGTAACTCTCAATTGATTAAGGTCAATATTGCCACATTGTGATTGAACAACACATCTACTTATTGAGACATTAGTCTTCATTTGCATAATCATCACTTGTAATATGTCATTGTTCGAGATTATTACCGTATAGAACTGATGAGTATTGCGCAACTTAAACAATCTTATTGAATGTATTGAGTTTTTTTTGATAATGCTTTTAGAACCCTATTTACCATCGCAAAGGGTGTAATTTCAATGTTTCAAGCCAAAAATGCCCCAGAGTATAACCGAATCTGTCACGGTCGTGGCGAATGTCATAAGTCCTGGCTATGACTATAGGCAAAGGAAGGCAAGCGCGATTTAAAAGTCATTAGGAGTATCCGAGTATACCACAAAGATCCTTGAGGATGATAAAAATAATGTATGTCTGGTGTAAAAAAGCAGTTATAGCATAGGGGAACGACCGCTGAACTGCCAAGTTAAAGGTGCCGAGTGCGAATCCAAGGCACGCACTTCTGACTTTTCAAAATCATGTGCGTAATTATCACTCGTCTTAACGGTGAAGGAAACCTGCATGCCTGATAGATATTCTCGACGGCATGTGAAGCCTGCCAACCCGCGTTAGGCCGTAGTGGACTATGACCTAATCCCTCCCATACCGACAGGAGACCCGTCCCGAACAGTGGGACATATGATGATAATGATATACTTACCAGTCTCCTCCTTTGTCCACAGAAAGAAGATCGAATCCCTAGGCAGGATGACGGCGATGACGCAGGAGGAAATGGTGGCGGGTGCACGCACCGTCGCTGCGGGCCTGGAGGCGCTGCGGGCAGAGCACGCCCAGCTGTTGGCCGGCCTGGCCGCCAACACGGAGCACGAGCACGAGAAGGCCTCGCTCGTCAGGAAGAGCATCGATGCTATAGAACTTGGGCTCGGTGAAGCACAGGTTAGTAAACACTTATTTTCTGTTTAGAACAGTAATTTTTCAAGGAAGAACTTTACCATATTTTTTTATCCTAGATAAAAATGATGTTGCTACTTTGAATACCTATAATTGGTATACGCATAAGATCCTGTACCTCTGTTCTTATTATGAGTAATGTACATATGATGTTGGTGTACCTTATATAAATAATTAAATAGATAGGCTTGCGCTTCACAACAACTCACCGATGTAATTGTTGAATGGTGGAGGTAATCCCTTGGCCACTGTTGGTCAGAGAAGTATAAATAAGACCTTTTTATGTCGACTCAAATATGTAGTGCAATCCCTCTCCTTAACAAACCTGAGCTTTTTGAATGCAGATTTATTTAATCACAACAAATGAATGTAAGTGTATATTCAATATCTATCTCTCTCTCTCTGGGGTCGGTCCCTCATGTCTGAGGATCGTGGTCAGCATCAGGGTTACATCTGGAGCGGATATTCTGTCTCCACCGGTTTCTGTCCAGCGCGTTTCGCATAACCGTGTAGAATTTGGAGGCCGACGAGTCTTTAACTTGATCAAATCTTTTTACAATATCTATCAATAACCCTAAATAGGCCAATTCAGAGACCTAAAATAAGGTGTAAATAATAACGATAGCGTGAATAAATATTTAAGCTCTCTTTTCTCTGTCTATTGTACCTTTGACAAAAAAAAGGTTATCGAGGTTATTACATTTCATATTTTACTCTTATTCTAATTTTGTATTCTTAAATATTCTTTTAGAAGATATGACTTCGTACCTAGTCTAGGTAATATACATACATTATAGGCATTTGCATTCTGCATCTAGAAAGCTCGACATGTTTCATTATTTTTTGCATTGGAAATTCGATAAACTGTAGACTAAATATCGAACATTGTATCGATGGTCCGAGGTCCTAGTGCAAGTTCCATATTCCCTTCTCGATTTTACGCAGCGATCGCGTTTGGCTGATCAGTGCAGAACTCGAAGTCGCCCAATCTGAATCTGAAACACTCGTGGTAATGCCGAAACGTTAATATTTCGTTTTTCGGAGTAGGCTCCCAGAATTTAAGTAAATTCCTATCCCTACGTCTTCCGTATCATGACCACACAACTGGCATTACCAATGAAAGGAATTAATACAGCAATTGATCCCCACGTGTGTGGCCCGGTGTAAACAAACGTGATCTTCGGAGGCTTCGGATTCCAAACACATGTCGCAATGAGATGTCATGTTAGAGGTCACTGCGGTCTGCGGTGTGTTACATCTGTACTTGGGGTGATCATAATAGACTGACTACGATTGTATTGATACTTTAGCCGTTAATACAATAAAAAATATAATATCTGTACCTAACAGATTGAGGCAACTGTTACTATACAGCTTGAGCTGTAAATTATAAAAAAGTGCTGCTCCTTTAACATTAATACTGCTACTTCGTACAATAAGTATGTAACTACCTTTACCACATACATCTATAGCACACTTGATGACTTTAGGTCCTATTTAGTAAGGGCTGAGCCAATGGCCAATGTTGAGAATTTCATAGATAAACCCAATAAGACCTGGAATCAAATTCTCACTTCTATAGCTCGTGGTTACTACCAGACTTATAAACAGTTTTATTTTCACCCGACTGCCGAAGGAGGGATTACTAGTAAATCAGCTCTAATTTCGTTTTTCGTGATAATGTTTAGCATGTTATCAAGAATTCTAGATAAGAAACACGGTACTATAGCAGTTCGCACGCGACAATTTAGTGAAGGTACAAATTCTATTGATCAAACCTTTAATCGGCTTAGTAACAGCTACAAACTTCTTTCTTTAAAACGACTTCAAACTTTTCTTTGCTAGAACGTTCCGTCGTACATTTTTCTTTGTAAAAATACCCGACATTCCTACTTTATACAACAGAAAACGGGTCAAGAATTTGGTCATTGAACAGCTTGGCTTTAAACGCTTTTAACTGAAAAGGTGTTCACGGCGGTTAAAGACAAACACCCTCGGGGTAGCCTACATTCGCTGAATGCCTTTAAGGACTCCTCGTTGGAGCATCATTTAGGTCACACCTAGCTCCACAGCTCGCCTTGAGGGCTCCGCTGTATAAACGGAAATTTCTAAAGCTGGGATTAATACTTCGTAACGTAACATTCGCAACGAGCGTGTTACGTGACAATCGGAACTACAAGCGACTCGGTCCCTATACTTCTTCTTGTTCTTCTTTTGGTGCCTCTCCATTACTGGAGGTTGGCGGTCAACGAACTTCTCCCGATCTTGTGCCAAGCTAAACAGATCTTCGACGCTGGCAATTCTGGTCCACTCTCGGATGTTTCTTAGCCAGGATTTCTTTCTCCGTCCAGCATGTCGCTTGCCTTTGATTTTACCATCATTATTATTTGGAGAAGGTCGTATTTCTCATGGTCCCTGTACTGCATTTCTTGTTGTTGTTTCGTTTCTCAACCTTTGTTCACAAGTGCACGCCATTCCTCTAAATCTTTTGTTTAATTTTGCAATAAAATGTGTAATTTAATGTTGACATTTGAAATAACTCAAAGGACGTTCGTTCGCCTTTCTTGTTAATTAAATACCTAAATTCATGGAGCGAGCTATTTGAGGTACAGTAATAAACATTATATTATTTGAGTAAACTTTAATTGTAATCCATTAGTCCTTAATTACTTGTCCAACATTTCTGCAGACTTCAAAGTCATTGATTTAATAACTTCTTAAGAGTTTGGATGTAAATAAATCTACATAGTGATTGGTCTTACCGTTAGCGGAGTGACCGCGCAAGTCTTATTGTACCTATCCAAATTATTATGTTAACTTTAAGAAACCGTCAAATATGACCATCTCATTGTATTCACACGTAATAATTTTTTTATTATTCTCATATAAAGACAAAATAATTTAACTACGTTACTAATCTCATCCACAGCAGTAACCCCAATCACATTAATGTTTTTTTTAACTTTCTGCTACTTACGACATTTGCGAATCAACATTTCCGGCGGCATTTTTCACAAAACGTCACACACAGTAGAATTAAGATGCGTAAGTGAATCACGTCGAGTGGGGCGGTCCTCCATTGAGCCTCGCACAAAGGCACGCGACACCCTCTTGTGAGGTTGACGACGTCACATCTCTCTGAGAGCGACAATTTACGAGATGACAGCGGTTTGCAGTCAATCAAAATATTTAGGGCCTGGAGCAAAATTTGTAAGAATATCTGCCAGCTAATTTAACGGGAACTTATCAGTTAGCTGTAAAACAGGCCCAAAGACTATTAATAACTCATCAAGACAATAAAGAGGATCATCCTTCCTTTCATTAATTAATTATTATTAAAATAGGTGCTTCTAAAAGTCAAAAACTAGTTGCTCGGTTGCAAAAAGTTTGTCATAAGGAGATAAATTGGCGAAAAACTAGAGAAAAGTAGCTAACGCTGCTGCGGTTCCCCGTAGTCACTAAAGAGTTCATTATCGAAGGCTTTTTGAGTAAAATATCTTTGATAAACATGAAAGTGCCTCATGAAGTTAAAAGTATTTAATTTATAAATATATAAGTACTAGCTGGCCATTGCTTGCGGTTGTACTCGTATCCCAAACGGACTTTTTGAGATAAAATGTAGCCTATATCCGTTCTGTACAAGCAATCTATTTTTTTGTAAAATTGTATCAAAATCTGTTTAGTTGTTTAACCGTGAAAAGTTACTTTCGAATTTATGACAAACAAATATAAAACTATTATTAACGATAAAATATTTCCTATTAGGTATCATAAGCTTTATGTTTATGATTCCTGAACAAAACAAAGTATCAACAACACCAAGCAACAATTTTGCCCTAGTTGCGAACTTCCGTGATCCATTTGAAATCTTTCTTCGCCATGTTCGAGTTGCGGAGTTCTATAGCAACATACACAACTTTAGACATAAATAATGGATTGGCATGAAATCTGATCAACATTACAGCACTTTGCCATGCTCCGTCGATTATTTTGGCATTGATAATATAGTAATCTATATCAATACCAAAATGTGCTGTTAGTTAGGTTGCCATTGCCGGAACACTACCGGCAATGGCAACGCATAAGCGCGACTTGCCGGGACACTAATACTAGTGTTGTTAGTAGTGTAGTGTCGCTGGTAGTAGTGTCCCCTTAATAGATTGACGTTCCCCTGTGGCTATTTTAATTCGCCCTAACAAATTGAACCCTAAAAATCCTTCAATTCACAAATTAGACAGTGCAAAATCTATTGATTTTGTGCCCCAAGGATCCCATCTATCGCTTTTGTGCCCCAGGGATCCCATCTATCGATTTTGTGCCCCAGGGATTCCATCTATCGATTTTGTGCCCCAGGGATCCCATCTATCGATTTTGTGCCCCAGGTATCCCATCTGTCGATTTTGTGCCCCAGGGATCCCATCTATCGGTTTTGTGCCCCAGGGATCCCATCTATCGATTTTGTGCCCCAGGGATACCATCTATCGATTTTGTCCGTAGGACTATTACCTATTCTGTGCCCAGAGTCCTAACGCAGCAGATAAATATGATAGACTAACATTTAAAAAAATACATTCAACATACGCGATTCAGTATGGTTTTGTAAATTACACTGAATCGCTTTTTTCAATAAGTTTGCACCACGGCCTTCAGACGTCATTCGTACTTGACTCGACAAAACGGCTGATGGTCGTGAGAATGTTTGTTTTTTAAACACAAAGGGCTGTGGACGCGGCGCGTTCAGCCTTGGGGTGGCATCTGCTTCTGTTTTCTGACAAATATCTTGTGTACTTACTAGAAATAATACGTCACAGTATATTGTTGCTATTAAGATTATCTACGATTTTTCGGTTGTGATTCGTCGGTGCCCTAATTTTAAGATAAACAAGGAATTATTGATACTTTGACCAACCACTTTGTCAAGCAGATTTTAACTCTTAAGTGTAAAGAAAAACCTTGCGTCTGTATATCGCTATAAGCAATTAAGCAGCTGTAATGATACCCAGACAAGTCTTTATACTTTGTAGCCACCTGCCACAAAATACAAGCTACACATTAAAATGAATACCAAAGCATCATTTTAAATCACGAAAGGCACCAGACGGCACGACTAACGACTACTCATTAATCAACCAAGTTTATTTACGTCACAAGATTACCTACCCTCACGCACCCTCGCATCTCGCGCGATCCTTTGCTCGTGTAATAAAAAAACTCGTCTCGACTCGGATTTAAAAGAAAAATGTGTGTGATGCTGGCTGGATGAGAAAGTATAAAAGAAAGATTTATGGAGGAAAGTGTATTAAGTTCTGACTTTCCCTTTTGCAGTTTAAAGGTATTCTATGCGGGAACAGTTATAATTATGTAGGTTGGTTACCCCTTTCTGAGTTTAAGCCCGATTTACATCAACGTTACAATTGAATTTAACAAAAGCCAAAGCCGCCTTTTTATCCTAGTTACCAAACGAGCAGCTAAAAGCGCAAAATTTTTCAAGTGTAAATTAGAGGAAAGGAATATAGCTGTGCTAGTAAATAGACTGGCAACTTGCCACCACATATTGCTCTCTTGTACTATTGACCGATTATATTGTACTCAATGAGGTTTAGGTACACATAGACACAGATTATGTCGAAAAGCAATAACAAATTCAGCCCGTTTTGTGTGTATACTATACACATTTCTTTGCGGCGACGATTGAATCAAGCAATTGAATCAGGCAAGCGATCGTTCAACCACTCCAACCGGTCCAATGACAATACAGCAAAAATCTAAGGGCCTGTTTCATCACCTCCCAGTTAAGTTACCTTAAAATAACTTGGCAGATAATTTATTACAAATTTTGTTCCATTTTTCAATTTATCCTGCGATCAGCGGCTATCCAGAGGCGGTGAAACCCTATGTCTATGCCCTAGGGCCTATTTATTTTATCAATTACTGTTATTTAAGACTTAACCAATAAACCACCTCCTCCATTCCAGGTGATGATGGCCTTGGCCTCCCACTTACAATCAGTGGAGGCCGAGAAGCAGAAGCTCCGCACCCAGGTGCGCCGGCTGTGCCAGGAGAACGCCTGGCTCAGGGACGAGCTGGCGGCCGCCCAGCAACACCTGCAGGCGTCTGAGCAACGTGTTGCCCAGTTAGAGGAGGAAAATAAGCACCTGGACTTCATGGCCTCTATACGGTGAGTTACCTGTACTAACCATGAGTTCTATCGAATTGCTTTCGATAGGGTTTTTACGCATCGAAACGCTGTAATCTCATAACCGATTTTAGTTCGTTACGTAACCGCTAGAGGCGTTGGAGGGTTTTCCATAAAAATATTTTACGGCGTCGCTAGCGAGCTTAGTAAGGAAAACTCATGGTTTAGTTGAGAAGCTTTACTTTACAAGTGTTTTGGAATAAGTTTTTCTAATTTGGAGAAAAGCTCCTAAAAAATGTGAATAATACCTAAATAACTAGCGAATAACCAGAATCTTGCGTCTCGTGAGGAAGGTACTTGGGCTTTGTGCCTTCTTTAAGTTGAGCAATCTCGAACACACGCGAAACTTAACACAATATAAACCGAGACATAGTTGTATGCGCCCCACCGTACTAGATATGGAAACTAAAATATTACTACTACTACTATTTAATTACTTTACTATTTATTTCCTTTATTTATCTTTATACACATTATTTGTATTTTTAAATATTTTTATAAAAAAACAGAATGAAAACATATAAAAACATTTAAAAATATAAAAAATTGTTTATTATTACTACTATTATTATCTATTTATTTATTACTAGCTTTTGCCCGCGGCTTCGCTTACGTGGATGTTGAAACAAAATTGGGATTAGAAATTGATCCCATTGATAAAAAACTTGTATTTTGAAGTAGTGTTTTAGAGGTTTGTAAAAAGGGCCTCGCGACTAAGTTATAACGGCGCTAAGCTCAATGAATATTGTGTGTTCGATTCCGGTCGACAATTAGTCTCGGTACTGAGGTTCTCTATAAGGTACTGAGGTGATGTTGTTTGTGAAAATGTGTTATTGAACATCACTCCAAAATAAAACGGAAACATCAGTTAGTCGTAATAACTCGAACTAAACCGTACAACTATTCTTTAATTTAACTCTATACCATTTTAAACGTTTATAACTAATCAACAATCACGATTTCTTCGCATATATGAACTTAATTAAAAAACCAACAATAATGATCCCTTATATCAATAGGAATGCATACTACAGAGAGGTCAAGCTCTATCTCAGCATCTACGCAACCGAGTGAAATGAGATATACCTAATTTTTTTAGTTGAACAATGGACTTTTAAATTGAAAATAAACAAACATAAACCAACAATGATGATCTCTTCTTTCTATGGGCTTGCATACAACAGAGAGGTCAAGCTCTATCTAAGGATCCATACAAATAATTGAAAAAAGCTTTACATCAGTTTTTAAGTTGAAAATTATGCTTTACAACAGTTCATACAAAATTCAAATCTATTCAGTAGGTTTAGCGCCAACCCCTAACAAACAGACAAACAGACAAACAGACAAGAATTCTAAAATTCACATTTTTGGGTTCGCGATCGTTTATATACTCTAACCCAATTGTTTTTTTTTAAATATCTTCAATGTACAGAAATGACTTTTTTACAATTTTATAATAGTATAGATTACTATTATTAATGCTCGGTTAGCATACGTAAATGCCTAATAAAATTATAATTATTACTTATTTTATTTACTTTACTTTGTTTTGTAGATTTTAATGAATGTTGTTTGTTAGTTACTGTAATTGGTACGTACACCGTGGTAATTAAATAAAATAATAAATAATTCATATTTGTTTTTGTTCCAGCAAATACGACAGCGACATAACAGAGGAGTCGGACACGAACCGCAGCGGGCAGAGCGAGAAGAAGCGCGACGACCCCATGGTCGACCTGTTCCCGGACGACGACCACGACGACAACAGGAACAACAAATGTAAGTGCGCCCTGTTGATTGTGGTGTTGATACCTAAGGCGAAGCTGTTGATAATTAGTTTTAAAGATTCCTGCTTGGCTCGGCTAAAATGGTCTATATTTTGGTCAATGATAATAATTATGATTCTCAATAGGAAATTGCAATGAGTTCTAAGTATGAATTGATTCTATTTTAGTAGCTCTATTAAGTAATAGCAGATTGTTTAAATTAAAAAAATCTTAGATTTAAAAAGAAACTACTACCAGTATTTAGAACTACTACCAGTATTGTTATAGTAATAACCCTTGTTATAAATATCGCACATTGTACAATACCAATGTTTGCAATTAAATAAATGATTTGATTTGTTAATGCGCCTGGCCGTCATTTTGGTGACGTCAAAATGACGTAACCGCACTCAGTACCGTTAGCACCACTGGTCGGCGAGTACGGCGGATGACGTCACTTGAATGTTTATTAGACAAGGTTCCACTTACCTAGTCACATTGAACAAGTGTTTTACGTTGATGGTGTATGTATCCGTGTCCGGCAGCGATGTCCCCGACGCCGCCGCTGCACTTCGCGCAGCAGGTGAACGCGGGCTACGAGATCCCGGCGCGGCTGCGCACGCTGCACAACCTGGTGATCCAGTACGCGTCGCAGGGCCGCTACGAGGTGGCCGTGCCGCTGTGCAAGCAGGCGCTCGAGGACCTCGAGAAGACCTCCGGCCACGACCACCCCGACGTCGCCACCATGCTCAACATACTCGCGCTCGTCTACAGGTGAACACATTTTATTTGTTACTAGCTTTCGGCCAGCAGCTTCGCCCATGTGCTCTGGGTATTTCTTATAATTTATACCCTATGTCACCCAAGGATAGCGTAGCTTCCCAACGGTGAAAGAATTTTTCAAATTGGTCCAGTAGTTTCGAAGCCTATTCAATTCCAACGAACAAACAATAAAATCTTTCTTTATAATAATATCAATAATATCCTGGGACATTTTACACAGCACCATCTAGTCCCAAACTAAGCAGAGCTTGTACTATGGGTACTAGATAATGGATATAATACGTATATACATTTTTTTTTGTAAATACATACTTATAATACATAGGAAACACCCAGACAAACACAAACATTTATATTCCTCACATAAATATTTGTGTCTTGTGGGAATCGAACCCACGACCTCGTGATCAGCAGTCCGGTACTCGAACCACTAGACCACAGACTTCATTCTTTATAATATTAGTAGAAACAACGGAATTGCCTCGTTGGTCTAGTGGTCCCAAGCGTGACTGCTACGCTAGAGGTCCTGTGTTCGATACCCTGGCCGAGCAGTGTCATTAGGTTTTTCTGTGAAATACTCAGTAGTCGTAGTCTAGATATGTGCCCAGTTGATGGCAATAGGCTCGCCTCCTATTAAATAGGACCTAAACATACCGACAGACTGACTGAGCAAAAACATGTATCTGAGCAAAAACATGTATACACTAACAAAAAAGTGCTAAAGCGATTTTCTCCTAAAGTACTTATAAAACTTTTGTTGTATTACGAACACAGTATTTACGAACCAATACTATAGTAACATTAATAATAAAATAATAAATAAATATCTTAGGACATTTTTACACAGCACCATCTAGTCCCAAACTAAGCAGAGCTTGTACTATGGGTACTAGACAATGGATATAATACTTATATACTTTTTTTTTTGTAAATACATACTTATAATATATAAGAAACACCCAGACAAACACAAATACCTAAGTTCATCACATAAATGTTTGTGTCTTGTGGGAATCGAACTCACGACCTCGTGATCAGCAGTCCGGTACTCGAACCACTAGACCACAGACGTCGTCAATTGGTGTGTTATCTCAAAGTTGCAATCGTTCATTCATGAAAAAATCGCTTTAGCGTTTTTGTAAGTGTTTATATGTCTATGCTCGTGACTGTAGACCTCTGCCTAACCCTTCAAGGAATATAAGCGTGATGGTATGTTAGCCATGATTAATTGAAAACGAATTCACGTAATACATGCAATTATGGGGCAGTATGTCTCGCAAGTTTTATCAGTTGTTAATCTCGCGATACAAGTATAAGCAGTCAGTCCTTATCGGAGAAATGCCGCATAGATTAATGATATTGGTAATCAATATTGTCATAATTTATATCTAAACATATAGAATTAACAATTGGTGATAAGATTTTCACTGGCTCCGTTATCAATATCTTAGACAAAGAAAGAATTTTGTTTGCAGTTATAATAAATGTAAATACTAGCGAGAGGTTAAGGGTGGACATATTTTAAGGTCATGAAACTTCGAACTCGGTAAACGAAAAAAAAAACTATTTAGCTACATTTGCGGAGTATTTGTCTGCAGACAATAATACAAAATAAGAATTTCTGTCTACTGAGATTTCAGTTACAAGTGGGTTCTATCTTAAGTAGGGCTTGTTTCACAACCTCTCGATAGCCGGTAACTGCCGGATAAATTTAAAAATGGAACAAAATTTGTACGAAATTATATCTGCCAAGTAATTTAACGGACACTAGGAGGTGGTTAGTAATATTAGGTTGATCTAATAAATACAAAATTACATGACATTGTTTACAGGGACCAGAACAAATACAAGGAAGCGGCGAACCTGCTGAACGACGCGCTGTCCATCCGCGAGAAGACCCTCGGCGAGAACCACCCCGCCGTCGCCGCCACGCTCAACAACCTCGCCGTGCTGTACGGGAAGCGAGGTCTGTAGTTCTGTACACACATATACAGTTCTCGCCATTCTTATTGACCGGCTTGAAGTTGGCACTTACTAATTTCAACCCGGCCGTAAAAATCGGAGAGTGAAAAATATTGGATTAAAACGATTTAAAACGACAGGCTACGACTTGAGCTATCGTTTTTATTTAATACTAGCTTCCCGCCAGCGGCTTCGCCCGCGTGGTCTTATAATTTTTTCCCCCGTTTTTGCAACATTTTTCATTACTACTCCGCTCCTATTAGTCGTAGCGTGATGATATATAGCCTATAGCCTTCCCCGATAAATGGGCTATCTAACATGGAAATAATTTTTCAAATCGGTCCAGTACTTTTTGAGTTTATTCGTTACATACAAAAATACAAATCTTTCCTCTTTATAATATTAGTATAGATGATCCAATATTTTTCCTTCTCCGATTTTTACGGACGGGTTGAAGTTAGGTCGTGCCAACTTCAACCCGGACAATAAGTTTGGCGAGAACTGTATCTATACATTTCCAGTATAATCCGACCTTTTTTGTGGGTGTGCGGAAAATCCTCGTGGATCCCCGCCATATGTCAGACTCATATCGACTAAAACATTTGAAACAGTCATTTGCTGGTAGTTATAGCACAGGGTAACCTATTTTAAGTACCAGCAGAACATTAATTAAGATTTTTCTGTACCTACCTTCTGAAATCTCTCTTACCATTTATGTATCTACTTTTTGTGGCAATAAAGATTATTATTATTATTAAAAACCACACTTGCCATCACTTCACCTTTGCGTCATGGATCAGGAACACTCACCACGACCATGACGGGAGTATAATCTGACCTCCCGCTATAAAAGACGAGACGATTGATCAGTTGAACACTTGACCACTTGTCATTCTTATTGTTATTAGCATAAAGTCGCAAATGTGCTTCACTGCTGAGGTTTTTAGGGTAGGCAACGTGTGAGTGATACCCCTGGTGTTGCAAGCGTCCATAGGCTACGGTAACCGGTTACCATCAGGCGGGCCGTATGCTTGTTTGCCACCTTAGTAGTATAAAAAAATTGTACATCCGATATTATCATAGAAGCAATATTTGTAATCACGTTCTCGAAAACGGTTCTTAAATTTCGATTAGTTGCATTATAGGGGTTTACGAGCTAAAATAGATCTAGCTATTCCTCATTTCTGAGAGAATTCGTTTTCGCTATTTTCACCCGAACGGCTCATTTTATATAGCTTTGCTATGGAGGAACTTGCAAACAGTACGTATTCCACACTACCATTTTACATGCTTTACTATAAGGATAGAGATTCCGAATGTTCAAAATAGTAGTTTTTTCACCCACATTATTCAGGATCGTAATATAGGGCAGCTTTGACAACTAAATCACCAACGTGATGTTATCGTGGCATTGTTGCAGGCAAGTACCGCGAGGCGGAGCCGCTGTGCAAGCGCGCGCTGTGCATCCGCGAGGCCGTGCTGGGCCGCGACCACCCCGACGTCGCCAAGCAGCTCAACAACCTGGCGCTGCTGTGTCAGAACCAGGTAACAATCCGATACAGACTAGTACTTACTTAATATTTGACACCATCTAAAATATAGGATCTATTGATATATTGATTGCATGGAAAAATACGACACATTTTAATAGAAAATCGCCAAAAAATTTTGATGTTGATGACGTCAACTACTTTAATTTGATGACGACGTAAACAGTTGCGTGTGTGACTTTCGGTACATAAATACAAGCAGGTGACGTCACGATGACATGAAGCACCATAATATCGGAAAAGCGTTCTTGCGGGATATTTAATTTGTTTTCGTTTTATCTTGCACTTATATGTAATGGAACGTAAAATATAGATTTTCAATAGCGTTCTAAGATATCAGTGATTAACATAGAATAGTTGTTAAAAACCTGTCAAATTACCTATTATTAACACTTATACTTAGGTTTTTCTATAAAATTCTCAGTAGCAGCTCGGGGTTTAGGTTTATGCCTGGTTATTAATAATACCATCAACCCATATTATATTCTGTCCCAGTGCTGGGCACGGGTCTAATTTCAGTGTGAGAGGGATTAGGCTATAGTCCACCACGCTAGCCTAATGCGGGCTGGCAGACTTTCTATAAGATATATAGAGAGTATCTCTGTATAATGCTAGCTCAATTTGTCCCCAGAACAAATACGAGGAGGTGGAGCAGTATTACCAGCGCGCACTCGAGATCTACGAGAGCAAGCTGGGGCCCGACGACCCCAACGTCGCCAAGACCAAGAACAATCTCGCCTCTTGCTATCTCAAACAGGTAACCATTACCAATAAAATGAACCTTATGCTACAAGACGAAAGTGTCAAAATTAAAAGTAAACTGGACCCAGTGGGCTCGATGACTAATATTTTATTATGACCTCATAGACTACAGATAAATTTCATTTCATTCTATATTTGTAACATAGAGGGTAATAACTATAGAAATCGAGAATTCTAAGATGCGCCATAAAAATTCCGTTTTGCCGAAAAGAGGCAGAGCATACTCACCAAAACTTTTAACAGTTACGTCTTAGAACTACACTAAGCCTGTTGTTTAATAAATTCAACCTGATGAACAACCTATAACTCAACCCGATGAACCCGACTGCCGAAGGAGGGTTGTGTTTAATTAATTAATTGAATCCTTAATAATGTGTTTTGCAGGGCAAGTACAAGGAAGCAGAGACGTTATACAAGCAGGTGCTGACGCGGGCGCACGAGCGGGAGTTCGGCACTATCGACGGTGAGTCCTAGCATGTTATGATGTTACGTCACTCGGTGCATTTATCTTTAAACTTTAGGCTACGGCCACACTAAGGCTAAAATTATAATATTCAGGGACGATGCTAAGCGTAAACTTACGCTTCCGTATGTAAAATGGTAATACAAATTTGACATATGAAAGCGTTACTTTACGCTTAGCGTCGTCTCTGAATATGAGCCTAAGCGCCGTGACCTGCCGTGCTACGCCAAGGGCAATGTTTACACCAATAAACCCAGCTGAACGCGCCGCAGTGTGGTGAACTGTTAAAGTTGATAATACTACTACGCCACGTTTATCTTTTTGTTTTGAGATATTTTAAACACCTAATCAAAGGAATTTAAACTCGGGACCTCTAGCGTAGTAGCGACGGTAGCAGTCAATTTAAATTTAGTCAAACCCAAACATTTATTATTCACTAAAATCATTAACTAAACACCCGGATTAGTACTTAGTATTAACCGAGGCTTCTACTAGTGTGGCCCTAGCCTTACATAATTACTGCTTTACAGTTGGTCGTTCTTTATAATTATAATAATTATAAAATAGTGATGGTAATTTATTGCAACTAATTATCGCATCCGTCAAATTGAATTACATATTTAATTTATAAATCAGTTGCATTGAGTTGATTTATAACCCCGTATTTTAAATATTGGTGATATTGAAATTAAACTTTCGCTTTCTCATTAACAAGGGAACTAAAACATTTCGCATTGGAAGCTAATACGCTTATCGAGTTTAATTTCAATACATTTGACCGAGAAAGCATGTATGCAATTTGAGTATTAAGGAGTCTGCACACCACACCGTACCATGACCGTACTATGAACCGTCACCGAACAATAAAATCATTCGCGTGCCATGCACGGAGCGTCGAGAATCGTCAGCAATGTTTTGCCGACGTATTTTGGTCGGTTTTCGGCAGTCTATGTAATGGGCAGACTCCTTTAATAGTTGATTTTAACATTTAATAAAATATGTATATGATTTATTTTATACACTGACATTATATTTTGTTTACCATTTCAGAGTATATAGCATCATTAAATGCAAAAAAGTCCAATAAAAAATAACAATCGACTGTACATAGCATAATACAATTATTAAGAGAAAATAACAAACTTGAAAGAAGATATTATGTATTACTGCATCATTCCTTTAGCATAATATTTTACGGCGGCGGCTCAAAATCTAATCTATAACAGTAAATAGAGGAGTGACTAAAAGGCGGCTAAATATAATTATACCTACTCCAAATTCACCTACTAATATTACTTTAGTAATCTCTATTTTCAGTTTTCCAAGAGACGCCTCTAACATAATTTAAAGAAATAAACAGTGATCATTTTTTTTTATACTTTGCAAAGGTGTCTAAAAATCAAAGGATGTACAGTAAAATAACTTATAAAAATGAAGTTTTTCAGCCTTTTTGTCATTCCTTTATAACGAATTATGGTGAAGGCTGGAATTTATTAAATTAATATTTTCACCAAAAGTTTTGCTATATAATCTACTTATTGCAAAATATTGGTTTATTTTCTACTGCAGATTTTTATTAGAAAAATTTACTCTTGCCGAATATTTTTGACTTTTTAAATAGTACCTAATAAAAAAAATACAAAAAACATTGCATGATAGTTTTTATTCGTGTTTTAGTAATATTTTGTTGCTAATTAGTTTCCTATGTGAATTATTAAATTATTTGTAGGTTTTTCAAGTGAAATGTTATTCAAATTTTATTTTATGAAATGATTTCTTTTTAATTTATTGCTAGTTAAGGCATGTAAAATAAATCGTATTTACTTGACGCAAAAATTGTTGCATAATATAAAACAAACATAATTTATTTTTATATTTCAGTTTTATTTTAAATTTTTCATGTAAGTTTGTCCTTTGTGTCCAGTAAAAACGGTACTTAAGTTAGAAAAATATTCTGACAATAATTATTTTCTTTCTTTTTAGATCTCTTTGTGCATTTTAATTAGATTTGAATCGTAGTTTGTTAGCTTTTAGAGGCTTTTATACTCTTATGTCTTGCCATTAAATAAATAAAGGTTACTATTAGTTTGTATAGCTAAAAGCTTTTGCGTGATAGTAATAAAAAAGTATAGATTTTATTTCTATTTATTAGGTTATCTCTATCGGTTACTTAATGTCTTAACCGCTTCATCTTGACTGTGAATTAAATGTCACAGTATTAAGAAGTTCAGTTCATCCAATTTGACAATCTCAGTTGCCTTTGCTGAGTACTAAGGGAATTTGGACGATTGAATACACTATTTTATTAATTAGTTATAAACTACTTTGCGTTGTCCTATTAAACGGGATCGGAATCGATAGTTTTGGGCCTCATTCAACAATATACCTTATGACTAGAACTACAAACTAGTTTTGCGACATTACTTGAATTAAAAATATATAAACCTAAAATATTTGAAACCGCGTCGTTTCTAACATCGAATAAATTAGTCTACAAGTCTTCAACTTTGCGACCCACAAACTGGCTCCATAGTAATACCTAATTTAAAATTTACCATTGCAAATAACATAATAAGAATAAATTATTATGTTGTGTTTTTAGTATGTAAAAGTTATCCTGTGGTTGTTTGTAGTATTTTTATGTTAAAGAATAAAATAATCAGAAATAACTGTTCGCCCCACGGATATGTTCGCGATTCGCGATTTTCTTCTGTCATTCGTATTTGAAAACGATCTATTCCGATTCTTGTTAAGAAAATCGAATGTTGGATACTTTTTCCGAACGATACAGGGTCATAATAATATCACTCATAGACTGCAATCTAGTTAAACATCTACATAGTAATGTATAGAGTCTGCATCCGTTAGTTCTTTTCTTGGTATTGAACCAAAAGATGTATTATTTAGTATGTATTTGTTTTGCTTTTGCAAAAGCGACACGAGCTTCCTTATTTTTATCTGAATGTTTTTCGTTGCCTACAGAAAGCCTTGATAATATATTTACGCACAATATTTTATATAAAGAAATGGAAAAACGCAATGTCGCTTTTCTAAGAGCGTCTCTAATAAATGTTTTTATTGTTAAAGTCTATTAAATGGTTGTTATAAAGTAGTGTGAATTTTGATAGAGTTGGCGCTTTTTACGTAAATAATATGTAGACTATAAAGAGGCTATTCTTGATAATTTAGACCAAAAAGAATAATAAATATCCACAAACGAATGATGCCAATTAATTTTGAAAAATAATATATGCCAAATAATGCGAACCGCTGAATTTTATGTAGTTAAATCATTTTTGCAATAATTTTATATGAACCTTATTTATTTTACATTAAATGGAGACCGTAAGATTGTTTTGTTTATTTATCCTATGCATTGTAGTATTAGGAACAATAAGGTTTAACATATTTTCAGTATTTATTATATCTTATTAATCAACCAGTAACGGTGAAACTACGATGTCAAATTAGTAGACTACAGTTTTGGCCCTCATATACATTATTATAGAAATTTTAAATTGCTTCGGCCAAATTTATATCATTTGGATAGTCAAAGCTCTTTTCAAATACTTTGTAACTATAAATTGTGATTGCTCGACTTGGCAGCACTACCGTGATGCCACAAACTTGGGCAAAATTTTCAATCATTTGATAACTTTTATCAGACGAATAATTGACACAAATTGTAAAATAGATTAGAGTCGAGAGAAATGAGTCGAAAAATGGTTTTACCCATCAAAATTAAAAATCTCTTGAAAAGAAGAATACTATGATAGGAATATTTGTTTAGCATACGTTAGGTACTGCCAAAAACAAAAAAATATCATAGAATACAAACAAAATAGTGAAGTGATAGATGACTTATTGTTTCTATACTCCTCCCATCCTCACACCATAATACAGCATACAATTTTCCTCGAAATGGCTGCAAGTTATGGTTGCATGATTCTCGCCTTGAGACGTGGATGGATATTTATGCGAAACTAAACCTTAGGTGAGTGGCACAAGTTCGGATACTGTGTGGCACAGGTAGGAAAGGCAATGAGCATTACTTTTTCTGTTTTTTTTTTTTAATTATTTTGTAGATTTTAGTCTTGCCAGTGTGTCACACCTTCCCGACTTGTGTCACATATATATTTTTTAAATTATTTATATAAGTTTGGCTGTGGCTTTCAATTTTTAATAATGCTTCTTATTTTCTTATTTTTAGGGGTTATTGTTGATTATTTTTAGTGGTTATAATAATAGAGATTATTGTACTAACTAGTAACAACTATTGTACTGCAGATAGGTGAGATATGTATTCTTTATAAAGAACAATAAAATATAATGCTATGACTGCTACTATGATTAATAATAATATTATTTATAATAAACTAAGGGCCTGTTTCACAGCTTACTGATAAGTTTCCGTTAAATTAGCTGGCAGATAATTATTTATATACAAATTTTGTTCCATTTTTTAAATTATTCGGCAGTTAGCGACTATTCAGAGGTGGTGAAAAAGGTGCTTAGTGTCAAAGAACAGAATTTCCTTCGCATAATTTATTTTAACATATTAAGCTCATTATTTATTTGTATATAAATATGTTTGCAGGCGACAACAAGCCCATCTGGCAGGTGGCAGAGGAGCGCGAGGAGAACAAGCACTTGCAGAAGGAGAATGCTCCTTATGGCGAGTACGGCGGGTGGCACAAGGCTGCCAAGGTAAATTAACTCTTAATACCGTTTACCTTAATCCGCCTACCTGCAGTAGGCTAGCGTGTCGGACTATAGGCTAGTCCCTTTCATTCTGAGAGGAGACCCGTGCCCAGCAGTGCGACTGTATATGGGTTGATGACGATCATGATGACCGTTTACATAAGTCTAAAATTGCATATATACTAAAGTGTTCCTGTGACATTGTCATCTAGCTGTCTTCGCCCACAGCAATTGCATTATTTAACCTCCGGTTATAGTGCATGGTAGCTTCATATCATAGCTGAGAAACTGCGAATCAACTAAGCGCAAATATAAAATATAGCACAAATTTTAACAACAAGACAAGTACTAATAGTATTTTAATACAGAACGACCACTCTTTAACCCTTCTGTGTGAATCGTCATCTAAATATACACACTTCTTCCACAGGTTGATTCCCCAACAGTTACAACGACACTGAAGAACTTAGGCGCCCTCTACCGGCGTCAAGGCAAATACGAAGCCGCTGAAACGCTCGAGGACTGCGCGCTCCGTAGCCGAAAAGAGGTAAACACTAAATAGTATTAAAAAGCTAAAAAAAAATACCATGATGAAGAGGTATCGCCTACTTATTAATCCTAATGGAACCATTTCAAGGGATAGTAGCAAAAATACGGTAAAATATGTTGCTTTAAATATCTTGGATCTGGAGAAAAGGCAGTTTATGAATTATGATATGACGACATAAAAATTGCCAATATCGATCTTTAAAAACAATAAACTAGATACGACTGATGTGCAGTTACAATATTATTGAGTAGGTGGTACCTCATAAAACGTCGTAAGATTGAGATTAATGTTGCGATCGAATAGCAGTAATGAATTAATTACTGATTAATAATGTTCACTGTGTGCGAGTTGATGCACTTTAAGTAGTCATCACAAGGGAAGGGTTGTTTTAAATTTTAACACAGTTTTATTGCACTTATCCGATTTTTGCACTTATCCGATTTTTCAACATTTTGATAATAATAAAGTAAAGGGTTGATTTTCGCAAAGTCCTATACCAAAAGAGCATGAACTCATATTATATAACCTAAATTAAAAATTTAGAAAACCCCCGACACGAAATGTAATTTGCCATTTTGTGGTGGCGGCCATCTTGGATTTGAAATTTATCATAGTGTATAGTATTGTCCTAGTTAAGCCCTTTCATTTGATACCCATATTGACGTAGTTGTGAAAAAATATGTAATTCCCTATTTTGTAGCGGCGGCCATCTTGGAACGATTTTTATCAAACATGGCTAAGAACACTCCCGACTAATTCACCTTTCAAATAAAAGAAAGAAAATCAAAATCGGTCCATCCATTCGGGAGCTACGATGCCACAGACAGACACACACACACACACACACACACAGACACGTCAAACTTATAACACCCTGTCGTTTTTGCGTCGGGGGTTAAAAAGGAACTAATTTAACAATTGACGACGTCTGTGGTCTAGTGGTTCGAGTACCGGACTGTTGATCACGAGGTCGTGGGTTCGATTCCCACAAGACACAAATAATTATGAGATGAATATAAGTATTTGTGTTTGTCTGGGTGTTTCCTATGTATAATAAGTATGTATTTTACAAAAAAAAAGTATATAAGTATTATATCCATTGTCCCGTACCCATAGTACAAGCTCTGCTTAGTTTGGGACTAGATGGTACTGTGTAAAATGTCCAAGGATATTTATTTATTATTTATAATTTGTCAAAAATTCTAAACAAAAATGTAAAATTGATTCCTCTTAAAATAATAGTTTCATCTCTTTTGATATAACTCTTTTGGAAAATCACCCCTTTATATCGACTATCGGTTTAAATAATATGATCTACCATTTTAGTTGATAATATAGCGGTGTTTTTTCTATTTAAATGCTATATTTCTTTCTAGACCTTCAACCCTCGTACTAATCAACGTTATAAAAACTGCGTATGCACACCCCTTTGTTTCTTTCGTTTGAATGTCATTATGTAATATACCTACGCAGTTTCTAAGACGTTTAAAAATAGGGGATAAGTATCTTGTCTTCAAATAATTTATTAACAATAATATTTATTAATTTTTCTTCACGATTTTCCTATGCTTTACAACACGCACACACATGACTTTATATTATATACTTAACGGTTTTTGACAATACATACATTATCCTGGTAATACTGAAAATGTGCTTCTTACTTGGATAATGTTGATAACTTTGTTTTGTCGGTTATTATATTTATTTATCTACATATTCTAGCACTATTTAACATACAAATAATTAATTTTGCACGCTGCCTAGCACGTACAGCAAGTAAGTCACAAACAAGAAGCTAATTAACGATTACCGCTTTAATTACAATTTTACAGGTGGCTGAATAATTGGCGATGTTATTGTTTTTTAAATTATTTATTTTAGTAAATTAAAATAGGTTGTGAATCTCGCGTGATTTTTAAAGAGTCAAATAATGTTCGATAAATTTTTCCTCATTTAAAAAAAAACTTGTTAAGAAGATTATTAGATTAAACTTCGATAGATATCTTGTTTTTTTAAGCTTATAAACATAATATTTCCAAACTTATCATTCAAGACAACAAACACTTATAATCTCAAAATGGCTCTAGGATTAATAGATTTTTCGAAAGGTTCAACTTGTTGCTAACAAAATGTGCACGTGTAGGCTTTGGACATCGTGAAGCAGTCGCGGGCCCGTAGCGGGCGGCACGGCAGCCGCGAAGCCATGGAGCCGCCGCCGGACAGCCACGACGAGGTCAGCGGGGCCTAGGCTGAGCGCGCTTTGATCGGCCCTGGCTTGGTTGTCACGAATGTTTTCGGGATTGTAGCACACATTTTGGCATGAATATCTCATTATACATTCATTTGCTAGTTTCTGAACGTTTATTGGGCTTTGTTTGAAAAATTGGCGGGTTTGGGGTCAAATTCAAAAGGTATCCATGATATTTCTTTCACCTTAAAAGCATAATATATATTTCATCAACCTCAACAACCATTTGAATGAGATTTATTCATTTTAGTTAATCATTATTATGATATTGTTCCATCTTATCATGGGTTCCATATTAAAATTTGTCGTCAATACATTCCCAATTCGATATACTTACTTTGATCCATATTAAAATGAAATCACACCTATATACTCGAATAAGCAAAGTAATATCAATTCGCACAAGTAAAACTTCGAGAAACCAAGCCACGCACGTCACCGCTAAATTGGTTGGGTCTTAGCTAAGCACTGGGTTGTCGATGTCGTGTTGTCGTTCCGCACTGTATCAATCTAAACCACATTATTGAGCTTAACACTGCGCATGTCCGTCATATCGTTACATAGTATGCACCAGGCGTTCTGGCTCGATGCTATATTCAACCTACGTTTTTAAAAATGATCAGAGGTCCCCAAAAAATTATATTACCCGCTAAACAATGAAGAAATAGGTAAAAGAACAGCGCCAATAAACATCTGTTGGCATGAACATGTAATTTTTATATGAAAACGACACAAAGTAATCGAATAGAGCATGCAAATATCAACCATATACACTGACTGAAAGAGCTTCAATCTTAAATTGTTAAATTTCGGTGGTCTCGGTTTGATAAAATAAGGAGGAGGAGTATTATTGCATTGGCTGTTTCGTGTTCAAAGCTTGTAGTAGAGCTAAAGTCAAAACAACGGTTCTGACTGGTCGCGTGATCGTTCACTTTATCGTTCCTTATATTATGTCCTATTTGCGGTCTTTTGTAAAATAATCTAGGGTTGGCCACTACATACTGGAAATTGAATAAGGCTTTCATAACATTTTTATCATGTCTGTGTGATTTTTAATACAAAACAAAATATGTCTTAAAAGTTTAACTAAATTGCTTAATTCCTTTTAAGGTACTGCAATTTCAATGTTTAAGAAAAGGCAAATTCAGGTTCTTAAATAAAAAAATTCGCAGGTTCCGATCGTATCAGTGTTGTAAATGTCAAATAGTAATCGAATACTAAAAATCTAACGAACAGCCACAAACTTGTATAAGTTAAATTCTAAAGAGATCTAATAGGTTACTTCTAAGTATGTATGCTGTATTGTTGACCGCATCGTCACTGGTAGTGGTCAAACATCCCTCCATCCTATTAACAATAAAAAGTACTATATGTCCCGCAAGTTGCCAATATGCTGGAACCTTGTCAAATTAACCTCAAAGTGACCTGCCGCCGTACTTTCCGGCTAGTCCGCGCGGAACTAGTTGGCCGCGCTTTAGGTATGTGAGCGGAGGGACGACGGGGCAGGTTCGCC
The DNA here is from genome assembly GCA_946251955.1 of Acronicta psi. NCBI lineage: Eukaryota > Metazoa > Arthropoda > Insecta > Lepidoptera > Noctuidae > Acronicta > Acronicta psi. Next base: position 12,041,092 of record OX276481.1, read on the forward strand.
TGCGCGCGTTGGAACGAAGGGGCGGGGGCGCTTGTTTTCATACACAGTAACCCACCGCCTCACCCCCGTCCCTACCAAAGGCGCGATCAACTAGTTCCGCGCGGACTATAACGCGTTCTGAGACCGGTTACGTCATTTTTACGTCACAAGATGGCCGCAAGAGATTATCAAATATAACTCAAAAGTGACATTTATGATACTGACACTGAAAGTAAACCCCTTTTTTAAATACCTGATTTGTTCATGAAGTGTTTGTTTTTAATTGATACAAAATTATGATCCCAGCCACCAGGGTAAATGTTATATGTCTCATCGGGCAGCGTTGCAAACATGTCTTGCTTTATGTCATAATTACCTCATTACACATTTCGTAACAGATTTTTGTTTTTATTTGTTGTGTTTATTGGTTTATGTATTTTTTATTATTCCTTTATGGTTATACGGGTTGCTTTCAAGATGTTTTTTGAACCTTTATATTGTAAAGTGGTTTCCTAATTGTGTGCTTTAAGTTAATTTACGAGTGTTTTGAATATTCAATAAGATGCTTAAGACGCACCCGTACTATATTTTACCTTCTTCTGTAAGAGAGACGGCGCTATATAACCTGTAGAACGCTATCCTTCTCTCGACCTAAATATATAATAATTGTATATAATAATCATCTTTATGAAAGTGTTCGTGACGACGAAAAAATTAATAACGTAGCTAAGTTAAATTTATTTTTCTGTCGATTTTAAAATAACAAGTGATTGTCTTGAAAATCTTAAACAAGCTAGTGAATATGATAAAATTTATTTCATAACATGCTACAAAATATTCTATTCTGATATTATTTTTCCTATGAAGCACACTATTGGGATACCACGCCACTACTATATTGAACCCCACCTTATTTCTTTTCTGCAGCTTCTTAAAACACACCCATTAATTTTTATTTGCACATTTTATTTTATGTTGTGTTTCCGTTATAGGGCGCGAACCAAGCAAGCGAACCACGCATGAACCTTAAGTCAAAGCTGTTCAATGCGCTAGGCATCAACACTGGCAGCAATCCGCCACACCAGTAGCCACGTAGTGTACACTAGGGTTTAAGTTGTCACTCGCTTTACGCACATGGTCCTTATAACTAGTCTGAACGTTTAATTGACGACCGCCTGCGGTAGGAAGGGAACGCGGCTGCCAGATACTCTCGGCCAGCTTCTACCGCACAAGGCCAGATTTTGGTTTCGCTAATTAAACGGTCCGACTGTAAACGAGGGTAGGCAATGGCTTTGTTGAATTAGTTTTGATGCTTGCTGTAGACATGTAGTAAATTACTAATGATCTACTAAAAAGGTTACATACCTGAAGTTTTTTAATTTCGGTCTTACTCAACCGGCACAACGCTATGCTCTCCCAGATATTTTTCCCACGAATAAATATAAAATTTTAATCATACTTTTTTTATATAATGGTGTACAAACAAAACCATTGCTGATCGTTCGTGCGACTCATGTCCGCTCACTATAATAGAGGATCACGTGCGTTCTACACTTAAAATTTACAGCCATTTTGAATTCTCTTGACAGCAAATATAATGCAATATTTTAATGGCCTAAGCCATAGTTGTTTAATTTAATGAAAGCATTTCATTATAGCAAATTCAAAATGGTCGTGTAGTAGCTTAGTATTATTTATTAGCATGCGATAATAATTTTAGTAAAAATAAAAGTTTTTAAAAAAAGAAATAAAAAATATAAAAATACAAATGAACGTGTGATAGGAGCATGCCAGTGAGCCGTCCCGCTGTAGTATACAATATTTTGTTTATTAATAAATATAAAGTATCAAGACGGTGTATGTATGCTGTTTTATATGGTGACACTAAGTCATTTGTTGCTAAAATACATTTTATATAACCAAATGTTTTGATATCTTTCGGATTTATACTAAATATAAAAGTATTAAATCATTATCTTGTACATTATACTATCCTTATTTTGAAGGTGCATATTTACCTACTAGATTTGTGCTAATTACATGTATGTTAGAAGTAACTCTTCTAGCGGAAAAAAGTGGCATTGATTATATAAAGTGTAAATACAAATTTTGAGAATTTATAAGTTGAATATTGCATTTATAATCATTGAAAATATTTATAAATATTATCACTACAATAATTTTTATTTTATTAATAATTAATTTGAGCATGTTTTAAACAACGATTTTATTCGCTTACAATTTCAATATTTTAATTTAATGATTGTATTTTTTTAACGATGTGTGTCGTATGTGAAATTCTTTTTTAGGAAGAATGCATGAATGTGAATTTTATTATTGTGAATGTTGGCTTTACTCAACATAGGAATTAATTACACTTGTAGTTTATATAATTATTTCAATATCAATAAATTGAATTAATTTTTAGTGAAAATTTTCATAAGTGTAGGATAAATAGATTTAAAATCAATCTTTATGTATGAATATTAATAACTTTCTATAGCACAGTTGAGTAAAGCTGTGTTATTGGTGTACAATAGTCATGTTTTATCATTATCATCAGTAATTTTATGCTTAACTTTCATTCCAGTGTAGCGTATGTCGATCTAAGCTTAATTGTGAGAGTAGGTGATAAATATTATTATATAGTATTTTTATATACAATTTCTTTTAAACTATGGGGGTGCTCTAAATGTGGATTTTTCTATGTACATTAGATTGCAATATCGGCATAACATCATATTTTTTGAACGAATCTCCCTTTTAATAACCGCCACGTCACAGCAATGAGAATTATTTTTTTATTGTCTCGATAACTACGTCGAATGATAATTTTAAAAATTGTTAATAAATATAATTTATGTAACATTATTTTTGGTTTTATTTATTTTTATTTCGGATGAAGGTGAGTCTACAGTGTTATGCAATTTATAGCCCACGACACGAAGCTAACATGACGCATGACAAACGAACAAACAGATACACAAATATATTATGTTTATAACGGCTTTTGCTGTTAGAGTAGATGCATGGCGGCATCTCGTTCACTATACCTAGATGTTTTGTACATTTCATCACTACTATCCTACATATTAGTTACACTTCTATGTCATTGTAGAGTTCATTATGTCTGTGGTTATTTCCCGCCGTTTCCAAATTCATATGTTATCTATGGCAAAGGTTTCATACAGCCTAGTTGTGAATCTCAAGAACACTTCTTTGTCATAATCAAAATCTATTTCCAACATCGTACCAAACTTATTTTACCATCAACTCTATCAAATTATTTTTTATATTATTTTGAACAAAATGGAGTGTAAATTGCATAACACGGGGGCAGGAATGTGGCGCGGTGTCTCGGAGCGCGAGTTTCTCGAAACTGCGCGAGTCGTTGAGGCGCTCGTCTGCGCGACTGTTCGGGCGGCTCGCGGGCCGCCACTCCGCCCACCTGCCAACCGACGTAGACTTCACCGACCCTGAAAGGTAACCACGCTACATTGCAGTCACCATGACTACGCGATACGACTCACATCGACGGATAGGCTCCTCCAAAATATGGCCTAGGATATGGTTTTAGGAAAAAAAACGCAGGAATGCCTACAATTAGGTATATAACCGAAACAAGAACGGAAAATAGGCAATATACGCTTCAAAACAACAGTCATTTTGAAACAGACTGCAGAATATCTAAAAAAAAATTAAATAAGGCTCACAAAGCAAAATTGTATGGTAAAATAAATTATCAAAGCTTAAAATGCAAGCTAAAATGTCCGCCTGCTATCGCAATTTACCTATGCTTATAGACTTCGGCTTATAAATATTTGGTGTGGGGTCTTTCAACTCTCTTATTCAACTCGTTGCAGATATAAAAGGACTTCAGGTAATTGTTTCAGTTTAATAACTAACACATTGCACATAAAAATGTGTCGCACTACAAAAGCATTTGCAAATATTGAAATCAATTTTGCAAATCATGTAATAAAAAAGTAGGTACTTACTTAAAAAAGTTGCACTTTTTTATTTAAAAAAAATCTACATGTTGCCTGCATATGTCGCAAATTTTCTATTTTTAATTATTTGATATTTTGATTATAATGTTTTCAAATTATTTTTTTTAAGAATAATTTCAAAACCTGTTTTCTTTTTACCTAATTTCGAGTAACTAAACTGTATTGCAATAACGAAAAAAAATTATATGTTTTCCTGTGGCAGCCTACTAACACCATATTTTTCCCCAGCATGAAGCGCGCAAGCTCCCTGTCCGCGCTCAGTAACTCTAGCCCGGCCAGTCCGCGCCACTCGCAGCCGCGGTAGCTGACAACGATCGACAGAACTAAGATCATCATCAGATACACCACATTCACATTTATCAGGCTACTGACATTACAGTCCTGACCTTTGTCTGGTCAAAATGGCCGCGTAAAAATATGGTGCGAGTTCCATGCTCTCTGATTTAAGAGATATTCTGTAGATGTTGATGTTGCCAGATAATGGAAAATAATGTTATACTTAATGTCAACTAAGTACAATAAGTGCGCAAGGGACGGTAAAATGTTATAAAATTTGACTACAAAGAATTTTAAACACGTAGGACTAAATATTCGACATTGTTCACTATAAAATTTCCTTGCAATTTGAGTTCACACAATAATTGAAAAAAATCAACTACCCAACAACTCTTTGTAGATTTTTAAACATAAATGACATATCCTCATTATGTACCACTTATTTGATATCCACACTATTTGCTAAAGAGACTTGAATCTACATTATTATGTCATAGATAGCGCCAAACTCTATAAAAGCTTTTAATCGTAAAACAACTCAAATGCAACAGAATAATTTTGTAGTGTAGGAAACAAATTTAACATTCCTACACCCGAAAAACATTACCCTCCTCCTTGAGCAGTCGGTTAAAAATTATAAATCACATCACACACATTATTTTAATTTGATGATAAATAGAATCAATAAATAATATACATTGTTATAACTAAAATGAATAGTATTTTTGCTCGGCATGTGCAATCACTAGAGTGGCTTTATTCGTAGTTGTGTATTTAATAAATAAGCATACTTTTTATATAAAGCAGGAAAACGGTGGGAAGTGTCTGAACCGTAGACAAAGAGGCAAAAGAAAGAAGTGTGAAAGATAGAAGGAAAAAAATGATGATTTATAATTAGGTATTCTAATCGCACTCTATAAAAGTGTGGGTATTAATTTGTTAGAATATAAGTATTAATTTCAAATGGTGTCTAACTATGCCTTTATTTTTAAAGCTTTTTACCTTCTGCATTAACTAAACAAGCTTATTAAAAGCTTTTTTTAAAGTCGATATTGTGAAAGTTAAAAATGCTAAAAGACTTTTTAATTTATTTTGGTTTATGGAAGTACCGAATTCATTAAATACCAATAACTATTTATTAATTAGGTAGAAAAAAAAATCTACCTAGTGTCCTATAAGCTCAAAAAGATTCTTTATTATTTTTATGACAAAGTGGTTGCAAAATCTTAGTGAAAAAGGTGCAGATTTTAAATTGTTTATCTTAGGATAGGGCTGCCTGTCAAAAGTAGAGATGAGCGGAGCTGTGTGGAAATATATCTAACAGTATTCTGTTATTCTGCACGAAGACGTACAATTTGTCCAAATTCTACCATTGTATTGGATAATACCTACAGGTCGGTTCAATGGGCGTAGGTAGAAAAGAAAATTCTAGTGGACAACGTTTAAAAATATTTTCCTAGCTACGCTCCGCTCCGCTCCGCTCGCGTCAATAGACAAGCAGCTAGACAGGCAGCAACAACTTTATTCTTTCGATGGCTTCTAACTTATTTCTAATGTGATAATCAACTTGCATGCGCTGGTGCGGCTTACGTAATAAGTGTAATAACTAAATATTTTTATTGATTGATAACTGAGACTGTGTTGGCGTGACAATTAATTTTCAATAAAAATCATGTTGACAAGTATTTTATTGTTTCATTCAAATGCTTCAAGCATTGGCTTCAAGTACCTACCTAGGTATAGATTATTGCAGAGTTCGACTGGTTATCCTAGATATTGTTAAAACTTTGCTGACACAATAAATTGCTTCAGCTGACACAATAGTTTATCGAAATACTTATATTCTTGTAGCCAACTCTTATATAAATTGGATCTTCTATTTACTCCACCATTACCTACACTACATAGTCTACTCTCGACAGATAGGTGTGTAAAGAACTATCTCCTGTTTTACCATTTCGGGATAGCAGCTAATTGCCGGATAAATTAAAAAATAGGACAATAACGGGCTGCTCCGCTACCTCTGGATAGCCGCTTACTGACGAATAAATTCAAAAATTGAACTTTGTAAGAAATTATCTGCCAAATAATTTAACGGGAACTTGGAGGTGGTGTGACAGCCCCAGTGTCTATGAAATACTTAGTTGTTTTGATCAAAACACGCGCCCCCTATTCCCCTTTTACCCCTATTCACGCAAGGTGTCTCCTGTTGGCAACATACGATAAGGTTAGGTCTTAGGTGCTCACGGTAGGTACAGTCAACAAAAATTATAATTTTAGGCAGATAATTACATCTGTGTTTTGACAAAGATTTTGTAATTTAATGTATTAGGTGTTGTTAGGTGCCTAAATACCACTGGTAAATAAAACATACTCGTATATTTAGGTAGGTAGGTATATCACTATCTTTGCCGAAACAGAGATTGCCTGTGGGATTCTTATCTCTTTTGTTGACTGTACATCCGTCTAACAATCCCATATCCTAATATTTCGTCACAGCTATTCCAAAGCCAGTAGGTACTAAGAAACATTCAGTGTCCGAAATAAGACAACACAAATATAATGAAGTACCGCCTATAAATACAGAGTGTTATGTGTTTAATAACGTCTGCTTAACTCATCAGCAACGCAGCCGACATATTTGGATGTAGGGGTGTCAATAGTAAGTACCTAGCTACTCTTTTACCATCCACGTAAAGAAAGTTTAATACTTTTTTTTTAGAAAAGCATAAACACCTTCGACTAGATCAATATTTTCACCCAAATCTCGGTAGATTTGAGTGAAAATATTGATCTAGTAATTAACACCTACCAATATTGCAACTTTTATCGATCCTTCGAACCGTTCTCAAGAACTTTTAAAAACTGTTTACATGGGCGTACCCAGGGGGGGGGGGGGGGGGGGGCAGCTGCCCCCCCCTGGAACTTGGATGCTCCGTAGATAAAAGTTATAGTAAGTAAAAAAAAACCTATTTCGTGTTGTGTGTAGGACGGAACAAACTTGCCCCCACAAGTTACAATAACACTGGCAGTGACAAATTGTCAAAATAGAAAAATATTCACTATTTGTTGCTTTTTGTCAACAATTAGTTGCTACAAAAACGATTTTGTTGCTCAAACCGATCTTACAAAATTGACAACAATGCTAGCTTTACTTAAAGATAGCATAAAAATAGCTAAATACTATATAATCAGGGAAACACACAAATAGACCAATATTTGTTGCTGAAGACCTCATTAAAACAACAATTAAAAAAATAACCTGTAAAATATAATTCAGTTGTTTGAGGTAGCAATTATTATTGAGAAACACATCTTTCAAAGATCCGATGAGTTTCCAATCGCTATGCTTATAAACCGGTTAAGCTAACTTAAGTTTTGATTTTTCCTGCTCGACGTGACCAGCTGATAATATTGATGCCTGAAAGAGATTTTCTTGCTCGACGTGATAATAGTGATGCCAAAAACTACCAAAAAAAAAATAACCAGAGATTGGATGAAAATCTGACCAGTATTCTTATAAACCGATTATACTGCGCAAATAATTTATATTGTTTATTTGTTTTGGAAAAATCGAGAGTGACGAGCTTATAAAAAAACCGGTCAGAAACTCGTGCGATCCCGGGAAGATATCCTATTACCGATTTTTAAGGCGTCATTAACCAAGTTGAGCAACACAATTATTATTATTGTATTTTTTGATTCCCTAAAAATCGAAGCTGGCATGATCGGTTTATAAGGATACCGGTTCGGATACTCATCCAACCTTTACAGTGGCATATTTACACTACAGCCAAGAAAGCTAAGCTAAGAAATCCCTCAACTGCCCCCCCAAGCTGGGTACGCCCATGACTGTTTATAGATAGTAACTGACAACACGTAATTGATAGTGGGGCCTAATTGGAAATGAAGGTAAACATACATAAGTGTCTAATAAGGGCCGATTTCACCGTACTCATTAAAAACTGAGTTCAATAAAACTAAGTTCTGCTTAATCGAGTTCATATGTTGGTTCTGATCTTGGTTCACGTCTCGCAGATTTCACCGGGTAATTTTTGATTGCGTTTACGAGAACTAAGTTTACTTTGACATAGAATGTAAATGCTGTCAGTTCGTGACAATCATAGACAAATTACGATGCGCTTTGCAGTTAAAAATGGTAAGTTATCATTTTTAAGTGAGATTTGAGATGATTTTGAGGATAGTGAAGTTCGAGTAAATTCAGAGAGTATTTAAATAAAAAAATACAGCTTGTAGGCAATATAATTACGTTGAATAAATATAAATTTCTATGATAGCTCATAGATGTCTTTGTAAACATTTTGTTGGATAGTATCTTCGTAAACGTACGTGTTTCGTTTCCGTTTTATGACTAGCTTGCTACAATATAGTAATCTGTGTTTATGACACTGGTGGCGCTGTTTCTCTTCTCCATTAAATAGTGTCATTTCGCTTCTGCATAATTATTAATTATCGTGTTTTAAGAATTCTAACGAGTTTTATTGAAATACTGCCGAAACCCAATAATATAGACTACTCATATAATTATAATATCTCTAATAAATTAATTAAATTATGAATTAGGTTATCTTTTATGGCTTTGACAGGTCTTGATCGCGATCAGATACGATAAACGTCCAAAATCGGGCGTTCAGAATTTAAACTAAGATCAGCCTTAACTGAGTTCAGTTTATGTTGGTGAAATGCAAACCTGCGTCCTGAACTCAGTTAACCGCGAGAACTGAGATTAACTTGAATTGATCGCGTTTAATTTAAATGGTGAAATTGGCTCTAAGAGTAAATCATAATAAATAGAATAAAAAGAAATGGGGGGATAATAGGGTTTAGTCTAAAAATTACTTCAGAGAGAATTTCAAAATATTCTAGATTGGTAGCTCCATACAAGTGTGGACTTGACAACCCTAAACGTCGCGACCAGGACACGAAATTAAATAGGTAGTTGTATATCATTTTATTATTTAGGTAGGTACTTATGTTAGATACAAATCATATCACATTAGGTCACTCTGACCAAATGTGTAAGCCGTGTCGTCATCGAAGGTTTTTTTTAGTTTAAAAAAGAACTAACAAAAATTACTAACTGGCTAGCAGCACACATCTAAGGGCCGCACTCGGAGACGTCACTTAATGAATCATAAGCTAATGACATCTCAGTACACTGAAAGCAAACTCAAATAAGTATGGAATTATTTTTAAACAAAAAACAAACCGCCTCCAAAAAACACATAGGAACTAAAAAGCAATAAATAACATATTTACATTGTCGGTGCCAAACAGACAATCAATGAAAGTCATATTTAAATCAAATTTGTAACTACAAATTTAATTTAAATATGACTTTCGTTTGGCACCGCCAAGTAGTTAAAAATCATAATGTAAATATGTTATTTATTGCTTTTTAGTTAGTAGTTAGTCGCTGAATTCGACAGTAGGTACCTAAGTCACAATTTAATCCAAAAAATAATTAACCAAAATCAATTCATCAGCACCGTTCAATAATTTAGCGGTTGGTATTATTACAACGAAGCTAAGACAACAGGAGGGGCAGAGCAGTGAGTCAGCTGTCATTATACTGACACCAGTAAAAAGTAAAGACACGTAATAAGTTGCTCGTCGTGGACACACGCGCAGCTGCCAAAACATGAAGCGAAAGGGTGCGTGCGCGCATCGCATAAAAAATTTCATCAATTGTTTTGTTTAAATTAGTACCTATATTCTCAATATTCGAATCCTGCCCGCCCGCCGATTTTTTCCTTCATTAAAAATAACTTGTAATCTTAGCATGGAAAATGCTTAAAAAATACAAAAAGATACCTATAATTCTCTCTTAGGTGATTAGGTACCTACTTGATTCTTCAGCAGGCGCGGATCCAGGCCCATATTTAGGTGATGGGCACGGCCACCAGAAAAGCCCCGGGCCTGTAGGGTTTGCCGCCCCATAGCTCGGAAAACCCTTTTTTTGCCAATGGACAGATTACCTACCCGTAGTAATACTGTTAATGTGATCTCATTTCTTACTACTACAACAGTAAGTTATTGGAAGGGTGATTACAATTACTTTGTTACTACCTCCAGTTGTTTCATATAATATAAGAGTGAGCGCAGCGAGCTCGGAAATTTGGGCCACCCACCTTGGACAGGCTGGGTTAGAAGAGTAACTACAATTAGTTTGTTTACTACCAGTGGCGGCGTAAGGCGTGGGCGACGTGGGCCACCGCCTACGGCCTCGCGACCCAGGGGGCCTCGCGCCCCGAAAAATTATGCAAATCTTGCGCTGGCAGAGGGCCCCGCAAAATGAATTTTGCCCACATAAAATTTAGGTCTTACGCCGCCACTGTTTACTACCTCCAGGTATGTCACCTAAAAGCTAGCGAAGCGAGCTCGAAAATTCGGGCCACCCACCCCGCACCGGCAGGCAGTGGAGTAACTAGAGTGGGGCAGGCAGGGCACGTGCCCTGGGCGCCAATCGAAGGGGGGCGCAAAATCGCCAGTCATTAAATTTTGTAAATCAAAGCCATAACCATTTTATAGTGTTATAATTATTTACTTCGCAATTTCATACCGTCTTGCGAGCTCGCTTCGCTCGCTCTTACATGAAACAACTGGTGGTACTAGCCAACTAATTGGAATCACCCTTCTAACCTAACTTGTCCGAGGTGGGTGGCTAAAATTTCGAGCTCGCTTCGCTCGCTCTTAAATGAGACAACGGGAGTAGTAACAAATTATTGTAATTACCCTTCTAATCTAACCTGCCCGAGGTGAGGTGCCCAAATTTTCGAGCTCGCTTCGCTCGCTCTTACTGAGACAACTGGAGGTAGTAATAAACTAATTGTAGTTACCCTTCTAACCTAACCTGTCCGAGGTGGGTGGCCAAAATTTCGAGTTCGCTTCGCTCGCTCTTATATGAGACAACTGAAGGTAGTCACAAATTAATTGTAATTACGCTTCTAACCTAACCAGTCCGAGTTGAGTGGCCCCAATTTTCGAGCTCACTTCGCTCGCTCTTACTGAGACAGCTGGAGGTAGTAACAAACTAATTATAATTACCGTTGAAACCTAACCTGTCCCAGGTGAGGGGCCCAAATTTTCGAAGCGTAGCCCTAGCCGAGCCTCATGTAAGCCTCTCAAAAATTAGGTAGGTTGGGTTTTCAATTGTAGGATGGTTTTGAAAGTAAGATTGAAGCTCAAGAAATTAAAATTATTTAGGAAGCAATTTGTACGCCAACAGTTTTTGGAGTAATTTTATTGATGTACGTACGACAAGTTCAGTCCAGACATCAAAATCAGTCCATTCGCTTAGGATAAACAAGGATTAGCTTAGGATAACAAACATTCGCTTAGGATAACAAAAAAAAATGTTACTGTCTCACTATCTTTTTTTAAAAGAGTAACTATGGAGTTTCTTGCCGGCTCTTCTCCATAAGTCCTACTTTTTTTTGGAACCGAGCAACTAGTTTGACTGTTCAAAAGTGCCTATTTATATGGTCTATTTGAAATAAAATATTTTGAATTTTGAATTTGAATTTTGATAGCTCCAAACCCGATGGCACTGAAGGGTATACAGACAGACAGACACGAGTGACAATAAAAGTATCAGTTCCGTGTACAGACGCGTATTTTTTTTTAATCATTGTTTTTTTTCATTCGGCTTCGATTTAGGTGATGGGCATGCCCATCATGCCCATAACGGTGGATCCGCGCTTGTTCTTCAGGGTACATTACTGTAGCCTAAGACAATGGCTACCCATATGAGGCCCATATTTTCTATTTTCTGTCCTACAGGCCCCTGCTTTATAAAAACCACGTCTGGTAGAAACTTATAGTGTAGGTACTTTTCCTTTATAGATTCGAGACAGACTTAGGTACTTATTAGGTACGATATCTTTACTAATTAAGTAGCCTATCATTTAATCGGATCACTTACCGTGCGGGAAGTGCAAATCGCGCGTATAAGCAGCGTCCGCGGCGGCTAGCCAAAGTAGCCACCGGAGCACAGAGATCGGTATCTACTACAACTCCTGCTAATCAGCCGAGGAATTAGCACGAAAGTGCTCTGAGAAGTACCTAGGTACAGATCTGTACTTAATCATCACTACATATTATAAAACAAAGTCCTCCGTCGCGTCTGTCTGTTCCTATGTATGGTTAGATCTCTAAAACTACGCAACGGATTTTGATGCGGTTTTTTTTAATAGATAGAGTGATTCTTAAGGAAGGTTTATATGTATAATAACATACCACGCGGGCGAAGCCGCTGGCGGGAATTATTAATATAAATCATGATGCGCTTTATCTTTTCTTTGTTTGATTTGTTCCCAACAGTCCCACACAAATTTGTAAATTACTAGCTTCCCGCCAGCGGCTTTGCCCGCTGGGTCTGGGTGTTTCTTATAACTTTATCCCCCTATTCCTATCCCCCCTATTTCAACCCCTTACAGCCCTTTTTTCATTAAAAAGTAGCCCTTGTCTTTCTCAGGCTCTAGACTATCTCTGTACCAAATTTTATTTAAATCAAAGAATGGGAAAAGTAAGAAAGATACCTATTTTTATTATTGTGAGCTGATCTGGTAAACTGTTGTGCGAAAACCGTATAGATATAGAATTCTTGAGAGGGTGCTTAATTGCACAAAAGCTTTCACATAAATATACGATAGGACGAAGAACACACAACATACTTTCACCACCTAAAAACAATTTTAGCTAATTTACAAATACTTATTTATGACATAAAGCTATCAGCACCATAAAACAGTAAAGACTGTCGCACCGTGAGAAACAGGGGGCAGAGGTCGATCCCGGGGGATTCGTACTGCCCCCTGTAAACGAGGCCGGGCCGCTCGCACCTAAATCACTTGATTATATTAATTGATTTATAAATAGGAAGTTTTCAGGAAGTCATTTGGAATAATTTATTTATCTTTTCAAAGATATGTACCTAGGTATGTAATTTTTTTTAATAAATAAAAAAAAAAAAAAAAAAACAATGAATTTATTTCAGGCAATGTGTACCCATAATTTACATGTCCGATTCGTTAGTAACAAAGGTCTTAATAACTATGTTAGTACTTACATATTTAAAAATTAAATTAAATCAAAATTAAATCCTCTATTAATTAATCTTATAGAATTTATATGTCAGTCAAATCATTATAATTATTTAACTAACTTACCAATTCTAGAACACATGCAGCTTTACAAATCTCCCTAGCACGCTATTGAGTTCTGGCCTCTCTGCAATCATCTTCAGAATTCTGTTGTTGCCACCCCGAATTCGGCGTATTAGTGAGGACGACTTTTTACGCATGATTGCAAAAAAGTCGTCCACCCTCGCATCAGCAAACATGCCCGAGGCGCTACAAAACCGGGGCAGCCCCACCAGAATCCTGAAGGCGTTATTATATTGTACGCGAAGAGCATTGTAGGCCCGCTGCGTGTAGTTCACCCATAAAGCGCTGGTATAAAAGCTTTGACAATAAGCTCTATAGAGGGTCACTTTAACTTCTGCTGTACACCTCGCAAACCTATGTACCAACATGTTAGCCCGGACCGACAATGCTCTTCGCTCCCTCTCAATATCCGCGTCATCACACAGGGTTTCGTCCACAATGTGACCCAGATACCTAAACTGGGAGACACGTTCCAAAGGTACACCATTGAGATATACCGGTGGTATATACTCCGGTTGTTTATTTTTACCTCTAATCAGCATATACTCACTTTTCTTCTCGTTATACCTCAGGCCGTGCACCCCAGCGTATGACTCGCAGATACTGAGAAGTTTTCTCAAGCCACCGACCGAGGGACTCAGCAGCACCATATCGTCCGCATAGCTAATGTTATTAACACATACATTGTCCATATGACACCCGACATGGGTACTACTGAGTTCCTCGATCAGCTGATTTACGTAGAGGTTAAAAAGTCTTGGAGAGGACAGGCCCCCTTGCCTCACTCCACACTCAAGTGTATATTCGTCAGACTGTACATTTCCCCATTTCACATAATTTTTCTGATGTTTGTACCAGTGTGCAAAGATGTTAACTAGTTCAGCAGGTGCCCCAGCCTCTCCAAGTTTACCCCATAGCACACTGTAATCGACTAGATCGAAGGCCTTCGACAAATCTAGGAAACAGGCATATATGGCATATTAATGCAAGATACAATAAAACTAAACCGATAGGACAAGTAAAACCTGCAATACCTAGGTAAGTAGGTACCTATACAAATATTTAACCTTACTATAGGTACTTTTCATGAGCATGAGGTAGGTTCACCACAAATTCACAGTTATTAGGTACCTACTTGTCTTAGTTACAAAAATCATCTGAGAATAAAACTTATTTAAATTAATTAAGTACGTAGGTACCTACATACATCGTTCGTAATACCGCATTATTTTATCGGTAAGTAGGTAACTTACTATGTAGGTATATCTTGCAAGACCTACGAACGTGCCAAGTCTAAGCCATGAATAAACAAAAGTATTTACTATTAATAACTAATAAGTAAGTAAATAATTAAGTAAAGTACCGTATTTTTCAATATGTAAGTATTTATATAAATTACTTATTAAAAAATACTTACCAATAATAATTAGACCATATATAATTTTTCTATTCGGAAATAAAAATTAAAACCTAATGTGCCTCAACAATGATAACAAAATATACGAATAATATACAACCGCAGAATACGATCTACAGTCCCCGCCCAAAGGTTAAGCTCCGCCCAGTGCCCGTGCGTGTGCGCATCTCAGCTGAACGTTCAGGAATCATCCAGTGAAACTCTGGCGCGGGCAGACGTGTTACAAAAACCGTTTAAGTGTGAGATTTAGAATTAGATGGAAATGATACTGAATTAGTAATAACTTTAATAAACAGTTATTTCATTATTTCAATCGTAATCACGTAAAACGTTCAATATACGCCGATAAAAACGCAAAAATAATCAAAAATGGATTACCTGAAAGCGAACTTCCCCCCTCAAATGGAGGAAACGATCAAATACCAAGAGAACACAGCCCAGTCACATTTTCAGCCTTTCCCAGAGCAAGAAGTTAGTCAAGAGTTTTTCCATCCTGGATATCTGCCTTTCTTCTATGATTACCGCGCGGTAGACAGAGGGTTGTGTGAGCCCAGAGAGGGTTGTGATTGGGAGTGGGGGGAACTGGAGAGTCATGTTATGGTGAAGGAGGAGGCTGAGGACCAGGCGAAAGGATTAGGGGAGGAAGGTAAGTGAAATCATTTTGTTTGTGGTTTTATTTTTACGGGTCTGTTTCGCTGTTTCTGGATAGCCGCTATCCGTCGGATAAATTAAAAACGGCACAATTTGTATGAAATTATCTGCCAATTAATTTAACGGGAACTTACTAGGAGTAGGTGTAACAGTTGCGTTGTCATTCACTAGTATAGGTATCTAGGTATTATCTAGTATCGTAGACCTGCACTTTACAAGCAGAAATTCAAATGCATATTTAGAGAATAGATCAAATTGTTGCATGGCTGCAACCATGCAGTCTGCGCCAGTCGTGTTCTTTACTTCTGTATACTTATGTGTCTACGAAAATTATGTATCTACATCTGTAGTGCATTGACTGGTTGTCACACGACTTGACTATTAACAAGTACCTATCTACCTATTGTTGTTCCCGAATTTGATGTTAGATAATGTATCCTGAAACAATCTCGTATGTAAACTAAAAGGTACCAAGCTACATTGGTTCAATTGTATACAGTAGTTTTTACATCTGTAGTGCATTGACTGGTTGTCACACGACTTGACTATTAACAAGTACCTATCTACCTATTGTTGTTCCCGAATTTGATGTTAGATAATGTATCCTGAAACAATCTCGTATGTAAACTAAAAGGTACCAAGCTACATTGGTTCAATTGTATACAGTAGTTTTTACATCTGTAGTGCATTGACTGGTTGTCACACGACTTGACTATTAACAAGTACCTATCTACCTATTGTTGTTCCCGAATTTGATGTTAGATAATGTATCCTGAAACAATCTCGTATGTAAACTAAAAGGTACCAAGCTACATTGGTTCAATTGTATACAGTAGTTTTTTTTATATTTGTTGTAAATAAAATAAATAATTAGGTACATTGTATCGGTGAAAGGTTATATTTGATTTTGCTTAAATTCATTTAGGTACCGCTATAATTTCACACTACGAAAATAAGTAGGTAAACCATTCTGCCGTCCTTAAGCTAAAATGCCGTTATGTACCAAAACAATTTTTTGAGTTATGCACCAAAAAGTGGGCAGTTTAAAAAAATGTACGCTACTTAATAACTAGAAGTCATATTTGAGACTTAGAAGTACTGACTAACAGATCTCACGACTTCTGATTGTGTTGGCATTAAAAATTCAAAATCGGCGGGATGTCAGGTAACGGCATTTTAGCTTGAGGACGGCAGCATTATTCTGGCGACGTCTGTGGTCTAGTGGTTCGAGCACCGGACTGCTGATCGCGAGGTCATGGGTTCGATTCCCACAAGACACAACTATTTTTGTTATGAACTTAAGTGTTTGTGTTTGTCTGGGTGTTTCTTATATATTAAAAGTACCTATATATTTACAAAAAAAAGTATATAAGTATTATATCCATCGTCTAGTACCCATAGTACAAGCTCTGCTTAATTTGGGACTAGGTGCTTTGTAAAAATGTTCCAGGATATTTATTATTATTATTATTCTAATAAATCCGATTGTGTTGATTGACGATTCGAAGAGATTCTGGTGTTTAGTAACAGGAGGCGAGCCATTAACAGGACTTAAATCTAGACTTCGTGCTGCTACCAGTACCTATACTATAGTAGCAAAGACTACTATAGTTTATGTAGGTACTGGTAGTATAGGTGCTGCTACTGAATTTTATAGAAAAATCCAATACACTGCTCGACCTAAGAATCAAACCCAGAACCTCTAAGTTCAGCAGTCGCGCTTATCACCACTAGGCTACTGAGGCATTAAATTTATATGTTGTTACTTAATGTACTTACACAATAAAAATCTACATTGGCACGTGTATGAATCCTAGGTAGGTACTGTTAATTCAATAAACCTAACTAGGTATATACGAAATATACGAAAAGGAATCTTTGAAACTTGACATCTCGTGTCAAAAATTTTATTTTAATATAATTTAACCCAGTAAATGTAGTTTGCACACCATATGTGCAAAAAAATTGGCGATTTTTTTTATCATGGAAATTCGTAAAACTATATTTTTCCTGCTCTAATTTGCAAAAATTGTAGGGAAGCGAAAAGGATGGCAATAATAGTCATATATGCACCCGCATACTGCACATTTTCGCATAGGTTGCATTCTAAGCGTGGGAGAGGTTAAATAAGAAAATTACTACAAAATAATGAAAGCGTGAACAAGCGCCTAGAGAACGTACAGAGACGATTCCTATACCATCTTTCTTACGGTGATTATTTGGCAAAAAAGCTCCCAAGCTACACACAAAGGCTGAAAAACTATCACATGTGCACTTTAGTTGACCGCAGAAAATTCTTGGAAAAGTATATTCCTCCATATAGCTTAAAAGCCACCCGTGGCGGTCTGCTGCAGGCCCATGCAAGTCGATAAGTCGTGAAGATGCCGGGGCTCCGCAACGCGGCTGCGCGGCGGCGGCGACGACGTGGTGACACCGTCAATATTGTTTACTGTCAGTTTTTTATTTATTGGGTTTCGTGTTTATTGTGTTTTTGTATTGTGTTTTTATTTAAAGTGTAAATAGTATGATAGATGATGGCAGTGACGACCCGGGAAGCAGTGCCAGTCAACCTTTGACCTCGCTGGATAATCTGGTAAGATGTCCTCACTGTTCCCAAGCCCGTTTTTTTAAAGGTGAACGAGGTTTGAAAGTGCATTGTGGCAAGGTGCATAAAGCCCAACCCCGCGATGTACTTTCTAACCTCGGGACGGTTTTAAATTTATCATCACCAATAAATACCACCTCTGTTCAACCAATCTGGCAAAAGTTATCAAAATTAAAAAATTCAACTCCTGTTTTAAAGAGAGTTCCCCGCGGGGCGAGGCCTTTAGTTGCACTGAGTTTAGCGCGATGTGTTCGCCTCGCCACCCGGGAGAACTCACAAAATGCTTGGGAACAGTTACTCACCTTCCCTTACAGGATTCTGCATGTGCAAAAAAATTTGGCTAGTAAAAAATCTTTGACAACCCAAATTAAAGAAAACTGTAACTCTTCTTTAACTTTTGACCCAAAATTGCCTGCACCGCGACTATACAAAGGTATACTGCACCATGTGGAATCCAAATTAAGTGAAGGTGACATAAGTGGAGCTGCCAGGGTAATTTTTAGTAGCGACGTGGTCGCACCATACTCTCCTGAGACTCTTACAGCTCTGGAGAGTAAGCACCCGTCTCCAGTGGATGACCTCGATTTCCCTGGTCCCCCCGACCCTGATTCTGATTCCCTTCAAATTACAGCTCGCCAATTGGTCACAGCCGTCAGCTCTTTCCGAAATGGATCTGCTGGTGGACTCGACGGCTTGACACCCCAGCATCTCAAAGATTTAACGGGTTCAAGCGCCGGGGAAGCTGGTGAGTCGCTTTTGAAGGAGCTGACAGCTCTGATTAACTTAATGCTCTCCGGTAATGTGCACGAGGCCGTCATCGACGTCTTGTACGGAGCCAATTTATGTGCTCTGCGCAAGAGGGATGGCGGCATTCGTCCCATCGCCGTAGGGTGTACTTACCGGCGTACGGCAGCCAAAATTTGTTGTGCTTTTTATAGTGATCTACTTCAGCAAAAATTCCAGCCCTTACAACTAGGTTTTGGCGCCAAAGGGGGCTGTGAGGCTGCCGTACACGCCCTATCAACTTTTTTGAAATATAAAAAAGATGAGGTCATCCTTAAGGTTGACATAAAGAACGCCTTTAATTCCGTAAATAGGGACACTTTGTTGACAGAAGTCAAAAAAGAAATACCCAAAATTTACAGTTTTCTTTGGCAGTGCTATAGACACCCCTCTAAATTATTATATAAGGACCATCTTTTAGAATCTGCTGTCGGTTGTCAACAAGGTGACCCTCTCGGACCAGTCATCTTTTGTTTAGCAATAAATCCTATTATTAAGGAACTAAATTCAAAATTCAACTTGTGGTACTTAGATGACGGGACTCTAGGAGGTGATGCAGACACAGTTTTGGAAGATTTAAAATTTTTAAAACATAAATTCAATTCTATTGGCCTTGACCTCAATCCATCTAAGTGCGAAATCTTTTTACCAGACACTACTGACAGACATGTGACTTTACAAAAATTTTATGAAATCGCTCCTGACATCAAAATTGTTGAAAAAAGTAGTCTTCATCTGCTAGGGTCCCCAATCTTCGATGAATCTTTTCCGTATTTCATCGAAGAAAAAATACAAAATTTTAATGACATTTCGGAAAGACTTTTCAAAATTAATATACATTCGGCTTTTACTATTATTAGATTTTGTTGTTTTGGACCAAAATTTACGTATTTTCTCCGTTCTTCACATTTGTGGATGTACCCACATCTTTTGGAAAAAGTTGATCGAATCATACGAAATTTTCTGTCTTCTCTTTTAAACGTGGCACTGGATGACCGAGCTTGGCTTCAAGCATCGCTTCCCATTCGTTTGGGTGGCCTGGGCATCCGCAAAATTTCAAGTATTAGTTTACCTGCGTTTATATCCTCAGTCCACGGTATTGATAAGTTGACCAGAGATATCTTAGGACCATCTCGGGTTGACTTTGAAGTACCGTTCATGTCTGATGCTATGAACGTATGGAAAATGGCTTGTCCGAGTACGGTTTTACCTTTGATCCCATCTTCCCAGAGGCTGTGGGACGAGCCGCTTTGCAGTTTGACGCGGAAAGAACTTCTACATACGTCAGTCAATACTGCCGAGCGTGCTCGTCTGATGGCTGTGGGTGAATGGGAATCGGGTCTCTGGCTTCGGGCACTTCCGTCGTCCAACATAGGGACTATGTTGGATGACACAACTTTTCGGCTCGCTACGTGTCTTCGTCTAGGCGCTCCTTGTGTTGCTCCGCATCGGTGTCACTGTGGTGAAGCTGTCGGCAGCCTCGGACATCACGGTCTGTCGTGTTGCAGGAGTGCAGGCCGCATAGCGCGACATGCCAGCATTAACGACATTCTTCGTCGCGCTCTTGCCACCGCCGGCGTACCAGCTGTTTTAGAACCTAATGGCTTGGTACGTGACGATGGTAAGAGACCAGATGGTATGACGCTTTTGCCATGGAAAATGGGTAGGCCTTTGGTGTGGGATGCAACTTGTGTTGACACCCTTGCTCCATCCCATCTTTCAAGCTCAGCTGGCTGCGCTGGCGCTGCTGCTGCTGCTGCGGAGACTCTCAAACGGCGCAAGTATACTAACTTATCTGGTAGTTATGTATTTGAGCCGTTTGGAGTCGAAACGCTCGGTTCGTGGGGTCCGAGTGCTCGTCTCCTTTTTAAAGAAATTTCAAGGAGACTGGTCGACTCTTCACGTGACCAGAGGGCTGGCTTGTTTCTAGGGGAACGTATAAGCATTGCCATTCGACGTGGCAATGCTGCCAGTCTTCTGGGCACGTTGCCAGACGACAGTGATGCGGAGGAATTCTTCGACGCTTAGTGTAATGGTTTTTTTTTTTTTTTTTTTTTTTCCTCTGTAGGTGTTTATTATTTTTCTTTTATGTAAATGTTTTATTTATGTTATTTAAGTAGATATAAATGTAATAATACTAGGTATAAACTAATAACAATGCTCATAGCACCTTCCTGTGCCACCTCAGGTTTTATGAGTGGAAATGTGTCGTGCGCAGGATTGTCGCAAACAATGTCGGCCGTAAACCGAGCATAAACAGACAAGCGGCGCCGGCGCCCGACATCTGCCGCTCATTACACTGTGCACTGAACGGATGTAGGTATAGTGTAATAGAACTATTAGATATTTACTATCTAAGTAGATATTGGTTACTAGCTTCCCGCCAGCGGCTTCACCCGCGTGTCTTGATAACTTTCCCCCCCGTTTTTGCAACATTTTGCATTGCTACTCCGCTCCTATTAGTCGTAGTGTGATGGTATAGTCTATAGCCTTCCCCGATAAATGGGCTATCTAACACTGAAAGAATGAAATTTTTATTTTTATTCTATTCAATACAAATAAACAATCAAATCTTTCCTCTTTATAACATTAGTATAGATTTAAGTGCTGGGTTTTGTATACACTGCAACATTAGCTATCCTAGTGAATTACGAAGAAGAAGATGAACTCTGAATTCAGTTCGACAATTAACTTGCGAAATCATCATTATCATCTTCTTGCCCTTGTCCTTATATAAATTATCTATATATAAGGACCCCATATATATATATATATATATTTGGGGCGCAGGCGCAGCCTGTCCTCTTCTTCCATTCATCCCTAACCCTGTTAGCCGTCACCTCCTCATCCACTCCCTATTTCATCATCAATTTTCCATCTTTTGAGGATGTACTTAAAATAAAAATTACCTATATTATACCTACTACCTACTTAATCACGCCTTTCGAATACCTAGGTAGGTACATGTGTGATATAAGGAATTTATACACAAATACAATGTCTGGCTAGGCATCCTAGAGTGAGGAATTTTATCGTCTACAAGCCGTACCTAATTAACAAAAATCGTACTATGTACTTACCCGACATCGACACTAGGTTACTAGGAATAAGGTACCTACCTACCCACATAAAGTTATAACATCCAAGGCAGACTTATAATAATGTATCGTTGGGTTCTAACACATTTTCCTGGGGTAAATATTCTTTACTCTAAGGCGACATAAGCGCGGTTACGTTCACTATAATCACACAAATTGAAATGTCTAAACAGCATTAAAATACAATAAAAACAGATGAATGATGGATTACTTACCTGAATACTTCTGGCTCCTTGCTTCCAGCTGGGATATGAGGCACCTTTTATATACACACGAGTATTTCAACACTAACTTAAACCAATACGTGAAAAAGTACCGCCAAAACAGTCCAATCCGCGAGTGAATACAAATTACAAAACAGGAACTTTTTAGCATGTCAAAAACCACGCGTTCAGTCCAATAAAATTATCAACCAAAGATTAATTTCAGGATATAAGTACTTAGGTTTTAGAATCCCACACTTAAAAAATGTTTTAATAATAATGATAAATGGCGTGCACATATTCACCCCCGTCTATTACACTACCTTCTTTTTTTTAACAAATGCGCGGGACCACAGATTAGTTAATAGTATAGATGGCGCTTACGGCGGTGGCACGCCAGCCAATAGCAGAGCAGGATTATTGGGTCGGTAAAAGGAACAATTATAAACTCAAATCTTGACTAACAAAAATTAATTTATATAAAGTTATACTCTCACATGTAATAAAAATCTTTACTTTAATTAAAATAAATGCATAGGTAGATTTGTTGCGGATGGTATTAATATCTGTTTTATATCTGGTGGTTACCACTTACCATCAGGTGGGCCACCTGCTCGTCTGCCACTGTGGGCCATAAAAAAATAATCGTCTGTAGAGATATTCTTTGTTTTTTTTTCCGAGGACGTTTCGAATATAATTTTTTTACACCATAATAAATTAATAAACATAGCATTTATATTTTGTTTAGATACGCGTTCTCCGAGCGGCAGTCGCAAGGAGCGCACGGCGTTTACGAAGGCGCAGATCCGCAGCCTTGAGGCGGAGTTCACGCGCGCTAACTACCTGACGCGGCTGCGGCGGTACGAGATCGCTGTTGCGCTGCACCTCACCGAGAGACAGGTGAGGGAGACAAAGCGAGGTTTCTACGGAGAAAAGCGAGGACGCTGAACAGGGTAGGATTGGGATAAGTAGTTGAGGTGGACCGGTGCTAGGACAACTGGAGACTACAGCATGGGGTTCTTCAAAAAAGGAGTTAAGAGGTTTTTGATTAAGAGGTCCGAAACGCGTGAATGATGCTTCAGTGTTGTAAACGTCCATAGGCTGTACCCGCCTACCATCAAGCGGGTCGCATGCTTCTTGTGGTAACCTGTTGACCCATGTGGTGTTAAAAGAAATTGAAATCTTCAGAGCTCTTGCCGCAGCTGTGAGGCGTAGTAGCACTAGGACAACTGGAAGTTTTGTCAACTCATGTCTCCACACTACCTTAGTTATTCGTGTTGAAATGTATGAAGCTCACTCTTCAAGGAGCGAAGGTGGCACGGCAGTGGAAATCTAGAAAACATGTGTACATTTTATTTTCCTTAGCAGAACTAGCCATGAAACAATCCCTAAAAGGCGCCTAATGTAACTATCTAACTTTGTTTTTTCAGGTAAAGGTATGGTTCCAAAACCGAAGGATGAAGTGGAAGAGAACCAAAGGAGCATCGAAGCACACCAAGAAAAAGGAGACACAAGCCAGCTTTAACTAGGTATTGCTTTACCAGATAAAATGCCATCAATTCATCCTGTGTGGATATTGACTTAAAAAAATGGTAATAGTGCATTAAAGCTGCGTACGCTGCATAGCAGTAATTATGACTACAAAAACAGGACCAAAAATGTATCTAATATTGCACCCAAGAAAAATTTACATTGAAAAGTTAAGTAACACGGATACCAGTATATTACAGTCCGATTCAAACTTAATGACGGCTCGGAACATGAGGCGAGTTGCTGCGCAGTAACGAATTTATGTGACAGGTGGGGTACTGCGCAGCGAGTAGCTAACTTCAGAGCCGCCATTAAGTTTGAATCGAACTGTAGTAAGGATTGTTTTACTTAGCCTAAATAATGCTAATAAAATGTTTGTAAATAATAATAATTAAGATATAGAAATTGGACAAAATAACACAAGACATCAGGAGATAAGATATGTTTATTAGACAATTCATTACCTCCGGCACGAGGCGAGGGCGCGTACCGAACAAAATAATAACTAAAAAATAATAATTGTGAACTAACACACTATCTTTGGAAGAAACAAAACAATTCCGGGCTATGGGTACAATTTGTTCAAACTGTGACGTAAAATTAATATGTTTTAACAACAGCGAGGGAGGGGGGACACTTCCAAATTCACTATAATACCTAGCTGTATACATTATAACATTTATTGCTGTTGGGGCGGCGTCGACGACGTTCTAATAACAAGCTACATACAGTTTCCAAGTTTATAAGTAATGTAATTTTTTATTTGGTCTTTTTTAGAAGAATTTATTTTGGCAGCATTAGGGTTTTTGTTTACATATAGAGGTTCTTACATTAAATAACTTCGAAAACTTAGCAGTGGGGTATTTACTACACGCTTAAGAGAAGTTTTAAACTAAAAAAGTGTTACAAAGTATATGATTTCTACATAATTATGCCATTTCTTCCTGTTGAAATTACTTTAAACACGATTAAGACTACATAATTGCAAATTATCACTTATCCTAGGTAGCTCGAACAAATCGACTCAACTGGAAGACTACGAAAGCTTTTTTAGAAATTAATCTTACCGAGAGATTCATTAAAACCAATGATGAACAAACTATACAGTCACAGTTAAGGGGAAGTTTAATCATCAGAAACTGCATGTAACTTAAGTGAGCATCAACTATCGTTTAACACAACGTCGCCTTTACTAGCGTTAAATTTTCACAACTACTTTTAACATTGGACCTAGCTATATCGTTGGACCAAAATAAAATAGCTAATTTTCAACAATATAGATATATAATAATCATGTTTTAACATACACCTCTGCGTTTGTTGAAACAGTTCATTCAATGGGGTTTATACAGCCTCAAAATATTTAAAAGAAAATAAATACACTGTTTATAAGTAAATTCTTCCCTTCTTTACAAATGAAGAATAACCTAAGAAAAATCTAATAGCATTATCTTTTTTGTAATTAGAAACTAATGATTTAAAATTGAATTGTTTGAGATCGGCAGTTAATTACATTTTATAACCGCAGTAGCTTAACTGTAAAAGCTTTCCCAATGGCTGTACACTCAATAGTATTTCAGACTACTGCTAGCCCAATAGTGGGACCAACATTCCTGGCAAAACGATGCTGTCTCGTCGATCGTTTCTAGTAATATCTAACCATCTAACCAATAAAATAAGCAGTCTGCAACCATTTGGTGGAACTAAGCCTTTCCTATCTGACCAAACAATTTAAAATATAAATTGTTATGTATTTCAAAATGCTGCTTTCTATTTCAACTGTGTCAACAAACGCAGAGGTCACTCTGTGAGCTTTTAATATTAGCATTCCACATTCCATATTTGTACCAACATTTGCGAAACAATATTTATTTCATTTCAGCCATCGCCAATATTTGTACAAATAAGCCAAGTAGATTTCCAACATTTATTATAAAAAGTTGTCTGAACTTTTCGTTTATTAGCTCTCGTGATATATATGTACAATGTGCTTATCATATTTTTATATTCATCTGTCAGGCACAAATTTAATCACCAAACTTTGTATTTTTAATGATTTTAGTTAATTTTATGTTACTGTTATTTAGGGACATTTATAATTAGTTATTATTATAAAGGTTTCAAATAAATGTATTGTGAATGAATAGGCGTTTTATGTATAGTAGATTCCCAAAAATATGTGTGTATAGTTTTAAATGATTGTGAAGATTTCCTACTAGAAACATTCTAGAATGTATTAAGAAAATATTTTATCAATAAATAATAATTTCATGTCAGATTGTACTTTATTACTTTTACTAACTGTAAATGTCCCTCTGACTATAACTATATAGGTACGAATTTAAAATCAATATTGAAATGAACGTAAAAACGTGTATTTTTTACCAAAATTATAGTTTTATTCCTACTTAAATCGGGTTTCTAGCTCTAAATGAGTTTCTAATGCATCCTTATATATAATTAACAGTTGGAAAAATATGTTCCGAGTGATATACTTATAATGTTACGCTATACATTACTATACATAGATTGTCTAGTTTTATGCGAATGATACGAGGCGATGCGGCGGCGCGATCACGTGTTTTGCCTACAAAATGGCGAGCGAACAAACGCCTGCCCCTACTACTATCCTCTCCGAAACGGCATGGAAGGTTAAATAAATAAATTATAAATGCATATTCCCGCCTGACTAGAGAATTTTGAATATTTCTCTGCAAGGAACTATATTTTGTATAAAATAGCCAGGCTTAATAAATAGTAACTAATCTGTTATCAGGCCTCCTTTGAATCTATAATACGAGTAGGTACGTAGTTAACACTGTTTCAATTGTCTTGGACTTAACACGCTACCCCAGATAAGTAGAATATCATGTCAAAACTCTTATTGCAGTTAAAATTAATTCATTAATTTCTAGAAGGTTAATGAAACTCCTGGCTTGATTAATTACTTTAGAGAAGACTTAATAAAATAATCAACTAATTTAAAGCCTTTAGGAGTTCAATTTAAAATAATTATCAACATTTCTACATAATTTAGTTCCGTGAACACACTAAGCAGCAACAATGATATGATATCTATCACCCAACAAGCTCATAGTTAATCAAGGATCAGCACAAACCGTCGCATCATTTGCACAAATGAAAAAAAAATTAAAAACCTTTTCAGAGTAATATATTTAACACATTCCTTGTCACCATTTTCACAGCACAATGTCCGTCACTACACTAATATATACACAGTATAATTATTAAGGCTTTTTGGGTGTTTTCACTTATTGCAAACGTTCGCGCATCGCGTTTAGTTCATTATTACGAGTTCCGTGGCCGCGTGAGGTCGCGGCCGCGACGCTACACCACGATGTAGATGACGCGCCGTTATGGCCGCTGGCCGTCCGCCGCCACGCTGCCGCTACCGCTACCGCTGCCGCCGCTGCTACCGCTCAGCACCACGCCGGGCGCCATCACCGTCTGCGGGATCACCGTCAGCGACTTCGGGATCTTCGGCATGATCATGTGACTCGTCATCACGGGCGGAGACATCACCGTCTCACTCATTATCGACACAGCCGGCCCGAGCTGCGGTATCTTAATAGACGTTGACGTCACCAACAAAGATGGCGACGACACAATAGGCGACGCGACAGTCTGTGACGTCACCGTGGCAGTTTTTTGAGGGATCGGAGCTATCGTTATATTCTTTAGCCCGACATTCTTCAGTATTGTGGCGGCGTTGGAGCCGATTGGTCCTAATTCGGGTACGTCTTTCTTCTCTTGTAACTTCTCTTCTGGGGCAATGTTTTGGACGACAGTGCCGCCGTTGCCGAGCATAGCGCACTGGGCGTTGGAGGGCTGTATGTCTGTGACCACGGAATTTTCTTCCGTGGACTGTCTCTTCGTCTTCTCCCCGTCCTGCAGCTGCTGCAGCTTCTCCCGCCTCATGATGCACATCTTGTTGTAGTCCTGCAGCGTGATGTGGTACCGCTTGCCGGAGGACATTACTTGCACCAGACTGGGCAGCGTGCGCCCGTCCACGGCTACCTGCGTTGGCTCGCGGGCGATTTTAGCTAGGTTCTCCTGTAAATAAAAATATAGTTTATAAATATTACTAGCTTTTGGCCGCCGGCGTGGAGTTAGGAATTTTGAACCCGTTTCTCGTAGGAACTATGTCCTAATCCAAGGTATAAGCCATCACTATTTCAACTTTCAGCCAGATCGGTGAAGTCGTTTTGCCGTTGAAGAGTAAAAAACATAAAAATTTTCACCTTTATAATATAAGTAAGATTTAAAATATAAATGTATTGGTGATAAGAGAATTGCCTGAAATTCTATATCTGCTAATTGTTTTTGCGATCATTACATCTATAAAATGTACTTCTAAAAGTAAGCACTATTTTATCATAGTAATGTGGTAATCAATCTTATGTGTATATTCAAATAAAGTTGAGAATAGTTTGATTATCAGTCAACGACATAATTATTTAATAACTTTTAGTATTATACTGACCTGAGTAATAGGCATGAGCGTAGGCCTCCAAGGCTTACTAGTAGTCTTCGGTTTCTTGGCACCTTCCTCCTTCTTGGGCGTATCCTTCTTCTCCTTAGGGGGCGCGACCACAGGAGGGGCAGGGGGGTCAATTTTCGCCACAACCGGGGGCACTACCGCCGGCAGCGGCGCCGACGCTATCTCCGTGGGGTCCGACGCAGACACACCTTTAACTAACTGCTGGATATTGTGCAGAACATTCTGTATCGCTTTACGACCTTGAGCATTTGGGGTATTTATTGCTATTAGTTCAGGAGGCAGTGGCTTCGATTTCGCTTTATCAGGCTTCGCTGGCTTCGGCTTAGGGAACACCCCTGGCGGAGGCATAACCTTCTTCGTTTCTTTGTCTCCATCATTCTGATTAGACTTCAATAAGCTCTTCCCATTCAAAGATGGTTTCTTTCTAAATTCTATAAGACTTATCGAAGGCTCGCCTCGTCTCGGCATGTCGTTAACAACGTTGTCGTAAGCACGAAGCCTGCTCTGAACTGAATCGCTGTAATTCGCCGCGTGTGGAGTTGCGTTGTGAGATAAAACTAAGTCTCCACTCCTGAAGTACTTTTCTAGCAGGATCAGGTGACGTAGGAACGAGGATTGGTTGCCGTATGGCCGCTGTAACTCATTCCAGAGCTTTTTAGTTTCAACATCATATTGTATCATAGTATTACACTTCTCCCACCCTTCTGGAGTCACCCCTTTGACATTATTAAACTCTATATTACACTGTAAATTCATTTCCTCTTCACCCGGGAACAATTCTCTCACAGATATTGAAGGATTCGTCTCCAATCTTTTGACAGGATTGGAGTATTTGACTTCAGAGATTTTCTTGTGATCTTTGTTCTTGGATAATTCGCTGAGATTTTTCTTGACTTGCGTGAAGCTTTCCGACATCTGCCATTTGTTTTTAAGCGTGTTTATGTCGGCTGGTCGCTTGTTAGGTATTGTTTCTATCGTACACTCTTCGTTGAGTGATATATTCTTCAGTATTGGTATACCATCTTTGACTTTTTCTTCTTCTGTATCACTGCGAGCCTTCTCCTTATGATATAGTATCTGTCCTAACTTATGTATCCTCTTAGAGTTTTTATCTGTGATTCTATGTTGGCTACCCGGTTTCTGAATCCCGGATAAATTGTGTACTTTTAATATATTCCTCTGTTTTTGCGTCAAGTTGGGTTTTGGTAGGAACTGTGCGGGGTTATTCTGCTTTTGTAGAAGGTATTGAAGTTCTGTCTGTTTGTCTATGGGTAGTATTGGACCTTCCATATCACAAGGCATGTCTGGTTCAGAGCCGTCGCTTTGTGGATTAGATTCGCTGGTCTTTGCTGCGTTGGGGACCAGAATCTTATTTGAAGAGATGAGACTCTCTATATCTTCTTCGATGGGCTGTTCTTTGCCGTCACTATCTTCTTTCACCTTCTCTTTCTCTGGAGTACTCTCGCTAGTTCTCTCAGAAGACTCGCTGTCTATTTTGTCGGGTTCCGTAGACTTTCTTTGCTTGGACTTAACTCTCTGCTTCTTCTTAAGCTTGCCGTCTTCTTGTGTCGGATCTTCTGTCTCGTTCTCTGACATGTGTGGTATTTCTATGTTGTATATTTGGAGTAACCTGAAATTGTAAAAGTCATTGATTAATATTTATGTAAAAAGAATTAATTTATACATTGTAGAATAACAGTGCAGAAGCGACAATTATATATATTAATGTAGTAGTAAACTAAGAAATCTCTGCATATCTTGCTATTACTTACTCTATACCATAATATTGTAAATGTAGTGTATTTATAAGGTCTAGTATATTTTATAAAATCTATGTCAAAGTGGTCTCGGAGATTAAATTACCTCCATCTTGCCAGTATCCCCTCAAAGGCAGATCTGTACAGTTAGAACTAAACGGACTCGTAAACTGTGGCTGTATAGTCAACAAGAGTTTAATATACAGGCAATCTGTGTTTTGACAAAGATTGTGATAATATATCGAAATTATTATATGTTTTACAGGTTGTTATGTAGACAGTTACAAATAGTGTTGTAAAGAACTAGAGTCTTTGAGTCCAATATAAATGGACTCGGATGACGAATTTCAAGACTCGACTCATTATAGTAGGACTCCAAGACTAGAGAACTAAAGTCATTACAAGCTCTTCGAGTCTTACATGAGAGCTCGAGTCTTTTTTAGGGCTCCAGTCCTTTTTATGGGCTCAAGTCCTTTTTAGGGCTTAAGTAATAATTTTAGTAAATATAGTTTAGAGCGGACCAACAAATGCAATATGCTAACTGGAACTCACATTTACTCGTATATCAAAAATATTGACAACTTTGAGGAAGATACCCTCAATTAGTCTTATCTACATGCTCAGAGTTTTTTTAAGACTTCAGTTTTTTTAGGGCTTGAGTCTTTTTTAGGACTTGAGTTTTTTTTGGGACTCGAGTCTTTTTTAGGACTTGAGTCTATTTTTAAGACTCGAGCCGTTGTCAAATGTCTCTGAGCTCGGCTTGATTCTAGACTCCGAGCCTTTTAGCTCAACGAGTCTTGCAAAGTTGAGTCGAGTCCTAGAAAATACGACTAAAAGACTAGAGTCCTTTGCAACACTAGTTACAAACCTTGCGTTTTTACACATTTTGCGCATTATACCACCAACTTTATCAAAACAGATGTAATTATCTGCCTGAATACTTAACTTTTTGTTGCTTATCTTTTTGGGGAATACATGGTATGTATGTAATACTCACTTGCGTCTGTAGCCGTGTGCGTACGAGTCGTTGTGTCCCGGCCGCTGCAGCAGCGTGCAGTAGTACCGACACGTCTTGCACAGCACCGGCCGCTCAGTAAACTGTACCGGCACGCTGGCGGCTTTCAGGTGCGGGTTCAGTTCCATGTAGCCCTGTGGACGGTTATACAATTAGAAGGAATCGAAATTTAGTCGCGAACTTAAAAACATAGGCTGTAAGTTTTTACAGGTGAAATAACTGTGAAAAATAAACATTTTATTTTACATAAAATCGTGCCTGTATTCTTCGAAATGTGCCTAGTAGTCCTTAGCCCGATTGCTCCCGGCGAGGTCCTGGGTTCGTTTCCCCGGTGGAGAAAAGTGTTATAGTAGCAGCTCGGAGTTTGAATTTATATCTGAATATTAGGTTTGCTAGCTAAGTAAGTGGTACTAACGTGGTGTATGAAGTGCACGTTGTGGTGCTTGGTGATGCGGCGGCGGCACAGCGCGCACGCCATGAGCGGCGCCAGCGCGCGGTGGTGATAGTAAGTGGTACTAACGTGGTGTATGAAGTGCACGTTGTGGTGCTTGGTGATGCGGCGGCGGCACAGCGCGCACGCCATGAGCGGCGCCAGCGCGCGGTGGTGATAGTAAGTGGTACTAACGTGGTGTATGAAGTGCACGTTGTGGTGCTTGGTGATGCGGCGGCGGCACAGCGCGCACGCCATGAGCGGCGCCAGCGCGCGGTGGTGATAGTAAGTGGTACTAACGTGGTGTATGAAGTGCACGTTGTGGTGCTTGGTGATGCGGCGGCGGCACAGCGCGCACGCCATGAGCGGCGCCAGCGCGCGGTGGTGATAGTAAGTGGTACTAACGTGGTGTATGAAGTGCACGTTGTGGTGCTTGGTGATGCGGCGGCGGCACAGCGCGCACGCCATGAGCGGCGCCAGCGCGCGGTGGTGATAGTAAGTGGTACTAACGTGGTGTATGAAGTGCACGTTGTGGTGCTTGGTGATGCGGCGGCGGCACAGCGCGCACGCCATGAGCGGCGCCAGCGCGCGGTGGTGATAGTAAGTGGTACTAACGTGGTGTATGAAGTGCACGTTGTGGTGCTTGGTGATGCGGCGGCGGCACAGCGCGCACGCCATGAGCGGCGCCAGCGCGCGGTGGTGATAGTAAGTGGTACTAACGTGGTGTATGAAGTGCACGTTGTGGTGCTTGGTGATGCGGCGGCGGCACAGCGCGCACGCCATGAGCGGCGCCAGCGCGCGGTGGTGATAGTAAGTGGTACTAACGTGGTGTATGAAGTGCACGTTGTGGTGCTTGGTGATGCGGCGGCGGCACAGCGCGCACGCCATGAGCGGCGCCAGCGCGCGGTGGTGATAGTAAGTGGTACTAACGTGGTGTATGAAGTGCACGTTGTGGTGCTTGGTGATGCGGCGGCGGCACAGCGCGCACGCCATGAGCGGCGCCAGCGCGCGGTGGTGATAGTAAGTGGTACTAACGTGGTGTATGAAGTGCACGTTGTGGTGCTTGGTGATGCGGCGGCGGCACAGCGCGCACGCCATGAGCGGCGCCAGCGCGCGGTGGTGATAGTAAGTGGTACTAACGTGGTGTATGAAGTGCACGTTGTGGTGCTTGGTGATGCGGCGGCGGCACAGCGCGCACGCCATGAGCGGCGCCAGCGCGCGGTGGTGATAGTAAGTGGTACTAACGTGGTGTATGAAGTGCACGTTGTGGTGCTTGGTGATGCGGCGGCGGCACAGCGCGCACGCCATGAGCGGCGCCAGCGCGCGGTGGTGATAGTAAGTGGTACTAACGTGGTGTATGAAGTGCACGTTGTGGTGCTTGGTGATGCGGCGGCGGCACAGCGCGCACGCCATGAGCGGCGCCAGCGCGCGGTGGTGATAGTAAGTGGTACTAACGTGGTGTATGAAGTGCACGTTGTGGTGCTTGGTGATGCGGCGGCGGCACAGCGCGCACGCCATGAGCGGCGCCAGCGCGCGGTGGTGATAGTAAGTGGTACTAACGTGGTGTATGAAGTGCACGTTGTGGTGCTTGGTGATGCGGCGGCGGCACAGCGCGCACGCCATGAGCGGCGCCAGCGCGCGGTGGTGATAGTAAGTGGTACTAACGTGGTGTATGAAGTGCACGTTGTGGTGCTTGGTGATGCGGCGGCGGCACAGCGCGCACGCCATGAGCGGCGCCAGCGCGCGGTGGTGATAGTAAGTGGTACTAACGTGGTGTATGAAGTGCACGTTGTGGTGCTTGGTGATGCGGCGGCGGCACAGCGCGCACGCCATGAGCGGCGCCAGCGCGCGGTGGTGATAGTAAGTGGTACTAACGTGGTGTATGAAGTGCACGTTGTGGTGCTTGGTGATGCGGCGGCGGCACAGCGCGCACGCCATGAGCGGCGCCAGCGCGCGGTGGTGATAGTAAGTGGTACTAACGTGGTGTATGAAGTGCACGTTGTGGTGCTTGGTGATGCGGCGGCGGCACAGCGCGCACGCCATGAGCGGCGCCAGCGCGCGGTGGTGATAGTAAGTGGTACTAACGTGGTGTATGAAGTGCACGTTGTGGTGCTTGGTGATGCGGCGGCGGCACAGCGCGCACGCCATGAGCGGCGCCAGCGCGCGGTGGTGCTCGCCGCACAGCGGGATCGTGTGCAGGCCCGGGTAGTCGCACTTCAACTTCAGCTACAACAAAACACATACATCATTTATTTGGTATCAGCCCCGCAAATTGATAATGGGCCTCGCGGCCATCTTAGTGACGTAAAAATGATGTAACCGGTCTCAGTACGCGTTAGCTCCACTAGCCGCCAAGTACGGTGGATGACGTCATTTTGCGATTAATTAGACAAGGTTCCAGCCCATTAACAACTTGCGGGGCTTTCGCACGCGTAGCCTGGGTATTTCTTATAAATTATTAATAAGGAGTGCCTGGTTAAAATATAAAGAGATCTCAACTCTTCAATCACTCACCAACTTGTTGACGCTGCTCCTCATCTTGATGAGCCACTTGCGGCGTATGGAGTGGTCGGCCACGATGGCGCAGCCCTCGGTGTGGCACACGGCCACCCGGCCAGTGGTCGGAGTCGTCGCTGTAACCGTCTCCTCCTCACTGTCCTCCTCCAGGGTCGGGCTCGGTGGCTTCTCAGTTTGCGTGCTGGCGAACAGAAAAATATCGTTCAGACTTGTTAGCTTAACCCAGCATGCACAGCATCTCTTTTACGAAACCGATCGCCGAAACATGATGTACTTTCACGATATTGACCTTATGACTAAGTTTTCCAATACATACCATCACGCCCATATTCCCCGAAGGGGTAGGCAGAGGCGTACTAATGTACACTCACATTTCGCCGGTATGTTTAGGTCCCATGTAATAGGGGGCGAGCCTATTGCCATAAACCGGGCACAAATCCAGACTCCGAGCTGCTATTTGGAATTTCACAGAAATTTATATTTCTAATCTATTTATTTCCAAGTAAAGGTTTGAAGAGGAATTTAGTGACAAATAGTCGCTAGAATATCCGTCACATTTATATTGTAGGCCAAAAACCCAGCATGTACGAAACGGTTTTCACTCAGAACGAGATTTCAGGCTTATAGTCCACCACACTGGCCTACAGTACAGTACGGGGTCACAAGCTGAAAGTTCACTTACGATGTTTATCTTTACCATAAATTACCTGTATCATACTTGGTCAGTAGCATTTTTAATCTCGACTCATGTCTGCTGAGGAGGCCGCAAGGTATTTCAGACTAATCCCGATCAAAAAACTGCACTTGTCCTTATAGACACAGCCATGAAGTTCTCGCCACCCCTGTCTTAGTTCTGGGACTGTATTATAGAGCTTTAGAGCCATCGTCGTTCCAGTGCGAGAGAGAGATGTTTCTATAGAAGTTGGGTAGCCCTATATCTTTTTTGCAACGTAACAATGATGGCTTTAGCATTTCAAAATACGGCTCCTGTACTGCGCAAGTTCCAGTTTCATAGAACAGAGTACTCACTTGTGCAGCGAGGTGATGGGCGGGTCCATGGGCTGCTTGCCCAGGGGCCGCTTGCGGTAGGACGGGCAGTTGGCGCGCCGGTCCACGTGCCGGTAGCACGCGTCGCACAGGCAGCTGTCTATCGTCAACTTCTCCTCATCTGGTGTGATACGACCAGCTTTAGTCTTTGATCGTAGATTTAACTAGGATGTAATAGCACCAGATGTGCTGATGAGGATTTTCCTATAGTTTTTTTTACCAACTTTTGTAATTATACCATAACTATGTAACACTACGTTTCTGCCAGCGGATTGAACAACAAACATCCATGCATCCATCCATCCTTTCACATTTATAATATTAGTAGAATTGGATTCATGTAAATCATGTAGACGTGTAGAAGCCAATGCGCCAATCAATGAAATGCTTAAAAATTTGTTAGTTTATAAGACTAATGGCTGAAAATAATTGCAATATAATTGGTTATAAAATACCAGTAGGAATAGTAAATCTACAGGTGTCAGACCCTTAACAATGCTGAAAACTACTCACTCATACTGCACATCAAACCAAAAATATTGAAATTAAATTTGATATTTATTACGTTTTGTAATTTCAAAAGCCTCATTTGCTAAGAAATACCAAAAATATGATAAGTAAAATGTTTTGAAAGAGAGCTTGCAGCAAATTTACGAAGAAAAAGTAAAAGCAAATAATATGATTTTGACCTTGAATATCTCCAAAATTAAGTGGCCTATAGTATGAGTAGTAATAACTATATGAACTAGAGTAAAACAAATTATGGCAATGGTGGAAAGAAAGTAGTTTTCGTCATCGTAAAGGGTCAACAGACACGCGATATAAATACAAACACGAGAGACTGTGTGGAGCAACAAAAATGAGAAGGAAATAGTGCTTTATATTGACTTACTGTCCAAAACTTTCTTCTGTCGCTCGGAACTCTTGATCTGGGCTATATGGCAGGGCGTGTCGAACAGGCCGAACTTGCCGCCGCAGTAGAAGCACTGGTCCATGCACAGCCGCCCCGGGTGGATGCTGAACGAGGATGCCTTCTCCGGGATCACCAGGTTCAGGGTCTCCTTGGGCTCCACCGGCTCAGGAACGGCTTCTGTGTCTGTGGAGAACGCCGACTGATGGGTGATCTTTAGATTGAGGATATGGAAAAATGATGGGTGTGGATGGTGTAAAAAATATGTATTGGAGTGAAAATTATTTTGATGTACCCAAAGCATGATGTAAAAGTAGAATCCTCAAGATGATTGTTTCCCGTTCTGATTGTCCGATCTAACATAAGTGGATGTGTCTGACAAATCTGTCATTTTTATTAAGAATTTATTGTTATTATTATTTTAATTTTAATTTTATGTGACATTTTGGATTTTTATTTAATTTAACTTTATTGTTCCCAATGTAATATTTTCTGTTTCTATTTTTTATTGTACTGCTATAATATCTTTAATATGAAATATTGTATTGTTTATTTTGTTTCTGCTTTGATTTTATCTTTATATTATTACTGTACTTATATGGATAATTATCCGAAATAAATATTATATTATTATTATATTAAAGCCAACTTCTGTAAGGATGCAATTCGTTCAACCTCTCCATTATATTGCAAACCCAACTAGACTAGGTTAATAAACATAAAGATGGTTTTTATACGTCAGTCTCCAACTTGATATAGAAAATTATTAAAATTGTTACTTGAAATAGTACAAGTCTCATGACAGAAAATTTTTAATTGAACGGCTGATGTATTGTGTATGCGCAATTTTTAGTCTAATAAGTCATAAGGCAAAAAGAAACTGTATATGTCTAAA
This sequence comes from Acronicta psi, assembly GCA_946251955.1. Taxonomy (NCBI): domain Eukaryota; kingdom Metazoa; phylum Arthropoda; class Insecta; order Lepidoptera; family Noctuidae; genus Acronicta; species Acronicta psi. The sequence goes on from OX276481.1 coordinate 12,077,925, forward strand.
ATTACATTTACCGACGTTACTTTGTTATTTTATTATTTTTTGTGAACACTATGATCGATCATGTTTTACCGAAGTTGTTTTGTGAAGGTTTTATTGTATCAAGAAATAAGAAAAATATGATACACATAATAAAATTAATACTTAATTGAACTTCAAGACAAAAATAATTTTAAAACGCGTATTTTTACGGTTTAATAATACTTATTTACATTTTTTACTAATGCCCATTGCGTTTACACAGAAACATTAATATAACGTTCACAAACGAAGTTAATTAAGTTTTCCCTTAAGGGTATATTGGTTCTTATCATGACTCCCCAGCGGTCCATAAGGGCCATTTTTGTTAAGACAAAAGCCATAGAAAGTCAATAAAGTACCCAAAGATTAAATTAAGAACATTGGTGCACCTCATTTTTTTCTACTCGGTCTGCCGAAAGATAAAACATATCAAAGTTAGCTAGGCATACTAGATTCATACGTTACATGTAACTTGGACATTAGTTAAACATATAGTTGTATATCATGCGGTTAAGCTCTTGTCGACAGTTAGTATGTACTTGTTAGCAAGGTTAGATGTGTTTGCGAAGGCCTACACACACACGACACTCAACTACAAAATTAACATTTGTCATACAATTACTGACATACAGGTAAAAAGGTGAACATTTATGTAGGTATTACTAAACACTCCGTACACCAGACCATCGCAGTTTCGAGTAAAATTGGCAATAATCTATTAAATATTAATATTGGTTTGTTCGTTATTTAAAGCGTACACCATTCATCCTATTACGATAAACCATCGGTAAGTTGTGCTTGTGTGAAAATATTAAAAAAAATTGAAAAATAATAAATAGGATAAATAAATAAAATAAGCTCTGCATAGTTTAAGACTGTATAATATCACAATTTTTTAGGTACTATTAATATAATTTAATGTAAAAAGTATAGGGATAATGTACTTTTCAACAGTGAAAGAATTTTTAAAATCGGCTCAGTAGATCCAGAAATTACCCTGTACAACCTCACAATCTTTACCTCTTTATAATATAACTAGCTTTCCGCCAGCAGCTTCGCCTGCGTGGTCTTATAAATTATAGCCTATGTTACTCGTGAATAATGTAACTTTCTAATGGAAAAGAATTTTTAAATCGGTCCAATAGTTTATGAGTTTACTGATTACAAACATTTTTTATTAATATTAGTATAGAACAGTCTTTCCCAAAGTGGGCGATAACACCCCCTTTTGGGCGCTGATGCCTAGAGGGTAGGGGCCCAGAAAAAATTCGGAGTCAAGCGGAACCTGATGCTAACGTGTTAAAAATCATCACATTAGATTAGTTTTAAAACAAAATATAAGTTTAATTAAACTCCAGGTGAGACTAATATATTATTGAGTTTGTTAAGGTGGAAAAAAAATGGGGGGCGCCACAAAATAACTGATTTTCAAAGTGGGCGTTAGACAAAATTAGATAGGGAAACTTTGGTATAGAAGTATAGATAAATACGTAACCATTTTGATTCTTATGATATTACTATGATACAAGTCTCGCGGCTAATATTATGACCCCTGTAGTAGTATGTGCACCGCACGTAGTGTGATTGGGTATTAATGTCGCCAAACGGAACTCGCGAGGACATATTAACATTATAAGCCACTAATATTACAAAAAGCTTCACCTCTCATTTTGATTAAGTCGACCGACAATTTTGTTTTTAGAAATTGCTCTAAGCTAAATTGTTCTAAGTTTTTGATGAATCATAGAATTCAAATGTGATTCATATTGAAAACCATTCGTACAGGGCTACAAGGTATAAACGGAACTATATAATTATATTAGTTTTCCGCCAGCGGCTTCACCCGCGTGGTCTGGATAACTTTCATCCCCTATTTCAACGCCTTACAGCCCTTTTTTCGCATTAAAAAAAGCTGTAGATTATCTGTATACCAAATTTCATTTAAATCGGTTCAATAGTTTTGGCGCGACAGACAGACAGTTACTTTCGTATTTATAATATTTAGTAAGTATTTTACCGACGTTTCAGACCCTTTACAGCGTCCATAGTCACGGCCCACGGTTAGACTGGTTACTGACTGTTAGTAATTATAAGACGCCCACTATCTTAGTCCACCCGTGACCATGGACGCTCTAAATGGTCCGAAAAGTTGGGATATAAATAATATTAATATAACGCAGTAAAATCCGTAAAAATAGTATTATTTCAATGTCTAATATTCGCGTGTATGAAATTAATTATGTTAAAATACTGCCATCGGCTTACCAAACATCTGTCTTCGTGCTTATGTTTCGTACTTAGTAAATACGAGCCTTCCATTAACGGAAAACATGTATTGCCTTTCATCGACCTCTAATTAATATGTATACGTAACTATAACAAAATGCCTTTACATAAAAAAACTGCCTTTGAGACGATCGATTTTCGTTCAATTTTATAGATTTACTATGCTATGCTATATATTTTCTCCTTCAAATAAATACAATTCTCGCCAATCTTATTGACCGGCTTGAAGTTGGCACGAGCTAACTTCAACCCTGCCGTAAAAATTGGAGAAGGAAAACTATTAGACTCAAGCTCAAGTCGCTTTAAATCATTGTAATCCCATATTTTTCCCTCTCAGACTTTTACGGCCGGGTTGAAGTTAGCTCATGCCAACTTCAAGCCGGACAATAAGTTTGGCGAGAACTGCACATGTCATTAAAATTATAATAATACTAGCTGTTCTTCGCAACATTACTCGCTTTTAACTATTTTTCCCAAATTCCGGATTTTCCTATATTCCTTTCTTAGCCTTAGAGACGTAGATAATAATAAATAATAATCAACCCATATACTGTCCCACTGCTGGGCACGGGTCTCCTCTCAGTGTGAGAGGGATGAGGCTACAGTCCACCACGCTAGCCCAATGCGGGTTGGCAGACTGCACATGCCGTCGAGAAAATCTCTCAGGCATGCAGGTTTCCTCACGATGTTTTCCTTCACCGTTAAAGCGAGTGATAATTACGCACATGATTTCGAAAAGCCAGAGGTGCGTGCCTTGGATGCTCTCGAACTCGAGACCTTTGACTTGGCAGTCCAGTGGTCATACCCCTAGGCTATCACTGCATAGAGACGTAGATATCTCCGTCAAAATAACTTTCAGTGGTTTGAGCTGTGTGTTGATAGATCAGGCAATTAGTCAGTCTGAACTTCAGAAGTCAACTATTTCTTTTTTTTATTATACAGATTATTTTAACTACAATTTAATTATTAACCATAGTCGTTACCTTGTAAAAACCTTATTATATAGAGTGTCTATTAGAGATATCATGCAAAAATGTATTTAGTTTTATTATGAATTGATTAAGTTGGGCCAGTTATCAAAGTTTATAGAGCGATGTTCCTTGGCTATAAAATTTGATGGAACTGACTTTCGTTTGTGCAAACATGATATCATAATTTATATACACAGGAATTTTGTTCAGCAGTGGACCTTTTTTGGGGAAGAGAATGGAGAACTGGGCCAAATATCCCAAACGGACTGATCGCCCACCTGGTGCCTGCAGGCGTCCCCGAAGATAAATAGAATATAGGAACTGTTTTGGCTGATATGATACTTGGATAATATTTTTCCATAAGTATACCTTAACTGTATTGAAAGTTATATTTATGGCTTCTGTACCGGTCATGCCAAAATATCAGGTTTTAAAATATCGACAACATTGACATCTTGTATCGAATAGGTTTTACGGTAAAACTGGACTTTATGATGTAAAAAAGTAAATGAAATTTAGTCCTATGTCAATAAAACATATATCTGACAAGTTATCAATAGAAAAACACTTATTTGGTTTAAAAATCACATTAGACACTATTCTAAACCGAATGTCGTTAAAAGTTTTAGTGCGACTAAAAATCGCAAATATGAAACCATCGACAAAAAAGTGGTAACAAAAATATCATGTCTGCACATAACGACAGTGTGTAGTGGGGTGAATGTATCCACACACCATGGTTAAGACGATTACTGTAATGAGACTTTCTGTGCCCACCGTCAGATGTCGCACCCGGAGCACCCTGTGGACAAGAAAAAAAACAATAATTACTTATTAAAAAAATACATTTTACATGGCAATATCTGGTTCCAGTAAGTAGTTTGTGCTAAGGGTACTAGACAATGGATATTACAGATTTTGTGCCCGGTATTACAGGTATAAAAAAAAACTTAGCTCAGGCAACAGTCAACAACAAATGAATTTAAAATTGTGTCTGTGTCCATCAAATTATAATCTGTTATTTGTGTTAAAGAAATAAATTAATAATATTATATCATAATTATACTTGGTTTTATGTTTGTGAATATATAAGAAACACAGTTAGGTTCCCCACATAAATATTTGTGTCCTGTGGGAATCGAACCCAAGACTGTGATCAGTATTCCAACACTAACCACTATACCACAGATTTTAGCAAATTTAATTTAGAACTCATAATATGTAAAATAAGTTCATAGTTATTATGATGATTTTTAATGATTGTTATTTACAATCCAAAAATAGTTTGCAACTGCAAAGTTAAGATTAATTATCATCACCCCTGTATTCCCCAAAGGGTGAGATACCATGTAATAGGGGACAAGCCTATTGCCATTAACTGGACACAAATCCAAACTCCTAATTGCTACTGATACATTCCTTAAGAAAAAAGTAAATAACACTTTTGTATGAAATGGGAATCGAATCTAAAACATCACCTGTATTCCTGATTTTGGCAGAGGTAGTGTACCTACGTCCTATGCAATAGGGAAGAGATCCTTAAGATAATATATAGGGATACAATAATACAGGGATAGTATCTTAAATACCAATGATGTAGTTCCAAGTTAAGTGAATATAAAAATCAAATACCTACTACAATAAAATTAGAACAGCATTAAAAGCTTAAGTGAAAGCTTATTTGAGTAAATACTAGTAATACTACAATCCACACTAGACCAACATGCTGGACTATAGATTAGACCTGTGCCCAGCAGTGGGATTGGAAAGGGGTCGAAGATAATTATTTAGCATCACAAAAATCTGTTAACTTAAAAGCTCAAAGCTTAGAAGCAGCAGTAACTTGACTTTGGCACAAAATAGGGAAAATAAATAATGTATATAGTTTACAATTGTTACTTTACATTTTATGAAGCTTTAATATATTAATTTTTTAAAACTTATTAAACTTACAAAAGCTTAAGTTAGAACTTAAGAAAAATAGTGGGATTCTTTTTGTGAAAATGATTATGTTTGAGCAATAGAAAACAATTTAATATTGTATTATTTCATTCTTTTATGTTATGGATAAGTAACAGATATTTAGATGCATAACTACCCCCAATGGTCTAGTGATCACAAGTGCGGCTGCTGGGTGTGAGGTGCCTAGTTCGATTCCCAGGTTAAGCATAGTTGTTGGGATTCTATATGCAATTCTCAAAGGCTCGGAATTTAGATTGTGCTTTATTATATGGGACCTAAAAGATACTAGTGAACATTTGTAGGTGTACTTTTCTGCCTTACCCTTCAGGGAATACATGTTATATTTGGAACAATGTATTAGCAGAAATGTAATCATACTAAATCAAATAAATAGAATCTTAAAATCTCTATTTCAACATCTCTGTTTACTAGATTGCCCAGTAGGTTTCCTGGACAAACTCTTCATAATAGAGATGAAGGGAACTTTGTTATGTCATAAGACAAAGTAAATTGGGACAGATATAATTATATTTCTGTGTAGACTAGAGAAAACTGTGCTGTATAACCTCAATTAGAGAACTAAACGAGATTAATTCTACAATTCTAATTCAACGACTATAAGGGCTTGTTTCACCACCTCTGGATAGCCACTAACCACTGGATAAATTAAAAAATTGAACAAAATTTGTATGAAATAATCTGCCAAGTAATAGGAGGTGGTAAATCTATACTAATATTATAAAGAGGAAAGATTTGTTTGTTTGTTTGTTTGTTTGTAATGAATAGGCTCCGAAACTACTGGACCGATTTCAAAAATTCTTTCACCTTTGGAAAGCTACATTATCCCCGAGTAACATAGGCTATATATCATCACGCTACGACTAATAGGAGCGGAGTAGTAATGAAAAATGTAGCAAAAACGGGGAAAAAATTATAAGACCACGCGGGCGAAGCCGCTGGCGGGAAGCTAGTCTGTAATAAAAAGATATTAGAAAAAGTGTTTGTGCTCACCTCGCGCCTCTCAATGGTGTAGTAGGCGTCATCTTCAGCGGCTGCCTCCCCCACCTCAGGCGTCGGCTTCCCGGACCGGTACTTGCTCTTCTGGAACGTCATCTTCAAAGAACTCCTATGTTTCTTCTTGTCTCCGGCACTCCTGTTCAGTTTTATCACAGTCTTCAAAGTCCCAGTGTAGTCTCCCTGAGATTTACTTGTTTTACTCTTGTTAGACATCATTCCACCATAGTTGGACCCATAGATCCTCTCCTTTTCTTTAAGCTTCTCTATTTTCGCCTCCTTGGCAGCTTTATGTGTAAGTAAGCCAAGAGTTCTGAGTACATTTTCCTTGCGTTTCTGGCTCTCTGGTGTTTCGTTCAAGACGTTACTGGGTCCTGCTAGACATTCGATAGAGTTGCGCGCCGATTTGCTAGGCTTAGGGCTCTTAGCAGGCTTGACATCAGGCTCGACTGGCTTGACTTCAGTCTCAGCAGGTTTGATTTCAAGCTCAGCAGGCTTGACTTCTACTAACTCAGTCTTTTCCACCACAGGTGTTTCGTTAGTCTCTTCAGGCTTTTGTTCACAGGTTTGTTCTACTACCATCTGCTCTGGTTCCATAGGAATTTCTGGAATTTTACTTTCAACCTCTTCAACGGGAGTATTGACGACTTTCGGCTCAACCTCCTTGGGAACTTCAACTACTTTTGTAGTTTCTACTTGAGGAACTTCAGAAGCAGAAATATCTTCAATTGTCTTTATAGCATCTATTGGAGGCGGCAGTGCTTCTGTCTCTATAGGCACCGCTTCAGGAGACTTGATAGCAACTGGCGTAGGCGTAACAGAAACAGCAGCAGCAATAGCAGAAATGTTCTGATGCGTCGGCGATTTGATCTTCTCGATCGTCGCTATCTTGTCTTCTGGCTCGGCCGTAGATTCAGAGGATTTTCGCGACATGGATTCCCTCGACTTCCTCTTGCTAATTATTTGAACGTCATTGTTGATCTTCGAGTCGATGACGCGTGGCGTTATAGAAATCTGTCTGGAATCTAATACGACTGACCCAAGGTTTGGACTCGGGCTAGTCGTGTTAGGGTGGAGCGTCGCGAACTGGTGCAGGTCCATTTGTGTACCCGAGTGCGGCGCTGACTTGTCCACAGACTTCCTAATTTCTGTCAGAGTGACATCCTTGCCAAGTGACTTTTCAAATATGCTGATGGCATCTGATTCTCGTGAGTGATTCGAACTCGTAGATTCTTTCCTTGAACTAAAACTATTCCTTTTAATTAGAGTGACTGAATTGGGCAAGTCAACATCAGTAGATTTCCTTACTTGATCTCTTTTGACTATTGAAATAGCAGAGTTGTTCTCAAAGCAACTCAAAAAATTCTCTTTTTCTATTGGTTTTTCTGGTGATCGTACAGAATGAATGTCTTTAAGTGGCTTAATATCACCAGACTTCGGTATCAACACCACATCATTGGTCACCATCATTGGTTTACCACTATCACTAGCTTTAGACTCCATTTGTCTTCTCTTATCAAATTCCTCAAACTCTTTAAGTCTATCCATGAGCTTGTCAATGCTTGCCACAGGACTACACTTGTAAGGTATATTGTGCTTCGCGCCATCTATAGGTTTCTCTACTGAGTCTTCCTCATAATGAAGGCGTATGTTCTCACCATCATCGTTCTTGGACGGCGTGTTCTCATTACTGATAGGAGATATAATATCTTTGTCTTTTACAGGAGTATCAGGGGTGGGGAGATTGTCTCCATTGTTCAGAGGTTTGGCTAGGCCATAGAATTTAGAAGCAGTCTTTGTCTGCAATTGGTCAGGGGTACTATCTGTAGTTATGGTTGATTCAGTGACCATTTCATGGTCACCATCAATGTTTTGATCTAGATTATTGATGAGATCATTGATCTCTTTGGCTAGAGTGTCAATGGTCTCTACCTTGTCGTCGGCGTCGGTGGTAATGTTGGTGATCGTGCTGGTGATGCAGTTCTTCGGCGCAGGCTTGACCCGGGCGGTCGAGGCGGATCGTGGCCCCCTCGTTACTTTCCGCCCTCGACGCGCCTTCCTGATATTTTTCGATATCTCCTTTGAGTTGAATGTCTTAGACATACTAGTCAATATACTGCTACGAGCATTAAAAAGCGTATTTTCAGTCTTCAATATCATTCTTTCTTCTATTTCTGTTGAATTTAAATTCTCTAATTTTACCCTATTACTATTATTGTTGTCGGAGTCTAATGAAGTACTTCTGTTTAAGCTCAGTTTTTTCTTATCTTTTGCTTTAATGTTACTACTTGGTTCCGGTTCCAGTTTATTTTCAGCTAATTTGGAGTCAACAAGAGAAGGCACTTTTTCAATAGTCGAGATCTGTACATTATTTTCAATATCTATATCTAGGTCAGTCTTAGATTTATCTAGTTTTTTGTTGAGCTCCTTGTCCGTGTCATTGAGTGTCTCACTCATGCTCAGGTCTGACTCTGTGTTGTCTGAACACTTTGAGATCTCACTGCCATCACGAGAACATGAGCGTCCCCTCTTTAACTTCTTACAGTCTTCAGAAGTCTCCGCTGTGTCTGAAGTTTTAGAATCTGAAGGGAGTCTACGTCTCTTCTTCTGTTCTTTGAGAACAACTTCACTTAATAAGTTGTTTTTGACTTTTCTAGGTTTCCCGCTGCGAAGGTTTTTCCCTTCAAACATTGAGGGACTATTACTTCTCTCAGACCTCATTGAATATGGGCTGGTGCGTGGACCCAGCACCAAAGTACTTGGTGAATCACCAAGCATGGTCTTCATCATGGCCATATCAGAGCTGAGTCTTTGTCTCCTCCCTGCTGTCTTGGGACTAGAGGATCTTGAGTTAGGGGTTATGTCTTCTCCTGGTTCCTTCTTGATTTCAGAGGCAGGTATCAATGGGACGGCTTCTTTGTCTTGTGTTTCATCAGTATTTACTTTGAGGGCAGCTTTCCTTCCTCGCTTCGCAGTTTGCTTTATAATAGTTTTTGCCTTTTCTTTAACAACAATATTAGCTTTTTTGCTTCTCAGAGTTTTTCTAATGCCCAAAGGTTTTTTCTTGACAACCGCTTTAGGTTTTCCTACAGGTTTCTTGGTTTCTTTGGATGTTTTCGGCTCCTCTGGGGTAGATTTCTTGTCATCTTCATTAATATCTGAGGCCTTCTTACGGGCACGGGTCTTGGGTTCTATAACATTGTCCTCATCAATACTCTTGTCTTGTTCCTCTTTAGCTTGTTTGGTTTTCATGTTGGAATGTGTGGTGGGAGATGTCCCCGTTCTTCCGACATCAGGTAGAGGCTGGCTGTCAGCTTTGCTTCTGTTAGTCGATCTGAGGTTGATCGACACAGTGCCTCGGAACTTTGATGAATATTTCTGTTTGCTGGCCTCTGAAGACTGGCTCTCACTGTCTGTATCCTGTAGATTAGTGTCAGTTAAGCTCTCTTCAGGGCAGGTATCACAACCACTGTCGTCTTTATTTGAATAACAAGTTGTTTTCTGTTTCAGTGACTCCTTAATGTTTGTGTTGGAACGACTTTGAGCCATAATACATCTCTATAATGTGCCATCTGGACCTGAAAAGCGATAAGCAATTAATTAATCACCCTTACTGCCCTATAATTAGCAACGTGGTATTAAAAATCACTTGTTGAATGATAACCAAAATAACTCCTAACTTAAGTTGACTAAATAAGTATTTTTTCAATAAATAAGCAGTTCATACATTAATTTAACGTACTCTGTACTCAATTGTGGTATAATTTGGCACAATTCACATATAAATCGTGTCTATAGGACGTGGTAAACAAAAGCCAACGCGCGCTAATCAACAAGTTCGCGCAATTTTATCACATTTATTTCAAATATTACGTGCTTATTTACGATTTATTTGACGACACTAAACTATAGTTGAGTTCAATATGAATCAAAATAACTTTAGAAATCTATCATTTCATCTAAAATAGCGCCGGAAAATTCATGAAAAACCCGATGTTTTGGTGGCGAGGCCGCGGGTGACACCTAACGCCACCTACAGCTGAGCGAGTGCGTATGCGTCGAGCGAACGAAAGCACCAAATCATTTCCCCAGCCGTGGCGCACCTCTGCAATGTCCTCACAAAATACTCACAATTTATCCAATGAAACCTCCAAAAACCACAATAAACAGTTAATTGGATACACAACGCACCATAATATGCGAAAAAGTTCAATATAAACTCGCGATTAAACTTAGAAAACGATTTTTGAAAAGCCCAAATGACTGCAGGCGTCCGCCATAATGTTTCCTTCGAAACGAATAATATAGTTCTTATTGCTCTTGTAGCAATTCTCTATTCGCTATTCAAAATGGCGACCGTGTTGCGATCACAGTGCGCGTTTGCGCGACTTTTTGCTGGAAAAACCGGACAAATCCTGAACAACGCGACTGATTTGGGTACAAAACTTGCTCCGGGATCAAAATCGGTAATTATTTAATTATATTTTCACTCGCGTCGAGTCGTAATGTCGCTTTGACCGCGACATGTGACAGAACTATGGATGTACACCCTGCCGCACAGGTTTCTCGCGGCTTTTTATGTGTACTTTAATTTATTTTCAGAATGACATAAATCATGATGTGGCAATGTTTAAGTATTTTGTTATGATTTTTTCATCGTTAGGCCATTGTTATTTTATTGGTATATTTTAAATAGGTTAGATATATATTAAGATATTGTGTTTGTTTGTTTGTTTTTTTTTAGGTATTGGGGAGACTGAAGATTTGTATTTCTTTCTTTTTAAATATTTTTTCTATTGTTTCAGGTAATATTATCAAGGAAATACTCAAATTATGCTCATTCTCCTCTTGTCACTAAAATTAAAGAACAATATGACTACGAAATCGTGAAGAATCCCCCCGAGTGGGATTATGTGCAGAGACTTTTGCCCTTTGAAACAATCCCTGCCGTCACTCCCAAAGAGAGCTATTCGTCTGGATGGATCCCACCGAAGGAAGAAGCTAAAAATCTACCATATTTCATAGCAAGAACAAAGTTGCATGAAGTGCCAATTTATTTAAACATTACATACAGAGGCATGCGTAAAATAACAAAAATTAAGAAAATTGAAGGCGATATCTGGCTGTTGAACGATGAAATTAAAAGTTTCTTAAAAGAAAAGAATAAGAGATATGTAGAAACCCGTGTTCATGAAGTTGGTAGATTTATAGAAGCAAAGGGTGATTATGTAAATGATTTAAAAGAATGGGCGCATTCCAGAGGTTTCTAAACATTTATATTGTAGTAGTTGAATATATTAATTTAGTATAATATATACGTTTTATTTACTTTAATCAATAACCCACGCCCATCATCATATTCATTAACGAATTTACTGTGTTAACTGCTGCTAAATTAGAGTATAAAAAATTAAATAAGTATCCAAATAAAATTATAACTCAGTATTACATTATTTTTATATTTCTTAATTTCGAAATTGACATTCTACTACCGATATTTATATATAGTAAACCCGTCCGTCCCCCGGCTTAGCACGGAGCGACATCCTCCACCTTCATCGTCATATTTTAGCCAATTTACACAAGACTTTAACAAATAAATGATACACCTAAATCTTCCTCTTGAATCACTATCTATTGCCGAAAACTGCATTAAAATCCGTTGCGTAGTTTAAGATATAAACAGCGGCAGTGACTTTGTTTTAAACTATGTACCTAAAGATGATGATGATGATTTATTATCGTATTACTAGTAATATTAATAATTTTGATAGCTATTCACGCCGTTTTTTAAAGAGGCTTAATAATCGATGGTTTTTAGCAAACTCACATATTATAACAAAATAAATGTTATAGCGTTCAATAAAATCTATTTATTAAAAAAAACAGCGGCTTTTTTGTAATCAAAATACCATACTAGACACTTTATCTACATTAATTACACTCAATTATGATTATTTTCAGTGCAAAAGTTCTTGATATTCACACTTCGATCATTTTCTTACAAAATAATTAATATTAATATATTGCCAGGCCAAACCCCATCAAAACTTGCTGGGAGGGTTGTACACGGCATGAAGTTTGATTATGTCGGCCGCCGCTAGGGGCGCTGCGCGCGGCGGAAGGTTTTATCTACGTAGCTATATAACATCCGCCCGACACCGATGGGCCTCTCCACGATACATATTTACGATACAAACCCACTCTTCTTTGTTAAAAACAACTTTTCTGTACTTCATAAGCGGTAAAAACGCTATAGTTTGCTTTTCGCAAAGCAGCTACGCTACTTTACACGTTTATAACTTTTAGGTTACTTTTATTCCAATTAACTTTGTTGTGAACGTTTATAATTCGTCTATATATTCACGTAATTGGGTCTGTTATCGTTAGAAACTTTATTTAAGTTGGCGTTTCAAAACATACGAGCTAATCGGGGATCGATATTGAACATTTACGTTTTTATTACGTAAGATGATAGGTACAAAGTATGTTACATAGTTATAATGATTTTCAAGGCCAAACGCTTTCAGAATGACACGTGTACAGTCTAGCTATACCGATTGCACAACATTCATTAATAATCGTGGTCGGGGGGTGGTATTTAATGACCATTTACTATTAAATATCGCATTAAAGTTGCATCTGCATTACCGTAGCTAATGTTGTTGCAAATAAATGGTTGATGCAAGTTTTATAAATAAAACTGCTTTGTTCTTTGTTGATTACAGTACAACATCAGAAACAGGAGGTTGCTTGAACTTTTTAATGTAATAAACACGCTTCAAAATCTATTGAAAATATGAAAATTGTATTTTTGGATTTATGTGACAAAAATACTTTTTTCTAAATTGTCGCTTTCAGCGTCTATTGTGATTTGGGGCAAACTTTTTTTACTTCATTGGATGTCATTTTTGTTCGAGCAAAAGGAAAGGTAGGTACTTATTACTAGGACATTTTCTGGCCGAATGCGGAATAATGATGACGTGGTGTTGTGGCTCATGCTGGGAGAAAGGTCTTTGCCCAACAGTGAACGAAGATAGGACATTTGACTACTTTAGGTATAAGTAACAGCAGGTATATAATTATATAGACGAAGGATACCTATCATTCGTCATCATCATCAACCCTTATACTGTACTACTGCTGCGCACGGGTCTCCACTCAGTATCAGAGGGATTAATTTGGCTATAGGTACCTACCTAGTCCACCACGCTCGCCTCATGCGGGTGAAAATCTCTGAGCATGCAGGTTTCCTCACAAAGTTTTCCTTCACCGTTAAAACGAGTGATAATTACGAACATGATTTCGTAAAGTCAGAGATGCGTGCCTTAGGCTGAGATTCAAGACGAGTCTTAGCATGAACATACGCTTCCGTATGTCATATTGTAATACAAATTTGACATACGGAAACCTTACTTTACGCTGAGCGTCGTCTCTGAATACTGGCCTTAGGCTAATATTCAGAGACGAGGCTAAGCATGAACTTACGCTTCCGTATGTCATATTGTAATACAAATTTGACATACGGAAACCTTACTTTACGCTGAGCGTCGTCCCTGAATACTGGCCTTAGACTCGAGACCTTTGGCTTGGATGCAGGTTATGATAATGATGAACTATTCCATGTACCTACCTACCTACAATTTTTTCCTTTACTTCCATTTCGCACAAAGATACCTACCTAGGACCTAGAAATTACAAAATATTATAAATGTTGACAAATTATCTACATAATTGTAATTCACAGCTTCATCAGTCTACACAAGAGGTCCTGGGTTTGTTTACCAACGCTTAGGTCACAAACTAAGGCTAATAATATTGCATTGTAAAGTAATGCAAGTATGTCAAATTTATATGACAATTAGATATACGGTAGCCTAAGTTTACGCTTAGCATCGTCTCTGAATATCAGCCTAAGGCTAACGTCGAAACGTAACGAAGCGTAAGTTCATGCTGAGTCTCTTCTCTGAATCTCAGCCTAAGAGACTTAGCATGAACTTACGCTTCCGTATGTCAAATTGTAATACAAAATTGATATACGGAGGCGGTACTTTACGTTTAGCTTCGTCTCTGAATATTAGCCTAAGTGTTAGCAGCTCGGAGCTTGGATTTAGCCCGGTTAATGGCATTAGGCTCGCACACCCCCGGTACATGGGACCTAAACATACCGGCGAACTGTGAGTACATTGGTACACCTCTGCCTAATCTTTCGGGGAAATATGGGCGCTATGATTATGATAAGTAACTAATTGTTTCGTAAAGTTTACGTCACCGCAGTTTTTGGTGAGCATTAAAGTTGGATTTACTTAGATATTTAAGCACTCCTCGTCTTCAAAATATAAAGGGATTGCATGACACCATAAATTGCATGGAGTGTATGGTATCAAAAAAACCGAACTCACCTGGTAGCTGCAGAGTTCTATCACTTCCGGTACCGAGGGGCTTTTAAGGATCAACAACGCAATGTATTTTTTTTATTATTTTGTTCGCGGCTATCTTGTTAATGTCACCCTTAGGAAAAAAAAAGGGATGATAGATTTTTAACGAGTATAGATTCTACTGAATTTTCACCTGTGAACCGGTTGTAGTGAAACTTGGCACACATAGATGATAACTACGACATAATTTATAAGTGGAGTTGATCTGATGATGGAGATGGGACCCCTCAAGGGTATACAGGTGCTTCTTGTTTGGGTTTATTTCATGTAGGTATGTTTATGAGAAATTTACCTATAATAATAATAATATAATAATCAACCCATATACTGTCCCACTGCTGGGCACGGGTCTCCTCTCAGTATGAGAGGGATTAGGCTATAGTCCACCACGCTAACTTAATGTGGGTTGGCAGACTTCACATGCCGTCGAGAAAATCTCTCAGGCATGCAGGTTTCCTCACGATGTTTTCCTTCACCGTTAAAGCGAGTGATAATTACGCACAAGATTTCGAAAAGTCAGAGGTGCGTGCCTTGGATTCGAACTCGAGACCTTTGACTTGGCCAGGTCCAGTGGTCATACCCCTAGGCTATCACCTTAGTTTAAATAAGGTAAGTAAGTGCCTAGATATTAGTCAATAAACATTAAAACACTCAATTTCAAAATGTATTATGATTTTCGTTGATTACCTAGTTATCAAGCGCTATAGTAGGCAGAGATTTGAGTTTGCCCTTGCTACGATCTTGGCACACCACTTTCGCTTCATTTAAGCTCACCAACCTGCCCATACATGCTCGTCGGTTTTAGGAAATTAAGACAAAAGGTTTATAATATTTCTCGCTTTTCAGTTATGCTTTTCAGCGGATTTTTTTTTGTTAATAAGTTTTTATTAGTCTTGTCCAAAAACCAAACATTCACAATCTTCATAACATGAAAAGGGGGATACAGTGATGAAAAGCGTCGGATATCCTATGTCCGTAATAAGTAAATCCTGATATTAGTGTATAGGTAAGTACTAATATTATAAAGAGGAAAGATTTGATTGTTTGTATTGAATAGGCTCCGAAACTACTGGATTTGAAAAATTCTTTCAGTGTTAGATAGCCCATTTATCGGGGAAGGCTACAGGCTATATACCATTACGCTATGACTAATTGGACCGGAGCAGCAATGAAAAATATTGCAAAAACGGGGGAAAAAAGTTATCAAGATGAAGAGCATTTTGTCTTCGGAGACTACAATGGACGAACCTATCACGATTTCTTGCAGGCAACTTTTAGATATTTTGATAATTAAATTTATTAATTTAATAATCAAAATATCCAGAGGTGGCCTAGGTATTTACTTACTATTGTAGGTACCACACCTGTGGCACTCCATAAAATCTTTCCGATACCGCTGCACACTACAATACCAAATGTCAAACTTGTCAGAATTACGTTTGTACACGTGCAAATGCCAATGTGTGCGTGAGAGTGCGTAGGGTTTGTTGGCAGTCCGTCCGGCAAGAATACCAACAGAACCTGCCGGGGGACCTGAGGTATCTGACGTTAGGGAGGGGCGGAAAGTGGCCATTCTATTATTATTTATTCTGTGCCTGGGCCACCAAGCTCTGCCCAAGACATATATTATGTAAAACGACTTTAGCTAGTAACATTAGTATTTGTAGCTTTTAGCATGAAAACACGGGGAAGTTTCTCAGATATAACACTGTATTGGATCGATTTACCCCGTAAACTCATGAAAAACAAATAAACCTCTTTATGTAAATCTGAAAGCCCTATCAAATATTTATAAATGGAAATTATGAATAAGGATTTATTCATGAAAAAACATTTTTAGCTAACTAGGCTTACATTAATAACATATATTATATTAATCTTAGTGCTAAGTCTAAAAAATAAATAAAAATACTATGGTAAATGATACACACTATATGCCCTTTTTTGGGGGTCTATAATCCTCATGGATCCCCACCACTTGGAAAGGCGGCAGGGTATGTCGGACAAACCGTCTAAAAACCACACTTGCCCTAATCACTATGCCTGTGCCTGAACTTTCCTTTAATCCTGTGTTTCAGATAAGAAAAGGTTTTAAATAAAGTCTAAAAAGAATAATTACAAAATAGGTTGGGAAGCGAGAGGCTTGCTCTAACAGTTTCTGGAAAAAAAAACCATACATAGTAGGCGGCGGCTCAGCTTTGCCCCTGGCGTTGCTTATGTCCATGGGCGGTGGTTACCACTTACCATCAGGTGGGCCACCTACTCGTCTGCCACTGTAGGCAATAAAAAAAAGTGTAAGAATAAAAAGGAAATTAGTATACAATATTTTTGACTGTGAAATAATGTCTTCAAAGATTATCTATCTAGCTTTACAGTAGGTAGTTAATAGGTATTTGAAAAAACTTTATTAGCGTTTAATGGGTAGACTTTAAAATGACGCGGGTTACAACTTTTCCCGTATTTGGGGCTTGTTGTAACAATAAAATACATATTAAGTAGATATATTAAGTAGTTTTGCAAAAGTTTTGAATTTTAATCGTTTCTTAGCGGAAGCCTACGTCGTAATAACTGTGTGCCTTTCGGATTAATCCGTTCAGTGTTTTGAGCTACCTATGCGTTGAGTGAGGCAGTCACTTTCTCCTTTTATTTATACAGATTGGTACTAGCTTTTTGCTCGCGAATTCGTCTTCGTGGAGTAAACTACTCCATCATCCATTTGGGCATAAACATAAGTATTGTAGTAAGCATAGATAGTTTGGACTAGAGTCATGAGCTGATTCAATGACCCAGCTTGCAGATCAGCTCAGTATGAACTGAGCTCACTATTCAGTTTACGACTCGTGCGAGCCAATGCGACCCGCGCGCCGAATCGAGCCGAATGAGCTGTCGAGCTGCAACAGTTCGGAGCTAGACATTTTAAATTATTTATTTACAAATTGATTTATTGAATTTATATCAATAAATTATTATTTTAATGCATTAGAACAGAATAGTAATTCGTTCTAGGAGAATTGAATTGGAGGGATTCACAAATACAACAGGCACTGAATTGAGCTGTGAGCTAGTCATTTTGTTACTGAGCTGTAGCTTAATGGCTCAAACCCGTGCGATCTGACTCATTAAGCTGACTCAGAGCTGATTTACACACAGTTCAGACGTCTATAAGAAATTTTATCCCTATTTCACCTCATTAGGTCGAAATTCCAAAAACGATCGAACACATGTTTGTCGATTTCTTATCAAGTGCCTAAATACACTGTTACACCTGCATACAACGTTTCATTGGTTTATCTTGAACTAGCTTTCCGCCCGCTGCTTCGCTCGCGTGGTCTTATAAATATAAGTTAAGTACTCGGGAAAGATGTAGCTTTCTAATGGTGAAAGAATTTTTGAAATCGGTTCATTAGTTTTTACTCATTACAAAAAATGCTTTTTTTTTCTCTTCATCTTATCTTATCTTACTATGGGGGCTGGTGCAACCAGCAACACTTCGACCCAATGGGATCTTTTGTGTTGTCCCCATTACCGTATATTCCTTACTCTTTGAAGACGTGGTTTACGAAGGCGGCTAACCCACTGAGAGGAAGGAACCTAAAATCTTCCGGCTTCGGGTACCCGTTGCCGAGAAGACTCATCCGTTTCGTCGCCAGGACGTCACAATCGCACAGGATGTGCTGCATAGTTTCCTTGAATTCACCACAGGCTCTGCAGTCATTATTCAGAGCTAGCTTCATTTTATGGAGCATGTCATTTGTGGTGTAGTGCCCTGTAAGAGCTCCAATGACAGCTCGAGCTTTGTCTCTTCTGTTGCTCAGAACGAATTTTGAGACTCTTGTGGTGCTGCAGCCGAGGAAACGTCGTGAGTGTTCTAACCCAAGGCTGTTTCTCTTCATAATATTAGTACTTAATGATAAATGACAGCCTCTCATACAAACATCCCTATCCAACTTTCATCCAAATCCACCATCTTATTAAACACCCACGGGAGGGGTAAGGGTTGTTACCCTGAAATTTACTATAAAACTTAACTTACCTAGGGAAAACTTTAAGTACCTAATATAATCTCTTTGTTTTCTTACGTGCGTAGAGGCAATATAATATATTTACTACTAGCATACTGCCAAGAACATACGGTTACGAAGCCGCTACGTTAATCTGAGTGCGGCGCGCGCGCAGCTAGTGGGCGGATTGTTTGGTGACGTCAGTCGCCATGAAGGCCATGCGCTGTTGTATTGTGTACGACTTCGGCTTTGTAGCTTGCAAGTAATTTATAAAAGGGACTGGCATAGACAGCCTACCTTTGTCTGAGTCTACCGCGGACTGTTAAGTAGCTAATCATCATTAAATCTAACATACCATCACGCCTGTATTCATTGAAAGGATAGGCAAAAGTGTAATGTACACCCACAGTTCGTCAGTATGTTTTAGGTCCCATGTAATATTGCGACTATTACCATTTAACCAGGCCCAAATTCAAGCCTCGTGCTGCTAACACTGTTTGGTTCCTAAGCACTGGTAAACAAACCCAGGACCTTTAGTGTAGACAAATGAGACTGTGAATTACAATTAGATAATTTATCAACATTTAGGCCCCAGTCTAGCTGTGCATAACAAACGAATTCAGTATATTGACAGTTCGCGGGCACGAACCCCACGAAGCACCCTCTGTATCATCCTGTGATACGTAAATTACAAAGTGCAGTGCAGTGCTACGAAATGAAAGTTGCTCTACTTGACAAAATAAAATATTTCTCTTTAATTATAATTAACAACACTACCTGTGGCCTGTGGGATTATACCCTGAAAATGAGCTAATAATTTGACAACTGCAAAATTTTGCTAGACTGGGGCCTTAATATAATATTCTGTAATGCCTAGGTCCAGTGCTTCCAGTGGCACTTTGTTCGACCACTAGGCAAACGAAGCATGAATAATAATTTATTGAGGGTCCTCAGACCAAGAAGAGTGAGGCTCCTTATTGTATTGGAATAAAAAAATAATTTATTAAGTACCTACAGCAAGATAAATATAAAATTAGAATTGTTAATTAAGGATAACACATTACTTTAATCGCATTTTAGCTTTATGAATACGTGACTAAAGATAAAATATCTGATCTATAATTTATCTATAATACTTCTACTATCTTTGCGAAATAGCACTCACTGACTGTAACTGAACTATAAATCCTACAATTTTGGACAGTTTTTTTAGGTAGTAGAGGTATTCCCTAAGGTCTGACAAGGATTTAGGTGGGTACCTGGTTTCCTACGGTATGGATTTTGAAAATCGAGATCAAAGTGCAACACTGTGGCGCTCGTATTTTGTATCTTGTTCGTATATTCGATGGATTGACAGTGTAAAATTAAGTTTAAAGAGTTGCTTACATATATTATGGTACCTACTTAGGTCACCAGGAGCGCTACTGCTGTTGCATGCTTGGCTCATCAATTAGTGGAAAAATTTAAATCGTTATTTTTCTTTCAGTTATAATTTCTCAGGTCTGAACTTTCAACTTTTTCGTTCCATGAAAGGCCACTCCGTCTTCATTATACCCGGTTCTAGGTAAGGTTGAGGAAACAAAATATACTTATTTGCTTTGTTTAAAAAAATAAGGATAGAACAACGCTGACTAACGTATGATGCAAAGTTATTTTTATTGAGTAAGTACCTAATTAGTATAGTTTATAAGACTACAGATGTAAAAAAAAGTAGTGCTAAACTGTTTGCCGGTATGTTCCCGTGTAATAGGGGCAGGCCTATCCACGGTCCGAGCTGCTACTGGGAATTTCACAGAAATACCCAAGAACAATTTTCCCAACACGGGATTCGAACTCAGGGCCTCTAGCGTAGCAGTCGCGCTTGGGACCACTAGACCAACGCGGCAGTACAATTGGGTAAACTTATAAATGAACTGGCTTACCGCCAGCGGCTTCGGCCGCGTGGTCTCAGTATTTCTTATAAATTATTCTATGTTGACTAGGTACCAAGTTGTCTATACTCATCTTCTTAAAACAAATCTGCCCCACAGTAACAACATACATTTTACTATCTTTTTGTATTTTTAAGCATTTTCCATGCTAAGATTTTTTTTTCATTAATAAAAAATTTAGAATACCCCCGACACGAAATGTATTTTGCCATTTTGTGGTGGCGGCCATCTTTGATATGAAATTTATAATAGTGTATAGTATTCTCCTAGTTAAGCCCTTTCATTTGATACCCATATTGAGGGAGTTGTGAAAAAATATGTAATTCGTAATAAATCAAAATCGGTTCATCCGTTCGGGAGCTACGATGCCACATACAGACACACACACACACACAGACACGTCAAACTTATAACACCCCGTCGTTTTTGTGTCGGGGGTTAAAAATAACACACATTTTACCGGGATAAGAAGTAGCCTATGTGCTATTCTAGACTACTTATAATCTATCTCTGTACCAAATTTCATGTTTTTGCCTGTTCAGTTACTTAGTAGGATATACATAATATAATAATCCGTTTGAGTAACGTTGCCTGACCTTTTCAATATGATAGAACGCTAGGTTTTCCCAGTGTGGCGCATTGAGTGGGCGGTTTGATCGTCTGACGTCATAAGCATTGAATGCCAACGCGACGTCCTGTCCATTGTTGAGCGGTATAGCGGCTATATTCCAGCGATTAAGAACGGGAAAAGAGTTTTGTCTTCTGATTTAAGAACGGAAAAGAAGAAAGAAAATAAGTCAAGAAAAAGTGCAAGTCGAACCCAAAGGAAGGAGGAGGGAGGGAAGGGAGGCCTTTGCCCAGCAGAGGGACAAAGTGGGCTAGTAAAAAAAAAAGTCGAACCCGCACATACGACATAATCAAATCAAATACACATAAAATATACACATAAATATGCTTAGTTAGCATTAGTTAGGGACTAAATGGTGCTGCGTAAAAATGTCCCAGGATATATTTATAAAGGGTTTCGTACCATTTTCAATTAGTACTTACTTATCAATAAAATTGGTATTTGTCGTTAAAGTGCCACTAGTAGTAAAAACTAAAAATTGCAACCTGCCTATTACGGTTCAAGAGATACAGCCCGCTGACAGACAGACGGATGGATCACGGACGGATGGACAGCGAAGGCCTAGTAATAGGGTCCCGTTGGCACCCTTGGTAAAAATTTGCTTGTATACATACGGCAGCATGTAAATAAGTAGTTGGTTTATTTAACAACTTTTAAGTAGGTAACTAAGTACTTAATAAATAAATATTAGTGTAACGAGTATCTAACACAAAATTTTCACCAGAGATGCGATTTATTTGAAATACCTCTATTTAAAATGCAAATACAACATGCAAAATACCTATTTTGTATTTTGCATTTAAATACGTTTTAGCAAAAACAAAATTGTATTTTATTTTTTGTTTTAGGAAAACTTACAGCAAACAATAAATGCTCAATGTAAGTATAAATAATAAATGCACAATGTAAGTATAACAGAATACGGCCAATTACAAGTTTTCACAGATAATCAGTGTTGTAAATTATATTATTATTAGTTAAATAATAATTAGTTATTTGAAATACCTTCGAGATGTATTTTGCATTTTCAAAATGCAAAATACTTTGTGATTATTATTATTGATAACATAATAGCACGAGTAGAAATACATTTTTCATACGGTGGGATGATTATGAGGCCTCACAGAAGAATGATGATGTATTCGAACAACTGGTATTGTTAAAAAGCGTAATAAATAAAAATTGATGTTTATTTTTTTCACTTTTTAACAATACCAGTCCAGTTGTTATCTAATATATAAAACAAAGTCGGGTTTGTTACAACACTTATATATAACTCGAGAACTGCTGGAACGATTTTCATGGTTTTTGATTTGTTGGATTTGTCTCCGCTCTGAATAACAGAATAACAATTAAAACGGGGTTCAAACTTGACGCGAGCGAAGCTGCGATAAAGAGCTAGTTATTAATAAAAGAAAATTGTAATAATAATAAAATAGGAACTAGATGCACAATCGAAATAAATGGCCACACATATTGCGGTTGATTTTGTTGGGCAGGGGGTCGGCAGAAAGGGTGTAGGCAGTACTTTTGCGACGTCGACGCTACGCCGACCCAGGGCAGATTGGCTGCTTTACACGAGTCGAGAGAGAGAGAGTCTGTCGAGAAAATCTCTCAAGCTTTCTGGTTTCACGATGTTTTCCTTGTTAAAATTTACCATAGTGAATCCATGGCTTGCTATCACTGACGAATTTTAGTCTCTAAACTAAAATTCTCTATCAATCCTTAATCTGATCCTGTCGGCAATTTTCATGGGCATTTTCTGCATTTAGCCTCTTATTGGGGCATTGTGCGTGTGTCCTAATTCTTCCTACACCAACCAGGTAATCATTATATGTGGATCATATATTATTATCTATACTAGACTAATATTATAAAGAGGAAAGATTTGATTGTTTGTATTGAATAGGCTCCGAAACTACTGGTCCGATTTGAAAAATTATTTCAGTATTAGATAGCCCATTTATCGGAGAAGGCTATAGGCTATATACCATCACGCTACGACTAATACGAGCGGAGTAGCAATGAAAAATGTCGCAAAAACGGAGGAAAAATTTATAAGACCACCCGGGCGAAGCCGCTGGCGGGAAGCTCTAAGTATTTGCTGTAGTTTTTAGCCGAATTAAAAAAGGAGGAGGTTCTAAATTCGTTACATTATGATTTCTAACTAATTTGGGCGGTACCAAACTACTAATTTAATTTAAATATGACTCGTTGATTGTCGATTGTAAGATTGTCTATTTGGCACCGACTCCAAATTAGTTAGAAAATCATAATGTAAATGTACCTGTTACTTTTTGGTTTTTAGTTCCTAGGTGTTTTTTCGGAGGCGGTTTGTTTTTTGTTTATAAATAATTCTTTTCTCAACTTACTTTTTATATTACTTATATGTATCTAATATTATGTCTAGGTTATATTTGTGGAAAACTGCCTCAAGTAAGTTTCTTACTATCTGGTATTAAGCATATATATAATGTGTTTCAGTATTTATGTTGTGGCACGTAACGTGCGCCAATGATTTGCGCGTCGTGCAGTGCGCGTGCACTCAATGCGGCTGACGTGTCGTTTCCTTCTCAATTCAATCGAGTAATTTCGCACATCCACCATCCGTTGGACCGTGTTATGTAATAAATAACAAGCGGAATTATTTTGTTTTAATTCTCAGAATTTCGTAAACGTAAACGTAATTATCTTGTAGCTTGTTTTTATCCACGTAGGTACAGTTTTATTCACGTAGGTAAAGTTCTCCCCAATCTTATTGTCGTAAAAATCGGAGAGAGAAATATTGTCGAGAACTGTACATCGATTTATTCCCAATAACATGGGAATTTCCCGAAATAGATACCTCTAGAGACCTATATAACCTATACGCGTATTTGTTTCATGCCTTATCGCTTCTAAGATTTCGTGATTACTTACTCAGCGAGTGGTACTCAGGTCGGTACTTTTTTTTTATTATGCTGATAGGAAAGATTACCGTGTCCAAATTTCAATAAATCATACTAATATCTCAGTAACTTTCAACTAATTTGTCTTTCCATAAAAACCTTATTTAGATTTTTTCTCACTAATTATCACATCAAAAAGTAAGATTTGTTAAATCGGTCCAGCCGTTCTCAAGTGATGGGTTTATCAACTAGTAGAAAAATATAGATTCAGTGAAACACACTCACAATATGAGTAGACACGTTACACTTAAGTACGTATAGGTAATAAAAGTAACATTGCTAATTGCAACTTTTTGACAATCGAACATTTTTCTGCAGTCTGTCTAGCAAGTGCTAAAACTTTACGGCGCGAAATGCGTCGTTCATTTTCTATCGGGTGGGCCGATGCAAGAAAATTGTGTAACTAGAGTACTTAGGTATCAAGATCGTGTTAAGATTAAACCCAATAAAATTCTTGCATAGGTACCTACGTCATGCTACCGTTAAAAACACCAATTGAAGCTTTCGAAAAAGAAATATGTGGTTTACAATGGAAAATCTCTAAAATTGTTGACTCAATTGTTTGAGTCTAATGTTTTTGCTTAGGTCTTATGACCTTTAGCATCAACCTAGTTAATTTTTATTTTATTTTTTCCTTCATCAAAACTAACTAAATACTAACGCTAAAAAAAAATTTTAAAAAAGTCATCGAAATCGTCAGAACCGTTTTCGAAAACTTGATAGGTAACAAAATATATATGTACAACAAATATTGTGCATTTAATAGTAAAGAGTTCTATGGTACCTACGATGCACATTTTGACAAATAATTAGTGGGATTTGTCACCTGTCTACGTTTGCCATGCTACGCTTTTAACTGAGCCGACAACGCATCCATCAATTAGCCAATAGTTCGGTAAAATATATGTCATTAGTAATACAAAACTGATTGATTGCCTGTTTTATAGATATTCTATTAATTATGGCTTTGGTAAAAGGTGAAAATCTTGAATTTTCTGTGTCTACAACATTGGAGAATAATACTATCCATAAAACACGGGCAAGGGAAGTCTTGGGCCTTAGGAACTGATAACGAATATGTTAGCTTAGCCTATAGGGTGGCAATAAATCACGAAAATCAATAGACGTATTGAGACAACAACTACCTATTAATATACGTTGGTGTGTCACCTTTATTAAAATAGCAACTTATGCATGTCATTAGCATGAGTAAGGCAATACCAATTATATTTAAACTTAACCTTTTAAAGGTCCGTATAATAGAGAAACTATTGTTTTGACAGATGAAGGCTACATATTTATACTGCCTAAAGGGACGTGCAGTAATTAAGTGAGGTGTTATTGGCGATTTTTCGACTCTCCCTCCTACCTTGGTGAGATGTTGTAAGATTTAGATCTACTCTCCCCCCCGTAATCTCACGTGAGATTTTTCATAATGTGTATTTTTAGTGTAAATACGTTTAAACAAACAAACAACAAACAAGCGCAATTTTGCACTATTTCTTGCGGGTAAAAAAAATCATGTAATTTGAGGAATGAGACTGGGTGAGGTTCGAACCTCTCCCTCCCTAAATGCCTCACGTAATTAATGGACTGCCTCTAATTAGCCTGGCGGGTAAGCTTGACTGGTACGCTAGAAGTCCTGCGTTCGATTGCCAGATCAACTGCAAAGATCAGATCAGATCAAAGCATTGGTTGGGAAACATTTATAGAACTTTTGGACTGGATAATAAATATTATGTTATTGGGGTTTTCTATGAAATTCTCCGTAGCAGCTCTGAATTTAGATTTGTGCCCGGCAATACGCTCACCCCCTATTACATTTAACTTAAACCTATCGGCGAACTGTGTGTTTATATTAGTACATCTCTACCAAACCCGTTTTCTTTGTTAAAAACAGACGTGATGGTATAGAAAAACCATTAACGCTTTATGATCGAACTGGATATGAAACCAGAACTTCTAGCGAAGTAGAGGAAGAAGAATCACGTTTATTATCTACCACGTGCAAGATTATCCACGTTCCATACAGGAAAGGAAGCTTATAAGGTTATCAGCGTTTATGTCGTCTGTGACTAATAGTTAATAATCCTTTTACTATTTAATGTTACTTTAACTAGCTGCCGGTTCTCATGATATTTTTTTATTACGAAACTAGGTGTTGCTTGCCACGTTGCTTGTTTTATTATATTTTATTTCATAAAAAATCGCAATCAAATATAGCTTAGCTTGGGAGTCAAACCCTGGAGCTTTTCCGATCAATAGTCACGATTGCGACCACTAGATCCATAAGATAGCTTTTAATAAGAATATAACGCTTGATATCAGTTTCATTCCACTATGAGTCACAAATAATTAGGTTGATAACGGATCTAAACTCAATATTGCAAGTATCTTAATTTAGGGCAGACAAAATCTACAGACTTGGTATGGTATTGAAAGAATTTGAGTATATTTTCTATTTATTACCTAAGTAACTTTAATAATACTTCTACGCAATCAACAATATAAAAATAATGTCATGTAATATTGCTATTCCATGTAAAATTACAGTATTTTAGCGCGAAGCTCGTCTATTAACCAGTTGTCCTAATTTTGTCCTGCGGGCCGAGGTCGTGACCTTCCCCCCCACCCCTGCAACCTAGATACCGACTGAAAACCTACGTGAGCGCTTATTTACTAGCGTCGGATATCATAGTGTGTAAAATAAATACGGGTACACTCAGGTAACCTAGAATTTGAGATGGTTTTAAAGCATTTTTAATCTACATTTTTTGTGTTTCTGAAAAGAGGGTTGTAAATGTTACTAAAGTTGTGACTAATGTTGTGCCTGTATTTTTTAAGGCTTGAAGATTATGTTGACCAAGTATATCTACACTTCTATATAATTATTTTGTATTTTAGTAAGTTTGTAATGAGTAAACTCTAAAACGACTGGACCAATTTCTAAAATTCCTTCACCATTAGAAAGCCTATCGATATTCGATACCTAACTCGTAAGGGATACAGGCGTGATGTACATACATACCACCATGCAAAGGTGTATTTATGTAATGTAATGTACAAATACCTACACCAAAACATTGTGTAATTCGGAATTTCACAGTTCACATTTTTTTATGCGTGGGGTAATACTCCTTATGCATCCCCGCTCGGAGACGCGAGACGATTATGTCGGGTTCTCCGGCCAGGTGACTAGCATACCGACTAAAACCACCACCACTACCGTTTACCGCTTAGTGGAGGGATCACGGAATCACTCGCATGATCCGTGATCCCACTACGGATCGGGGACCTCCATTGCCGGACCCTCGGGAATCGAACTCTAGCGTAGCAGAATGTTATGTTTCTAATGACAAAGATTCTGCGAAGATTGTATAGGGCTGAGAAACTTACTACTTATCTTTGAAAACAATTTTCTCATTACCAGTTATTTTAATGCAGGAAAATATCGACTCGCGACTCGGAATCGAACCTGCGTCTTCTGGTAGTGTAGTACGGGCACGTACAAAAAGATAATTTTCACATTATTAAGGTTATTAAAAGTAACAAGAATTAAATAAAAGTTGGCCTATTTACTCTAACGTGGGTTCTAAGCGCAACTCCTACGCTCGCTTCTCAGATTGAGAATTCTGCTTCTGAGAATTTAATAGATGAAATTGAAATAAGTACCTACTTATTTCAATTGGTCATTTTCTAGATTGAGAATTCACCTCCTGAGAATTTCAATTTCATCTAGCAGGTCTGAGCGTATCAGCAGCATCTGAAGCCCAAAGTTTAGATTTGGGCCCGGGTAATAAATGGGTTTGTTCACATACCGGCGAATTTGGGTGTACAAAAGTGCACCTCTGCATAAACTACTTTTGCAACGACACGACAGTACCTACGGCGTAGTCATATCGATAAAAGTTTGTCTGAAAATCCTCTTACGCAGCAATAAGCCTACTGGATCATGATGTAGAATCATAACAGCGTTAGTAGGGCGTAGCCTCGTAGACTATCCTTTTTTATCTTAATTTTTATTTTGGGACAAACAAACAAACTCTTCAGTTTTATAATATTAGTATAGATAAATAATAATAATAATAAATATTTGGGGACATTTTTACACAGCACCATCTAGTCCCAAACTAAGCAGAGCTTGTACTATGGGTACTAGACAATGGATGTAATACTTATATACTTTTTTTTTGTAAATACATCTTATTATACATAGAAAACACCCAGACAAACACAAATACTTATTATTCATCACATAAATATTTGTGTCCTGTGGGACATATGCTATGTACAATTTTGACATTATTCTTATGGGCGTTATGTCAAAATCCTGTCAAAATTGTGTCTAGTAAGCAAATCTATCGACAGATTTGATATTATAAGAACCGGCCCTACCTAAACGAAGAACCATTACCTTGTACTAAGTACTACTTGTGAATGTAATATCAAGTTTTTCTAACAATTCTCCTACGTCTACGGCAAGCCTACGAGATCATTAGGAAGTTTTCTACGACTACGTCAGATAGACGTAGTGTTTTACAAACAAGTTTCGGTCTGAAAATACCATTCGCCTCACAGGACCACGTAAGTGACATAAGTTGGCTTTGGCAATTGGCAAACATGGCGTTGTAAACTAATTTCACAAAAACTGAGTATTATATACTAATTTCCCAACAAGTACCCTTCAAGTCAAGCTTGAGTGAATATAAAACACGTAGAGGGCGAGATCGGGAGTTCCGCGTAAAATGATAAAAAAACAATTATTAAATGAAAAAAAAAAGCCTGACTGCGTAAAAAGTACTAACTAAAAACCTAAAAATAAGCTCTGTGATGTTGGAAAATGTGTTGCAGGCGGGACAAGCTGTTCATTCACAAACAAAATTGTTTCTTTGCTCGTTCTTTTTTATGATTGATTTTATTTGCTACTTTTTAGTTTATGAATCATTATAGAATCACTAGATTGATCCTAAATGATAATTTAAAATGAAAATTGATACAACTAAAGATCATTTTCAAAATCAGTTCGCACATTAAAGCGTATAAAATCCGCCATGTTGTTTTTTTTTAATTTCATGTACCCAGTGATACTCGTGCCATCAAGACGAATCTAATGAGGTGTCATTTATCTAAATCGGTAAAAATTAACATCCACGTAAAATAATAAAAATATAGCTATGTTTAAGGAACTGTTTCACCAACCCTGGATAGCTAACCACTGGATACATTAAAAAATGGAGCAAAATTTTTATGAATTTATCTGCCAAGTAATTTAACGGTAATTTATCAGAAGGTGGTGAAACAGTCCCTTAGTATTTTATCTATGTGGATTAAAAAGATAAGGAGAAAAGGGAAAAAGCTCAAAGCTTCTATTATGAAAATTTACCTAATCAAACGGGTAACTTAATAAAATCTTGAATCCTCATCTCCTCATCCAATCCCGCTGTTTCATTAGTTTATTTTATCTCAAGTGTTTGCGATAAGTAATTACAAAAGAAAAGCCTTTGGAAGGCTTCTAAAGTTATTTTTGGCTAACAAAGACTTGATTCAGTATCAAATAAAATGTCTCAGACTTTATTAAAGGTAGGTATATTTATAGAATGGCTAGGATATGGCCTACGATAAACAAAAAAGTTTGGTACCAATGACAATAGAACGTTGGTTGCTTTGGTCTAAACCATAATGTAGATAAAAAAGCTCGATTCAAGTTAGCTTAGATTTGAAAATAATAATACTTAGATTTAAAGTATGCCACAGAATTAGAAACAGCCAGGCCTTTTGCTCTGCAGAAAATCCAGTAGTTAAGTACTTAGTGTTTTGTTTATTAATTTTGACAAATAAATGACGTCTGTAACACTGAGATACCGACGACGACGATTAAAGATCCCAATAATCGATAATAATCGATATACAACATAATATTACTAGTGATGAGAAACTAAAAATTTATTAGCAGGTAAGTATCGTACCCGTAAAGGAGTATTCGCCAAAAAAAATAACAAAGCAAAACATGTTAAAACATTTTTTTTATAATATATTCATTGCATTCGAAATTCAGATTCGAAAAATAAAAACGCGCGCAACTTGATTTTCGTCAGCCATTTTGAAGTCGTTGACCTCTTTACTGCTAAAACCGTAATATTAGACATCACGCGTACACGTCTATAAAAAATAGCAGGTCTATAAAGAAAAATATTTACCTTGGCAGTGTTGGCCTCCTTGATTTAGTTTATAATCACTTTTATTAACAAACTTTTTCTTTTTGCAAGAACAGAGATAAATGCTGGTGCCACCTTGACGAAGAAATGGCATGAACTGACATGAAGTTGAGAAACGGGATACAAAAAAAAAATTGATATGTCAAAATCATTGTACCTAGGTAGTTTAAAAAAACATGATGCTAACTTATTAAGTAAATTCGATAAACAGATAAAATATATTAAAACATGGCAGTTGCGTATAAAGCCATGAAAAAATATTTATCAAAATATGATTACCTCATCATATTTTATTTTATAATAAATACATTTTAAATGTTAAATTATTAGATGGTCGACTGATGCGAACCTAAATACCTACCGACGCATACAATACGATTAATATTTTTTTTATAAATAAATAATTCAAAGCCATAATTTGATAAATACTTAAAACAACCCTAATTTAATTTGCTATTAAGATAGACTTCAAACTGGCTGATTTTGAAGAAAAAAATATAGTAGCTCTTAAACCCATTTAGAAGAAAATCATAACTTTTTTTTTAGTAAATGGTCGATAGCTGATTTTTTTTCTTGTGAAATTGCCAGAACTTTTTTATTAGTACTCCAAAAAAAAGTACAAAGAAAAAAATATTGTCTAGTAAATTTTACTGTTTACATAAAATGCTATATATAATACAAATAAATATATATGAAAGAAAATATGTTTATTGCAAACCTTTTCTAATTTCCGTAAATGTCATTTATTCATAAGAAACAAAATTTGGGTCAGTGGATACGAAACGGGGCACTATGAAAAAAAGACTTAGAAAATTTTTGACCAAAAATCGTCGCCTAGTGAAGCCTTCGGGAGCCGGTGGGATGTGGGAGTAGTAGGGTGGGGGAACATAATGGGACACCCCAGGGTCATTGACCCTGACCTCAGGGTCATTGACTGTGTTCAAGGTCATCGAACGTAAGATCATGGACAATGACCTTAAGGTCAAGGTCACTGTCCAAGGTCAAGGTCAAATTTCGGGAATTCATTGTCCGCTACTATCAGGGGTTCTAAAAGGTCAATGTTCATGGTCAGTGACCTTGAGGTCCAGGTCAAGTTGCCTTTGGGGTGAAGGACAAGTATAGGCAATAGTAATAAGGCGTAGTTGACGGAGCCCCGCTTCGCGGGGCTCCTTCTTCCGGGTGGTTTAAAAAAAAAAACCACGAAGGGGATGGCGGGGTCTTCTCTTCTAACCTAACCTGTCCGAGTTGGGGTGCCCCAAGTTCCGAGCTCGCTTCGCTCGCTCTTGCATCCTAAATTCTCCTAGTACAGTAATATTATTGTATTTTGTACCGATCCCTTCGACATCGTTTTTATGACAAACGGCTGGTCGGATCCAAAAAATACCAAGACGCTTTTAGCCTTATATTTATGTGTTATATACGATAGAATCACGAAATCAACGATTTGCGAAAATCAAAAAAAAATAATTTAAAAATTTTCTAAGTCCCTGACGCCTTTATAAGTGGAACCCTTCGACATCGTTTTTACGAGAAACGGCTGGTCAGATCCAAAAAACACCAAGAGGCTTTTAGCCTTATATTTACGTGTTTTATAAGATAGTATCGAGAAAATAAAAGATTTGCGAAAAAAAAAATTTTTGGCAAAAAAATTCTAAGTCTTTTTTCCTCAGTGCCCCGTTACGTACACTCCAACCCAGTTCTCGCCAAACTTATTGTCTCCGATTTTTACGGTCAACCCGGGCAATAAGTTTGGTGAGAACTGTACCTAGTATTTACATCTAGCCGACATGTATACCTGAATGCGGTATAAAGCCATACGACCGTACAATATCAATTCAATTTTCCGCGTAATTGACTCAGATAACAACAAATTACATATCTTTGTAGCGGCACATCGGTATTACTGCGTGTATATTACTATGTATTGTTAAATATAACATACCATGACGCCTATATACCCCGAAACGTAAGGCAGAGCTTTATCTTATCTTGCTATGGGGGCTGATATAACCAGCAACACTTCGATCCAATGCGATCTTTTGTATTGTCCCCATTACTGTAGGTATATTCCTTACTCTTTGAAGACGTGGTTGACGAAGGAGGCTAACCCACTGAGAGGAAGGAACCTAAAATCTTCCGGCTTCGGGTACCCGTTGCCGAGAAGAGTCATCCGTTTCGTCGCCAGGACGTCACAATCGCACAGGATGTGCTGCACAGTTTCCTTGAATTCACCACAGGCTCTGCAGTCGTTATTCAAAGCTAGCTTCATTTTATGGAGCATGTCATTTGTGGTGTAGTGCCCAGTAAGGGCTCCAATGACAGCTCGGGCTTTGTCCCTTCTGTTGCTCAGAACGAATTTAGAGACTCGTGTGGTGCTGCAGCCAAGGAAACGTCGTGAGTGTTCTAACCAAGGCAGAGGCTTACTAATATACACCCACAAGGTATGTTTAAGTCCAATGTGATAAGGGACAAGTTTATTGCTATTGACAGTGTGTGTACATTAGTACACCTCTGCCTATCTCATCGGCGAATACAGGTTTGATGGAAGATGGTATTTTATATTTTGCAAGGTGTAGTATGGAACCTCGTGACGATGCGTGCCTTTCCAAGATAACAGCAAAAAAAAAATACATTAGTGGTATAATTATTCCCCTAAATGTTTCACAGCTTCCTCTTGGGGCTCAGCCAAGCTATATTTGTATAATTATCATACATGCTATTGTCGGACTTCAGGGAATTGTAAATAGGTGTTTATTTATAACAATGCGTTGTATCATGACTTTACATACGTAGGATAAGAAAAAAAACAGAGTATATTAGATCGTATCCTATCAAAATCAAACTGCTTAAATTTTAAATAATATTTTTTCCGTTTAAGGAACGACCCCTTATATTTTTTCATAATATTTTCTTAATTTTTAGGGTCCCGTAACCGAATGGTGCCATCGGGACCATATTACTAAGCCTCCGCTGTCCGTTCCTCCTGTGTCTGTCAGTGGGTTGTATCTCATGTGTAGCTTGTCTGAATAAATGTGTTTTTCTTTCTACTTCTTTCATTAAACGTAATAGATAGAATTTTTTTTTAGTTTCTAGTTCTAGTGCCACTATAACGGCAAATACAAATTTTTATTGAATTAAAATTGAACTTTTTGTATGGACCTTGAGTCTGCAATAAAGAATTATTATTATTATTATTAAAATGCTACGGAACCCTTTATGTACGGGTCCGACTCGCATTTGACCGGTTTTTATGAACAATCATTATGAAATACTTTTACAATGGGACAAATACTAAATCGATCTTTACACATACATTTTCCTTAAAAGCTTTGAAACCCTATCGCATTTAAAGTGTCCATTCAATAGTTTTTACCTTTGCGTAATAAATTATATACAGCTGCAGATAGACAAATAGAAAAATCCTGAACAGATTCAAATTCAAATATTTTATTTCAATTAGACCATATAAAGAGGTACCTACTTTTGAAAAGTCAAACTAGTTGCACGGTTCCAAAAAGTTGAACTTATGGAGAAGAGCCGGCAACAAGAAAGTTCAGGTACTATGCCTGAAGGTTAAAAAAAATTAAATACGGTCTCCCTTTATTTAGAACAAGATAGTACAATGTTAATGTACTCGTTTGCTCGTTTGTTGACTTCAAATAAACATTTTAATGATAGATTTGTATTAAATATTATCTTGGTTTAAGTATCAGCTTTAACTAGGCTGCTTGTATACGCTAAGAAACGTCGCCGGGCCTATGCAAGAATTCGTGTCGTTTCAACACACGAACTGCATACACGACAAAAATTTTGTCGGATCTATAAGCACGAAACTTATGTACTTTTCGGGCCTATAGGCCCGGCGACTTAGCGTGTACAATCACGAGCAAAAACATGTATCATCATCATCCTCCTGCCCTTATCCCTATTCACTTGGGGTCGGCGCTATTAGCCGTCATCTCATCATTCACTTCCTTTGTGGTCATATCCTTTATCACACAGTCCATCCATCTTTTCTTTGGTCTTCCTCTTCCCTTATATCCATCCACATTCATGCTTAAAACCTTTTTGGTAACATGCTCTTCACTTCTACGCATCACATGTATAAAAAACAAAAAGCAAAAACATGTATACGCTAACAAAAGTGCTAAAGAAATTTTCTCTTAAAGTACTAATAGAACTATTGTGATATTACGAACACAGTATTTACGAACCAGTACTAGTGACATTGGTGTTACCTGAAAGTTGTAATCGCTCATTCATAAAAAAAAATGGTTTAGCACTTTTGTTATTGATTATATGGCTGTGCTCGTGACTGTACAAGCGCCGTAAGAATAATGTTAAGATGCTCATTCAGCTTAACTTAACATTAACCTGTATTTTATTGTATTGTAAAAACTAAAAAGATGTATTATTTTTAAAATATGTTGGTTACCGTCAAAAATAAAACTACAAACACTTCAGTTAAACGTTTATTGTTACTGCAAGTTTTTACTTATAATCAATACTTTGTCGCGTCACGTCGCGACAATGAAATAGTCTTGATACTTGACAGTCAGTAAAGTGGATCCTTCAGCAACAATTGACATCAAACATGAAAACCTAATTATCTGCGACACATAATTCGTTAACACGGGTTTATTACCCTATAAAAATAAATTACAATCCCATAAAGGGTAGTTTAGAAGTTTAGACTTAACTGGTGGCATAATGACGTCACAAATATTGTCGTTACAAAATATATTTGAAAGAAATCGCGACAGTAGGCTATAAGTTGACTGTTTGGAAAAGATGACCATAATTTTCGGTAAAAAATAACTAAAACTAAAACTTTAAACGCTCATATTTTAAGACTTTTTAGTCGATTTAAATATTTTTTCAGTACTACAGAAATTATAGATTTATAACTTAGCTTGTTTTTATTAAATTCAACACCAGTCATATACCCTATTGTCGCACAAGACCCCAACAAGTAACATTCTATAGCGTCTTGACACTTGGCACACGAACGACATGAGTACTTGCAAATTAACTCATTAAGGATAAATTTGCATAAGTCTCTCCAGTAGGTCACCGTTTCTTTATTAAATGAATATTAAAACCGATGGCAGACGTGGTGATAGAAAGTGGAAGCGGGCTATAAGCCTGGAGACCAATGAAGGGCAGCAGTAAATAGCGTCTGGTAACAGGAAAGGTATGCCCTGTTACCAAACGTCCCTCGTGGACCTATGGAGGTGCATCACATCACGAAATTCATCCAATTTGATTCATCAAAAGTGTCACAAGGAAAGCGTATACACAAGTGTGTAGACTTTTATGTGGATGATGATGATCAATCTCATACGTTTCCATACTGTTCATGACGCATGAATGCCATAGAATGTCTCTTGTCAGGGTGCATTCTAAACCTTTCTTCACATAAAACATTGATAACTCCTTGTACTACGGCCGTAGTTGGGTAATGTCAAACGTTAATTTAATTATTACAACACAATCAAATGTTGGGTTGATGCATACCGGTTGACGCGATTTTCAAACGAGTGGTACCAGTGGTATGGGTAAGTTTTGGCCAAGTATTTCAGGAAAAAAGAAAACAATTATTTAAACAACATGTAACAAAAACGATACTTTCAGCTGATAGCCTTTTAGCTGCTTTTAGATTTCTTCAAAAGTTAAAACTCTAGCTAATTTGTAAAAAATTACAATAAAAAAACTTATCATTTACTAGCTGTTGACTGCAGAACCGCTCGCGTCCCAAAAACGATTATTAATTAGAAGCTTACGTCCTTCCACAAGAAGAAATCCATCTCCTTTGTTGGAATATGTTCAGCAGATTAGGCGTAAAAAGGGAACCCACACACACAACAGAGTTATTACGCATTTACGACATATAGTAGCAAAGGCGGGCGGTCCGGTCACCCCTCGTAAGTACCTAAGTACCTGGTGCACTGGGTCGTGGAGTCGTGAATTAGTAAACTATCGCCTTACACTTCCGATCGATGTTTTACAATTACCTTACTGTAAAGACCAATATTTTTGTTACATCTTGCATAATATTACAGTAAATGAGTTTAATACTTAGAAGTTTTCCCACGAGAAAAGCTTTGGCCTTTCCGTTCACATAACTATGACTTGAAACCTGAAAGTACCTACCTATGTTACTTTTCTACTGTCATAAATAACACTTGAAGTTATTCTAGACTCCATTTGGCAATATATTACCAAGTTCGAAAAAAATGTTCGATACTCCAAAACTTTATTAATCACATATTTCTTACTGATTTCTGACACTTACGCGAATACTAGACATTGAAATAAAACTATTTTTTACGTTATATTGATATTATTTTAATAGCTGTTAGTAATTGAAACGTCAAGATGCCTACCACCTTAGTCACCCGTGACCATGGACGCTGTAAAGGGTCCGAAACGTCGGGATTAAAATAATATCTATATAACGCGATAAAATCCGTAGAAAGTAGATTTATTTCAACACATATTTCTTTATCATTTGTTAAATCAACATAAAGTTGCATCGTAACATCCATCGCATAAGACGTACCGAAGCCGTAGTGCCAGTGACAAGCAACACCAGTCAACACATAAAAGATCTTCACGATTTTTCCTTAAATTACAAAAATATCTAGAAAATTCTTTAGTCCGCTGTTACTCAGTTCGTTCTAGAAGTTTCCTCACAAGCCTCCAGTCCTCCATGATGTCGGCGTCGGGTAGCATGTACACCACGTAGGGCGGGGCCACAGTGACCTGTCTCCGGCGTCTCTTGCGGCCCCACTCGGGCCCAGTGGACCAGAGGTCCACCGTGTGCCGTTCCTCCTCCAACTTCTTGATCTTTTCCAGGATTTCTTCTTTAAGGTTCTCGTAGCTCAGCCACTTTTCACTCTGTTGACAATAGAGATAAAGTTTGTTCAGACGTGTAGATTTATGTATCAATGATAATATTAATTATTCGTGAACGTGGGTTGTTTATATAATGAAGCTTTAAATATCAAAGCTTTTGTATATTATGGGTTAACATTTACTTTAGAAATGTTAGTGTGTTAATTTTAACAAGAATTTGAATGACTTGCGTCTTTGAAATTATCATGGGTTAAGCTAAAGAAAAAAGTTGGACCGTATAAAAGTTTTTTTAACTATGTTTATCACAAGGAATAGTTTTTACGTACTCTTCAGAATTAACTTATGTCTATAATTACAATTAAAATATAATTTTGATAAAGAGTATCAGAAGGAAGGTCTAAATAAAGTATCGTAATGCTATTAATTTCGGTCAGTCTTTACGTAGGAAATAAGGAAATTGCGCAGTAAAATTAACTGAATTTATATACTATTATTGGAACTTATGAATACATGTAACTTGTACAGAATATTCTTTATTAGTGTGGAATAAATGAAGTTCTATATGCCTATTAAGTACCGAAGGACCAATGCGTCATACAGGACCAGAAATATAATAACGAATTATTTGGTAACCTATTTGGTACGTGTGTGTTGTTTTCAATAAAATGAATTATTTTCATTATAAAGGTATATAATAATAACCATACAAATTGAAAGAACTAGAAAATAATACCTGGTATTACAATTTTCCATTCCTTCGATAAATTAATGAAACTTTAAAGGTAAACATAATATATTATTTGATGTTCTCGGAACCTAAGCCGTGTACGTCATAACGTGGGCTGAGCGTCGCGCGCGCAGGGCAATTTTACCAAACCGGTTCTGTCTTCGCCCGTGATGAATTTACCTGACACTTTATTGAAAAAAACACCGGGCTGTCTGACGGACCGAGTTATTTTTGGGTTTTATTGCAAATTTCAAAGATTGAAGGCGTTTGAATGCATAATAAAAATGTTGGTATGGGTACCTCGCTTTGTATTGATTGGTACCTGTACCTACACATTATATATATCAAAGAGATACACATTATATATACAAAGAGAATAATATAATGTAGATATAGATTATATAGATTTTCAATTAAGCTTTCCAATTCTGTGTTATCTATCGCATCCAAAACATTAATTTATACAAATTACCTATACACGATATCCCAATATTATTTTGTTTTTTCTAAAGATCCTTCTCTGGAAGACTCCTTCGTATGCTGCTTGTACTTTAACTTTGTTGGGGTCGGCTTCCAGTCAAACTAAATTTAATTAAATATCAGTATAAATTAGTGAATCCATTGCCATTTGAAACCAAACTATATCTTGAGAATAGATGATTGTCTGATTCTCACAGTACTAATCATCACTAAATACCCGCGCTACGGTTACGTTTCTTCAGACGGCTGATCTCAGAAAAATAATGTATGAATTTTCTTATGGTTTATTACCAATAGAAGGAGGGATTGTCAAGGAAGAATATAGGCTTATTTTTGAACCCCTGCGAAGCGTGGGGCGGATGGCTAGTTATTTAATATTTGACATAACCACCGTCATAAGTAATGTGGTCAGCAACCCATAAGTTAACCACGTTAATAGTAAATTTACATTGCAGAAACAAAAAAACTAAATAGATCAATTAATTCGTGAGTTATGGTTATAGCTGATAAGTAGTTCTACAAAGTAACTTGGTTACTATCAATTAAATTCAATCCAATTATATGGTGCATTGAGTTCCACCCCATGTACAGGATGGTAAAAAACATGAGTATACGTCAATGGTAGGGCGGTGGGGCGCGCTCAGGTAGATCGCGATCAATGGCCTACTAATAATAATATTCGCACATCTGCCGACGAAGGACGCAGCGCAGGAGCATGCGCGTCATGCGCTGAGCTCTACGTAATATGAGATTTGAGATGCGTATTTGTTTTGTTGTCACAACTGTGCGGATCAAAATACCTGGCTATGAAAGAGATGCACTCAGTTTGCAGATTTATTACTGGTATGGGAACAACCTAGGGACTGGGTAAGGTAAAAACCATAGGGATGGATCTGACTTTTAGAAAAAAAAAAATGCTTTTAGACCTCTTAATTAACAGGTATACACTAAAAAGAATATCTGATCAGCCTCCTAGACTTTTTCTCAACTGTTATAGGGTTGGCTTCCCGTCTAACCAGATGTTCTCTGAGGATATATCCAGGCAGTGGCAACCGCAGGTTAACCTTGCAGACCAGACGTTGCTCGATTGATCAACGTAGTTATATTCTACATTTATTCTTCTTATGGTCGTGCTTATCTTTGGAAAGTAGCCATACCTGATTTCCCTAATACTACCTATTCATAGTTTAGTACCTTTTGATACGATTTTAAAAAGGGAAAGGGTATCATTTTCTCTACAATAAAGTTTTATTAATGTGGCAGCCCTCAAGTGCTTATTGTGTTCTTAAACAAAAATTACGGCGTCGAACAAAAAACAAAGGATTCATAACCTCGAGTTTGTTCCAATGTTTTTCTTTCAGTTGATAAATGTTTTTACGCTGTTGTGCTGTCATTCTTCATATTTTAACGCCTTACAGTAAACAAAGCTGTTTTTCTTAACTTAAATACTGTCTGTATCCCCCAAAAGGGTTGTAAATTGCAATTCCCTAATTATTTTCATTTTTTTTTAATTATTATTTATCTTCCACAAATTAATATACAGCAATACATCAGTGAAAATTAGAATTTGTGGGAGATTGAATAGACTGTTGCCTAAACTAAGGCAAGGGCTGTATCTTAGATTAATGCGTATCAATAGCAGCTACATACATTATGACACCATGTCATGTATCTGGTCTTAAAATCTATAAAAATAAGGCCTAGCATGCTATCACATTCACGTCTGTATTCCACAAAGGGTTAAGCTAATCTCCACCACAGTTCGCCGGTATGTTGAGGTCCCATTATACTGGGGACAAGAAAGAGAAAAATAAGGCAAATAATTATGTACTTATGTATCAGTATAATTACATAACATTATACACTGTACTTGTTCCAGTTCCCTGCCATAGGGGATAAACCTTACAGCCAAATTCAAATATCGGCCAGATACTAAAACAAAAAACCCTCTTTCTTTCCTCGACTTGAGCATCAAACCCAGGACCTTACACGAAGCAAATAAGCTTGCGTCAACACTATACCAATAAGGCAATTAAATTACAGTTCGTATATAAATAAAACAGAATGATGAATGCATAAACGTTTTTCATCACGTGAATGAAACAAAGTAACATGCAATGTAAAATGCAATATCTTTTATGTAAAGTAATAAAGATGAAGCATATCATCACGCCTGTACTCCCGAAAAATAAGGCAGCTTTGTGCTTTGTTTTTTCGTTATTTTATACACACGTAATAGAGGGCGATGCCATTGCAATTAGGCGGGTATAATTTCAAATTCACACAACTGAATTTTTTTATCGAAAAACCCCTGGAACACTTTTTTCGATCTAGGAAACTAACATTAACGAACAGGAAACGTTGGTCCTAATATCCGCAAGCGTTTCCACTGATTTCATTGTTTCTATAACCTTGTGGTCCTTTGTAACAACAAAGGACCACAAGGTTATAGAAAAATTTAAGTACTGCGTCAATCTAAAATTAACTCTTAATCATTAAAATAAAAGATTTTTAATCATTCGAGGACCATATTTAAGCTCTTGAGGACCATTAATGGTCCTGGTGATGCAGTTAATACCAGTCTACGGTTGTTTGTCGTACATATTGGAACAATAACATCACAATAAGTATTGTTCATAATAAAATCTGCAAATGTTCAGTTTTAGTTTATAATCTTGTGAAAAAACGTAAGTCAATATTTCATGAGAATTAATAGGTATAATCGGGCTGCATCTTATAAAATACTTAAGTTTAAAGAACTAAAATGATAATTTAATCGCGCCTATATTTATTTTACTTCCTCCCCTATATAAGATATAAGGAGCTATTGATCATTCAAATAATTTCTTTCGACATACATTCCATAAGGTTACCAGAATAGTTACAAACATAACCTCAAATTCCATTTACACGATTCTATAATGTTTTAAAACCACGCTCGTGTCTCGTTCGTTCCACGTTCCCCATCGCTTGATTACAGCGCGTCGCTTTAGTGCGCATGTGTGCGTCATGCCGCGCGTCCCGTGCGCCCGCGCACAACATGGCGGCCACGCTGCGCACATGCCATTTCCGGGAAACGCGCCGCGCCAACCGACGCCACCGCCATCTTGTTTGGTTGCGCGGTAATTTATGTATGGGTTGTATTGTATGACAAGCTTCGAGTATTGATATCGCATTGATTAGAGCGAACTTGTTGTAGTGATTAAAATGATTAAGTAACTTTATATCTTGTTTAAGATAAACGTAAGGTAATTTTTTAATTATACTTTTATACATGATAGATTCAATTAAAAGTCCTTTTGCTGTATGAATGTGTATGGAATTGTGGATTGAATAGGTACGTATGGTTATAATGTTGTGCCTATGCATTTAAAAGGCTATAACGTTA
Organism: Acronicta psi; assembly: GCA_946251955.1. Taxonomy (NCBI): domain Eukaryota; kingdom Metazoa; phylum Arthropoda; class Insecta; order Lepidoptera; family Noctuidae; genus Acronicta; species Acronicta psi. The sequence continues at coordinate 12,119,790 of OX276481.1, forward strand.
AATTTAATTTTTACTTACCTATAGCATAGTGTAATAAAAATGGAGGGGCTCGTAGCTTAGTTATAGCAACGCTGATCAACCGATCTGCAAGGTTAAGCTGCGCTTGCCAAGGTCAGTCTGTGGATGGGTGACCATTCGTAACACATCGAGACCCCTCCGTGCCTCGAAGAGCACGTAAAGCCGTCGAACCCGGTTGTTATACGTACACCTATGACAATCGTTATTGGAAGTCAGAAGCCCAAAAGGTCTGACAACCAGTCTATTCTTCGATATCGGTATTGCCCAGAAATTGGGTTGCGGAGGTCTGATGGCAGTAACTTCGTGTAAAATATGCCGTATCATTCAGCCGCATCTGGTTTGACTGGAAGCCGACCCCAAAATGATTGGGAAAAAGGCTAAGAGGATGATATAGCATAGTGTAATAATTAGATTTACACTGTGGCTTTAAGGTCAATTAGTAGCGACAATAGACAAAACATGGCTTTGACAATCTAGAGTTCTAGAAGGTCAAATTTTCTTTATTTAATTACAACAGTTCTCGAGATAATTACGCAATAAATACATATTTTGCCTTATTCGGGATAAAACAACAAGATGGACTTTTTTCCTTACAGTACCGTAAGCTTCGCCCATAAAATAAAACATTTAATTAGAGAACAATTAAGTAAGTATTATTGTAGAGTTAAATCTGAGCAAATGTAAGCCGCGCCCGCGCCAGTGTACACATTACGTCATAGACAAACAGACGACATAGCTATGTATTTTTATACGTATGGCTATTGTTTGGATGCTTAAATTAAGTGTTAGATAACAAATTAATAGGATGGATGGTAGAGTATTAAAATGGTGGTCTCATCTTTTAGAATGCTTTTAGTAATGGTGTTATTGTAAAATCCATATTAATATTAGTGGAAGTCGCGATCTCTAGTTTCTGTCTACCTCTACGGGAAAAAGGCGTAAGTGTATGTTTGTAAATATTAGTGCTTGGGCGACTAAGCTCGGTAAGGGTAGCAAATTGAGAAAACGATTTTTCTCTTAAGATATTTTTCGACCCATAAATCCCCATATTGCAACTTTCATCGAAATCTTTACAGCAATTTAAAAAACGTAATTGCTTAGGTATTCAATAAAGTAAAATACAAAATTTGCGTATTTAATAATATAGGATAAATGCCTTAGTAAGTCTCTCTGTTTTTGGGTACAAACCTATAAATAGATCTTGATAACATTTGAAAAGGAGGATAGATTGCATCCTGAGGTCTACATAGGCTTTCAAAATCAAAATAGTTTTATTTTCGCATAGACCTTATGCAGGCACTTGTGAAATGTCGAAACTAGGCGCACGGTTCCAAATTAGTCGTTTCCTATGGAGAAGAACCGGTAAGAAACTCCATGGTTACCTACTCTTTTAAATTTTGGTTTTTTACAGTGACATCTGATACAATAGTTTAAGAATACTTTACACAAGTATGAGAAAACAATCTAGAAAATTTTGCAAAATCTAATACAGAATATTTAAGGAAATAAAATACAGCTAGGCTTAAAATATATGTCTGAAGAGTTTTCCCATTTACAAAGCGTGAAGCTAAAAAAATATATTATATAAAGCAATTGGCAGTATTTCACCAGGGTATTGTAATTATTCCAAGCAAGAGTAAGTATCAAGTAAAAAACTATAAAGATTTAAAATATAAAAAAAGCCTTTAAAAGCAATTTGGGATGCGATTGAAACCACGGGTAATAGATAGTATATCGAATGTAGGCGTAACAGGTAACAGACAAACAGTTTCGCATTTATAATATTAGCGCGGGAGTGCGGATTACAAGTTTAGTACTAGGAGCCGACTTCCCCAATTAAGATATAGTTTATGGAGACGAAATAGGGTCTCCATACACTTATCGGCTCGGTATCAGCCGGTGGGAAAAAGCTTTATTGACGATTGCGATCTTTTTTATGTATGTTGCCTTTGACCACTAACTCACCTGGTGTTAAGTGACAATGCAGTCGACAATGGAGCACGCTTGCCTAGAAGCATCCTATTCACTCGTAACTGCAATGAAGACTCCCAGGTTTAACGTATCTCGGAGATACAGCAAAGAGTTCCATTCCCTAGCAGTTCGCGTAAGAAAGGATATACAACGATAGACGCGTATTGGCGTAAACGACGTCTTTCGGTTCGAAAATCGTGACGCGAAATTCGGCTTTTCCGAGTAGCGTGGTGATTCGTACTCGTGTACTATTTCACCGTCGACACATATGTGGGATGACCCTTATCTTAAATTGTTGCGAGTTTGCGACTTCTATCTATAAATTGTACTAATCCTACTAATGGATACACAGGGGTACAACATTGTAGTTAATAGGGGTTTTGGAAATTGGTAAAGTGGTCATGGTCATATAAATCTTATATTTTAACTAGGTATATTATACTTTTTTTTTTATACACTATGGGCTTACGTTTGACCACTACTTTCCCAAGCCCGGTTAAGATTCCAAAGCTCCTGAGCTAGAATCTACATCCGTCCTAAAAAAAAAAAAAAAACCCCTACTTTGGCGGTGGTAAGCAACAGTGCGGTCGACGATGGTGCACGCTTACCCAGTAAGTACCTATTCACTCGAGTTTTGAAGACCGCCAGATTATATTTTTCCGGAGACATACGCCGGCAACGAGTTCCACTCTTTAGCGGTACGCATGATAAAAGTGTTAGCAAATCGCTTCGTGCGTAACGGTGGGATGTCAACCATGTAGGGGTGGTGCATCACCGAGCGTCTTGTTGTCCGATGATAGAAGGGGCTTGGGGGAATTATATTGTGTAATTCCACTGCACACTCACCGAAACGCAACCGGTAAAAAACAGACAGGCCTACAACCTTGCGCCGATGCTCAAGGCTCTGAAGTTTAGCTTCAAATAACGAATCGTGGCCAATCAGCCTCTTGGCAGGCCTCTCTATGGCCTTAAGAGTTTCAAGCTGGTATTTGGCCGATCCATCCCAAAGATTGTATTATTTTAAGCATTTTCCGTGCTAAGATTAAAAGTATATTTTTTTTATAAACGTCACCTTTAAGACGTAAATTACAATGTGAAAGAAGATTTCGACTGGCGAGCGGGGCTCGCGGTGGCTTAGTGGTCAAAGCGTCTGGTGTACCGAACCAGAAGACGCAGGTTCGAATCGTGACCGCCAGCCGATGTTTTTCCTTTATTAAAAATAACTAGGTATATTATAATTAACAATTAAGCAAAATATTGTGAGATGGTTTGGCCATGTCGAGAGAATGAATGAAAGGCGTTTAACAAATGGTATTTATTTTGCTGCCTATCATAAACCGTAACTTTTTCCTGACAAAGAAGATTTGGTTTATAGACACAGATTTTTTGTTTTCATTTATCATCACAAATTCACAACAATAGTAAATGCCAAAGGAATCGCCAGTAGTGAACGCCTGAGAAAGACATATAGGTACACATAAATAAACCTATCTACCTTATTGGACCTTCTAAAAGGTCAGGTGAGTTGTAAAGAACAACAATTTATTTAATTATTAAAAAAATATGTATGATTTCAAACGTAAGCGTTTATTTTACCATCAATTAGACCTATTTGATGTATCCTACGTAATTTTTGCTTTGTTACTGGCAAGTTTACATCTTGACTAGAGATTATTAAAAATAGACATTACAATAACGCCACATCGTACTTCCAAATAATGTACGATTGTCCTTTATATGGATAGTGACGTAACTACATATCCGAAGCACACAATTTTCCCGGAACATTGCATGAGGCATCAATTTGCGCAATCTGACTCATCAATATTGTCGCGCGCAGATCTGAAGGCTTAGAGCATTACCAGTATGAATCATAGGATTTTTGTAGCCATCATAACGTAGATACGGGCTGTTTGCGAGCTTACTTTGTGCTGAAATCAGAAAATGTCTATATGATCAATTTAGATTTTTTAACATGGGTTTTCAAATAATGCGTTACCAAAAAGGTTTTGAGCATGAATGTGGGTGGATATAAGGGAAGGGGAAGACCAAAGAAAAGATGGATGGACTGTACGAGACCACATATGAATTGGATGATGAGATAGATGTATAGAAGAAAAAGACATACTGCGCAGAACCCAAGAGATTTGGGATCTTGCCAGGAGGAGGATGATGATGGTTTGACATAAAAAGGTTCAGTATTATTAAGTACTTGCACTAGCTGTGCAATTTTCAGGTAAAAGGAAATGAAATAATCTATATTTTGTTTGTTGTGGACCAAATTGAGGCACATAAGCTTGAACTCTGTGCAATAGTGCTAAATGGCTAGCATAATATTGCCCTTTTAGCTCTTCTATTGAAGTGAATTGAATTTTACGAATTTACGAAACGAAATGAACTCACGACCTCGTGATCAGTAGTCCGGTACTCGAACCACTAGACCACAGACGTCGTCAACAACATTTTGCAATTATTAATTATTACTCCGCTCCTATTGGTCGTAGCGTGATGATATATAGCCTATAGCCTTCCTCGATAAACAGGCTATCTAATACTGAAAGAATTGTTTAAATCGGACCAGTAGTTCCTGAGATTAGCGCGTCCAACCAAACAAACTATTCAGCCTTATAATATTAGTATAGATAGGACACAAAATGTTTATAATAGTTTCAATAATACGAGATACAATACATGCATACATGTGATCTTGTCGCTTATCTGTCTATCACGCCACACGTGACGTGTGTCGTGTCGACTTATCACACACATGAAGTTGTATGTTATACGTCATAAGACTAAATGCGGAACGTTTACAAACTGCAGTCAAGTGTGTGTGTTTTAGTTTGTTCCTCTTGTTTATTGATAGTGGTTAATTATGTCTATTAAAATATGTTAATGAATAGTCGTTTCATTCCCAGGTCGAGCAGTCTTATTATTTATTTGAAACAAGCTTTCCGCAAGCGCATTCGTCCGCGTGGTAAAAAAAAAATTCTCCGTTTCTGCAACATTTTTCATTGATACTCCGCTCCTATTAGTCATAGCGTGATGATATATAGCCTACAACCTTCCCCGATAAATGGGCTATCTAACATTTAAAGAATTTTTCGAATCGGTCCATTAGTTTCGGAAGATTTAATGGTTTGTTTGTTTGTTCCTCTATTTAATATTATTAGTATAGAATTATAGATATAGATTCTTATAAGAACGAAGTTTGGATTTGTGGACAGTTATGGCTGGCATACATAGGAACTGTCTCCTGAGGTACAGGCTAACAACCTAGTTCAGGTGGTATAGGATCCCGCTACACTTACAACGACCGTCACCGAGCTGGTTAATGGATGGAAAGTATTTAACATCCAATTAAATATGTCAATAAATATATTGCAAATGGGTTGTCTAAAAAATTTTCGTTCCTGAATATGATTATTAAACATTTCACCTGTTTGGTTAATATTTGAATTTGAAATTCTAAATCAGTTTTATTTATTTGTATAGATTATTTCTATCCACTAGAAGATATTGCTAACTGCGCAATCCGCAATAAAATATTAATATTAATTACAATGACCATAAAATAAATAATAAAAATAAAAAAGTTACGGAGTACAAAGAAATAAAAAATATAGTTGTATAACTTTTGACAGTAATTAATAGTTTGATTTGATATAAGTATATAATCTCTTATCATTAATATACATAGTAAATAATTTAGCATTAAGGTCGTGAATTAACTAAAGGACTACTTAGGTATTTTTTAAATTTATTTTTTATTTTTATTTTTAGTCACTACCTACCGTTCCTTATTTAATTATTTATTTAACGTTTCTTATTAATCCTTCAAAATAAAAATAATACCTTTTGATCTTTTTTTTTCAATTTCAGTAAATGTTAATTTCGTAGCATCAAATTCTAATGTACCAATACGGGGCTACGAATGTAACATTTTTTTTCATTATAATGTTTACATATAAGATACATGTGGGTGACTTACATACACCACATACATTAAAATAATAAAATGAAATACACTCAAGAAACAATAGCAAAAATATACAAAAAAATTAAGAATATAACACATTTTTTTTATATAAAATTAAATAAATATTTAAATAACATTATTGTCTGTACCTTTAATATGTTAATAATTAGAAATATACAGTATTATACATTATATACAAATATACATATGTATAAGTAGTACATATTCCATTTCGTAGCACTGGAGTTGCTACGAAGTTGCTACGCGCTACGAGGTCACTGATCGATCGGAGAACAGACATCCGAAGTCCAGATTACTTTTTTTATGCGAGCCCATGCTGAAAACCTACTTTCGTTTATATTTTGCTGTATTACGTAATTTAGAACCTTATGGCTACGTAATAAGATACAATTGTGTGTACACGTCGCACATTGTAAATTTTAGGTTTTTTTTTCGTAGCCTATTTAACAGTGCTATTTACGGCACATAAAGGATGGATATTTATGTTTTTAACAGATTAACCCCGTTATAGACTAAGTTCATGTGTTGGAGTTTGAGTTAAGGGCAATGTTAAATTTAAATGTCAACCAGTTTTTTAGACTTCGCGTTATGTAAGATTAGGGCTTATGAAATAAAAACATTTTCGTGTAATTTGAACTTAGCATATTAAAACTCACTGTTTAAGTATTTATAACGGAACGTTAAGAATTATGAATATGAGTAGTACTGGCTAATTTATTTAGGTGTTGTATAAAAGCGTACCAACTCAAATGAGTTCCAGTATAAGTTGAACTGCATATTGTTACCAATCACCAGGTGGTGTGGTTCAATTTATGTTGGAAACTGTAAGTGGTAATGTCATGCTATATTAATTTGAAATATTTTCTTTGTTAGACAATGTGAACAAAAAATTTGTCTCACAAAAGAACTGGTTTCAAATTCTACTCACTCTCTTCACGAAATCTCAAAAGCATAAGGCCTATTTTTGAGGTGCAGAACATCCTGCCTATAGACTGCCGTACAGACTAAAACCCGCACATGGGACATTCATCACGACCAAAATATACCTACATAATTTATAAACATGAAGTTTGAAATTTAGCATAAATAGTTGGTAGGTTACATCCGCGGTAATAAAGGTAAGTGGCAAAAACGAGATTAATGCAGTTCTTGTATGGGCAGTAACAGGTTGAGATATTTTCATATAAATATCTACGCATTCAATAACGTTATTTTGCACAATATCTAGATACGTGCAGCCACCGTATCTATTATAATCGCTGATAACCGTTATCTTAATCCCCGCTAATCTTTCCATTCGGTTGTGATGCAATATTGTTATTTATACAATATGTTTAAAAAACCCTGTCTGATCCGAAAGGGGTATATAGGTATCCCAATCACAGTACAATTTATTTTTATTTTTTTATTATGTTAATGAAGTTTTAATCCACGATTTAAAAAAATGTGACAATCTTTATACAATATGTTTAAAAAACCCTGTCTGATCCGAAAGAGGTATATAGGTATCCCAATCACAGTACCAAATATTTTTTATTTTTTTATTAATGTTAATGAAGTTTTAATGCACGATTTTTGTACAAAAATTACCTACCCAAAATCTAGCAAATTTTCTTGATATGACAACACTATCACCCGCCGTGGTATATTTGGCACCTGTGACGATTGCCTCTGTGGCAAACCTAAAATGATTTATAAAAAAAAAAACGGATATTTTTTTTACTTGTAAACTAAAAAGGATTACATAAATGTAATCTAATATCGATACCTAATAATACCTTCACGGATCGGACAGGGTTTTCTTAACATGTTGTATAAAGCTCTTTATAATGAGCAAAATTATCATGACTCTTGACAACCTCGACAGGCCTCTTCAAGGTGGCGAGGCGAGGCACATGTCTACTGCGGCTATTGACAGATCTGGTGGTGACTTTTAAGCTGGCCACAGTTTATGGCGGCAAGAGGTCTGTTGCGGCACCAACAAATCACACGGCATCAGACAAGTCTTGAAATAAAACTACTTTTAACGGATTTTAACGCTTTATATTGATTAATCCCGACGTTTCGGACGATTTATATATTTTAATGTTGATGGTTCCTTAATAATAAATGGCTAGATGTTACTGTAGTAAAGAGACCGTTATGTAACGTGTTATTGACGTCATTATTCGCATTGCGCGTCACCGCCAGCCTTTAAATTCATACATGCATAATGATCTCTACAGCTGAGGTATTCATGAATTTAAAACAAATAAACGGGAATAAAAATGTGAGCCAGAAAAAGTTAAGTGGTGGCTCAATGTATTCATAAACTCAGCTCAGTCTCCGTTGCTGTCTGAGTAAAATTTCTTTTTCAATTGAAAAAAAAAAAAACTTTCAGCCGTATTGACTTATTATTATGCAAGTAATATGAATATTCGAACAGCTAATTTATCGAATATTTGTATTTGATGAATTTTATTGACATTTTATGTCCTATACACTTCTACCTATAGAAACATATTTTCACTGGTTTTACATATACATATAAAATAATTTATATTATATTGTAAGTACCGTTTCTTACATTACCCATAATAACCTAAATTAAAAATTTAGAAAACCCCTGACACGGAAACGTAATTTGCCATTTTGTGGTGGCGGCCATCTTGGATTTGAAATTTATCATAGTGTATGGTATTCTACTAGTTAAGCCCTTTCATTTGATACCCATATTAAGGAAGTTGTGAAAAAATATGTAATTCGCTATTTTGTGGCGGCGGCCATCTTTCACAAATTTTCATCAAAAATAGCTAAGAACACTCCCGACTAATTCATCTTTTAAATAAAAAAAAACAAAATTAAAATCGGTTCATCCATTCGGGAGCTACTTGCCACAGACGCACACACACACACACACACACACACACACACACACAGACACACAGACACGTCACACACCCCAGTAGAGTTTACACGCCAACCGATTTAAATTAAATTTGGTACACAGATAGTCTGAGAGCCTGAGAAAGGACAAAGGCTATTTTTTAAAGCGAGAGCTGTATAGACTATTTTTTATGAAGGGAAAAAGGGCTGTAAGGGGTTGAAATAAGCGATGAAAGTTATAAACAATACTCAGACCAAGCGGGCGAAGCCGCTGGCGGCAAGCAGTATTAGTAAGTATAACTATAAATGACGTCACTCAGTATTCACATCAATACAATAAACAAACAAAAGTTTGAAACCAAATGTGATTCCAAAATCTTGTTTGTTAACAGATTCACACCAATACGTTAAAATATGTAAGCGTGAACATTTTCCGAGGAACTATTGATTTCGTCTGATGTTATTCAACAACTTTATCAAAAACAAAGGCTTTATATAAAATTTTCTATAATTGTATATTCATGATCTATCAATATATATAGAAACATTGTAGGTAATGGAAATGATACATTAAAATCTGCTCTTCTATACTAATATTATAAAGAGAGAAGATTTTATTGTTTGTATGCATTGGGGTTCAGAAAGCCTGCCACTACTGGACCGATTCAATTTTTTTTTTACCATTAAAAAGTTACATTTTTACTGAGTAACATAGGCTATAATTGATAAGAAATACCCACACCATGGTTATTATCTATACTAATATTATAAAGAGGAAAGATTTGTTTGTTTGTAATGAATAGGCTCCGAAACTACTGGACCGATTTCAAAAATTCTTTCACCTTTGGAAAGCTACATTATCCCCGAGTAACATAGGCTATATATCATCACGATACGACTAATAGGAGCGGAGTAGTAATGAAAAATGTAGCAAAAACGGGGAAAAAATTATAAGACCACGCGGGCGAAGCCGCTGGCGGGAAGCTAGTTATGTTATATTTATTTATTTTTTATTTATTTATTTATTTATTTGTTTACATACACAAAGTTAGTTAGAAAACATACAGATGTAGAGAATACAATGAAATGAGTAGGTACTAAGTGGAAATAGCCGTGGGCCCCAAACTAGGCACAGCCTGTATCTTGGTGGCCCAATATTGATGATAGAGACAGATTGAGTTACCGAACGTTCATTGTGACGCAGCACAGCAGGACAAATTAGTAATATAATTATAATCTTCAAAATAATAATTATAAAAGAATAGGAGAGAAAAATAATAAAATAATAATAATAATGAAAAAAAAAAAAAAATGATAATAAGCACAGTAACAATCAGTTTCAACTTACATTAAATATTTGGTGTGTGTGTGTGTGTTTGTTTTGTGTGTGTGTGTGTGTGTGTGTGTGTGTGTGTGTTCGTGTGTGTGTGTGTGTGTGTGTGTGTGTGAGTGAGTGAGTGAGTGAGTGTGTGTGTGCGTGTGTGTGTGGTGTAAGGGGCAGGCAGGGTACTGGTTATGTCAAGGAGCACAAAATGTTTTCTGTTTCGTCATAGGTCAAGTTCCGAAGCCATGCCTTTAGGGTAACCTTGGCTTCGAGTGCGTTTCCAGGGATCCGTAGTGTGGATTTGTTTATTGAATTAAAGACACGAACAGGGAGAAAGAGTGAAAACCGTGTAGCAAATACCGTCCTCACTTTTGGAATAGGCAGTCTGTCAGCTCCTACCCTGCCTCTTTGGGTGTAAGTGAATTGTCTGCCTGACGCCACAACAAGTTTAAGCTGAGATTTCAAGATGTAAAGCTGTCGGACGCGCAAGACATCTGCTTCCTTGTACAGTTCGTCTGTAGGATATAGTCGCGATTTACCAAGGGAGACTTTAAGGACAGCCCGTTGAGCACGTTCCAGTTCTAACATATAGGTCTTGGCTGCGCTACCCCAGACGCCCACACAATATTGAATGATTGACTGACAAAGGGCTAGGTAGACTTTCCTGCATATGTCTTTCGGGGCACTAGCACGGAGGAATTTCATTATATATATGAATTTACGGACTTTTTTGGACAGTGTCGAGATATGTTCTTTAAAAGACAAGTTCTGGTCAATTATGACGCCAAGGTATTTTATTGAGTCGACTCTGACTATATTGTTGCAGCTGCAGTCTATGGCATGACAGTTTGTGTTATGAATTTTGATATGATTGACGTCCGGGTGGCAGGGGTGACTGATGTGGAATGTTATGAAATTAGTTTTTTCAACATTTAGGGTTAAGAGATTTCTATCGAGCCAGTCAGATATAGTGCGCATGCCATTTTCTGCGGCATCTATGGTGTCTGCCCATGTATCCCCGTGGAATATGATTGCCGTGTCATCTGCATAACAGATCATATCCGATTGTGGGATGGTTAATTTCAAAATGTCGTCCATGTACATGGTGAATAACGTTGGCCCGAGAACGCTGCCCTGTGGCACGCCAAATGTCACTGGGAGGCTTTCACTAACGCTATCTCCGATCACAACATACTGCTTTCTGTCCGTTAAGTAACTTCTAAACCAGTCCCAAGGGACACCTCTTACGCCAAGGCAATCGAGCTTTTTTAGTAGTATTTGAATAGATACTGTGTCGAATGCCTTGGCCAGGTCAAGAAAGATGCCAATTGTCCGTTGCCCCCCATCGATCTTTGAAGAGACAATATCAGTCAGGAGTTCTATAGCTTGTTCTGTGGACCTTCCGCGTCTAAAGCCATATTGACGATCTGACAGTAGGCTGTGTTTTTCAAGAAAACTAATGAGACGCTTATTCACGATCTTCTCCAAGATTTTAGATGTGACACAAAGCAGAGAGATAGGCCTATAGTTGTTAATACAGTCTTTGGAACCCTTCTTATGAATTGGCGTAATAGCTGCCGTCTTCCAGCAGATAGGAAAAGTGCCTGTTGACATGCTCAGATTACAAATATGCGTTATGGGGCTCAATATAAATGGTTTAATGTGCTTAAGGAGAAGTGGACGGATCCCGTCAGAACCAGGAGCACTATCGTCTTTCATGCCAGTAATGATATTGTCAATTTCGTAGTTGTCAGTTGGGTGAAAGAACAGAGAGTCCCTGGATTGATTTACGAGTTTATCGTCATTGCAAAGCTTGCGTTCCGTAATTTGTAGTTTGTTTAGAATATTGAGTGCTAAGCGTTTACCTGCTGAGGAGAAATGGTTGTTGCAGCTATTAATGGATGCAGAGCTATTTTCTTCAGACTTAAGTAATTCCCGGTTGTCGTTGGACTTCTTCGGGAATGCACAAATGTCCTTTATAACTCGCCAAAGCTTTTTCGGCTGGTTGGTGTGGTTTCCTAGCTCTTTACCTTCATAATCTGCCTTGCGTTTATAAAGGATGTCGTTACAAAAGTTTCTATATCGTGTATACACTCGTTTTAACTCGAGGTTTAATGGTTGCGATTTCACTTGAGCATGAAGCGAGTCTCGATGGCGCATGCACCGCATCAAGCCAGGAGTTACCCATGGCTTCAAGTTAAACTTTGAACGACTAATTTTAATTTTTTCAGAGTGTTTTTCTATGATATCCGTTAATAGTTTGTTGAACAGTAGCAACGCGTCATTTACTTCTGTTTTAGATATGACTTCACTCCAGTCTAGTTCACTAACTTCATTCGCAATCGTAGAGTAATCTATTTTTATTTTATACCTGCTGCGTGGCGGATTGCTTACTTTTGACAGTTGTGTACCTAAGATAACAAGGTCATGGTCTGTTATTGATGATTTACAAACCAGTCCCTGTGTAGAACCTTTAGTTCGAATAAACGCGTGGTCTAGGCAAGCATCCCCTCTAGTTGGTTTAGTGATTGAAGGAAGTAGCCCATGTTCCGATAGAAGACACTGATAGACGATAGACGTGGCATTAGGGTTATTGTCAAGCAGGTTTATATTCATGTCCCCTGTTACAATCACACATGGACTTCTATTTAGACTGGTTAATAAAGTTTCTAATGAGTTCAGAAATCTGTCAGTGTTAAGAAATGACGGAGAGCGATAAATCCCCAGGAGTGTCACGTCTGTGTTAATTTTGACAGCAAGACAATTAGCATCATCAAAGTCCGGTTCGTAAGCCGAGACAGACCAAATATCTCTTACGTATACAGTGACTCCACCGCTTTTATTAATAACTTTGCTAGTGTGATAGCAGTTGAACCCTGGTAGCTGATTGACTATTGAGTTATCGTTGAGCCAACACTCTGTTAGAACTATAACATCGAATTGGCAGTCGAAACGGTGTAGTACAGTGACAAGCTCAGGAAAGTTCTTCTGTGAGCTCCTAATATTACACGTCAGTACTTTAAAATCGTGGTCAGCCAGTAAGCCTTGGCACAACTCTGGTCTATCAGTGACGCGGCAAGGTAGCGTTAGAGTTTCGTCTATTTCGTCTGTCAGTTCGACTTTATCCATAATCTATTAGCGTTGGAAAATAACAGACATGTGAAACAAAGGGACTTGTTGCCGCCATTGTGCCTGTGGGAAGGTGTCGACTGGCTTGACCTGTGAGTTTTAGGGGTCGATGTGAATGAGTGTGTAACTGTAAGTGTGATTTGTAGATGTACTGGTATTTTGAAATTGGTAGTGGAAAAAAGCTGTTGCATAAATACAGATTCCTTTTGGTCAATATACTCAGTAGTTCTGCGAGTGTGGGGAATTCGAAGACTAATGTATGTAGATGAAAGTGCTTGTTATTCCTGATATTCACCAAAGAAGTATAACCAGTCCAATATAACCAGTCCTTGTGGAAGTCTATGGTCCCCCATAGGCCTTTGTTTAGCAGTGGACCTCTGTAGGCTGATATGATGACCCAGACCACGCGGGCGAAGCCGCTGGCGGGAAGCTAGTGCTACATTACATAAAGAAGCACATTTGACTGCCTCGATATACTAGTGGTCGTCAGCGCGACAGCTAGGCTCCAAACTCCGAGCTAATACTGAGAATTTCATAGAAAAACTCAACAACACAGAATAATTAATAACAGAGTGGCCACTCTCCGCCCCTCCCTAACGTCAGATACCTCAGGTCCCCCGCATTCTGCTAATGTTCTTGCCGGACGTACTGCCAAGAAACCCTACGCACTCTCACGCACACATTTGCATTTGCACGTGTACAAACGTAATTTTGACAAGATTGTAGTGTGCAGCGGTATCGGAAAGTTTGTATGGAGTGTTACAGGTGTGCCAATAACACTGCTCGACTTGAGAATTGAACCCAGGACCTTACGCCCAACAATTGCGCTTGCGGCTACTAGACGTTACAAATGGGGCAGCTATGTCTTTATAGTATATTGATTAAATCAATCAATATCCTTTCATTTACAAACTTAAAAATTTACTAATTCTAAACTTTTAGAGGGGACGTCCAATTGGGAATATAGTACCTATGAACCTCTGTACACCTTTAACAGAGTTATTTAATACCTTTTTTTTAAATTTATTAAGTACTAGCTTTCCGCCAGCGGCTTCGCCCGCTATCCCATGGGAACCATAGATTTTACCGGGATAAAAAGTAGCCTATGTGTTATTCCAGACTATAATCTATCTCTGTGCCAAATTTTATCCAGATCCGTTCAGTAGTTTTTGCGTGAAAGAGTAACAAACATCCATCCATCCATCCATCCTCACAAACTTTCACATTTATAATATTAGTATATAGTATATATATATAGTAAGAAGTAATACATATTAAACACATCATTGAGTTCATATTGTACCACTAAACCAGTAATGGTTTGTATTGGTACACACATTCGACATATACGCACTGCTTTTTAAAATATTTTATTACAAAACTATTTGATTATAGTATTTCCAACCTTATTATTTTAGCGATAAGCAACTATTCTGACAACTGTGCATTCGAAATTGTAACATTTGGAATCATGCAATCTATCTAACCTACTTACATTTAATAATCATTAGCTTGCTCGTCAACTTAGCACATTATTTAGTAAATAGGTCACTCTTTTGCCCGTCCTATACAAACGTAGGCGTTAATGTGAAAATGTTGAACGGAATCCCAATAGATTGATTCAATCAGTCACCTCGACGTCCAAATTGGTATTATTGATCATTTATTCTTAGTAATCGGAAGCCTTACCTTTTACGTATAAAACCTTAGAGCAACTTCCAGACTGAATTATTTGAAAAGAAAAGGTCTGCTAGTTTTTTTGAACGTCAATGATATCTAGTCACATACATACTTCGCCCAACGTCATATTTGAGAATATTTTTCCCAAGAGCACAGTTTTATGTTATTGTTAAAAAAATGATTTTAAACGTGCATTATTACATTAACATTATTTTGTTTTGTGTATTTCTCTACAGTAAGTTGAGAAGAATAATGTCTATTTTTAACCCCCGACGCAAATACGATGGGGTGTTATTATAAGTTTGACGTGTCTGCACTTCTACTCTTAACTATGATAAATTTCACATCCAAGATGGCCGCCACCACAAAATGGCAAATTACATGTCGTGTTTTTTACAACCTAATATTCAACAGTAAAAATAGAATTTAAAAGAATATATAAATTTCCCTTCATTTTAATCAATAAAACTAAATAACTATACGAACATATTTATATACTCAATTCTTTTTCCATAGAGGTAAGCCAAAACTGCCGAAAGTTTTCCTACTATTATTAAATTATCATACTTGATACTTTTTGCTACGTCCACGTTCATACAAACATACATTAAACGCGCCATTTACGAATATCTGACCTTTTTGACAGAGCTTAACAATTATTTAAGGCTAATATTCAGAGACGACGCTCAGCGTAAAGTAAAGCTTCCGTATGTCAAATTTGTATGACAATTTGACATACGGAAGCCTAAGTTTATGCTTAGCACCGTCTCTGAATATTAGCCTCAGTTTATAAATGCCTTTCTAGGGCATCATACATCGATATACATTCATAACAACGCACTTCGCTTATTAGTTAGCAAATAAACAACAAAATTAAAAGAGATAAACAAAAAGTTCGCGTCTCCGATCGAAAATGACTTCTCGAAGACCTATCGAGCGCTTTTCCATGTACTTTTCGACTTTATTTAGTACATAATCGTTATGTACGTCAGGCCGCATCGCGTCACTGTCATGCGCACTACGCCGATCGATTCCCGTCTTTACTGTACAGTAATGTAATTCTATTTGAAGTCTTTTTATTTATAATCGGTAGAGGTCAGTCTTTTGAAGTCTATTTATTTATAAACAGGTAGAGATCGGTCTGGGATTGATTTTATGAGGGTTAATAAAGACTTGATTGGTATTTATTGTGATTAATTAAATTCTTTTATTCAGAGACTAAACACAAAGAATAAATCTAAGTATTTGGATTTATGTGTCGGAAAACATAGTAAAATAATGCAATCAACAATTAATAAATAAATATTACAAAATACGTTTATTAAACTAAACTGCCTCATTATCCTAGTGGTCTTAAGCGCGACTACAACGTTTGAGGTGCCGGATTCGATTCCCATGTCAAGTAAAGTGTTCTATGAAACTCCCATTTGGATTTGTAACCACTCAATGACAATAATCTCGCCTCCTATTACATCGGACCCCAACAAACCGTTAAACTACGTGTATACATTAGTATACCCCTGCCTAGCCCTTCGGGGAATACAGGGTTATGTGATATAAGAAGGGATAAAACCCACAATACACAGGAGGAAAAACAAAAGGCACAAACCACTTTTCACAATATGTGGTAACATTCATTCATCATTAAAATGGCTTCGAGTGCTACTTTGTAGTATTGTTTGTATTCCCGGTGTGTGAGCAGGAAATATAAATATGTAGTGTTTTTGCAACACAGCCAATAATATGCCGAGCTAATAATAGCGTGAACTCTCATCAACCTTGCAGGCAATAAGTAGCTAAATGATTAATTAGACGACGTCTGTGGTCTAGTAGTTCGAGTACCGGACAGCTGATCACGAGGTCGTGGGTTCGATTCCCAAAAGACACAAACATTTATGTGATGAACTTAGGTGTTTGTGTTTGTCTGGGTGTTTGTTATATATTATAAGTATGTATTTATAAAAAAAAAGTATATAAGTATTATATCCATTGTCTAGTACCCATAGTACAAGCTCTGCTTAGTTTGGGACTAGATGGTGCTATGTAAAAATGTCCCAAGATATTTATTTATTTATTTATTTAATTATGAGTGGCAAATGGATGTTTTGAAACAATATCTTCTTTATTAGGGCACTTAAAACATCCTATTTCTTATGGTATGGCAAAGCATACGAGCCATCTGATGGTGTCATTGTCGCCCATGAACAGCTGGAACACCTGATGCGTTGCTGATGCTTTATAGAACTGAAAATCCTTATGGAGTCCTATACGTTGTGTGGGGAGACGTAAGGTAGTTATTTGCCTGCAAGCGCTAACTGCCTGAAGACTTCGGAGGGTACTAATTATTAACTATAGTTTAAGTGTGTTGTGTACGTGACTAGGTTTTTTAGAATTATTTGTAATGTTTTAGTTATTTAAGGAAACTATAAATATTATTGTGTTATTTGTTCGAGATTACTACATTTTGTAAATGACTGTTTGTCTGTAATGATGTTTCTTACATAATAAATAAAAGAAACAAAGGTATGAACACAGTATAATTTTTTTTATTTTAATTACGTCGTATCTTAATGCGTTAGAGTACAATATTTGGAAAAGACCTTTTTAAGCGAGATATTATTGCTTTTTAGGAGTCTCCGCTCTTTCAAATAAGTTTATCCAGCGTTATGAAATAGTATGAAAAAGAAGTTTCTGCAATTTTCAAAGTTATCAAGTAAAACATGACGTTTTTACCGCATCGTCGTAAAGTGGTGAACTTAAAGGACTTCTTAAGTTTTTTATTGTTCCACCTTCATAGCAGAGTAGCTAAACGTAACGTAGGTCTGAAATATTGTTCGATCTACAGACATTTTCATGTGGCAACCTACGAATTACGATGTAATTGAAAAAGGTATAAATAACATTTTCCGGCAGCGGCGGCGCTGCCATTCCCACCTCCATACCCAATTTCAATTAAAATAAATTTGTTTTCATCATCCGTTATTTACTTCCTTTTAGTAGGGGTTATTTAAAAATGTTCTAATTCTTCTTTCGATAACCCATTAAATAATAAAGAACTCATGTGACAATGCGGTCAACGACGGACCCGATGTCTAAATACATTTGGCGCATGGTCCGACACAATTTTTTGGGAGATAGAGGGGGTCATTTGCTAGGTTTCAGCCCAAGATGCTAAGGCTGATATTCAGAAACGAGACTCAACATGAACTTATGCTTTCGTATGTCAAATTTGTATGACAAATTGACATACGGGAGCCTAAGTTTATGCTTAGTTTCATCTCTGAATATCAGCCTAAGTGTCCTGGTTATTGAGATTTAATGATTTTTTTAAATTTTCTTTCACCCGAAATTTCACATTTAGGTCATCATAACTTTTTTGTTTTTCGGTATAGCAACACCAAATAAGTGTTATTTTACTCATAAATGTTTATTTATTCGACATGAAAGACTTAACAACATTAATTTCTATAAAATGATTTATAAGCTCCAAAAATTTTAAAAACTGTTTACGCGTAGAAAACATTTCAACTTCTAAATTCATTTAAAAGTTTTATTTTAAAAAGTTCTCCAGTTATTACCCTGTCTAACGGTATACCACATGTTGTAGAAATCCTTCATAATGTGGTCAAAATATGAGATAGTAGATCGAGATTATCGGACCGGAGTGGAAATTATGACAATACTGATTTGATGATATAATTATGTTATTTTTATTGTACTTATGTTACATAAGTATATAGATAAATGCGTTAAGTATGTATGTAAATGCGGCTATTGCATTAAATTCTCTCACACTAAGTAATCTTTTTATTATATTTCATTGATTAATTCTCTTACAGTACTTACAGTCCTATCTATATCACGAATTTATAATTACTAAATAAATAAAAAAATAAATAAAGAAAGTTAGAGTGAAGTAATCAAGATCAGTAAAGTATTGGTAAATAAGTGCTTTGTGTGTAAATCTTGTGATGCTTTGTGACTTAGATTTTATGACGTAACTAAGAGTCGTTGAACTCTTTTCTTCACTATTTTGAGTTATACACCTCTATCTGTTCCTATTGCTGGAAATAAGGGTTGCTCTCTTGTGGTTGTGAGTGCTTACGTCGATCAGCGCGAAAGCGCAGTCATTGTGATAAGTATCATGTCTTAATTTATATGATTTCAATATGTAAGACAAGATAATTTCGTATTGGCGCACTACTGCGCCGCCAGATTTCCTCATGATCTATTTACTAATACATACAAAACGTTGTTTATTAATAAATAAATATAAATCATTATAAAAAATATGTTTATTTATAACATAAATTAGGTTTTTGCGAACACAACCTTTACTCAGTTAATAAGCGAATTAGCTTGTCTTACTTCATGTGCTTAAACGAAAACTAGCCGAATATAGCAGTCCATAAACATATCATCACGCCCGTTTCCTTGGAAGTTAGGCAGAGGTAAATGACAGCAGAGAATATCAGCTATTACCAGTTACCACTTATGCCAACAGTTCGGCAGTAGATATGTTTTAGGTCCTATGTCTATTGCAAGGCGCATCATCAATCCTATACTAATATATTATAAACTTTAAATATAACCTGCAATAGTAAGTTATAGTTAGTATTTACTTTACTTAAGCTGTCTTGTTAGCTGTAAGTTTTCTTTGAACAATAAAATAAAATAAAAAATAGTTTGTAATACATATGTGATAAGTAGGTATAGTATAAATGATATTATTTATGTAATTTGTTGTGCTGTGCAGGGTCCATGATTGTTTCTAGCTCAAAGCATACATGTACCTACTCTAACATTTTTGACGACATTGTGAAATGCAAATAAATGAATATGAATATGACCATATATTTGTATGACCTACAGATAGTTGTTACGGGAAATGATATAGAAAACTGTACTAGGCTAAAAACGAAGGAATTAATCCGTTGTACCTAAAAATCTAGAGTTTCATCGTAAATAACAAGTGCTCTAGTTTTTCAGCGCTAGTTTTAACAGTAAAGGCAATAAAACAGCCTTCAGTAAGTGGGTCAGCGTGTCGGGTGATCCTGCAAGGTGAACCAAGTTAATACCTATTTGTTTTGTTTAGCTTGTTGGCAAGCGATAAGTACATGGACATGGTTATGTAAAAATGTTATTGCCCATATCCACTAACACAACACTAACGTATTCCTAAGTAACGTATCGCCTAAGTAAAGAAATCAATTAATACATAATGTATTTTTGATTTGAAATAAATTTGATTTGATTTTAAAAAAATAAAGTTATTATTGTATTCTGGCTGTAATGTGAGGAAGGTTCTTATGGAGAGAAAACATGTAAAAAATACGAGGAATAACCTAACCTAAATTAAAAATTTAGAAAACCCCCGACACGAAATGTAATTTGCGATTTTGTGGTGGCGGCCATCTGACTGTACTTAACAGCTTCAATATTTGGATGGTGTCCGAATTGTCAGTGAAAAAAATATTAAAATTAAAAAGTGTCAATTCGGCCACTGTGTCCGAATCGTCAGCTAGCCTAACTAGCGGCCCCCGGCTTCGCACGGACCGACATCTGCCATCTTCATTGTCATATTTCAGCCAATGTACACAAAACCTAACCAAAACCAAAACCAAAGATCCGTGCCAAACATTAGGACAATTAATGGGATGATGATGACTGTACCATCCTCGATAAGGTATTAAATTAAAAGACAATGTGTTACATAATGTATTTTTGATTTGAAATAAATTTGATTTGATTTTAAAAAAATAAAGTTATTATTGTATTCTGGCTGTAATGTGAGGAAGGTTCTTATGGAGAGAAAACATGTAAAAAATACGAGGAATAACCTAACCTAAATTAAAAATTTAGAAAACCCCCGACACGAAATGTAATTTGCGATTTTGTGGTGGCGGCCATCTGACTGTACTTAACAGCTTCAATATTTGGATGGTGTCCGAATTGTCAGTGAAAAAAATATTAAAATTAAAAAGTGTCAATTCGGCCACTGTGTCCGAATCGTCAGCTAGCCTAACTAGCGGCCCCCGGCTTCGCACGGACCGACATCTGCCATCTTCATTGTCATATTTCAGCCAATGTACACAAAACCTAACCAAAACCAAAACCAAAGATCCGTGCCAAACATTAGGACAATTAATGGGATGATGATGACTGTACCATCCTCGATAAGGTATTAAATTAAAAGACAATGTGTTACATATATATAAAAACATACAAAGAACTTGGCGGCAACAAAATACATAGTATATTATATCGTGTTACTTGCCACGGACGCTATAAAGTCGGCGAGCACCGTGTATCGAATGCAGCAACGGTGCAACCTACAAACTCGTGGATTCTAACTGTACGCCCCACTCGGCCGCGACGTTACAACACTATAAGCCCGTTGAAGTATTCATGACATTATTTCACAATTTACTGCATTAAAATCCTACTAACATTAAAAATGTGAAAGTTTGGATGTATGGATGTTTGTTACTCTTTCACGTAAAAACTACTAAACGGATCTGGAAGAAATTTGGCACAGACATTGATTATAGTCTAGAATAGCACATAGGTTACTTTATATCCCGGTAAAATGTATGTTTTTCCTGTAGGGTAGATTTGTTTTAAGAAGATGTGTATAGACAATAACGTCGTCAATATAGAATAATTTATAAGAAACTAGCTTTCCGCCAGCGGCTTCGCCCGCGTGGTCTTGATAACCTTTTTAACCCGCTTTTCTGTTGAAATTTTTCCAAAATTTTCTTTGCTATAAACCTCACGGAGCCCGAGACCTTTCCAACGAATGCAAAACCGTGGAAATCGGTTCGTGCGTTCTGGAGTTATAGCGTCAGGAAGGAAAACCCGACTTATTTTTATATAGTAGATACCCAGGCCACGCGGGCGAAGCCACTGGCGGAAAGCTTGTATATATAAATTCGGAGGAGAGCGTGGCATCTGGCGGGATAGGTTATATCAAGAAGTCCATTGGCCACACTTGGATGGGATAGGCACAGGACTGGGAAAAGTGGCATAAGCAAAGGGATGCCTATACCCAGCAGTGGGTAGATATTCGGGCTGTCTTACTAAAACTCTGAAAAGAGCTTTTTATCCTCCTTGTTTTTTTGGCAACTTTGCTGGGGTCTGTTTCTGTTTTAGCTATCCTTTTATAAGAAGACTAGCTGACCCAGCAAACGTTGTTTTGCCATATAGGGGTGGACTACCCCTAACATTTAGGGGTATGAAAAATAGATGTTGGCCGATTCTCAGACCTACCCGATATGCATACAAAATTTCATACAAATCGGTCCAGCTGTTTCGGAGGAGTATGGCAACTAAAACTGTGACACGAAAATTTTATATATTAGATGATCTTAATCTGATGATGCCGATACAGTTTACGAATAATCGATCAGCTGTACCTATCTATATAGTCAGCAAAGTAATGATAAGGGTGTGTAAAGTACTAGGGTAAGCTTTAATTTACGCACTTTAGTGGTGTTGCTATCGAGAACACTGGATCGATTGGGAAATGACCTTGTTGTCACAGCGGTCGATAAAGGAATACGCAGTATTTATAAACTTGACATTAAGACTGCGATATACGCCGTTGACCTTGCTCGAGTGGGCGTTCCCGATGAATAACACCGCGCGCGCTGCCGCACCCCCTGGCACTGACTACGCGTTGCACTCACACATTGACTGGGCGCCCGACTGCCGTTTAGACTAGGGTTGTCTACATTTTTCGGCCGATTGAATAAATAATTTTAAATATTATAGTTTTTTATACGGAATAATAAAATGGTTTGTTTGCTTGTTATTATTATCAGTGTTAGACTTTCAGATAATATATGATATCAATTGACAGTTTAAAGGCATGGCATACAATGTTTTGGAGTTCTTTAAAAAAACACTTGTATTGAATTTATAATACCTCTACTGATAGAAATGTTTTCGTTGAATAATATTTTTTCTATAAGAAATTTAGATATAATACTGAAGGAACCTTTTGCTTATTATTTATTTACTGCACGGAAAACTTACAGTTAATTAAAAGCTAAGTAGCGGCAACTTGGTCAGCTGATAGCCGATAACAAGTTTTTGCTTATAGATATATTTTGTTTTTTCTAACTAATTAGAAAAAACAAAATGTGTAGGCAAAAAACATGCAAGTACCTACTATTAACAGATTTTGTAATAATAACATTCTTAATTATTTACTTAAAATTATTTTTTACGTTTAACTCGCAAATCGAGAGACCCACCCCTCTTGTCGAGTCTTGCCTAAAACTTCAGTTCAGTGCGGGACGAGACACTAAGCTGAATGGACCTGCGACACTTTTCTTTGTAAATCGAAGTACTTACATACTCGTAGTTTCGTAATACTTGCATCGATTTTTAGTAATCATATAATGGGGTTATTTTTGTGTGTCCGTGTACATAATAATCCGTGTACAAAATATTAGCGTGTATTGGTGTACATAAATTATTTAAATATACTTAGTCGTTATTGTAATTGTAATAAAGTAATTCTGTGCGTTATAATTATGATTATTTATATTATCAAAATGGATGACAAAAGAAAATGTAAAAAACATAATTCGAAATTAAAGACTCAAGAGGACAATACAAAGGGTAAAATGGTAAATGGGTACGTTTCTAATCTATATATTTTTAAGATTTGATAACAATAGGCATAACCCAAATGGCTAACTCATATAGTGCGCGTAGACCATACTTCTTATATTTATACACTTGCCTATAGTTACAGTAAATCTAATTTACCTAGCTATCTGTCAATATTGCCGGAGACCGTAGGTACCGCTGGCATCGCGTGCCCCGTGGAGGTATATTATAATGTATAAAGGATATTTTTTATACACTGCGCAATTTTTTTCAAAATAAATATCAATTTCATAATCAACACCCCTAGAAACCTCGAAATTGATACCCATGTCATATTAATGAAAAAATAATAATATCCGCCATCTTGGATTTCAAAATAAATGGCAATTTTGTAATCAACTCGCCAAGAAACCTCGAAATTGATACCCATGTCACAGTTATGAAAAAATAATGTTCGCCATCTTGGATTTCAAAATAAAGGGCAATTTTGTAATTAGCACACCAAGAAACCTCGAAATTGATACCCATGTCACATTTATGAAAAAAAAATGTCCGCCATCTTGGATTTCAAAATAAATGGCAATTTCATAATCAACACCCAAAGAAACCTCGAAATTGATACCCATGTCACATTTATGAAAAAAAAATGTCCACCATCTTGGATTTCAAAATAAATGGCAATTTCATAATCAACACCCCAAGAAACCTCGAAATTGATACCCATGTCATATTAATAGAAAAATAATAATGTCCGCCATCTTGAATTTCAAAATAAATGGCAATTTCATAATCAACACCCCAAGAAACCTCGAAATTGATACCCAATAATACCCATGTCACAGTTTTGGAAAAAAAATGTCCGCCATCTTGGATTTCAAAATAAATGTCAATTTCGTAATCAACACCTCAAGAAACCTCGAAATTGATACCCATGTCAATTATGACAAAAAAAATGATGTCCACCATCTTGGATTTCAAAACAAAAGGCAATTTCGTAATCAACACCCCAAAAAACCTCGAAATTGATACCCATATCATTTAATGAAAAAAATAAGTAGGTTCGCCATCTTGAATTTAATTTAAAAATTATTTTATATTACTTATAAAGTTAAAATCAATAGGTACCTATAATTTAAAAAATAATTGCATATTAACACGCAAGGTAACATTGTACTTGAACTTAGTTAAAAATTAAAATAGTATCCCGAGCTGGTAAAATTTTGTTTTGTAGCTAGCACCGTGCTCACCCTATCAAAACATTGTAAGATTTACACACACTGATAAACCCTTTATACTACTACTAATACACAAAAGTATCGATTATGTAGCTCCATTTTGCGGAAAAAAGTGGCACAGGTCCGTTCAGCACGGCGCCTCGTCCCGCACTAAAGTATTGGGCGACAGAGGGGTTGCTCAGGGAACTTGCGAGTATCGATTACGTAAAAAAATCATATAAAATAATTAAAAAAGTTTTTCAAAAAAGTGAGCCGAGAGTACTCTCGGCATAGTACTATTTAATATTCTGATGGATTAAAAAAAATCCTACAGTTCATAGTTTAAAAGAAAAAAGGTTGTAACGAAGAAAACGGAGGCTACTTTGGTCATTTATTTTTAATACTTCAAATGATTTTTTAAAAAATCTGGCCCGAGACGCACTTGCTCTGTATCGTGTAGATTAACATATATTTTTTTTGGATTTTTTCCGATAAAGATTAGGGAGAAAAAACGTTTTAATGTACCCCCAAAACGCGCAATCCACGTACGTCGTCGCCTTAAAGCCTTTTGCTTACTAAGTATAGTCATTTTATTTCAATACACGGCAGACTAGGGCTGTAGTCACACCAAGAAAACATTTAGATATCTAATAAAATTAATCATTGAAAAGTATGTATGTACGCGTATAACTTCCGAACAAGTACACCCAATTAGATAGTTCTTTTTTTGTTGTTTCTTTTCTTAGGACAAGGGTTGTATGTAAGATTTTTTAAATTTAGTGGGCATTGCAGGTGATGCTGCGCACGAGACGCTGAATTTTTTTATACAGTACTAGCTGACCCAGCGAATTTCGTACCGCCAATAAAAGTTTTCTGACCGTTTAAACCTTTCCTGGACTTCCACGAATATCAAGACTAAAATTAGCCAAATCGGTTCAGCCGTTCTCGAGTTTTAGCGAGACTAACAGAATTGTAATTCATTTTTATTTATATAGATAGATAAGTAGGACGTTTTTAATTCCAAGCTGGGAACGGTAAGTAGGTAGGTACATACTTTGTCATATTTTTTTCGCAAGGCACTAAGTCTTCTATTTGTTGAAAACTAAGTTCGCCAGAATACTTTTTATATTTATATTCAAAGTTTAAATAAGAGATTGATTTTGGATTTTTCCTTAAAATGATTTGGTATTCCTGTGAAAATAAATCACTTTCACAACGTTGTGATCAGCATCATCATATAATGTCCGCGATTCGAAATAATAACGACATGATGGTTTCAGATTTTTTTATTGAAATAAAGAAATCGGTAAAAGCTTACCGATACGCTACAGGTACAATTTTTATCGTAAATTTCCGAGATTTTATACCATTGCTTGGAACTTATTTTTGACAGTTGTTAACGTTATTTTACAAAGGACGTTTATTAAAGATATCCTTATTTTATATTATTGTGTATCCTATCGATAATATTTACCGTGCTGATAAATTACTCGTTCGCTATATTCCTAAGTTACATGCAGTTTACGAAATAACCTAACCTACCTAACCTAAATTAACAATGTAGAAAACCCCCGACACGAAATGTTATTTGCCATTTTGTGGTGGCGGCTATCTTGGATTTGAAATTTATCATAATGTATAGTATTCTCATTTTTTCATTTCATACCCATATTGAGGGAGTTGTGAAAAAATATGTAATCCGATATTTTGTAGCGGCGGCCATCTTGGACCGATTTTCATCAAACATAGCTAAGAACACTCCGAACTAAATAACCTTTCAAAATCAAAATCGGTTCATCCGATCGGGAGCTACGATGCCACAGACAGACACACACACACACACACATACAGACCCATCAAACTTATAACACCCCGTCGTTTTTGCGTTGGGGGTTAAAAATATATCGATCATTGTCGTGTAGTCATTTTAAATGTTTTTCTTCCATGCTCGCACCACAGTATCGATTCATCGTTGTTAGACGTTTAAAATTTAATGCAATTGAGTCACAATGCTTTACGAAACTAGAGCAACTTCGACTTGGTACTGCAGTCATTAATTAATCGGTACATACATCACCCATTACTGGACTCGGTAGGTCACTATTCTGGCATTTTTTTAGTGCGGAAAATCATGAAGTTGTCATTTGACATTCGAATCGACAAATTAATAGAAAGAAAATGTTTGAAAATGACACTAGTGATAGCCCCATTAGTTGAAAGCTTTGTCATTCCCACAGATTTTCTTTCTATTCGTTTGGCGATTCGAATATCAACTTGTCACAATTGCAACTTGTCTAAAGGCCCTGGCGGCAGGGAATTTAAGAGTCGTTCCAAATAAAAGCCGCACTTGCGGACCCTTACTCTATTCTTACCCTTGATCTATCTTACGGCCTGCTCTATCGTAACATTCGTGGTCAGGATTACAGAATCCGGTCCTCTCGATGGTGTCCAACGAATGGACATTATCAAGGGGCGAGATATTGTCTCGCATCCCACTTAAAGGCGCTTGTGGGGTTAACGCACGCCAGCTACTAGAGCCATTGTCTGGGTAGGCGGCAGACACCCCAAGCTAGTCAGCTGCAGATTATTCTGCTCATGGAGTCCGGTGGTTTGCTAGCCCAACCCGGCACGCTGGAGACGCAGTGTCGAGCAAATTTTACGGCCGTAAAAATTGGAAAAAGAAAATATTGGATTAAAATGATTTAAAACGACAGCATACATACAACTTCAGCTTTCGTTTTTACCCGACTGCCGAAGGAGGAGGGTTATGTGTTTGACGCGTATGTATGTATGTATGTATGTATGTCCGTTCCTATGTCCGGTCGTAACTACTTAACAGCTCAACCGAATTAGATAAATGACACCTCATTAGATTCGTCTTGATGGCACGACTGTCACTGGGTACATGAAATTTAAAAAAAAACAACTGATTTTAAAAATGATCTTTAGTTGTATCAATTTATATTTTAAATCATCATTTAGGATCTATCTAGTGATTCTATGATGATTTATAAACTAAAAAGAAGGAAATAAAATCAATTATTTAAAGAAACAAAAAACCCGACTGCGTAAAAACTACTAACTAAAAATCTAATAAAAACAAGCTCTGTGATGTTGGAAAATGTATTGCAGGCGGGACAAGCTGTTCGTTCATAAACAAAATTGTTTCTTTGCTTGTCCCGCCTGCAATACATTTTCCAACATCACAGAGCTTGTTTTTAGATTTTTAGTTAGTAGTTTTTATTTATTACAATCCTATAATTTTATTTCTCCGATTTTTACGGGCGGGCCAAAGTTAGCTCGTGCCAACTTCAACCCGGACAATAAGTTTGGCGAGAACTGTTTTGTAGGTACTTAAGTATATTATGCCAGCAGTGACAGCCTAGTGATATAACCATTGGACTGCCAAGTTTAAGGTCTCGAATTCGAATCCAAGGCACCTCTGAAGTTTCGAAATCATGTGCGTAATTATCACTCGCTTTAACGGTGAAGGAAAACGTCGTGAGGAAACCTGCATGTCTGAGAGATTTTCTCCACGGTATGTGAGGTCTGCCAACTCGCATTAGGCCAGCGTGGTGCACTATAGCGTAATTCCTTTTTTACTGAGAGGAGACCCGTGCCCAGCAGTGGGACAGTATATGGGTTGATGATGATAAAGTATAAGTATTTTGCTGAAAATCCACACATAAAATATAACAACATTAAACAAATTAAATGGTAAAATATACTGCGGTAGAGTATGTTTTAAATATAAATGTATAGAATTGGAGTTGTGTGGGCAGCCAGACGATGACGTCATTCTATACACCCACCAACGAATGTACTGATGTTGGAATGATGAATCTGTATATCATTAAAGGTTTTGTGTCGCATTTGATGTGATTTCATTTCATTGAAACAATTGAATGTACAGTCACGAGCAAAAACATGTATACATTAACAAAAGTGCTAAAGCAATTTTTTCATTAATGAAAAATTGCAACTTTAAAATAACACCAATTTGACTATAGTATTGTTTTTTTTTTGTATTGGTTCGTAAATACTGTGTTCCCAATATCACAAAAGTTCTATTAGTACTTTAGGAGAAAATCCCTTTAGCACTTTTGTTAGTGTGCTTACATGTTTTTGCTCATGACTGTACATAGGTACACATTCAAAGATTCAATTGTCTATAGATAGAATAGAGATGTTTCACTGTATGATAAAGTATCTCTGGATAATATGCACAATTGCACATACAAAAATGGTGGATGAAACTTATCATGGACATTAAAAAAATTGAGGAAAAAACTAAAAAGAAAAAGTACCTAACTACTTAAATTATCGATGAATAGTATGTAGCTAGACACATTGTATACTTAATATATAAGTATACCTTTATAATCACATTAATCACCTCTCAATTCATTCAGAATATGAACCCCCCCTAGAGGGTCGCTACAATTCTCTGATACTGTGTCTGCCCATTGTCGTTAAGAAACGATATTGTGTTCTAATTATTTAATCAACTGTTAAGTTAGACTGCTGATTGTGAACTAACATCATCAACATCCTACTAATATTATAAATGTGAAAGTTTGTGACGATAGGTAGAGCTCCTTCTAAGGATGCGCTGCGCTGGCAGTAAGAGGAATATTCCCTCAAACTGTCGGCGCAGTGAATCCTCCATAAACCTTTAAGAGGTTTTTCGGGTCGGCAACGCGCGAGTGATACCCCTGGTGTTGCGAGCGTCCATAGGCTATGGTAACCGCTTACCATTTGTAATTCAATTCAATTTGTGTTTCAATTTCACGTAAAAAGAATTTCGATGAAACTTTACAGAATTATAGTTTATGCATATAGGAAGTAAAAAAGTCTTTTGGGCTACGAGTGAAGCCACAGTCAACAACTAGTTGTTATATAAGCTCAAAAAGCTAAACTAAGGTAAATTTATTAAAAAGTACCTAAATTACCGGCGGCCACGGATTTAAATTAGTATTAAAAAGCTATAAATGAATCGCGCGCGCGATCCGAATTAAATGAAATAATGATTTTTTAATTATTATAAATCTAATTTGCGTAGGTAGGAATAATTTTCTTTACACGTGAAAAAATTGAAAATTTGGTGATGAAAAAGTTACGGAAAATTTCGCAGGGGGGTCCAGAATCATGTACAGTTCGCGCCAAACTTATTGTTTAAGTTGGCACGTGCTAACTTTAACCCAGCTGTAAAAATCGGAGAATGAAAAATATTAGATTTTAATAAATATAAACGAAACTCAAGTCGTAGGCTGTCGTTTTAAATCATTCTAATCCAATATTTTTCTATCTCCGATTTTTACTGCCGGGTTAAAGTTAGCTCGTGCCAACTTCAACCCGGACAATAAGTTTGACGAGAACTGTAATGAACTAATGGTATTCGGATGTGCGTCGACGTCCCATCCACCTTGTATATGTTGAAACCGTTGAATTATTCTAGTGATAAACACAGGTTTTCTAAGTCACTACATTATTAATTTACTGGTACCTGTATCGTTACTCTTGTTTTCCCCAATGGGTTAGGCAGAAGTGTACTAATATACATCTACAGATCGCCGATATGTTAGCTCCAATGCAATCGGGAACTTGTATTTGATACCCACTCAAAGAATTAGCATTGTCACGCAAAGTTGGCAGTGCAGTCTTCTGGGCATGTTGCCAGGTAGCAGCGATGTCAAGGAGTACTTTGACGCCTAGATTCACGCAGTCTTGTTTAAAGTATCACCCTTTTTCGATATTTTGTGCATTATTTTAATAACCCCTTCTAATACACGTAGAAAGTAACTCTGTCTGTCTATCTTTGAAGCTTTCGCACTTAGACGGCTAAACCAACTTGATGAAATATGACACAGAGATCTTTGTATAGGAGTCCGTCATTATGGACGATAAAACAATGAAACTTTAGTATTTTATTAGTTGTATTTACGTGCTTAATAGAAAACAAATAACGATTTATGGGGGTGAAATAGGGGATGACAATTCGTAAGAACAAAGTAACTAATCCACGCGGACAAAGTCACGGGCAAAAGCTAGTTGATTATAACCACCTACTCATATCAACTTCTTTAAAATACAAACTACGCAGCACAAAATCTCCCCATCTTAAAGTAGACTGCACCCCCAAAAAAATCGATCCCTAAAGTTTTACGCACCAAAAAGGATTTACATTACGTTGCAAACCGCGACCCCTTCGCACAGCAGCGCCATCTAGCGGCCACGAAACTCCAAACACAAACACAAGACACACACGCATAAGTGTGATAAGGAGATGCACACATGGACGCGGGTACATAATGATGTTATAGTATGTTTTCATAATATGAAATCGCGTCGCTCTCGAAGAAGAATGTTAATTTTAGTAACATGTCCCGCTACACGTATCGTATTGCGTTGATGTAGGATATTTTATTTGAATGTGTGTGTGTGTGTGTGTGTAATGGCCGTGATTTATGGGGTTGGAGTGAGTATAGGATGTATATTGAAGGGTGGTTTTGCTTTGTTTGGTCGTATGATGTTACGGACATAATTAAATGTAGTATGGAGGTGCAAGTTCAAGTTCAAATGTTTTTATTTCAAATAAGCTTTTACAAGCCCTTATGAAACGTTAAATGATTCTAGGTGCAAGGTTCCAAAAAGTTGATCCTATGGAGAAGAATCCAGCAAGAAACTCCATGGACACTTTTAAAAAGTACAGGTACAGAGTATATTACAATATAGTATGTCATTTCAGTGTAAAGTAACGTGTTTTAGTTAAAAAAATATCTTGAATGATAGATACGAGGTACATGCTTAAACTACGCAGTTAAACTTGTTTCTACAGTGATATACTTGTTAAGTAATTAATGGCTACATTAATACAACATTATAATCACTTTAATCAGTCGACAGTTATAATTATAGAAGTTTACTGTGCTTGTTTAATTAACACAGTAAATTTATTACTGCCTCGTTAGCCTAGGTTTAAAGCGCAAGGTTCGACACCCAGGTCGAGCAGTGTTATTGGGTTTTCCAATGAAATTCTCAGTAGCAGCTCGGTGGATTGCCCGGTTAATGGCTCGTCCCCTATTAAACGAGGCCTAAAAATACTGGCAAGATGTTGGTGTACATTATTACAGCTGCTAACTCTTCGGGGATATACAAGCGTAATGGTATCTTATTTATTTAAAGGTTTATCTTCGAACTGAGTAAGCTGTATGTGAATTGATTCGGACGCTTTTGGGGGATTTAACTATCATTATCCCCCAACCCCATCAAAGTTCAAACAATATCCTCTGTTCTTCGGATATGTTTTCACATATTAACTTATATTGCTTGATTTTCTTATCAGTATGTTATATATCACAACAAAATTCCACTATGTGACGTCAGTCATCGTTGTAAACCGTAGATATCACAATTGTTGTAAATTTAATGACTTCACAGGACGTGATGTGTATGCATAACTCTTTAATATAAATACCAAATATGCCAAGGATCATTCTTTTATCCAAAACTTGACCACTTTTACTGTATTTAATTTAACTAAAACAAATTATAGTGATTTATGTGACGCATATATTTAGGCATTAACTGATAAACTCATCAAAATAAAAACGAAACTAATAAACAAAATGTCTTTAACAAAAGTATTGAATAGACTGAGAGCCTCTGATAAAACTCGAATTTGTATAAAAGTTAGAGGCTTAGAAGTTCTTTGTTCAATGACGTCATTTTAGCCAATGAATGTAGGTTCTATAGCCTGTTGCCTTGCTCGATACTAATCAGTGTAACATATTGCATTCATTCTGTATTCCTAAGTCCAAAACATCAATCCGAAGCAAAATCATGTAAAACACTCAACAGGGCATTACTATTCGCTGCACGTCAGTTTCAAGTGTAACGTAATTTAAGCTAAACGGAGTCTACACGGGAACAACGTACGACTTTATGTCTCGACCAAGTTAATAATAATAAAAAGAGAAAAAACGCGCTCCCGACAACCGAGGGGTTAGCCGCCGTCTTCCGTGAGATAGTGTAAATAGATGGCAAGGTACAAAAACACCATGTGTCAGTTACTGCGCAGAGTTTTAACTGCGATTATCTAGTTAAACATCAATAAAAACCAAGATTTCGCTATTGATTTAAGTGTAAACTATTGTAAGCTTCAATAAAATTTCATAAATCACGAGTTTTTAGGTTTAGAATTTAATAAAAACACGAATACAATATTATGATACACATTCGCTGTATTGAACGCGCAGTTGGCGCTGTTCGGGTGCGTTCGGCAGTTTCCGCCGTCGTTCGGCTAACGGCTCTTTTCCCCAGCGCGCGCGAGCGCAGACTTTCGCTACAAAAATAAACGCTCCTTGGCATCACATCAAGGCGAGCCTTCGGTTTTTAACATTACGCTGTATATGGGCGGACTGCCATCGCCACCAGTCACTTATTTGTTTTGTTAATTACTAACTTTCTACTTAATATTGTACGTTTTAATGACAGGTCTTCTTATTGCTTAGTAATCGGTTCATCGGTTCGGCAAGTGTGTTAAGATCGCCCTAGTGACGGATCTTAGTTATGTAAGCGCGTGACAAACTGACAGCTATTTCAATATCGCGTCGCGGCATGGAGACCTTTGCTCGTGTAAATAGGATATTAATTACTTAGCTGTCGTATTTATCGTCATTGTGATATAAAAGACGATCGATGTACTTACGAAACGAATAGAATATTAATAAATAATATCTAGCTTACCTTACTTACCTTATAAGAAGCCAGATTTTAATTACTGGAAATGAATACCTTCCCTAAGTTATTACCTTTAGTCTTCAGATAGAAATGTGGAGTTTTTGCCTACCCTAGTAGAAAATGGGCGTGAGTCTGTGTATGTATCACAATGTAAGCCATCCATTTTAGGGATGTTCGATCCAGGGGCTTTGTATCGATATTTCGGATCGTAATGGATCGTAATACATTATATCGATCCAAGTATCGATCCGATTGATTTGATACGATTTTTTGGATCGATCCAGTATCGAATAAAAAATTTAAAAAAAATTAAATATGTAATTTAAAACTTTAAAGTTGAGGTAGTAGAGAAATAATATTTTTTTTGCATTGGATAATCGTTGAATGGTAGGGTACGTATAAATTATAATCTTGATAACCACTCTGGATCTAGGCGATTGTAGATTTTATTTAAAGTAGGTGGCCAACGAGAAAAGACATTCGAAGGGGGACAGACGTTGCTACCCACAGAACAATAGTACTTGTTCCTACTACTGACAAACAACGTAGGGGTTGGTTGTTTTTTTTATGAAATGATCTATAATCTCAAGTACCTAATCATGTCAAAATTGAAGGTATATAGAAAAATATAAGATGTAATAACTACTGATTTTACAGTCCACAGCCAGAGAAATATTTATATTAGTATAATATGAACCTGTTTGTTGTTATAAACCATACTTTGGAGCTAAGGAATACAGTATTAATATTACGAATAATTATTAAGGTTACAGATTGTTTATTATTTTATAATTTAATACAACAAATTTTTCGATCCGATCCTCATGGTATTTGTATCGATCCACCAACGGATCGAAAGCCATTGTATCGATACAAAAATCGGTTGGATCGTATTGCTTTGTATCGATCCACACAAGTATCGGATCGGATCGAACATCCCTAATCCATTTTCTCTACAAACTAATTCGAATTTTTGCCCTTCTGGGCAGGCTTACTGGTAACTCAACGTATTTCCTTACAGGGCGTTATAGTAGGGTTAAAATGCAACAAATTAAGCCACCAAATGTTCAAGCGAAAGTCAGTACGAGTTAGTTCGATTTTTAGTAATTTTATGAAAAACCCCAGATAAGGTCAATCAAAGCCAATTTCAAGTGATTTACGGCGTGACTTTACTGAAATTTTGGTTATTATCTATTATTTAGTTAAAGCCTAAGCAGATCTTTGTGCATAATTTAAAGTTTAAAAATGACCAAAACTTTGGCGAAGATCAAACAATAAAACTTTTGCCATTACTTCATAAGAAATATTGTCTAGTGCAAAAAAATAATACTACGCATTATGTACAAATTCCTGGGAAAATATCCTTGTCTTATCAGCTATCCAAAAAATAATAAAAGTTATTACTTTTGCATGTGTAACAGGGAGAATTTGAGCCCGGTTGATGGCAATAGGCGCGCCCCCGATTACATGGGATCAAAACATACCGTTGAACTGTTGGTGTACATAAAACCTCTGCCTAACGCTTTGGGGAATACAGGCGTGATGGTGTATATAAAATAACACAATTAACTCAGTAAACATGATCACGGCGTGTATCGTTTACATGTCACATTAACCGTGTTCCCACAGTCGACTCGTATCCGCGACAATGCGAACACCCGCTTGCACAACACCAGTTTGATCGTGTGAAAAGGACTTTAGACAGTTTCCGATGTCATACCTGACAAATATATTTGAAATGGGAAACTAAAGAATCATGAAAATTGAATAACATAGCCATTATTATTTTTTTAACCGACGACACGGCAAAAAGCCGAAGGAAGGGTTTTATAATAGGGAGTTCACCTTCCTGATAAACAATTTACTGAAATGAAAATCAACAACAAAAGGAATTGTTGTGTCCAGTTTGTGGCCGTGGTCGCATGCCACTATGCCCTGGGTTTGCAAACTTAAGTATAATATGGGTGGCATGCGATCACGGCTATAATTTGGACACATCAGTTTCTTTTGATGTTGATTTCAATTCATAAAATTGTTTATCAGGAAGGTGACATAGGAATTATCATCTTGTTACATGATTTTCAGTCAATTTCTTCCGTAGTCGGCGGGTTGTAGTTTTTTAAACTTAAATTTTATTGTATTTTTTTGCATTTTCCATACCAATATCAGTCATTTTATATTATATATACCATAAGATTTACACACGTGTCTATACTAATATTATGAAGAGGAAAGATTTGATTGTTTGTTTGTTTGTTTATATTGAATAGGATCCAAAACTCCTGGACCAATTTAATAAATTCTTTCAGTGTTAGATAGCACATTTATCGGGGAAGGTTATAGGCTGGTTACCATCACGCTACGACTAATAGGAGCGGAGTAGCATTGAAAAATGTTGCAAAAACGGGGGAAAGTTTTATCAATACCACGAGGGCGAAGCCGCTGGCGGAAAGCTAGTAAAGGATAAAATCGACTGGCGGTTAGGATTCTAACCTGCGTCTTCTGGTTAAATACACTAGACGCTATGACCTCTAACCGCGAGGTCCATCAGCCAGTTGGAAATTTTCCTTGACGTCTCAGAAAACGCAGGTTCGAATAATGCCCACCGGTTGATTTTTTTTAGATTAACTGGGCTTTTCTTAGCCTCTTGATTGTACCATTGTGCGTGTCTCCTAATTCTTCTTACTCCACCAACCCAGGCTTTTCCATTATGCGTTAAGCGCTATGCCCATAAGTTACCTTTTTTTTCTTAGGTAACGATTTATATCACAAGGTTGGTAAACAAGCATGTGCCCGCTTAATGGTAGGCGGTTACCCACAACCTATGGACGTTTACAACATCAACAACGTTTATTTCTACCTGAATGACAAGAGGAGGCAACCGGTGCAGTTTTTAGACGGTACAGCAAGTCTGATATACCCCCCGAAATATCTATGAGGATTGTCCGCACACAACAAAGGTACTTAAACCTCTGTTTAATCCTTTGGGAGTAAAGGCGTGATGATATATTAAGACAACATTTATATATTGTAAGGCAATAGTTACTCACTTAACAAACATTTTCATACTTTAGGCATTACAGATAGCCCCCTGTGTAGGACGTGCATGATGGCCGAGGAAACGGTAGCACACGTGCTGCTTGAATGCACAGGCGTCACCCAGATACGAGAAAATACCCTAGGATCACCAAGATCTGTAGCGGACACACTGAGGAGGCCGGGAAGACTAATATGCTTCTGAACTTCTACTGTTGGGCTGGCTAGAATAACAGCCCCTCGGCTCACGTACAATGGTCCACTGCAGGACTAAGTGCGGAAACCGAACCCACACAGGAGTGGGTTCTCAATGATGATGATGATGATGAAGGCGATAGGGTCGCCCCTATTACATGGGACCCAAACATACTGCTGAACTTTGGGTTTACTTATATTAGTACACCTCTGTCTAACCCTTCGAGGTATACAGGCGTGATGGTATGATATTTTAAGACATAAGACATTATATATCGGTACAAGTACATTCTCATAATTAAATAGCAAGTACATAACGTTATTACTACATGTTATTACGTAAATTGAATTTACTGCAACGCAGCCCGGCAATTACGAGCTAGCTTTTGAGTTAGATTGAAAATAAACTAGGTTTGTTGTTTTATAAAGATTAAAATAAAATTGTAGCTTTTTCAAACATTACGTAGCATTACGCTTATACATATACCCTGATAGCATAGGGTAAGCTGATTTAAAAGAAAATGATTGTTAACCGAGAAAGTGGGAATGAAAGACTTGGCCTGTCAAATGTCTTCTCTACACTTTTCCCTATTCCACTTTAACATTGGCAGAATTGTCAACATCGGCACAAATTATTAAGAGAACCATAAATAAATAAGAAGAAGATAATCAGGTATTACTTGCTTCGCGTATCCCGCATTGGGCTAACATGGTGGACTATAGCCTAATCCCTCTCATATTGAGAGGAGACCTGTGCCCAGCAGTGGGACAGTATATATGGGTTAGTGATGATGACTTGTTTCGCTTCGTTGCCAGAAACAAGTTAGATTAATCTATACTAATATTATAACGAGGAAAGATTTGTATTTTTGTATGTAACAAATAAACTCAAAAAGTACTAGACCGATTTGAAAAATTCTTTCCATGTTAGATAGCCCATTTATCGGGGAAGGCTATAGGCTATATATCATCACGCTACGACTAATAGAAGCGGAGAAGTAATGAAAAATGTTGCAAAAACGGGGGTAAAAAATTATAAGACCACGCGGGCGAAGCCGCTGGCGGGAAGCTAGTTAGTTAATAAAAAAACTATATTACCCGCAATCCTGTACCGAGAATAACAATAATTATGATAGTGTTCTATGGTAAAGCTTGACGTCTTGGGTTTGGGAGCCTCATACTACTATACTACACTCCATCAGGATATGATGCACATCTTCTATTACAGCACAGCATAGCACAGTTAACCGAATCAACCCTATTTACCTTGTTTTTTTGCTTCATAGTAGTTGGTGTTCATCTACACTAATATTATAAAGAGGAAAGATTTGTATTTTTGTATGTAACGAATAGACTCAAAAAGTACTTGACCGATTTGAAAAATTCTTTCCATGTTAGATAGCCCATTTATCGGGGAAGGTTATAGGCTATATATCATCACGCTACGGCTAATAGGAGCGGAGTAGTAATGAAAAATGTTGCAAAAACGGGGGGGGAAATTATAAGACCACGCGGGCGAAGCCGCTGGCGGGAAGCTAGTTTGTAATATAAAGCAATCGTGACGTGTTAATTACACGTGTCCATTTCATACATAATTAAGTTTTAAATTTAGTTGCTAACAGTTTTGTAAAACAGTCATTAGAATTGATGTGATGATAATTGCCATATACTGTGTTTATTCGGAAATATTCCTTATTAAAATAAGATCATATTAGTATAAATTATTTATTAATATTAGCATTTTTTTTTGGTTTTGGTTTCCTGCGCAGGACCTTGAATAAAACTTTTTTCTTTATTTCAAATTAATGTAAACTTTGTTTGGATGTTTGATATTCCTTCACGATGCAACGGGTGGAAGGATTTGGATGGAATTTGGAATAGAGATACCCTGAAAGAGAGCCTATACCCTGGATTAACACATAGAGCCTATATTCTGGGTTCCCACGGGAGGAATATTTCTAGTTTAGTTGTTGAGATAATTTTGAAGAATTTATAGGTATATACATTCTGATATCTCTGGGGATTACAGTATAACAATGAATATTAAATTACGTACCATCACGCCGGTATTCCTCGAAGGATTAGGCAGAGGTGACGAGGTGGTGTACTAACACCCACAGTACGCAGGTATGTTTAGGTCCCATGTATCTAATAGGGAGCGAGCCTATTGCCCAAAACCCGAGCTGCTACTAAGTATTTCATAGAAAAACACAATTAGTCAATAATACTGCGTTTGACTTGAGAATCCAACCTAGAACCTCAACTACAAGGAAGTCTAAGGATAGAAATTTGAATGAAAAATTCAAAACGATTTGTTTTAAACTACAAATACATTATCAAAATATTGGTTTGCGGTATCTGTTACTTGGTAACGTGGTACGAGTAGGTACATCGTTATCACTTGTTATCAGTCTACGTGTCGACACGTTGGTCACCACAAGTCGACGCCCGGAATGTGGAATATAGCTTTTAAATTGTAGCACACCGTTATGTCAATATATATGACACAGTTACACAAATATGTATAAAAAAACATATATATAATGTAAAGCAGTGATAGCCTAAGGACCACTGGACTCCCAAAGGTCTCGACTTTTGGAAATCATTTGCGTAATTATCACTCACAATAACGGTGAAGGAAAACGGTTTTCTCGACGGCATGTGAAGTCTGCCATTCAGCATTAGCGTGGTGGACTATAGCCTAATCCCTCTCATACTGCGGGAGACCCGTGCCCAGCAGTGAGACAGTATATGGGTTGATGATCATGATGGCATATGTGTATGATAATCTGCTCGCTAATAGGAAATCTATTGTAGAGTAGGCTTCGCCCTGATGGGAGTCGGTGGATGCACCGGACCACAACCTGTCTTGGTTGTTGTGTATGCTTTGGTTAACATTTCCATCACATATAGGACAAAAGAAAGTCCGGTGTTTAATCGGTAGGAGTGTGACACCTCGTTCTCACTAGGTACCTAGCAAGGATTCCTGAGGATTTTCCGCACCGAAACAAAAAAGGATCTGAATGCGAATAACTGCTATATTATTGTCTGATGTTTGATAATTGTAACTTTAGAATACTGAGTAGAGCTGCACAAAATGTTTGTTCTTTGTCAAATTTATGTACTTACTTATCATCTAATTGACCTATATTCGCAATAAATGATTGAATTGAATTGAATTGCGAATTAGGTAGATAGATAAACACCTTTGAACTGCTATAACTCTGCTTAGCTGCTTAGTTCCTCTGGATTGTTACCACCTCACAATTACTGGGCAAATGAGACTCAAGAAAAGTTTTGTTGGGATTGCAGTTGCAGTGAAATTCCCAGAAGCAGCTCGGAGTCTGAATGTGTGACCAATCGATGGGACCCTATTACATGGAACTTAAACATTCTGGCGAACTGTGGATGTACAATGTACACTTCTGCCTATTCCTTCGGAGAAATAAAAGCGTGATGGTATGAGACTGAATGAAAATGAACTGAGGTTTCATTATGATAACGCTCGATTGTTGCTAGCGTCTACAGGCTGCGAAAAAATAACACCGTTTGCTACGACATCGCGTAAGCTTTTGTGAGGCCACGTACCCCTTTTCAACCGACTTCATAAAAAAACAATTATTAAAAGAAATAAAAAACCCGACTGCGTAAAAACTACTAACTAAAAATCTTAAAACAAGCTCTGTGATGTTGGAAAATGTATTGCAGGCGGGACAAGCAAAGAAACAATTTTATTTATGAACGAACAGCTTGTCCCGCCTGCAATACATTTTCCAACATCACAGAGCTTGTTTTAAGATTTTTAGTTAGTAGTTTTTACGCAGTCGGGTTTTTTATTTCTTTTAATAATTGATTTTATTTCCTTCTTTTTAGTTTATAAATCATCATAGAATCACTAGATAGATCCTAAATGATGATTTAAAATATAAATTGATACAACTAAAGATCATTTTCAAAATCAGTTCGCACATCGTATAAAATCCGCCATATTGTTTTTTTTTTAAATTTCATGTACCAGTGACAGTCGTGCCATCAAGACGAATCTAATGAGGTGTCATTTATCTAATTCGGTTGAGCCGTTGAGTAGTTACGACCGGACATAGGAACGGACATACATACATACATACATACATACATACATACATACGCGTCAAACACATAACCCTCCTCCTTCGGCAGTCGGGTAAAAAGGAGGAGGTTCTCAATTCGACCGTATTTTATTTTATTTAGTGTATTTTTTTTTAAAAACCTTTGTAATACTTAAGTGGTAAAGTACCAAATTTTGTGTCTAGCATGAGATTAGAAATGATAAATAGATGAATATTTTGATTTGGTGATTTAAGCTATATCTATATAATATCATCCTCCTTACTCGTAAGTAGGGTTGCCAGGTCGCCAAACCTAATAGCCGGACAGACCAGCCAGGTTGGCCGGACATTTGGGTAAAAAAGCCGGACACTCTCCCGGGGACCGACAGTCGACTCTGCTGCGCTCGGCCACGCTCGGCGTTCGCTCGTTTACGAAATGTAAAAAGCCTAACATAGGCCAGAAACCGTTAATTTTGTCCGGACACGCAATCAAAAAGCCTAACTATTTCCGGCTTTATCCAGACGCCAGGCAACGCTACTTGTAAGTATGTATATCCAATTTTCTTGGGGTTGGCGTGTCTCTCAGACGTGTCAATCAGCCTTCATCTCGGTTCATTAATTTCTTTTCTATTTAGACTTAGACTGTTTAGACTATTATAGGCTTACTATCTAAATAGGCTGCTAACCTTCTGGAAAAGGGATGGTTGGAATAGGGAAAAACTAGAAGACACGCACAATGGCCCAATTAAGTGGCTAAGTGCGGGAAAGCCCAGCTAAACTAACTAAACTAAATTCATCATCATCATCATGTCAGCCAAAAGAGGTCCTCTGCTGAACAAAGGCCTCCCCCACTGACTTCCACAGGGACCGGACGCATGCTACCTACATCCAGCGACTTCCAGCGACCTTTACCAGGTCATCGGTCCATCTCGTTGGAGGCCGTCCCACGCTGCGCTTTCCGGTGCGTAAACTAAGTTACTAACTTCTTTTGTAGCCATATCCTTTCTCATACAGTCCCACTACTGGGCACGTCTCTACTCTCAAAGCGAGAGGGACTGCGCTTACCGTCTCCCAGGCTGACCTAATAAGGGTTAACACTCGAGACCTATCTCTAACTTCGGTTGATTACTGCTTGCACAAGACCCAAAACCAGGTATAATAAAATAAAATTGAGCACATAAAATATATACATTACTAGCTTTCCGTCAGCGGCTTCGCCCGCGACGTCTGGGTATTTCTTATAAATTCCATCCCCTATTTCAACCCCTTACAGCCCTTTTTTCACATTAAAAAGTAACCTATGTCGTTCCTCAGACTCTAGTTTATCTCTGTACCATATTTTATTTAAATATGTTTAGTAGTTTTGGCGTGAAAGCGCGTCAGACAGACAGACACAGTTACTTTTGTATTTATAATATTAGTAAGGATTATTACATACACTCTACCCTTTTTCCACAAGAGTAGCCAGACGGTTCTTGCATATTTCTTTCACTTCTACCACATCAAATGTTAATGTTAACTTTTTCACGACTAAGTAAATAGATACTTAAATAAAGAATTTTGTTATAAAAGAAAGAAAAAATAAATATACTTTATTTTTGGACTCAGACAGACAAACAGAATAAAACACAAAGACCACTATAAAGTTACAGCAACACTAGGTGCGAGGCCAAAAAAGGTTCCATATGCTGTGACATAGTTGTTGTTGTTGACAATGTACGGTCGCGGTCATAAGTCCATTACCATTTTTACAAGTCTATCGCATGAACCAAAGTTTAACTTACGACCTTTTTCTATAATAAACATTTTGCATAAGTACATAGATGATCTCGTATATTGTATTCTTTTATAATTATCTAGAATCGGGAAGAGAGTGATGCAATGATCGTTCAGTGCTGTGATGTTGCGATGGCGTATTAAGATAGTGGTATTAAATTCCAAATCACTAAGTATATGTATAAGTATACGCGCAGTAACGTGCAGGCAAATACGATCCTTGACATGATAATGGACTTATGACCTCTTACTGTACGAGTATGTTGCTGATCTCATCGTTAAGACAAGCGTAGCTCACTGGGCTGAAACTTACGGTGTACCTACCGAAGACGAGGACGCAAATTGCGCGCTTGACGTCCTGGATTCGATTCGGAGGTCGAGCAAATTAACTTTAACTCGAAACGCCAGGGACAAGGATAGCTCTAGTTCAGTTCCGGGGTTCATTTAACAGGATTATAAGCACAGGAATTGAAATGAGTAGCTTGGGGGACGATAGAACGGTGTTAAGTCATTTCCTAGCATTCTCTCGTCTGTAGTCACGACGGACGGAGGTAGTCATTCTTATTTTTTACCGCCAATTATTCTATGTCCGCCATCTTATTACCCCCGACGCAAAAATGACGGTGTGTGTGTGTGTGCTTGTGTGTGTGTGCGTGTGTGTCTGTGTGTGTGTGTGAGGTTAATTAGTCGGGAGTGTTCTTAGCTATGTTTGATGAAAGTCGGTCCAAGATGGCCGCCACCACAAAATGGCAAATTACATTTCACGCCGGGGGTTTTCTAAATTTTTCATTTAGGTTAGGTTAGTTCCTAGAATGGTGTGACATGGGTGTGACAGAATGGTAATCAAAAATGTGGTCTTCGCTGGATACGTACGTCCCAGAATTTTAACCATTTAAACTGGCACAGTATTTTCGGGAAAACCATTCAAAAGAAAGAAAAGTTATCGGCTAGGAAATAAGCATTAATTAGTACTTAGAAAAATAATATAAATGTTTCCTTTATTAAAATGAAAGTGAAAACATTAAAACCACTTTATCGATAAGTAGTTCAAAAAAAAAAAGCAGTACAACCCAGGTACATAAAGTAAGTACTGTTTTTTATGTTATATTGTCAGCAAACGAGCAAATGGGCTACCTTATGGTAAAAAGTCATTGCCGCCCAAGGGCGCCTGCAACACCAGAGGCGAGGTGAATGGAGATTTTGGGTGGTGTACCGTCCTCGTTGTAACCGAGTCATAATTTAATTAGTTATTAATACGCACATGATTATGAAAGGGCAGAGGTGCGTGCCTTGGACTCGAACTCGAGATCTACGACTTGGCAATCCAGTGTCATACCCCCAGGCTATCTCTGCTTGAAGATTATACTTGTATAAATACAAGGAATGATAGCTTACAATCTTGTGTCGACATAGTAATACTTTAAGGGTTAAAAATAAAAATAAACCTATATTATTACGTAACATTTAATGAACTTAACATATTTAATGCTTTCAAGAGTGTTGATGTATCTACATTCTTACTTTAATCAATTAAATTTTGACACAAAGTGCCAGTTCGCCATTTCGCAATAAAAAAACAAGTTATTTTTAATATTTTTTGTACCTTTTTGTGTGAATAAAAATTATTATTATTATTATACCCAATGGTTGCAAATAAGACTTATTTACAAATCGACGCTTTCTACCTTTACAATTGTAATACGTAGCTTATCGTCGCTGGGCACAATATCCATTTCTGGTTGCGTTTGCAAGGCGTTACAGG
This sequence comes from Acronicta psi, assembly GCA_946251955.1. Classification (NCBI taxonomy): domain Eukaryota; kingdom Metazoa; phylum Arthropoda; class Insecta; order Lepidoptera; family Noctuidae; genus Acronicta; species Acronicta psi. The sequence continues at coordinate 12,164,209 of OX276481.1, forward strand.
GTACAGATTCCATTTTTATTGTCGGTTGCACTTGAGTCGCCTCGCCGGGTACAAGATCCGTTTCTGTCGGTTCCGTTTTCGTCGCATCGCACGGTACAGAATCCGCTTGCGTTCCTGTACTGGTACTGGGTATAGAATCTATTCCCGTGGTCTTATTTAGTGGGAGTAGTATTTTGCCTCGTTTTAATATATAACCCATGCTATTGAGCAATTGAATAAAAGTGGCATGATTTCCATTAAAGTTCATCGTTTCTTTGAGAATTGTGCGAAGTTTTCGTATATTTGGAGGTTTCATGTGTAAGTCGTAATAATCTTGAATAGCAAATGAAATCATATCACGATTGACATTCTTCATATCGAATGTGCGTTTCTTTTTACGTGCGTTTTTAAAAGGAGAAGGAAATTTGCTGTTCGGTGAGGGTAGTTCTTTTTCCTCTTTCAAAATCTGAGTAACAGTACGTTCACTGACCCCTGCCGCTTCGGCAGTGCGTTTTCTTACGTTCGACAAATTAGATAATAACTCATTATTATATTGATTGGCCTCCTTCATGAGATTGTATTCATTTCGAAAATAGTGGAAGACTTTGGCAATTACTGCTCGACCCTAAAAATGAAATAGGTACATAAATTACTGTTATGTAGACTATTTTTTTTTTGTTATTTTTACCTTTAGAAGTATGTCGTTACAATAGTAGAGTAGAAATAGCTTACCTCACTCGTAATAATGTGGCGTTTTTTTTCGACGTCAGACATGGTGGTGTTGGCCTTATTTCAAGGAAACAATATTTACGATAAGGACACGACACGACCAAACGGAGCGCGCGCCCGCTCGCGACTGAATGAATGAATGGAAAGATCACCGCCGCGCTTCCCCGCACCGCACACCCCTCGTAGCCGCAACAAGCACTCTGTCTACGCAACGCCTTTTCAACGACTTGTTTTTTGCAATTTACGAGTGCGCGTCACGTGACTTTAAGGCTTATTACCCACATCAATTACTTTGAACGTTAGACCTCTGTACTCTGGCAGGAAGTTCATTTTATGATGGAACGCGCCGTGATTCTTATGTCACTAGTATAGAGTTCAAATTAATAGATTTACAAGTCTTCGTAAAATGAACGAATTATACAGGATTTGAGTCATGCGTCGGACGAAAAGGGGGGTGCTTCGAGGGGCGAATTGTTAAAAGAATGTTTTTTTATTTATTTAATAATATAAATAGGTTCAAAATTAAAAATGTTAACAATACGGATTGTTAAACAGGTCATTGCGCTTTACCCGATGGCACGGCAAAAAACCGCAGGAAGGGTTTTATTTCGGTGTATAATTCATCTGCAAGTAATGAGTCTTAATGGAGAGAAAATACGATTTAAATTGAATCACATTGGGTACAAATTAAAACTCCCAGCTGCTACCGAGAATTTCATAGAAAAATAATAACTATGCTCGAACTGGGACTTGAACCGAAGACCGCAGCATTCGCACTAGACTTTACAATTACTTAATTAGTTTAATTATTTTTTTGCCCTGTTACCTAGCTTACAATGTTAATAAGCCCGATGCACCCGGAGGAGGGCGTTAACTAGCTGCAACAATATAATTATAACCAGCCCGAGGTAGAGCTTGTCATGCTCACTTAAATGTCCTGCTGATAGTGGCGTTGTGTGTCGGGTCTTTTTATTCCCTGCAACATGGTTGAGTCAAACGGCGCCGATACACACGTCATGGTCATGAACGGGTGCTGTCTGTCGGGACTGGTCAGCTCTTACTGCAATGGCTATGTTCTTTTGTTTGTTTTTTGTCCTTTTTTTTATAGTCATACACATCATACTTACTGCATTATACTCATACTATTCATCACAAAATTTTATTGTTACTTGCCTATATTTTTTTTAAAAAGAGTGACTATGGAGTTTTTTGCCGGCTCTTCTCCATAAGTCCCACTTTTTGAAACCGTGCAACTAGTTTGACAATTCAAAAGTGCCTATTTATATGGTCTAATTGAAATAAAATATTTTGAATTTGAATTTGAACACAGTTTATACTACTGCAGCAGTTACCGTTCAAATGTTCCATTGTAACTAATGTTTCTCAAATAAATTTATTGTTTATTATTATAGACTAACGAGGCAGAAAGAAAGGACACAGGCTACATTCTATCTTAAAAAATCCTTTGGAATGCAAGTAAAACTGTAGGTAACAGCTAGGTTAGTTTTGCACATGTACGCAGTCTATAGACACATAGACACATCTATACATCCAAATATTATAAATCTGAAGTCTGTTTGTTTGGTAGAACGCGCTAATCGTAGGAACCACTGGTTCAATTCAAAAAATTCTTTCAGGGTTAGATAGCCTGTTTAACGCGGAAGGCTAACGGCACATATCATCACGCTACGACCAATAGAAGCGAAGTATCAATTAAAAATGTTGAAAAAACGGGGGTAAAATTCAACTTCTACGGGAACGAAGACGCGGGCAAAGGTTAGTAGAAACATAGAGCTATACATTTCTAGTATAAGCTGACCTCTCGTTGTAAAGAAAGCCGATACAATGAAAGATCAGCTCATGCTGGCGATAACTTGATGTTTTGACGAGCAAAAACATGTATAATACACTATTAAAAGTGCTAAATCGATTTTCTCCTAAAGTACTAACAGAACTTTTGTGATATTACGAACACATCAATTACGAAACAATACTATAGTGAAATTGGTGTTATCTCAAAGTTGCAATCGTTCATTCATGAAAAAATCGCTTTAGCACTTTTGTAAGTTTTTATGTGCTGTGCTCGTGACTGTACCTATTCTAATCTTTTCTTGGGATTGTTTACCTGCTGACCATTTTTTAATGACAGGATTGAATGAATGATTTTGATTAGGTACCTATAAATAAAACTCGGTGATAGTACTTACTAGTAAAACTTTATTAAAATTAAAACTAGCTTTTTATAAACTTACTAAGTACAAGTAACATTTATAATTACGAAACAAAATTATTATTAATCATCTTGTAAAAAAAATGTCGAGTGTAACTTCCACAATGAAAAATTCAGAAAAATTAAGTACTTATTTTCCTGATTTTTTTTTAAATATCCGTCAAACTTTGATTTATGAAACGTTGTCCCAAGGCTTCTGCTTAAGGCTTATGTTTAAAAAAATTACAGATATATTTTCATGATGAATGGTTCCAATATTAAGGTTCTAAGCTTTCTACTTTCACGATGACAGGTACAAAGTCTTTTTCTGTGGTCTTTTCTACTGGGGGTATTATTATCCCTCGTTCTAGTTTATAATCCATCTTTTGAAGCAATGAACGTAGAGTATTATAGCATCCATTAAAGCCTATTCTTTCTTTGAGAATTTTCTTAAGTGTGGCTATGTTTGGGTTATAACGGTGAACCTTGAGAAGATCTTGAATTGCAGATTTAATCAAATCCGTATTGACATTATTTACATTGTATTTAGATAGTCTTTTTAATTTTGGAGGTTTCTTGTTTCGTGTTGGTTCTCTTTCTTCTCTCAAAATCTTAGTGACCGTAGATTCACAAACGCCAGTCGCTTCGGCAGTGCGTCTCCTAACGTTAGACAAAGGAGCTAAATCGCAATAGTCATAATTCTCCCTCAATGTCTTGTATTCTTCTTGCAGGTAACGGAAGACTTTGGCAATTATTGGTCGAACCTAAAAATAATATAAGTACCTTGGTAAGTTTATTTAAGTATTTATAATATTTATAATGCTGACAATTAAAAATATTTGAATGTACAATATAAGGTATAAATCCCGCAAGTTGCTAATGGGCTGGAACTTTGTCTAATTAGTCTCAAAATGACGTCATCCGCCGAACTTGCCGCTAACGCGTACTGAGACCGGTTACGTCATTTTAACGTCACAGGCACATTATCAATTTGCGAGGCTTATAAAGCTTACCGCACTCTTAATAACTTGGCGCTTTTTATCGGTAATCGACGTCATGTTGGCTGTACTTTATTGCTACGAGCGTCGTGGAAACAATATACACAACTGACTAGAGCGCGCGCGCGCTCGCGACTAATGATTACCGAATAGCGAGAGAGGGGAGTGGTCACCCCGCACGACGGGTCAGCTGCAGCAACTAACGAGTGCGCGTCGTGTGACTTTATTAACAATACAGTAAGGTTCAATTCCAAATGATTCACGCGTACTAGTTGACAAGTTTTACACCACACGAGCTCGCAAATTGAAAGAATTGATGTAACTAGCAAATTAATACATTAGTTTAGGTACGTTTGAAATTTTAGATTTGACTGTACGTTTGGTGTAGCCTCAACAACCGTTGTAAACTTGTAATAGTCACGTAGCTTATTGTTTGCCACTACAGTTGCGCCGATTGTTCGGTTCGATTCTCACTTGAGACATTTTTTTTGTGTTTCACAGATATTTGACATCTGCGGTCTAGCGGTTCGAGTACCGGATTGCTGATCGCGAGGTCGTGGGTTCGATTTCCACAGGACAGGACCCAAATATTTATATTATGAACAGAGTATTTGTGTTTGTCTGTGTGTTTCTAATAGAAAAGAGTATATTTAAGTTAGTACAAGCTCTGCTTAGTTTGGGACTAGATGGTGCTGTGTAAAATGTTCCAGGATATTATTATTACCTATTAATTAGTGGAATTTATATTTAAGTATCTACATCATAATATACAGCTATAATATATTATTTAATTATATATAATTTATACTGCCTCGTAGCTTAGTGGTCGTAGGTGCGAGAATTTCATAGAAAAACCCGATACTGTTCTGCAACTGCTCGACCTAGTAATCGAACCCAAATCCTCGGGGCGTAGCAGTCGCGGTTAAGACCACTACGTTAACGAGGCCGTTGATATTATTAGCTACGTCACTTACCTTGGGCGTTTGACCTTTGTACTCTGTATATTAAGTTCTTAGGGTTCAAATTCAATTGATTTAAGAGTCTTCGTGAAAACGAACTACATATAGGTATATATAGGATTTGTGTCATGCGTCGGATGAATAGGGGGTTGCTCCGGGAGGGTGGATTGTGAATAGGATAACGCTCTTGTTTATTTAAAAAAAATTGGTTCAATATTAAAACTGTAAGCAATATGGTTTGTTAAACAGTTTAAACTTATGTTTTGGCTTCATCTCCAAGTAATCAGTGGTAACAAAGATAATTTACGATTTAGATTAAAAATTGCACATTTTCTTTCATTTTTTATCATTTTCTTAAATTTTTCGGACTGCCTCGTTGGTCAAGTGGTCCCAAGCGCGACTGCTCCGCCAACGGTTCTGGGTTCGATTCCCAAGTCGAGCAGTGTTTGTGGGTTTTTCAGTAAAATTCCCAGCTCGGGGTCTGGGACCGAAACATACAGGCAAACTGTGGGTGTACATTAGTACGCTTCTGCCTAACCCTCGGTGAATACAGGGATGTTATGTTACGATTTTTTCCTGGGCAAATAAACCAGCGAATTCGGCTTCAAATTGGTTTACACTGGTTACACCCTAATGTTTTCGGGATTCTACCGTTGTATGTTCTCCCCTAAAGGTTGTATAAAATAATAAATAATCAACCCATACTGCTGCTGGGCATGGGTCTCCTCTCAGTATGAGAGGGATTAGGCCACCACGCTAGCCTAATGCGGGTTCGCAGACTTCACACGCCGTCGAGAAAAGCTCTGAGGCATGCAGGTTTCTCCTTCACCGTTAAAGCGAGTGATAATTACGCACATGATTTTTAAAAGTCAGAGGTGCGTGCCTTGGATTCGAACTCGAGACCTTTGACTTGGCAGTCCAGTGGTCATACCCCTAGGCTATCACTGCTTGCTAAAGGTTGTATACTTCTTTTATAATCCCAAGATATGGTTACGTAAAGTTTTACTAAGGAATAACATAAGCAGTTACTAGTTAAGTAAATAAATAATACTTATTCAATATTGCAAAACTTGATGCCTTGCATTTCCTGTTTAGTAACAATGAATTGCGTAAGTATTTGAGACTGGGGCATGTTTCACTACCTCCTAGTAAGTTCCCGATAAATTACTTGTCAGGTAATCTCATATTTGTATTTATGTTTCAATACTGAATTATCCGGGTAAGTGGCTTTCCAGCGTTGGTGAAACAGGCACACGATTTGTATCGAGGTTCTGTCAAAATCAAAATAGTTTTATTTTCTCATAGACCTTATACAGGCACTTATGAAATGTCGACACTAGGTGCACGGTTCCAAATTAGTCATTTCCTATGGAGAAGAACCGGCAAGAAACTCCATGGTTACTCTTTTAAATTTTGTTTTTTTACAATGATATCTGATTTGCTACAATAATATATGGATACTTACAATATGAGAAAACAATCTAGAAATGTTTGCGAAATATATTACAGATTATATTTTAAAAGATAAATAGGATACAGCTAGGCTTGAAATACATGTCTAGAGAGGTCAGTAGGCATGCCAAGGGATCGCAAGTTTCCCTTCTTTTCACTTCCCCCCTAAGAGGAAAAGTGCGGGGGGAGGCTCGCATGCCAGCTGCGGCTTTCCTAGAAACTGGTACCTATGCCACTCAGCCACTCACAGGCATGTGTATCACGGTCTTATCTGTGAGGCCCTTCATAAAGTTCAGGTAGCTACGTCAGTTGCGACGATTCTGTGTAAGTATGTAGTTACACACTGAATCGAAGCAACTGGCATTCTGTAGTTTTAGGCGGTTTAGCCTATGCCTATGGGAAAAAGGCTTGACTGTAAACGCGTATAAGTCAGTTGGTCGCAACGGTTACTGAACATTAGAAAATGAACATTGGTTATTTAACAAAATCATCGCCATTTATGTGCACTGTACTTATTGAAGTTATGTTCAATTGACGACGTCTGTGGTCTAGTGGTTCGAGTACCGGACTGCTGATCACGAGGTCGTGGGTTCGATTCCCACAGGACACAAACATTTATTGTGATGAACTTTGGTGTTTGTGTTTGTCTGGGTGTTTCCTATGTATTATAAGTATGTATTTACAAAAAAAAAAAGTATATTAGTATTATATCCATTGTCTAGTAGGTACTCATAGTACAAGCTCTGCTTAGTTTGGGACTAGATGGTGCTGTGTAAAAATGTCACAAGATATTTATTATATATTTATTTATTTATTTATTGATTTTTATATCTGTATAGAAAATGTGTTACTCGTATATTGATCATACGACACTTGCTTCACTTAGCTTTCGCCAAGACAAAGTTGGAAACTCTTATTTGAGTACATACGGAAGCGCAGGCAACAGGGCTTAGCTGCTAATGTAACTAATAATACAAAAAATTACGAAACTTATTTCCCGAAGAGTGCACTAATTTACAGTTCGCCGGTACTTATGTTTAAGTCTCAATATAAGTCGTAATAGGGGGCGAGCCTAGTTTTAACTGTGTACAAAATAATCAAAACTCTCGAGCTGGTAATTATTCTTCTAATTGAATTATATACAATTTAATTCAATTAGAAACTTTTATCAAATCGGATTTCAATCGATTTCTTAACGGATTTACATGAAATTAACAGTTATTGAGATGTTTTTACTTAGTTAAATCATAACTTACTAATAAGTATTAGAAAGTTTGTAAGTTTGAATGTTTTGGTTCTTTACGGTAAAACGGCTGTGCCGATTTGGCTGTAAGTTAAAATTTAATTCCGAATAATTCAAAGTTACTACGGGTAACGGGTTCAGTTCCTAACTTCACGCGGGCGAAGACGCGGACAAAAGTTAGCATTTTACATACATCCATGAGTCCCACTTTTGGAACCGTGCAAGAAGTTTGATTTTTCAAAATACCTACGCTATTATATGGTTTTATTGAATAAAAAAAATGAAATTTGTAAGTGTCATTCTTTAAACTGAAGCGCGCACACGCGTCCTTCCTTTACCGTAGTTGGGTAAAAATTAGTACAAGTTATCTAAATACCAATGAAGATTCATCTCACAAATGAATCACTGCAGAACACTGGCGTCACATTTCACAATCCACGCTTTTATTCATGACGATACCCTTCTGACTAATCTGGACTCTCCCAGTAGGGGCCTACTTCGGAAAGCAACATACGAAGTGTCGACAGCTCGACGTGACTACGGACCGTACGGTTTCCTGCCACGAAAGTGTTTTTTATAGGATACTTAATAGATTCGATTATCGCTTTTGATTTCTAGTATTGCGTTGACCCTATTCCCAAATGTTTTTTTGTAGTTTCAACTGCCTCATTAGCGTCTACGACCGCTAGGCCGTAAACGCGACTGCTACGTTTGAGGTCCTCCTGGATTGAATTCCCAGGACGGGAAAAGTGTTATTAGATTTTTCTATAAAATTATCCGTATACAATAGGTGTTTCAGCAGTAAAAAGGTGTCTAAGCTTAGACTTTTTTCATGAATTAATTATAATATATATTTTTTTTCTCATTGTACCTACCTCTGTATTAAAACGCTATTAGGGAATGCACACACATGTGACTGTTCTGTATAGAGTGCACACAACAGGCAGTTTATTCAGTAGCTATAAGTGAAAACCTGTAATTGGCCTATTGTTTCGATTCTATTATTTTTACTTGTTTGTTTCGCTGTAGGTTTTCCATGTAAATAAATAAATAAATTATCAGTAGCAGCTCGGAGTTTGGATTTGTGCCTGTCTAGTAATATGCTCGTCTCTTGTGACATGGAACTTCAACATACCGACAAACTGTGTGTACAAGTACATTAGTACACCCTTCTAACTCTTTGGGAATACAGGCGTGATGGTATGTTACATTGTATGAGAAATTGGTACTAACAAAATGGTAAGATGTATTTATTACCATTCCCACCGAATCTTCGACGTCTGATTTTCGTAGTAGGCCCCCAGTCTTGTAAATCGTTTGATTTACTTGCGTCACAGTGAGAATAAATTTTATTTTTATTTTATAGGACTTGGCTCTGGCACTCGTAATACAAAAGCGTAATTAAGCTTTCCATTCATTTTTAGTTCATATTATGTTAACCTAAAACCACGTCAGAAGAAAAAATCCCAACTCAGAGATGAAATAAACGTGTTTTCTTTCTTTTACATCAGAAATCATTATTTCGTACTTATCCGAAAGTTTCAACCGATGCTTACAAGTGGGTACATCTCAAGTACCTAAACGTAGTATCTCTTGGTCTGGCAGTGTTTGGATTGGCTTGGATTCAGATTCAATAGGGTTCACAATAGACGCAGGCATCTTTTCTAATTTAATATTTTTTTTCAATATCTTCACGAATCTTGGGCGAGGTATTTTTAAACCTACCTACAATTTACTAACTTATTGTTAATTTATCTGTACGCCGACCAGATTTAATATATTTGTAATATCAGATTATGTTAAATGTTCTCATGTAAGTGAATCGTTAAATTCTTATGAGAAATAAAGTGTCTTTAACCGCGAATCATCCTGATAAAAAACGTATTGAGTAATCTGCTTGGAAAATCCTTCGTAGGCAATCGAGGAAACAGGGGAGGTCCGGGTAAAATAGACAAGTAGAATTATAGGTAACTCTACTTGCCTATTAAACTAAGTTAAAGAATAACACGCTTTATTTCAGGCTTAATTTTTACATAGTCAAAAAACTCTTTACAATCGCGCTTCTGTATTTAAAATTTCAAATGAAATATTTTCGATTGTGCCAATATTTTACGTAAAATGTGAAAGTTTGTAAGGTGAAATTTTATAATTTGCGCCAAGTACAGCTTATATTTAACATATCATTCACATGTATACATACAAATTTATTTTGATTTTGAAATAATACAATTTAGTGCCCTCATTGAATAAGTAGGTATCAATTTTACATATACATTTTTAATGAATACACACAATGAATTACTATTCTAGACGAAAAAAATATGTATGCAGCGCCTATAGCAGACAGCGTCACTCATTAAATACTAAAAATATGAAAACCTGTATTTTTATTTTTCAATAAAACAAGTAAGTACGATTGTACCATCTTTACTTACGAAATTATAAAAAACTAGCTTCCCGCCAGCGGCTTCGCCCGCGTGGTCTTATAATTTTTTCCCCGTTTTTGCTACATTTTTCATTACTACTCCGCTCCTATTAGTCGTAGCGTGATGATATATAGCCTATGTTACTCGGGGATAATGTAGCTTTCCAAAGGTGAAAGAATTTTTGAAATCGGTCCAGTAGTTTCGGAGCTTATTCATTACAAACAAACAAACAAACAAACAAACAAATCTTTCCTCTTTATAATATTAGTATAGAAGTATAGATATAGATATAGATGGGCAAAGTTAAACTAGTAAAGACTAGTAGGTACGACGCAGGTCCTAAAACAAGGTTATTTAAATAAAATCATTCATATTACTTACTGATATGATATCACTGCTGCTTACCTGAAACATAAAAATAATTGTTAATATCATTGAAAGCTACGACTATCTTAATTGTAACAGATGTAATAGGTTTGACTCACGTCATAAAGTGTTTTTTTTATTATTTTTTACATGCTTTGCCTGCGGGATACAGTTTTTTTTATCTAAGGCTTGCGTTTGACCACAACTCGCCTGATGTTAAGCAACGATGTGGTCATGTGGATGTATCAGATTAATTTAAATATCATACATATATTTTTTTATAGAAATCAGTTTCTTAAGTCCGCGTGGTCGGTCAATGATTGCAGACCAATTATTACCCCTGTATTCCTCAAAAGGTTAGACAGAGGTGTACTAATCAAGCTCATAGTTCACCGGTATGTTTTTATATGTAATAGTGGGCCGGACACAACTCCTAGCTACGAGCTGCTATATACAATTTCCGGGGAATTTAATGCAGAGCCTCCACTTAAGCAGCTCCGCTTACTACCACCAGAATAATGAGCATCTGAGAACTGTCTGGTATTCGAGCGACTTGGAAATGACTTAAAAACAACTGCTAATTTTAGGAATGTCAAATATTCGATAGACTTCAAAATAGTTTAAAACCACGGCTTATTTACATATAACTTAGTTTTAAACTAACATTGGCCCACGTGTCTCTGAACGGTATCGCCAGCTCGGTGTTCATTCACCCCGCAACGGGAAAGAGCGTGACAATACACACGCTCGTATATCTTACATAGTACCAATTAAAATATTTTAAAAAACTAAGTAAATTGCTTTACACTCTATTTTCTTCAATAGTCTGCAATGCTAGAACTTATGGGTGGTTATGAAATTGTCAGTAACAGCTCGAAGCTTAGATTTGTGCCCGGTTTATGGCAATAGGCTCGGCCCCTAACATAACGGCGTACATTACTACACCTCCGCCTACCTCTTCGGGGATACAGGCGTGATAGTATATTATGTTATGTACATTCTTTCACACTTGATTTATCGAAGGTAATCGCGATAGTGTTTCCTCCCAAAGATGTATTGGTCTAGGGAGACAGGGGTATTATGTCGCAAAAAATGACAAATATGTCAATTTTTAAATATGACAAGTTGTGAGGTATGTCGACTGAAGATAGGTTATAAGCTTTTGTCAATGTTACTATCAGTCTGCAGAAAATCTGAAGACTCTGGTTGGAATCTGAATGAAAACTTCGACAGGTTACGGTCGGTACAAAACTAGGGCAAAGGTTAAGCAGATTTGTACTAATGTACACCTACAGTTCACATATGTAGGTCCTATGTAAGGGCGAGCCTATTATTAATCCTAAGTAGCAACAATCTAATATACACGGCGATATTATAATTAAGCTGAAAAGCCATGTTTTATAGAGGTGAGTTACCAAGTCGTGATAAAATTTTCATAGCGTGCTGCCCCACCCTCAAGCTTACGTGGCCATTGACAAATGATCTCGATCAAACGTCGAACGGAGTGTGTGCTGCCATCTGTCATCGTTCCGCGGCGCATGCGCAGCTCAGAGGACCATTTATGTAATTAGACATGGTTTACTTTTCGGACACGAGATAACGTATTTATTTTTGGAATACTATCGATTTTAATTTGTCCATTACTAATAATATGTTTTGTGACTTGAGAAATAGTTTAAGGATTTAAATGTAGTTATACATTAAGTATATTACTGGCTTATATTCTAATTTATTTTGTTGAAAAACAATGTTATGATATTATTAATATAAAATATAAGTAGTTTATGAAGTAGGTACCTCAGTAAATATACCTAAGACATACAGTTTATTCTTAAGTTATTTATCTAAAGACAACAATTATGTAAATAATTAAATCAGTATATAGAAACACTGTATTGATTTCAGTATTTTTCAGGTAAGTAGGTTACTTTGGACGACACGATAAAAAGGATAAGTAAGTACTTTACAAGTTAAATTGGTTGTTATTTACAAAACTTAGGTAACAACAAAAATCAGTACCTAAATCATCATTGTTCCATAGATAGTTAAGGAAAAACCTACAATATACCACGTTTTCCTCATCAAAATATGAGAGTTTTCCCCCCTGAAGTTAATACAAGTGTAACATACATATAAATACAAAGCTACGCTACGGTATGAAGAATTTGCACGCGTTGATGCAAAACGTGACTCAGACCACCGAACGGTTCCAAGCTGCCTTATATAGGCTAAAAATAGAACAAACGGCTATGCAATGCACAAACCTTCAGAAAAACGTTGAAATCGAAGACAAAAGAAAATCAAATCAACCGATGCATCCGAAAACCTGCTAGAACGTTTGAATTTTTAAATATTCGAAATAAGAATTCTATGTAAGCGTTGTACATAAAACAAAATGGTGGGTTCGGTTGTCCGCGCCGCCCAATGCACTCGCGTTTATCGCCCGACATATCGAGTGGCGACTTGGCAACGCTGCGGCCGCATTCCTGCAGCCGCACGGCAACGTCGCAATCGCAGCCGCGATCACTACCCGTGCCTTTGTTGATTGCTGTGACGTCGCGAAATGATAAAACGTAAAATGTTCGCAATGTGAAAATTGATCAAAAATCGTTATAATAATCCCGAGAATCAATTTCATTGATGTTTCCTAGGTTTTGATCTGTTAGATGCGCGTGCGCATGTTTATTTCGAGTCGGGGGTGGAAAGTACGCTTTCTCTTACAACACGCTTAGAAATCGGCATGCATTGTCGCTTCTAGACACGTATCGGCCATGTTACTATAATATATTGACTATGTATACGGATTCCTCGCTCTTTTCGATGTGAATGCTTGTCTCGAGGATTCTTAGCTGCAGACTATATTTGATTTATAGTTAGTTTCATGTTCGCGATGATAAATAATACTTGCGTACATTCGAACAGGCCGTGTCCCTACTCTAAATACTTCCTAATTGTATTCATTACTACAGTTTGAGAGGCCGCTAATGCGAGGCAAATGACAGAACAAGTTCTGTTACACCAATATTGGATATTTAAATGAATTCAACAGTCGACTTCATCGCGATTTTGTTGAACTTTTGGCAAACATTTAAGGATCTAAAAAAATTAATTAGCACAAATTGCTATCGAAACGGTACTTGGCACTTTTGTAATAAACGTTTTCAATGTATAAAATATGCATACCTAGTTAATTATATTTTTTCGTTTAAATGGCATTTGGTATTTGAACGAACTGAGACCAAGCTCTGTGTACAACTAAACAAAGACTATATTACTTCTAAAGTAATAATATAAAGGTCTCTCAAACTAATAACTGTGCCTCGACCATGAGTTTTTCTCACTAGAGTCGCTAGCGACGCCGTAAAATATATGTATGGAAAACTCTCGAAGCGCCTCTAGTGGTTACGTAAGGAACTAAAATCTGCTATGAGATTACGGCGTTTCGATGCGTAAAAAACCTATCGAAACAATTCGATAGAACTCATGGTTGAGGTACTGGTCTGGAAAATAATTTCACTGACAGATACTCGAGGTGGCACGACAAAAGAGTACCTGGAACGACGTGGTGGTGGCCTTTGCCCAGCAGTGGGACAGCAATGGCTAAGAGGGAAAAGATAGTTAACTATATTATCCACGAGTACTATTTATACAGGCTATATTTTAAGAAACCAGTATAGAAAATTAGGGGATGATTAATTTTTATGTACTGAATTTTCTCTTGTTAACCGGGTGTGGTAATTTTGAGACCCTACACCATAATGGAAACCTAGACTTGATCTGACGATGCAGACGGAAGATAATTGAAGGAACCCTTCAAGGTTACTCCATGTTTGGGCTTATTTCATTTATCTGGATAAGAATTTTAGACCAGAATTTAAGTCAGGCTTAAAATAACTACTCGTATACTTACCACAAAAAATTTTTTATGGTAAGTATTCAAGTGTTAACTTGAACAGCGAAAAATAAAATAACTTTTACGTACTTACAACTTCGTTCGTTTTACAGTCTACAAATTAGTAAGGCCTAAAAAAGGTTTGATTTATTTTAATTTTCAATTTTCAGTGACGTTTCTAGTCGGTATTTTCACGCGAACAAAAGTGGGGGCAAAAGCTAGTACAGTTTTAATGAATATTTACGTTGTTACCGCAATGATTATTTATTATTATTACTTATTTTACTATAATTTATGGATTTTATCTAAAATAAACGTTTTATTATTTTATTATTAATACTTTGATTGATTAAACTGCCACTATTTACTTCTATTATGTAAGTACACATTGTAAATATCCCAATGATTTTACGAGTAAGTAGTGACATCGTACATACGTGACATCATAAAACAAGTATTCGACTTAAGAAGGTTCTTCTTCATAATGCTTTAGTTACAAAATAATCTATAAATAGCTCCAACGTCAAACCCTTTATGTTCTCTTGTATTTTATGGGTGTTATAAAATGTATGAATTTACAAAGTTAAGAGCTGTTTAAGATAATATTCTCGTATCGATATTTTTATGGCCTGTGTACTATTTAAGTCATGAAATAGATTGCAATATATTTATTGTTAAAGAAACAATTTTAATTTAATAGGCAAGTATAAAATATCATAATTTTATTTTCACTAAAATTGCAACTTTAATACTTTATTCTGTAATGAAGTTTCTGGAGAGCCTTAAAAATAATAATTTAAAACGGATTATTGACACTGCTTTTACTAGATTGAATAAAAGTTAAAAAATGGTGTGTGCAATTCTCCCCTTGCCACCCCTTGAAACACTCTTTTTAAATAAGCAGGTAGTTTTTATTTTCAATTAAAATACATACGTTGAAGTACATAAAATGATAGCTTTGTAAGCTATCATTTTATGTACGTATGTATTTAATTATTTATATAAATCTGAAGAATAAGTAATTTTTTTTTTCAAAACGTAAATGCGTGTGTCTTGTACTAGGATGTCGTAAACGCTTATACAATTATACATAATATAAGTACTTATACATTTTACAATCCATCAATTTACGTATTTGATGCCGAACACGTAATTTTACGTAACGTTACATTTTATGTAACGACTTTACGGGTAGGTATACGTCCGGGAGTATTTGACTGTAGGAAATTCGTCATGGATATCCTTCATACATATATTTTCCTCCTGACTCCCATTGGGTAGGCAGAGATTATAGATTTCCACTTGCTACGATTATGGCATGTTACTTTCGCATCATCATAATCATCCCAGGGTTGCTAAAACATTGATTTAAATCATCATATACCTAACAGTTTTTGAAATTAGGTTAAACAAGCACCCACAGTGCGGCAGTGGCCTTTAATCTATACTTTATATTAATATTATAAAAAGAAAGGAAAGATTTAATTGTTTGTTGGTTTGTATTGAATAGGTTCCGAAACTACTGCACCGATTTGAAAAATTCTTTCAGTGATAGATAGCCCATTTATCGGGGAAGGCTATAGGCTATATACCATCACGATAAGACTAATAGGAGCGGAGTAGCAATGAAAAATAATGCAAAAACGGAGGGAAATTTATAAGATCACGCGGGCGAAGCCGCTGGCGGGAAGCTAGTTTACATTAGGAATCGAACCCAAGATCACTAGCGCAGTGTTCACTACACTGCGCTAGTGATCTTGGGTTCGATTCCTAGCTCGAGCTAGTACCTACTTTTAGTTTTATTTCTATAAAATTCTTAGTTTCGGCTCGGAGTTTGGATTTGTGTCCCAGTTATTGGCAATAGGCTCGTCTGCTTAACCGGTGAACTGTGGGGGTTGTTATACGAATTTAGGCATGCTTTCTAAAGAATATCCATTATTTACTTGAAACTATAAAAGCTTTATGTGCACAAAAACTGTCTTATTTTGATTATATACCTATTTATTTATAAGTATTCGCGCGCTAATAATGATGTCAGTATGTAATAACAACCTTAGAGTTTAGCTGCTAACTGAACACGGATTATAGTCGATGGTAGTTTTTAAGTTGCAATGTTTTGCGGGAGCAGAAAGAAACATTTCTGTAAAAAGCGCCAACATTTTCCGAAAATGGAAAGCATTAAAATACTTCTACATAGTTTGCTTGAATTGTCTTCAATGAAACATGTTTTTCGATTACCCAAATCAATTTAAAAACGTCTCTGTGATTTTATATAAACTGATTAGGTACGTATTTCGCTGTAGTGCAAACTAATGTAACTACTAACTACAGATAGATAGACATACCTGTTGTACAAAGCAAAAGCTAAGTATGCATAAAGCTAAAGCTTTACCTTCCTTTGGAACTTTGCCGCAGTCGGGTTGTTTAACCATTGACAGTAGAAGCAACCATAGTAATCATCATCGACCCTTATACTGTCCCACTGCTGGGCACGGGTCTCCTCTCAAGCGATTAGGTAGACTTCACATGCCGTCAAGAAAGTCTTTCTTGCATGCAGGTTTCCTCACGATGTTTTCCTTCACCTTTAAAGCGAGTGATAATTACGCACATGATTTCGAAAAGTCAGAGGATTGGATTCGACCGCGAGACCTTTAACTTGCCAGTCCAGTGGTCATATCACAAGGTAAGTACACGTGTGTGTGTGTGTGTGTGTGTTTGTGTGAAAAGCGGGTATGACGGCATCAGGATTGGACTAGAAAACTGGTAAGCATAAGAATAGGGAAGTGTGTATATTTGATAAGTTCGGCGAACGGGAAAGTTATACTGGGGCAGCAAATAGTTTTTCCATGTCATCGTAATTTAACTCCTGAAGCTAACAGCTTACCGTCATTTTGCATTTGGTCTTTGTAAGGTTGTAGATAGAAAGCACCCTATATATCTTATTATAGAGGAAGCCACCAAGGTAACAGAAGAAGCGCCCAGAGGAAGCTGTGGAGAGCTGATTGTGATGTCTTCTTTTACCACGAGAAAGTAAGGGTTGAAAGTAAGGACCCCATGCTGTTTTAGGACCGTTTGTAGAATAAATAGCTGGTGTACTGTCAATAATTTTGTTTCTTTGTTGAAACATTACATTACTTGCTGTTCCCCGTGATGTACTGGCATTCATTAAAATGTTTCCCAATTCTGTGATAACTTTCCAAAATCCTTTCATAGCGGATGCCTACGTCATAAATTGAGCTGTACATTGATGGATCAGTCAGTCACCTTTTCCTGTTATGAATGCAGATTATGGCAGAAGTCTGCATTGAATATGTATCTATACCTAATAATACATTTTCAATGTCTAGTATTCGCGTAAGTGTCAGAAATCAGTATAAAAGTCTCCATTACAGTTCTCACCAATCTTATTGTCCGGCTTGAAGTTGGCACCAGCTAACTTCAACCCGACCGTGAAAATAGCAGAGAAAAATAAAACAAAAATAAATAAAAACGAAAGCTCAAGTCGTAGGCTGTCGTTTTAAATCATTTTTATTCTAATATTTTTATCTCTCTGAATTTTACGGCCGGGTTAAAGATAGCTCGTGCTAACTTCAAGCCGGACAATAAGCCCCATCGTGAGATACTGTTGTAACGCGTCTTCAAGCCATGCGTGAAAGTCGATTCACAAACAAAACTTTCCCTCACTAAACGTCACGGCGATCACACGATTAATAAATGCTGTGACACAACGATGCCTGGCATTTACTCATACTTTACTCACACGTGCTCTTACATGGCATAGATACCTACGTAAGGATATAGGTAATTTATCAAAATAAACCGACGATAAAAATGAAACGCGAGAAATAAAAGAAAAATTATTGAGTCTTACTAATTTTGAGTCGATGGCAAACAAACAACGAAGATCATATATTTAAACTGCACCAGGAAATAGTGATTATAATACTAATATATAAAGAAAAAGTTGTTTTAATATTTGTAGAATAAGTAAGGATAACGAACAATTGGAAGAGACGGAACCGAACTATTTACAGCAGCTACCTCATATTGGGGCTTATTTAATTTAACTTTCGACTGTCTTAGTTACAGTAAGGCACATATCTCGAGAAACTTATTGTCCGTTTTGAAGTTGCCAAGAGATAACTTCAACCCGTCCTTAGAAATCGGAGAAAGAAAAATATTGGATTGTAATAAATAAAAACGAAAGCTCAAGTCATAGTGTCGTTTTTTCCGATTCAATTCTCAGGCCGAGCAATGTTAATGGGTGTTTTTTATAAAATGTTCAGTAGCGATTCAGTTTCCTGGGTTTCTGCCCAATATAACCTAGTATATACCATCACGCCAGTATTCCTCAAAGGGTCCAAAGTTGTAGGAACCAACAGTTCGCCAGTATGTTTAGTTCCTATGTAATAGACTTGCTATCGTCACTAACCGGACACAAAACCAAAGTCTGAGCTAATACTGAGAATTTCATAGAAAAACCCAATTTGCCCGACGGAATCAAATTTATCCGCAAGCGTAGCAGTCGCACTTAGAACCATTAGGCTAATGAGATATTAGGATAATGTGAGTACCTATCTATCTCACAAAATTCGTTGTACATTTACTCGTCACTGAACCCTTAGTTTTTATTTATAATCGGTGTTTTCATCGAGATTTTTCATCAATTTCATCAAGCTTTTTCATCAATATTTCTATTTAAGTATAATTATGTATATTCATGTTTATCTATAATTTATGGAGGGGCTCGTGGCTAAGTTATACCAATGCTGATCAACCGATCTGTAAGGTTAAGCTACACTTGCCGAGGTCAGTCTGTGGATGGGTGACCATACTTAACACACACATCGAGACCCCTCCGTGCCTCGGAGAACACGTAAAGCCGTCCGTCCCGGTTGTCATACGAACACCTATGACAATCGTTAGTGGTAGTCAGAAGCCCAAAAAAGCCTGACCACCAGTCTATCCTTCGAATATCGGTTTTGCTCAGAAATTGGGTTGCGGAGGTCTGATGGCAGTCGCTTCGTGTAAAATATTAATATTCAGCCGCATCTGGTTAGACTGGAAGCCGACCCCAACATGGTTGGGAAAAAGGTTAGGAAGATGATGATTTATGTATCATTTATAGTTATGTATGTAGGTATATATAATTTTTCTATGTATTATATGTAATGACTTAATATATTTTTATAGTATTTACTACTTTATTATTGTTATTACTTGTTTTTTTTTTTTCGCTTTTTTTTAACCCAAAGGTTGACTGGGAGAGAATGCCTTATGGCATTAACTCCGCCTTATGTACCATTAATGTGCATTAAAGATTAAATAAATAAATTTATTATAGCGGTCATTGGAAGGACCTTATTCCGTAGTGGACGTATAGAGAAGTACTAAGATTCAAAGATTTAATGCATACCAAGTGTACATGTAAGTGTAACATAAAATTTTTGTGTGGTTATAACTTAGCGGCCTTTTACAAGCATTGCAATGCGGATGTGGAGGGCTTAAATTAGTTACTTAATATTTTATATCCATATAATTTTTTCATACTAATAACAATTGTGTATTAAATTAAGTTATATATAAATAACATTACAACATTAACAACTGAACCTTCAACGTATAGAATAACATTTACATACATTATCAGCCGTAACATCGATTAGCTCGAGTGTACACTTCATATAACGATATGATACTCTTATAAATCCTTGGAGTTTTCCCCCATATCATGCTAACACGGATTGCCAATATAAGTACAGTGGGCTCAAATAAAAAAATATACAAGTCATGGCTCCCAGAACATTCAAAGAAGCTCTGCACTAAGAAAATATTTGGTTTTCCTATTAAAAACTATTTTTAGAGGCTACTACATGTTTTTTGGTTTTGAGAGTGCGTTATTTAACATGAGCAGCATTCCTCTCTAACAACCAAAAATTAGCCGTATTATTATTATTAGCCTTAGCCGTAAAACTTCTTAAAGTATATCCAAGGAGTTGTATTTAATCCTCATTTTACTTTCGTCTAATCTTCGTCTAATAGTCTAAATTTACCAATAAAAAATTATCGTATTGAAATATGTATGTATTGTATATCTCAAAATAATAACTGCTGGAAATAGCTACACAAGCCCTAAATAACATAGGGTGTTTTATTGTAATAAATCATAAAATCCACGGCAATAAAGTAAATATTTACTTTAGGTTCGTACAATTTGATATTTTCCAACAACACTTTAATTTCCTTTTAAATTATTGTTAAACCTAGAATGATGAAAGTTTTCATACGCAAAAATACACTTACTTCCACAAGGGTAGAAACTAGACACGACCACGTGCTACGATATATTAAATTGATGAATGAATGAATGAAATGAACTTTATTTGTCACACAGTAAAGCACATTACAAGAGAGAAAAAAAAGGATATGACAAAAGAAAACTAAAACTATTCTATTATAAATTCTGTTTTTGGTTTAAATGCCACTATTATACAAACCCATTACATTTTTCTCTTATTAGGTAAAACCCCACATGATTTTGCAGCCTATTTTCTCTTTACACCCTCTATGTTTTCGGTACGAGTTTTGCCAGATGAGTACGTCAACCATGAGTTCTACCTAATTGCTTTCAATAAGGTTTTTTACGCATCGAAACGCTGTAATCTCATAGCCGGCGATATTTTACGGCGTCGCTAGCGAGTCTAGTGAGAAAAACTCATGGTCGAGGCACAGAACCTTTAGTTAGTTCTACGCGATACTTACTTATTCTGTCTTCATGCACTGGCATAACTATTTCAGATGATTGAAATAAAAGTACTTTTTATCGATTTATATAGATTTTTTTACTATTTTATATACTAATCATATTATTATAATTTAGATCCCGACGTTTCAGAAGTTTACGGCGTCCATGGTCACGGGTAGACTAAGTTGGTAGGAGTCTTGATGGCACAGTGTAGTTCATTTCCCTTGCGGCCAGTTGCGGCAGTCTATTAGGGAGCCCTTTGTTCAGCAGTCGGCCACTTTTGGCTTATATGATAATGATGCATTACTCAAAAAAGCAAGTACATATTTAAAGATGTCCCTTTGACATAGATTAACAAAAGAAATCCAAAAAAACTATTGATTGAACTGTTGCTTCTATGATATCTTATTCAGTGGCAATCCCCGTACTTAGTACTTGAAACGAAGTCAATAACGTACTAATTATAATAACCTAATTACATCTCTATAAAATTCTAAATACACTTCCGCTGCTTTGTTCCCCCAAATACTTTCAACTGCCACTTAAAGTTTTGTGTACCGACTTGAGTGAGCAACACTAGCCAATTTAGTCCCCTATAAAAATAATTAAGGGATAAAAGGACGTAAGAGACGATAATGCAAATTATTCTTTATACCTTTTGAATACAAGGGTGTGTTCAATTGTAAGAACGGTTTTTCAATGATTCTACGTATATTCACCCTAAGTATGGAACGTCAGTATATCAAATGTCGCGTGCAAGTGGCTGTTATTAATTACTTTATTTTCTTTTTGTATGCAATTGCGATCATGGAATGTAATATATAAAATACTAGCTTTCCGCCAGCGGCTTCGCCCGCGTGGTATGTTATTATACATATAAACCTTCCTCTTCAATCACTCTATCTATTAAAAAAACCGCATCAAAATCCGTTGCGTAGTTTTAAAGATTTAAGCATACATGGCGATATAGGGACAGAGAAAGCGACTTTGTTTTATACTATGTAGTGATGTCATCCGGGGATAGTGTAGTTTCCCAACGGTGAAGGATGTTTTTATCGAGTCCAGTAGTTTCGGTGCCCATTCAATTCAAACAAACAATCAAATCTTTCCTCTTTATAATCTATATAAATAAAAATGAATCGCTAAATGTGTTGCTAAGCGCAAAACTCGAGAACGGCTGAACCAATTTGGCTGTTTTTTTTTTGGTTTTTGAAGTTTGGTTGTGTTTGAAGTTCTGAGTAAGGTTCATATTTTAGAGAAATAGGGCAGAACAAGGTCTGCCGGGACAGCTAGTATTAGTATAGACATCGAACAGAAATATAATATAGTCAAAGATATCGTAGTAACCCCGAAATGAGTCACCTACTATCATTAACAACTCATGAAATACTTCAGCTTAGCACGGATCTCCTCGCAGAGAGTAGCTTAGGCTATAGGTAATCCATTATACACTAGCTACTCTAATGCGGGTTGAAATTTTATACGCCATCGCGCGTCGTCGAGAAAACTTCTCAGGCATGCAGGTTTCCTTACGATGTTTTCCTTTACCGTTGAAGAAGATGAAGCGCATGACAATCAAACTCCGAACCTATGTTTTCGCATCACTAGGTGCTCCTACTATCCATTGGCCATAAACACAAGTCCCGGGACAACCGCACTAACTCTCTAATTAAGTTAATTAATTGTGCCATCTAAGTTTACATACGGACCGGACAGATCCGAGCCTCCAGACAGTCGCTATTCATTAGATTACCTCCAATTATATTTAACTAGCGAAAAGCAATTGGTTATAAATGAATTATGATTTAAGGTGCTAATAATTTCATCATCAACCCATATACTGGCCCACTGCTGGGCACGGGACTCCTCTGAGTATGTTGGGGATTAGTCTATAGTCGTTCACCAACAAGATGGCCCGATCAAGTGAAACACGCGCTGGACAGAAACCGGTCAAGATAGATCATCCGTTCCAGATGCAACCCTGATGCTCCGACCACGATCCTCAGGCATGAGGGACCGACCCCAGAGAGAAATATGTAGATCCGAAATTTCGTATCCTTAACATCACGGTACGGACTTTGGCTTCGAGCGATGTGTTTTCCTGTTCCCACGTAAAGGAGTTCATCAGAAGCTCATACAACTCGGACCAAATTTGTACTTGAGGTACATGACAGCTGTCAAGTTGACAGTTTTTACCATGAAATCACTATGAAACTGATAATAATGTGCCATAATGGCGAGCGTTTGACATTCCGAAACTGACACTGACACTTTTTTACTATAAAACACTATGAAACTGATAATAGTATGTCAAAATGGCGTGCGTTTTTTCAAACTAAGTTTTTTTCTCATCCTATAAAGTTTTAACCAGTGTAATACAGGGTACTTTCTTCGATACATCATTTAGGCAGATTTTGATGACCTCCTTTTTAAGTAAAACTATCGCGTAAATATAGTGGTAATGGATTAGGCACAGAAGCAGGTAGCAGTGTTGGAAAACCAAGAATCATTTTTTCGGGAGGTTTGCTAGTAAAATATCGGTAAAATTCGGGAGATTTTATTAGTAACCTTTACTTGTGAATAAAATGAAGATTTACTAAGGTATTTTTCAAGTATTATTAAATATCTACGTATACGAATCATACCACTTTTTTTAAATCATATTCTTGCAATCTAAAATTAAATCTTATAAAAAATTTACTGATACCACCTCTCTGATGACATTTTAGCAATCATATTATTTTTGGAAATATTAAAATCATAGCAGTTAACCTCTTTACATTATTAAAATTTACCAAAATCGGGAGATTTCGACCATAAATCGATATTTCGGTAAATTATGGTCAATATCGGTAGATCTCCCGAAAAATCGGTAAGTTTTGCAACACTGGCAGGTAGCCAGCTAAATAGTAACGTTACACAACTTGAATAAATTATGAGGCTCTCAGGACTTAGCTAGTAGCAGTTAAATGTTCTAAAGGCTAAAAATTACATGTGGCTTTTACAGAAATCATGGAGGGAATAAATTTACCAATTTTTTCAAGAGGTTCTGGACTTTACTGTGGTCCTGGTTCTATCACACTAGTAGGTAACAATAAAACATTACCAAAATGACCTAGAACATTTTTCTCTTGAAAAGGTTGGTAAGTATATCCGTAATTCCGTATCTATTCCTTCTTTGACCTCTGTAAAGCCATGAAGGCTTATTAGCTTGATGATTTTTAAAAATATGCAAAAATATTATATTATACATTTTAAGTACAGACTTTCCTATTTGAGGTAAGTATATTTGTAAAAATATTGCAAAAAAAATATAAACCTGTACAGTTATAATATTCTTTTTGCAATATTTTTTGGCTAAGTACATGAAATTTCTAGTCTTGTTATATTGGTTTTTGATAAAGTGTGGGTGTCTTGTTTATATCTCGTGGGCGTTCTTTTCAGTCTTGGCCAGTCGTGGGTGGCTTTCCTGCCGAGGGCGAATTGTGTAGGACGAGTCGAGTATAACTATTTGAAATAAATAATTCCTATTATTTATTTCCAATAGTTATAATTGCAATTAAAAAAATCACCGACTCATTCCTTTAATCCCATTTAAGCTGTAGAAGACGTATTTCAAAAATCTATCGTCTGTAATTAAAAGACAAATACGTTAAAGGCGCTTCATCTTGTTAAAAAATTAAACATTTCAAATTTTTGAAATTTTTCAAGCCCCGCATCCCTATTTCATGTTTAAAAAACACGCTTGAATTTTTACTTAACGAATTTGGTGCATAGAAAATGGTGGAAACGCTTTTAGTCGAGTCCAGTGTTGTTTGTGTAGCAGACGGAGCAGAGCAAATATTGAACAAAGCCAGTATTTTCTATTTATACCAACAATATGATCTAGTAATTCCATTAGTGCTTAACATTTTCATTATTAGATAGCAGAGAATTTCAGATAGAATAAGGCTTTTGTTGTTTTATATTAGAACTAGCTTTCCGCTAGCGGCTTCGCCCTCGGGTATTTCTTATAAATTTCATCCCCTATTTCAACCCCTTACGGCCCTTTTTTCACATTAAAAAGTAGCCTATTTCATGCTCTAGACTATCTGTGTACCAAATTTCATTTAAATCGGTTCAGTAGTTTTGGCGTGACAGCCCGGCAGACAGACAGAGTTACTTTCACATTTAAAATATTAGTAAGGATAATGAAATAAAACTAAAATAAAAGTAGTTTTATTACATATGACGGCGCCATATGGGGCACGGCAGGTAAGGCAGGGCAGCAGGCACGAGCCTGTATTGGTGTCAGATGGCATGGTGATTACTATCTTGTGGGCAACAGATGGGTAATGCTGGTTCAAACAATAAAACACAGAACTCGTACTCAAAAGTCATTATATTTGGTTTAGACTGAGTACGCAATATTACAATACAGACATACCCCAAAACGCCCGCCCTTCGCAGCTTCGCTAGTGCTATCTTATGAGGAGAAGAAGCCGCGGAAGAAACTCCTCAAGCACATTTGTCTGTTTACGAATTTACGATTACCAAGCTACATTTGAATTACGATTTAGCAATAGCAATAACAATGTAGGTAGACTATAAAGAAAAGTGAGTCAGTCAGTCAATCAAACCAGACGTCCACACGAGTCTACCACCGAATACAAAGTGAGGATGTGCATCTGCGTGAGGCACAACCGTAACTGCGCGAAGCACGATAACAACTGCGTAAAGCACGACCACGACCGCAACCGCGTGAAGCACGATGATAACTGCGTCCGCTACTGCGCCGCTGCGCCTTTTATGTGAAGTCGTTGGTTCCATTCGACGTCACCAGGGGCGCTGTCATCTCAATAGTGTCACCGGGTGGCGCTGTAGTCTAAAAAGAGTCAATTGAACGTCCGTGATCATGTCCGATGCCGACACATACAATTTACACTAATATTGTATGTTTGTAACCCAAAAACTACTGCACCGATTTCGAAAATTCTTTTACCATTAGAATGTTACATTATCCCTGAATAACATAGGCTATAATTTTAATACTAGAAAAAAATAAGGTTCCGTTATATATGTTCATCCTTATGAAGTCGGTGCAGGCTGATACTGTGTATGTAATATTGGTGTAGGTACCTGTCAGAAATATAAGGCTCTGCAACTGCAAAATGTGTAATAAGTTATGTGTTATAAGGATGCTTTTGCAGCTGCAGAACCTTAGTTTCAATCGATAGGGCTGTGTGTTACTGATGTTTCTAGACAATTCTAACTAACAACTCATAGTTAGGATATTGGCTACACACTGCCTATCCTTACGACTACCCCTTGACTTGGCAACCTAGGTCTAACTAAATAGAGTAGACTGGTCTTGTGATCACAAGCACGGCTTTTCAGCGTGAGGTCTTGGTTTAGAATGCCAGTTTTTCAGCAACTCGTGTTTAGGAATGTGATGTTAATATATTAAACTTTCCTTATGTATTTTAAGCAGTGACAGCCTAGGGGTATGACCACTAGACTGCCAAGTCATGGGTCTCGAGTTCGAATCCAAGAAACGCACCTCTGACTTTTCGAAATTCGAAATTCGATAACATCGTGAGGAAACCTGCATGCCTGAGAGATTTTCTCGACGGCATGTGAAGTTTACAAACCCGACTACTACAAACTACGACACACTAAACTAAAACCTAATCTCTCTCGAGACCTGTGCCCAGCAGTGGGACAGTATATGGATTGATCATTATTAGATATTATGTATATTATACCACCCGATACGTTTACATACTAATATTATAAAGAGGAAAGATTTGATTGTTTGTTTGTATTAAATAGGCTCCAAAACTACTGGACCGATTTGAAAAATTCTTTCAGTGTTAGATAGCCCATTTATTGGGGAAGGTTTAAGGCTATATGTCATCATGCTAAAACTAATAAGAGCGGAGTATTAATGAAAAATGTTGCAAAAACGGGGGAAAAAATTATAAGACCACGTGGGCGAAGCCGCTGGAGGAAAGCTAGTTTATTATAATTAAATTAACAAGCGACAATAATATCGACCAACCTATTAGAATTTATAAATAAAAAGAATACCACAGATACGTTATTTTAACTCCGTGTAGGCGGGATCCATAAATAATATCTTGCCCTTTTCTGTAAGGCGTGGGCAATCGACATAATTACGAATATTACCAACAGGAATAGTATCAAATGACATGTTCTTACATACATACATAACATACACTCACGCCTTTTCTCACAGGGGTAAGCAGAAACTAGAGACCTTGCTACGATTCTTGGATACTTCTCTAGCTTCTTCCACGTTCATATATTTCTAAAATATGTATACTTGTTTAACGAAATAACTGTTTTGTCGCTTATCTCCGAAGCTATCTGACGACGTCTGTGGTCTATTGGTTCGAGTACCGGACTGCTGATCACGAGGTCGTGGGTTCGATTCCCACAGGACACAAACATTTATTGTGATGAACTTAAGTGTTTGTGTTTGTCTGGGTGTTTCTTTTGTATTATAAGTATGTATTTACAAAAAAAAAGTATATAAGTATTATATCCATTGTCTAGTACCCATAGTACAAGCCCTGCTTAGTTTGGGACTAGATGGTGCTGTGTAAAATGTCCCAGGATATTTATTTATTTATTATATATGGCTGGGGGTTGAGTTTTTTTTTTTATTATTATTACAATACAGCTTACAGTTACAATTAATCATATTACAATCTAAAAACCACGAAGGTTTGTCCAGATTGCAGTAAATAACACTCTGCACAATCTCGCTAGATAATGCAACGTTAAAAATATTTTGCGGAATGTTAGCCACGCAACACGCGTAGCAAGAACATTGTAAACGAAGAAGGCCAAAGGATGTCGACGAAACATGGACTAAACGATTGTACGTACCTATTATACATTTGCGCATTACCTTAGGTACTGTAAAATGAAATGTTGATTAATTAACTTATTTCTCAATAAATCCAAAAATTCTATGTCTGATATACGCTAAAATGTTAGAAATAATTCGCATCCAATACACAAAGCGATAAGGCGAATTCACATTAATAAGTACTACGCAATGTTATTCATAGCCTACTAATAGATTCATGGAAGTCAATTTGTAGTCAAGTACTATCAAAGTACGTATTCATTTCGTTCTAATTACAAATGAACCCAACACAAAAGCAATCTAAACATGTTCATAATTGTAATAACAAGTTTCAGCCGTCAAACAACTGAACATAAACGGCAATTAAGAAAAAACAGTTTCTCGTAGCTATAAAACAAAATTCGCAAATTGGAACAACCTCGTCGCGCCAGCGCAAGTTTGCGCGAGCGCGTGCGCAAGGGTACGTCACCTTGACACGAGGCCCCACGGGGTACTATCGCCGTCTCACTCCCACAGCTGCGTAGACACACGACGAGAGCGAGACGCGGGCATCCGTAGACAGACGCTTTCAGAAATGCTACGCGGCTCATTTCTGGCCGCCATTTTGTATGTTCCTTTTGTCGACAGATATTAATTTGAGGACCTTATTTATGATGCATTATTCTGAACGGAACATCTTTCTACAGTTTATATTCCCTTTTGTTAAACGAATCGTATTCAAATATTGCGTTTTACAGTAGTTTAAATCAGGATATCTGTGTACTGAGAGTTATAAAACTGAATAATTCTCAATTTAGCGTGTTAATCTAATCTCACTTGACCCAGAATAACTATTCTAACGACCTCGAGTAGTTTATATGGCTGTTATAGTTTCACTTATCATTCTGGACCGTTTTAACGGGTTCCAACAGCAAAGTAAGAAGTCCACTGTAGAATTAAAATACTTTCATTGAATTCCGCCCATGCATTCATTATAGATCGCCAATAATTTAAATGGTAATCTCATTAGGTACGAGTGACGTATGCTCCCATTGTGTAATGCGCATTATTCAAAACAAGTAAATATTGTGTACACCGCTGAACGTAACGTGACATTACAAGTAATTGCGCATTTCAATATTGAATAATTAAATATATATTAGGTACATGTATCTACATAAAAGATAAGATAACGCAAACATTACAACGAAATCGACTTTAGAATCGTATTTATGGTAATTCTAATATCAAAATTCACATTTGACGGATATAAAACGGCTATTTCGCAAATAGGTGACGATAAAAATGGTTTATATAAGCGCAAAAAGCGTCGAAATATACTGACGTAACCTGAAAACTGTTGGAGAGTATAAACTTTGTTACGCGCAGCGCCATCTGTCGGTCAACTTGGTAGAGTGTGGCGTGATCTTCACAAGGTTAGGCTGTAAGCCCACGGGCTGAGGCTATTTATATAGACACTCAGGTTGTAACACGTGTTTACGACATGTGTTATAAAAGACAATAAGTTTTAACGCGTTAATAAACAAAAATAATGACATTAATCTTGATTTTATTTTTTCGTAGCATTGTAGCGTAGGATTGACCTTTAATTTTCCGTAGATCGCTCGGTGACGTCATGTCACACAGCGATTTGTAATGAGTTTATCAGATATCGTTTGTAGGATCTTTACGAGAGTTCCATATGGAGAAAAACTTTAATAAATCCCACTATGTACCTACATAGTTCGTGATTCGTAAAACTGAAATAGTAACTGAATAGTTTTTGTATCGTTTTTCTTATTATAGACGAAAATGTGAAAAAAGGTCTTGCAAAACAAAACAAAACTTTCAAAACAATTGAAATATGTAGACATTAAATTAACTCTATTGTAAATCAATGAAACTGTATCGAAAATAAAATACAATCATCACAGACGATCAGATCATCAGACACATACATGAAAGAAAAGAAAAAGAAAAGACATGAACACAGAAATCCGTGTCCAAACCTCCAAATCCGTGGCCAAACCTTAGAATTTATAATTTCATGCAGTGTTCGGTAATTTCATGAAATAGTCGTCGTGGCCAAATCATCATTTCATAAAATGATTGTACGGGATGACTGATTCTGCCGCTAAGCGATATGTAGCCGATGAAATTGTTGGGCAAATGAGGTTTAAAGATGACAATGCGCAAATGATACGACTGGTGTTGTTGGCGTTTATAAGTTGCGGTTGCCGCTTAGCATCAGGCGCCCCTTATGGCGCTTGATTGTCATTTTATGACAACCCAATTCACCTTTCAATTTTCGAATGGAGAACCTAATCCAGCTCTTATATGAAGATATACATATAGGAGTAGTTCTGAACACAATGTTTATGAGACAGAGGAGAGAAGAGTCAAGCTTTGTCTAACATTGAACTGCATTAGATCGCGCTTGATATCGATAGTGTTGTCAGTTATCCTTTTGTTGATACAGAAACGCAAGAGAACAATGAATTGTATGACGTGTGTAAGCAAAACAACAGCTGTTTATTGCTAATCGTATACGCGTAATGAACTAAAACGATTTAAATCCTTTCTGTTTTTATTTTGTTTAGCAACCAACGGATGCAAATTACAGACTCAAATCTGTATTTAACAAAATTGGCATTAAAATTTTGTATCTATGCGTCACCCATCTATAACATTTCAAATAAGGTTTTACGAGCATTTAGAAAACTTTAAATGATTCTAGTTGCACGGCGGTTGTATTTAATAAAAAACCTCCGAAAGAAAAGATTGGAAAAGTTGCGCAGAAAACTGGAAAATTTGGGAAAAATTGACTGCTTGTTTTTATGGAGATAGGATAGTTGACAGCTAGTTGGCTCTTTGGTAAGCTCATCCCGCTCTTATCTCATCCCGCGGGATGAGTTGACCAATTGAATTTATTTATTATTTTTCTTTAGGCAAGAGTATTTAAAGTTTTTTTTTTCAATCAATCAAAATCAAAATAGTTTTATTTTCACATAGACCTTATGCAGGCACTTATGAAATGTCGAAACTAGGTGCACGGTTCCAAATTAGTCGTTTCCCATGGAGAAGAACCGGCAAGAAACTCCATGGTTACTCTTTTAAATTTTGTTTTTTTTACAGTTAATCTGATACAATAGTTTAAGGATACTTACACAAGTATGAGAAAGCAATCTAGAAACATTTGCAAAATCCAATCTACTATATATAAAAATAAGTCGGGTTTTCCTTCCTGACGCTATAACTCCAGAACGCACGAACCGATTTCCACGGTTTTGCATTCGTTGGAAAGGTCTCGGGCTCCGTGAGGTTTATAGCAAAGAAAATTCAGGAAAAATTTCAACAGAAAAGCGGGTTAAAAAGGTTATCAAGACCACGCGGGCGAAGCCGCTGGCGGAAAGCTAGTACAGAATAATTTTTTAAGGAAATAAAATACAGCTAGGCTTGAAATATATGTCTAAAGAATTTTCTCATTAACAAAGCGTAAAGCTAAAAAAAAATATTATATAAAGCAACTGGCAATATTTCACCAGAGTGTATATTTATTTATAGCATTATATACCTCCTTAAAATTGGCACGATAAAAAATCAACAGCTGGTGCATATTATAGGTTTTCCACCCCCAAGAAATATTACTCAATCTGAACAATTTGTTTTTCACTTTCTGGTGTGACCCTTAAGCAATGTGGTGGTACAGTCAGCACCAAAAGTCGATGAACAGAATCAACTTAACAAAACACCTGTTCACAATAAAATGCCATAAGTTATAGTCGCAACTAGGAAACAAAATAGCCTGTACACCAGAAATTTACAAAAGTCGTTAAACACGAGTATTTCAAAAGTACATGTGCACTAGTATTCCTAAAGTCGCTGTACACCATCAATCCAAATGTCGCTGAACATCATTGTATCAAAAGTCACTAAACAGCAGTAAAGACAAAATTAGGTTAACAATAGTTATTTGTTATACAAGAGTGCAAAGTTGCTTTTTAACCGCGTGCTCAATTTTGATGACCGAGCAAGCGAAGGATTCTAAAATTGAATCACGAGCGGAGCGAGTGATTCAAAAATTAGAATCCTGAGCGTCAGCGAGGGAATTAAAAGAGCACAAGGTGAAAAATCTTTGCACTCGAGTGCAACACGTAACTTTTCATCCCACCTCAGCGAGGAAATGACTAAAAAAAACATTTACAACCACAAGATACTTTTATTTCATTTTAGGTATTAAATACTATATGATAGGTAAGTTTTACAGAATACCTATTCTTTAAATTACAAATAATACTAGGTATAATTAAGAGAAATTGAAAGTAACGTTGCTACAATTACTTGAGTGTAATATTTTTGTTAGATATTGTAATGTTGGTGTTAGTGACTTAAAAAAGTACACCAAGAAAGTTCCGGTAGGCTTGTTGAAAAAATATCGATACATCGATATAACGATATTATTTTTTTAATGTATCGATATTTTTGAGCGATATTTAATATTTCGATATAAAATTCAAAGTATCAAAAAGGTATAAAAATCTAATAAACATCTATAAGTTTTAAGATTATAAAATCCCAAAAAGGAATGCTTTTTTTTTACTAACATCTTTTTAACAAATTATATTTAATGTATTTTTTGTTTTTGGTCGACTTGATTTGTTGTTTTATAATTTGGTTTTTAAGATATATCGCCCATATATCAATATTTTTAAATAAAAATATCAGTATCGATACTGATATTTTCAAAAAATATCGATTCGACATTATCGATACTTTGTTGCGTTTAGACTCGGAACCTAGGGAAGGTGCCAAGTCTGAGATTTTAACAAATTAAAAAAAAGTTGTATGATAAATTCGGCGCCAGGGGGGTAAAAGCACGATGTTCTAAATTCAATTGACTTTGTCTCTCTAGAGGATAAAAACGACTTTTGCACTCAGATATCGAAGAGTAAAAATAGTCTTTCCGAGATGGTGGGATGAAAAGTATATTTTTAATGTTGCCGTGCGTTAATATACTTTTGACGCTTATGTTGTTCAGCTACTTTTGGGACAGTACTTGCTTGACCTTAATAATGTATGTTAACATGTTAGTATCTACTGATTTCTGACACTTACGCGAATACTAGACATTGAAATAAAACTACTTTTTACGGATTTTATCGCGTTATATTGATATTATTTTAATCCCGACGTTTCGGACCCTTTACAGCGTCCATGGTCACGGGTGACTTTTTACCACCTGTAAAGTGTCATATACCTCTACAAGATGCGGGAGTATACAAGCTTGATTGTGACTGTGGTCTCTCTTACATAGGCCAAACTAAACGAAGCATAGGGACCCGCGTAAAAGAACACATCGCTGATGTCAAACACCGCCGTTCCGGAAAGTCTGCAATTTGTGAACACACCCTTGACAAGGCCCGCCATTAGGTACATCAGATTTGATCAACCACAAGTCCTCGCAAAAGAAAACCGATTCCTACCCAGGATGATTCGTGAGGCCATTGAAATTAAAAAACATCCAAATTTCAATAGAGAAGATGGCTGGGTCTTACCACCTGCTTGGAACCCTATTATAGATTCGATTAAATCTAAATCCAAGCCTAAAAATGCAAGACCGAAGGATACGGTGAGCTCGTTCTGCGTGAATCGGATTGCCAACAATATGCCAACAATTAACAAAAATGTAGGGTAGCTGTTAGTAATTGAAACGTCAAGACGCCTACCACCTTAGTCACCCGTGACCATGGACGCTGTAAAGGGTCCGAAACGTCGGGATTAAAATAATATCAATATAACGCGATAAAATCCGTAAAAAGTAGTTTTATTTCAATGTTAGTATCTATTTCAATACTTATTTACAAAGCAATTATATTTTATTGTCAGTAATCATACTAATCTATAATATGAAATAACATAATTTATAACTCTAATGATCTACGAAGCGATTATTGTGACGGTACTTGTAATTTACTTTGCGCGAATCTTACAAAACCTACCTTCCTTTAATTTTTAATTTATTATTTCTATTCACATGACTTGTGATAATATTAGTCTAGCGTATGATTGTCGTAGTCTGAAGTAATTGAAACGTTGTGTAAGTGCATAATTGTTTATTTATATTATTGAGATATATCAATCGATAAATATCACAATAATGCCGTATAATGTGCATATTACGGAGCATGAACGTCACAGAATTGTTCTCTTGAAAGAACAAGGATACAATGTATCAGAAATTGCTGCGGTTTTGTAAGATTCGCGCAAAGTAAATTACAAGTACCGTCACAATAATCGCTTCGTAGATCATTAGAGTTATATGTTATTTCATATTATAGATTAGTATGATTACTGACAATAAAATATAATTGCTTTGTAAATAAGTATTGAAATAGATACTAACATGTTAACATGTACTGTCCCAAAAGTAGCTGAACAACATAAGCGTCAAAAGTATATTAACGCACGACAACATTGAAAATATATTGTCTTTACTGCTGTTTAGTGACTTTTGATACAATGATGTTCAGCGACATTTGGATTGATGGTGTACAGCGACTTT
This sequence comes from Acronicta psi, assembly GCA_946251955.1. NCBI lineage: Eukaryota > Metazoa > Arthropoda > Insecta > Lepidoptera > Noctuidae > Acronicta > Acronicta psi. The sequence goes on from OX276481.1 coordinate 12,198,625, forward strand.
AGGAATACTAGTGCACATGTACTTTTGAAATACTCGTGTTTAACGACTTTTGTAAATTTCTGGTGTACAGGCTATTTTGTTTCCTAGTTGCTACTATAACTTATGGCATTTTATTGTGAACAGGTGTTTTGTTAAGTTGATTCTGTTCATCGACTTTTGGTGCTGACTGTACATTACCTTCTTACTCAAAAAAATGTTTCGAAATAGGTATTATCTTTAGTTATGTATAATTCAATAAGTAGGTACCTATCCTGTCTGTGGTTTGATAACTTTATATTAGAACAGTCTAATCTATGTTCTAAGATAAAGTTATCAAACCACAGACACATACTTATTGTGTTAATTATGAAACACGGTTTCTTGAGTTACTATAGTGTATAACCGTTTTAGTGTTAGATTCTGGCCACTAAAAAAATAAGCAAATAAAAGATTTAATTTGAACTATTATAATAAATCCTTGTAATATAATGCCTTGATGTCTTTGATTTCTGGTACATACTGTAAAATGGTATTAGTGTTAGGTATCTGGTGTAGTTTTCGCATACGCGGTTGTAGAGCGTAAGGTCTTGGGATACAAATGGGTTATTCTGTAACGAAATTTTGGCATGGTGCCAAATTAAACTTGAATAATATGTAGCAAATCTGTTTTGTCATAATATTTAAAAGATGAAATTTTAATGGCCACGTAGATATATTTCTAGACAACGCGATAAATTCTAAGTAGATACATACTTCATAGGTATGTATCTAGTTATCCAATAGCCCAATCTAAGAAAATTAGGCTTGCATACAAGGCAGCCGGACTAGGAAACTCAAAACGGCGCAAGAGGTTTTCAACAATCATCCCTGAAAACAATAATAAGGCGAGTTACTACGCGGACAGTTCGTAATAAAGCACAGATTACTGTTTGGTATGCAGCGCCTGTTGTTGGCTGCAAGACGACAGTTATTTTGTGTTCATTCAACGCGGTGCCGCTGGTACGCATGCAAATTGCCTTATCTCAGCTGCAAGGACTTTCAGTGCAAACGTATGCATCTATGCAATTAGCCAGTGTCCAGTTTAAAACAGGTAAATATTGTTTGATTTCTTGCAAGTTAAACCATAATCTGATCATCCTTCTGCGACACGAAGAAGTGTATAAGTCTATACCACATAAATGCAAGGATATACCTGAATGTGAAGTTTACCACCACACTTACCACCCTCATTTGAGGGTTAGAAACTAAAACTTCACCCTCCACTCTACCGAAGGCCTGTCATAATTATTTATTTCTCTGGTGGTCTCGTAGAAGTAAGCTCAACTGCTATGCTTGCGGTCCACGGTAAGATTCCCGGGTCGACTAGTGCTATTGGGTTTTCCTATGAGATTCTCAGTAGCAGTTCACGTCGTCGCGGCAATAGGCTCGCCCCCTATTACATGAGACCTTCTTTTGTAATCAATGGTAAAACTATTTTGTGTTCATATAATTTGGGCCCAGTAGGTAGTAACGCAGAGCTTTGCTGACTAATCCTTTCACCACAATGGTCAGTCCACAAGGGTCTTAAAAATACTCTGGGCCCGGACAAGTTGCAATTTGACATTCTATTCGAGTAGAAACAAAATGTATGGAAATGACATTAGTGACAACCCAATTTGTCGAAAGCTTGTGTCATTTCCATACATTTTGTTTATATTCGTTTGCCGATTCGTACAGTTCGCGCCAAACTTATTGTCCGGGTTGAAGTTGGCACGAGCTAACTTTAACCCAGCCGTAAAAATCGGAGAAAGAAAAATATTGGATTAGAATAATTTAAAACGACAGATTACGATTTGAGCTTTCGTTTTTATTTATTACAATCTAATATTTCTCTTTCTCCGATTTTTACAGCCGGGTTAAAGTTAGCCTGCGCCAACTTCAACCCGGACCCTACCTAAGGCGCGGCCAACTAGTTTCGCGTGGACTATATCAAACAACATCTACATTGATGAAAAGAAAGTTAAGAAAGTAGATAGAAGTCAAAACGGTATTTTGCTAGCATTCTAACTTATACGTCAATTGGCAATGCTAATTTCAACGCATTTGACATACTAGTTTATTTTAAAAAATCTATGGCAGCTTATCTCAGCTGTCATAGATTAAAAAAATAGTTTGCATTCGGCATAGATATTAACAAGGGTTATGGAGCGCGGGCATCGGTAATATATTCTACTTTTGGTAATACATATTTCGTAATATATTATACACTAGTAGGGTTTCTGGTTTCTCGACCTTTTTTATTTCCCGAGGCACGAGAATTCCCGACAAGGATTTCTCGAGTTTCTCGAGTCTCTCGAGAAATTTTGTATTTTTTTATAAAACATGATGTTATTTTAAAATATTTACTTCAATACAAATTAGACTGATAGATGAGATCAATTAAATGAAATAGTAAATTTTTGGTTACTATAATTAGCACTTATTAATTAACTAGTAGGCACCTAACATAAATTATACAAATTATAACCATCTGGTCGATATTCTCGTAAAAAGTAGTAGTAGTAAGTAGGGTGTTACTTAACTTTTTCGTAATTACTAGGTACCTACACTACCTACCAGTTTCCAAATGTGCTTTAATCAAACAAAAATAATTAGTAAAATTATTTCAACAAAATTACTATTTCATTAGATAACTAAGAATAAAAACACATAAAAGTGCATTAAACTTTCATTTAATTTTAGTTCTCGCTTGTCAGTTACATTTTTCGTCGGTTTTTATTTCATGTCAAAAAGTTATTTATTTTCTATTTTTGTAGGTAATATCTAAGTTGTTGCTTAGTTCTTATAAAGTTAAATAAAATAAACCCAAACACGAGATAGTCGCTGTAAACCGTTGAGAGTTTCCTTCGACTGTCTTCCTGGGATCATCAAAACTATATATTATAGATGTGCCAAGTTTCAGTACAATCGATTCACATGTGAAAATTCAGTAGATAAAAATCAATCATACCCTATTTTTCTACCATCAGGGATAACTTTAAATGGGACAACCACTTTGGAATTTTTTGGTATAATTTTTGAAATCGGTCCACATTTGACTGAAATATCGGGGAATATAATTACGTAAAACTATATATAAACCTCCGAAATGATAACCTTCGATTTTTCGTCGGTTAATTAAACTAAACCTTTTGCTGCCAATGCCTCTGGATAAACCTTCGAAATGATAACATTCGATTTTCAGTAGGTTAATTTAACAAAACATTTTCCTCCCAACGACTCGGGAATTCCCGAGTCGTTAAGATTTTTTTCCCGTCTCGACTAAAGACAAATTTCTCGAGAATTCCCGACTCGAGAATTCTCGAGCAGAAACCCTATACACTAGCCAGCGGCTTCGCCCGCGTGATCTTATAATTTATTCCCCCGTTTTTGCAACATTTTTCATTACTACTCCGCTCCTATTAGTCGTAGCGTGATGATATATAGTCTTCCCCGATAAATTGGCTATCTAACATTGAAAGAAAATCGGACCAGTAGGTTCGGAGCCAACTCAAAACAAAGAAACAATCAAATCTTTCCTTTTTATAATATTATTATGTATTAAGTATAGATTGGTAATATATTAAAACTTTAATCCCGATTTGAATTTCTTTGTCAGGCTGACTGACGTATGACACGGGATAGAGTGACATGTGACCTATGAGCAACATAGCATTTATGCTATCGCTCGTAGTATTTAAGTTTCTTTGGCGATCCATATAATACTTTCAGTCGATTTCAATATCAAGACTAGATTAATTAATAAATATCTTGGAACATTTTGACACAGAAACATTTAGTCCCAGACTAAGCAGAGCTTGTACAATGGGTAGGTCCTAGATAATGGATATAATACTTATATACTTATTTTTTGTAAATACAAACTTATAATACATAGGAAACACCCAGACAAGCACAAACACTTTTAAGTTCATCACAATAAATGTTTGTGTCCTGTTGGAATCGAACCGACGCCGACGACCTCGTCATCAGCAGTCCCGTACTCGAACCACTAGACCACAGACGTCGTCGATTTTAATCACATTGGCAATGTAACCTGATAAACTACACGAGGAGTTGTTAACAATCAATTCATTCGAAATATACACACTTGTCATCATCGGTTTCCAAAAATTAAGCCTAAACCAAAATGAATATAACATAGTACTTACTTTATTTTGTAGATGTTAATGTGTTTTGTTTATTAATTAGTTGTACATCGTGGTAATTAAATAAATAGTAAAAAGCTTCGTAGAATTATTAGAACCTCAAACTTAAAAAACGCAATTTCCATTGGGAAACGAAACACACAAAAACATTGCCATTTTTCATGAGGTTTTCCATGGTTGTCAGATTGAAGTGATTTTTAGATACTGTGTGAAAATCTTGAAATTATATCGCACATAAAATGTAGTTCTTATGTAATAACATCTTATACTGAACCTTAGAGAAGATAAAAAAGTTTTTTTAAGATAAAATTATAACACGACTGCTTACGGTTCAAACAAGAAGCAAGTTCAAGTTAAATCAACTTCCACTTTATTTATGAATTCATTTACATTCGTTAACTATAATAATTATCCTGCTGGATAAGACAATCTTTATAAGAATAAGGACAAAAAATATCCATGTTTAATACCGCGCTTTAACAACTTAACACTACAATAGACGAGCGAGCTTTGTAATATTGATATAGCAAGAAATTAAGGAGCACGAAAAACATGCAATTTCTTCATCGTAGAGTAAACAAAATGTTTTAAATTTACATTATCAAATAAAATTTGATAAAGGTGAACATTTCACGAGCTTTTCGTAGGTTTTCATTAAACAATAATAAAAATGGATGCTGTTATGAACACGTCCATAGATCATTATAACATATAAGCTTCACTCTTCTGTAGGGAGAAAGTTTTTTTCAAGAGATCCCGGCGTACTTCCTAGGTCTACAAAGCTCTCTAGATTTTTTATTGTATTTAACGTTATATATAAGTCATAACCACATCGCTGTGGGTGTACATTTGTACATCTCTGCTAACCCTTCGACGAATACAGGCGTGATGGTACAGGCCTCTATTCGCCGGAGGCTGTGGTGTATTGCCATACGCCTACAGTTCGTCAATATGTTTAGGTCCCATGTAAATGGGGCAAGTCGTCATCAACCGCGGTCAAATCCAGACCCCGAGCTGATACTGGAAATTTCACAGATAAAATCAATAACAATACTCGACTCAGGAAACGAATCTAAGACCACTAGCGTAGCAGTTGCACTTAGGCTTATAATATTATTCAGAGACGATTTTTTTTTTGTATACCACTAAGGTGGCAAACAAGCATACGGCCCGCCTGATGGTAAGCGGTTACCATAGCCTATGGACGCTTGCAACACCAGGGCACAGTGTAATAAATCTCTAAACATTATGACCAGGGTATCACTCGCGCGTTGCCGACCCGAAAAACCTCTTAGAGGTTTATGGAGGATTCACTGCGCCGACCGTTTGAGGGAATATTCCTCTTACTGCCAGCGCAGCGCATCCTTAGAAGGAGCTCTGGCGACCTTACTCTCTGCAGGAACACAACACATAATAAAGTATGTTATTTGGCTGCAGTTTTCAGCCAAATAACACAGTAAGTTAAAAACTTAGGCTTCCGTATGTCAAATTGATATACGGAAGCCTAAGTTTATGCTTAGCATCGTCTCTGAATTATCTAGGCTAATAAAACAGGTATCTTTTTAAATATCTAAAAATGTTTAGTATCCGTTAATACTTACCTACAATAAAATAAGTAGGATAGTATTAATTATGTATGATACGCAGAAACATCATGAAACCTTGTCACGATCAGGATACTTCGAATCCGTAAATTGGAAACTAAGGGTTTCCCACAGACCCCTCGCTTTACATGCTTGAAATCCATCCTGATAGAATTACTGACTGTAAGGTTGTATGTAACATACCAGGAGGCTTGTATTTCCCAATGTAAGGTAAGGCAGCAGTATATTAATATACGCCGGTATGTTTAGGGTAAGGGGACTGAAGCTATAAACCAGGAAAATGTAATTAAAAATACAATAACTAAAATAAAATAAGGTGCACTTGTGACTGCTTGAGACTTGAGAGAGAAAAAATTAGGACTTACCCTTTGTAAGTCCAAATTTTTTCATTATGTAACTGATGTTTTCCTTCATTAAATAGCTGTGAGACGCAAGTCATTTAAAATATGTTTTTTTTCCTGCCTTGCGTAGGGTGTTTCTATTTCCGTATAAATTCATTTTTAACACAATTTCCTGAAAGGTCAGCTGGAAGATATTTCTTTGAAAGTAAATTAGCCGTGCGTTTGTGCCTGTATTTCAAAATTGTTTTATTACTTACTAGCTTCCCGCCAGCGGCTTCGCCCGCGTGGTACTCCGCTCCTATTAGTCGTAGCGTGATGATATATAGCCTATAGCCTTCCCCGATAAATGAACTATCTAACATGGAAAGAATTTTTCAAATCAGTCCAGTACTTTTTGAGTTTATTCGTTACATACAAAAATACAAATCTTTCCTCTTTATAATATTAGTGTAGATTGTGTACATTTGTAGCAAAATAATTAAACGTAATAACATTCTGTTTTTAATATATTTCCTGATAAGACGGAGGGGCGGGTACTATGGGATGGGGATGCCAAGAACTAAGTACATATCGTCGTTGTCAAACCAAAATCTGCTATGAGCAATTTGTTGAGATTTCGCTTTATTGACATTTGCGTTCTCTATCTACCGTATAAAACTTAGATGACGTACGACAAACATACATACATACTTCACGCCTGTTTCCCATAGGGGTAGGCAGAGACTGTAGATTTCCACTTGCTACGATCCTGGCACACCACAAACAAATAGCAGATAACAAATAGCAGATTTTAGTTCTATTAGACAACTACAATATTTAAAAAAAAAGTTTTACCTATAATTATTTTGGCATTTTGCTACTTACTGAAGGAGAAGCATCACGCTTGTATTCCACGATGGCTTAGACAGAGGTGTACCGGTGTACTTAGGTCTCAAGTAGTAGGTAGCGCTTTGCTCCTCATCAGCACAATTTAATTGCCACTCTACTCACAAATTCAATGGACCAAATGGCATATTGCATAAATTAAATTAATTTATGAAATTGAATTGGGGCCATTCCAGTATTACGTAAGCAGATTTTTTATAATTATTTACCCCCCCCCCCCCCCTTGTTAGAAAAAGTAAGCAAACCTCTTCCCCTTCTCCCAAGCGTATTCATTATTTATGGGAATCCATTATTTTCAAGCATACACAATTTGTGGATTACCATTTGTGTAAAAAAGTAAATAATAACTGCTGACGTAATCACTATATCGACCCCCCACCAACCATATCATCAGAAGTAAGCAAAACAAAGCCCCCCCCCCCCTCAAGCCCTTACCTACGTATTACTTGAACGCCCCCATTGAACACAGTTTTAAATTCTTATACCGAATATACTTTTACACAAGCCCTTCGGACCTGGTGATTTGTGACGTCTGAAAACGTACCGACCGGTCGTTGACCCGCCAGGCCGTTGAACTCCGGGGCACGATACTGTTCTCACTAATTTGGGGTCATTTTGTTACACAAGGCCATTAATTGCCGCAGAGCGATTATGTGCTAAGTGACTGGTAGATAGCATTTTCGTGTTGGAACTGATATGGTCAAAAAGTACCCGTTAGTTACTAATAGCAGAACTCCTTGATAAGGAATTGTTATATTATTTCATTAGTTCGATTGTTCTGTTATTTTAAATCACGAGAAAATACATGTAGCTTCCTTTTAAATAGGATCTTTTATGTATGCCATTGTAAGCTCAGAAAATTTTTACATTTAAAAAAATGAAATTACCACTCACTGATTTGTAACGAATCTCGGAAACTAAGCCCACACACTTTTGGCATATATGTTCTTTATATAATTAACTAAGTTAGGATTTTGGAAATTTCCCATTCGAGATCAACGCGAGTACATAGGTAACGTAACATAAATAATAAATATAGTAAATAATAAATATTTTGGGGATATTTCTACACAGCACCATCTAGTCTCAAACTAAGCATAGCTTGTACTATGGGTACTGGACAATGGATATGATACTTATATACTTTTTTTTGTAAATACATACTTAAATGAACGTTGTGCTCACCCTGGGTTGGCTGGCTAGCCGTATACTCAGATATGTATACAATATCCTAACTTCATCATCTATACTAATCTACATCTACACTAATATTATAAAGATTTGTATTTTTGTATGTAACGAATAAACTCAAAAAGTACTGGACCGATTTGAAAAATTATTTCCATGTTAGATAGCCCATTTATCGGGAAAGGCTATAGGCTATATATCATCACGTTACGACTAATAGGAGCGGAGTAGTAATAAAAAATGTTGCAAAAACGGGGGAAAGAATTATAGGACCACGCGGGCGAAGCCGCTGGCGGGAAGCTAGTAATATTATAAAGCTGAAGAGTTTGTTTTTGTTTGTTTATATGTTTGGTTGAACGCGCTAGTCTAAGGAACTACTGGTCCGTCTTTCAGTGCTAGATAGCCCGTTTATCGAGGAAGGCTATATATAATCACGCTAAAACCAATAGGAGCGGAGTAGCAATTAAAAAGGTTGCAAAAACGGGGGAAAAAAATCAACTTCTACGGGAACCTAATCGCGGGCAAAGGTACCTTTATAAAACCGAATCTAAAAGGTGTTACAAACATCTTACAAGATTTCATAAAATATGATTATGTTGTAAATTTTCTTAATATTGTACGACGTGTGTTGTGAAGCTAATTTGGGGTAAGCGCAGAAGTAGCGCGAGCCCGACATGCTCCCCCGCAAACACTAAAAATAGATCGTGAAAAACTAGTTTCAGACGTTACTACACATACCATCACGCCTGTATTCCCCAAAGGGTTCGACAGAGGTGTAATAAAATTAATATAGCAATCTGTAAATACTCCTAAGAACTGTATTTTCTATTTACCTATATTAAACAAATTAATAAACTATCTTTTTGATTTGTAGGTACATTTACCCACATTTCGCCGTTAGGTATATTTGGGTCCCATGTAATAGGGGTCGACCCTTTTGTCATTAACTACACGCTGACTAAATCGGGGGCAAAAGCTTGTAAATAAATACAAACACTACTACACTATTGCGGACAGTGACCACATAAAGTACTCGATATTGTGGTCAAACGAATACAAAAATGATTGTGGTTGCACGTTCTGTGGTCGCAGTGGTCGACGGTGAGTTCATAAGCCATTGTAGTTCTGTGCCTCGACCATGAGTGTTTCTCACTAGACTCGATAACGACGCACGCCGTGAAATATTTGTATGGAAATCCCTCGCAGCGCCTCTAGCGGTTACGTAAGGAACTAAAATTTGCTATGGGACAACAGCGTTTCGATTCGTAAAATATAGGTATTTTCGAAAGCCATTCCATAGAACTCATGGTTGAGGTACTGTTTGTGGTGAGAACTGTGATATAAGATTGATCTTTTATAACGTAATATACTATCACGCCGTATTCCCCTAAGGGATAGGCAGGGCTGTACGTATTAATGACACCCACAGTACGTTAAGGTGTCAAGTGACACCGTCTGTGGTCTAGTGGTTCGAGTATCGGACTGCTGATTACGAAGTCGAGGGTTCGATTTCCACAGGACAAATGTTTATGTGATGAACATTAGGGTTTGTGTTTGTATGGATGTTTCTTATGTATAATAAATATATATTTACAGAAAAAGTACTTATATAAGTATTATATCCATTGTCTAGTACCCATAGTACAAGCTCTGCTTAGTTTGGGACTGTGTTAATGTCCCCAGAATAGGTAATATAAGTGATGAGAATATTTCAAACCCAATTATTACACTTTCCTTGACTTGGATATCAAACCTAAGACGTTTAGAGTAGCAGTCGCGCTAAGGACCACTAGCCTAATGACGGCACATAGTACCTAATTAAGGAATTGCCTAAAGGCCGTAGAGTACCAAATTTGATTCTAAATAAATTCAGGTATCGATTGCGAATCGGTTATTTGGCAATAGTATTGTTTGCGCGGTCCCGGATGTGACGTAAACAATTGCACTGCTATTGTTTCTAGATGTGGGTCACACTGAAGGTTTCTTGTTTGTTTTGTTGTTGAAAGTTGTTTTATTTTGACTGGAAAGGTGGATCTATTATGAGTTATAGTCGGCGCGGAACTAGTTGGCCACGCCTTAGGCAGGGACGGGGGTGAGGCGGCGGGTTACTGTGAACGAAATCAAGCGCCCCCGCCCCTCCATCCCTCCGCGCGCAGGCGACCCCGCCCCTCCGTCCCGCCGCTCACATACCTAAGGCGCGGCCAACTAGTTCCGCACAGACTATAGGACCATTGAAATCGAGGAATTAATTTCCTCATCCACCTGCGTTTTTTAACAGATACAGTACGCGCGACATAGCATGGCCGGAGTGAAGTTAGCTGTATGTAGTGTTTGGTTGCGCAGTACACAATTTATAAATCCATTGCGTATTCAAACGGCCAACTTCACCCCGGCCAGGCGGGTACAGGGGGGCTAGACAAGTTGCATTTTGACATTCGAATCGACAAACAAAATATATGTAAATGACATTAGTGCCAGCCCGAAAGCTTGTCGAAAGCTTGTGTCATTTACATACATTAAATAAATAGAATTAACTCATTCATTCATAAGAAATATAACTATATACAAATATATTTATATAATGTACAAATTCAATAAATAAATATTTTTATAAATAAATGAATTTATGTTATTAGTTATAAGAAAAATAAACTCAACACAATATCGTCACTTTTATATGAAGTGGCATCGGAAATTTATTTTGTACAATTTTATAAACCAAAATGTTCTAACAATAAATTTCTATCATGAAAGAGTAATCTCTCTGTGTTTACACATTAGTTACATTTGGTCGAATTTCGTTTAACCGGAAAATGTACCGAAAAACTGCTTATTTGTTCTACAGATTAAGTCAAATTTGTAAACGCCCTTAGATTTAGATTTAGATTTAGATCGAACGCACACATCCGGAATTTTCATAATCTGAATCAGATTATTAATAAAGAAAGCCCAGAATTCTATACAAAGTAATGATCGATCTGAAAGAAGAATGGCGAGATTGTACCCAATAATTTCAGGGCCCGTTCATGTTCAAAAACATAAAAGCTTAGTATTATATGATTAGTAGGTCTTACCATAAAAAAACTAGATTTTTTAAAGAAGGGGTTTGAATAATAAATAATTTACAATTTTCTCAACAAAACGTCCCTAGTAACTTAAAAACTAAACGAGAATCTTATTGCGGAAGCACGTTCCAAATCATGCATCCAAGTGACCCATTGTTTACTACAGTTATTTTCTCGTTTAGTTCGTATACTCGCTATTATAATAAAAATGTACTTAAAAAAGCTTTTAATGAAAGTAACTTAGTAGATTTATAAAGACTACAAGATAAATGTAAAATAATAAAATAGTTTAATTAGTGTTATATTTTTTGTAACGGAACGTTGACGTATTATTAGTTGCTATCCGAATTCCGAAACGTTCAACGTCAATGTCAATCGAGAAGTCATCATCAGACTGTCAGAAGTGTCACATTTGTCAGAATCAGAACTAAGTTGCTAGGGATGCCGAAAATGCAAAAAGTATCGATACATATCGTATCGATATTTTAAAAAAATATATCAATATCGATATTAATATTTTCAAAAAATATCGATATATCGGCGAACTTAAAAACCAAATTATAAAACAGCCAAAAAAAAAGGTAATTTGTAATCTTTTAACTTAAAAATGTTTATTGGTCTGGAAAAATATCGATTTTGATACCTTTTCGATACTTGGAATTTTATATCGATACATCGATATATCGAAATATTAAATATCTCTCAAAAATATCAGTACATTGAAAAAAAATCGATAATTATATCGCTATTTTTTCAACATCCCTATAAGTTGCTTTTGTGTTTTGTGTTGGCGCCGTTACGTTTGACTTCGAGTTTCTGTGGTGTTTTTATTTTGTGTGTGACTATTTAACGACTGAGTGTGTTTCCTGGACTATCAATTATAGCTTTAACGTAGACATCTGCATTTCTTTCTGGATTACGATTCTGCAAGCGACTTGGTTTTGTCAATATGGTTAGATGTATTTATTGCACTTTACGTCTAGATCGAATAAGACGACATCGCTTATCCGAGGAAAATGAGGAAGCACTAGACAAAATAAGGAGATGGGTGTATCCACGGGATGTAAGTAGGCCAATAACATCTATAGATAATAGTACCTAGATCACATTACCATTCACTTATTATTCATAGTGAAATCGTTTTTTTTAATTAATATTATGATGAGATAAAAAAACATATTTCTATTTATTATATTAAAACATACTAATACTTATGTAGAAGCTACCCAAGATACAGGCTTGCCTAGTTTGGGGACAATGGAAAAACTAAGTGAGCAATGTAATTTTTTTTGGTCAATAAACAATTTTTATCTTATGTTTTTTAAAAGCATCATATTATAATGAGTCTGTTTTTAAACTATTTCAGATAACAGGTACAGACTGTCTTTGTCATACACGCTGGGGACTAATTAATCAAAATAATGAGCTAGCACTCCAACACAAGCCCATCTTAATGTTTGTGCTGCATTTGGTAGATTCATTTTAAGAGTTAGAAGTTGTATGATTTCTAGGGCAGAGATGTCTGAGACGGAAAGACTTGTTGGACAGATAATTGCAGAATGGATTCCACCTCATGAGGTAATTATTTCAAATAATAATTTCTGTTGTAAATAATGATGTGTCAGTTTTATAGTCAGTATTATTATTTTAGTTGCAACCATTAGATGAAGCATGCATTCCATGTTGGCTACGGGCTCAGCGAGCTTTAGACAACCGTCAACAACAAAATACACAAGAAATGCAAGTGGGACCACCAATTAACCTGAATAATACACAAGAAACACAAGCGGGACCTTCAAGTAACCTAAATAGTACACAAGAAATACAAGCGGGACCATCAAGTAACCTGAGTAATTGCTCACATACAATGAGTATCCTGTATTATATGAGGTACGCTCTGCATCAGGGGCATTTTCAGGCACCAGCTTCCTTTTTGGATGATTTGTTATTTACATAGATCAATAAATACATTAATAAGCAATGTGTACTTATTTTTATTCAATTCCAACACATGTTAGGTGTAAAACCCTCAATAGTAAGTAAATGTAAGAATATATTCTGGGTAGGTACTTATTATATTACTACTAGTATACCTATATTACCCTTACTTACAACTAGCCAAAAAAAAAAACAACTAACCAAAACCTAACCTCTAAACAATATTCCTTCTAGATCTCTTTTTTCCCTGCTTTTAAAGGGTAACTCCTATTAACTTTTTTGTTAGGGTGACTAAGTTCTACAAGTATCAGTTTATTTCAGTCGTGAATGGGGCCTTAAAGTCTGGGTTTTAATTTTAATCTGAATGTGAGTGGTAAACAATTACTTTGTATGGAATTCTGGCCTTTCTTAATTAATAATCTGAATTCAGATTATGAAAAATCCGATTGTGTGTCCAGCCTTAAAACTTTTCCAAGTAAGCCATAGCAGTGTGTGTTCAGTCTGGAGAAAAAACTTAATGTCAAAGTGCAATGGGAAAACTTCAGCAAGAAGGATATTCCGCAACTCAGGGGTGGTTAAAAAAATCAGCTTGTTGGATATTATCGAGTTATGTCGAGTTAATGGAGTATTTGTTAACGGAAGAGTAGATGTTATTTTCTCGTGTTTCAGGGTTCACAACAATGAGTACAACAGCCCCTCAATTTGTTTAAGATAAGTATATAAAAAATTAGTTTGTATAAATCTAGTCTAAAATAGAACAGTCATTGTTTCCCAAAGATTTAGCGCCGGGCAACTTCCATTTAACTTAATAAAAGTTTCAACTCGGCGTCCCAGTTACGGACACAACTTTGGGATTTACTTATCTTTTAATAACTTTACTAACTGTAGACACAAAGTTTGAAGGGCAAAGAAAATCAGGAAAACTCTCATAACAAATTATTTACGTTGTTTTTTGTTAGAGGTTGTCAAACAGATGGTCTTTCTGATGAAAAAGGTTAGACAAAGGTATACTAACCCACAGGTTAATGGTATGTTAGTTTCATAAAATAGGTCGCGATCTTATTGTCGTTAACCGGTCGGCCACAAGTCCAAACTCCGAACTGCTACTGAGAATTTGAAAAATTTTAATATCACTACCCGACCTAAGTTATAACAACTAACATAATATCGGCGTCGGTATTATAAGCATCGACATTATAGGCGTCGGTATTACCTATAAGCATCGACATTATAGGCGTCGATATCACAGGCGTCTGTATTATAGGCGTCGGTTTTATAGGCGTCGATATCACAGGCGTCGGTATTATAGGCGTCGGTTTTATAGGGGTCGATATCACAGGCGTCTGTATTATAGGCGTCAGTTTTATAGGCGTCGATATCACAGGCGTCTGTATTATAGGCGTCAGTTTTATAGGTGTCCATATTATAGGCGTCGGTTTTATAGGCGTCCATATCACAGGCGTCTGTATTATAGGCGTCGGTTTTATAGGCGTCCATATCACAGGCGTCTGTATTATAGGCGTCGGTTTTATAGGCGTCCATATCACAGGCGTCTGTATTATAGGCGTCAGTTTTATAGGTGTCCATATTATAGGCGTCGGTTTTATAGGCGTCCATATCACAGGCGTCTGTATTATAGGCGTCGATATCACAGGCGTCTGTATTATAGGCGTCGGTTTTATAGGCGTCGATATCACAGGCGTCTGTATTATAGGCGTCGGTTTTATAGGCGTCGATATCACAGGCGTCTGTATTATAGGCGTCGGTTTTATAGGCGTCGATATCACAGGCGTCTGTATTATAGGCGTCAGTTTTATAGGCGTCCATATCACAGGCGTCGGTTTTATAAGCGTCGATATCACAGGCGTCGGTATTATAGGCGTCGGTTTTAACGGCGTCGATATCACAGGCGTCGGTATTATAGGCGTCGGTTTTAACGGCGTCGATATCACAGGCGTCGGTATTATAGGCGTCGGTTTTATAGGGGTCCATATCGCAGGCGTCTGTATTATAGGCGTCGCTATTATAGGCGTCGGTTTTATAGGCGTCGATATTATAGGCGTCGGTTTTATAGGCGTCGATATTACAGGCGTCGGTATTATAGGCGTCGGTTTTATAGGCGTCGATATCACAGGCGTCTGTATTATAGGCGTCCATATCACAGGCGTCTGTATTATAGGCGTCGGTTTTATAGGCGTCCATATCACAGGCGTTTGTATTATAGGCGTCAGTTTTATAGGCGTCCATATCACAGGCGTCGGTATTATAGGCGTCGCTATTATAGGCGTCGGTTTTATAGGCGTCGATATCACAGGCGTCTGTATTATAGGCGTCAGTTTTATAGGCGTCGATATCACAGGCGTCGGTATTATAGGCGTCGCTATTATAGGCGTCGGTTTTATAGGCGTCGATATCACAGGCGTCGGTATTATAGGTGTCGGTTTTATAGGCGTCCATATCACAGGCGTCTGTATTATAGGCGTCCATATCACAGGCGTCTGTATTATAGGCGTCGGTTTTATAGGCGTCGATATCACAGGCGTCGGTATTATAGGCGTCAGTTTTATAGGCGTCGGTATTATAGGCGTCGGTTTTATAGGCGTCGATATCACAGGCGTCGGTTTTATAGGCGTCCATATCACAGGCGTCTGTATTATAGGCGTCGCTATTATAGGCGTCGGTTTTATAGGCGTCCATATCACAGGCGTCTGTATTATAGGCGTCGCTATTATAGGCGTCGGTTTTATAGGCGTCGATATCACAGGCGTCGGTATTATAGGCGTCGGTATTATAGGCGTCGCTATTATAGGCGTCGGTTTTATAGGCGTCGATATCACAGGCGTCTGTATTATAGGCGTCGGTTTTATAGGCGTCGGTATTATAGGCGTCGCTATTATAGGCGTCGGTTTTATAGGCGTCGATATCTCAGGCGTCGGTATTATAGGCGTCGGTTTTATAGGCGTCGGTATTATAGGCGTCGCTATTATAGGCGTCGGTTTTATAGGCGTCCATATCACAGACGTCGGTATTATAGGCGTCCATATCACAGGCGTCGGTATTATAGGCGTCCATATCACAGGCGTCGGTATTTTAGGCGTCGCTATTATAGGCGTCGGTTTTATAGGCATCGATATCACAGGCGTCGGTATTATAGGCGTCGCTATTATAGGCGTCGGTTTTAGAGGCGTCGCTATTATAGGCGTCGGTTTTATAGGCGTCCATATCACAGGCGTCGGTATTATAGGCGTCGCTATTATAGGCGTCGGTTTTATACGCGTCCATATCACAGGCGTCGGTATTATAGGCGTCCGTTTTATAGGCGTCGGTATTATAAGCGTCGCTATTATAGGCGTCGGTTTTATAGGCGTCTATATCACAGGCGTCGGTATTATAGGCTCGCTATTATAGGCGCCGGTTTTATAGGCGTACATATCACAGGTGTCGGTATTATAGGCGTCGCTATTATAGGCGTCGCTATTATAGGCGTTGCTATTATAGGCGTCGGTTTTATAGGCGTCCATATCACAGTCGTCGGTATTATAGGCGTCGGTTTTATAGGCGTCCATATCACAGGCGTCGGTATTATAGGCGTCGGTTTTATAGGCGTCCATATCACAGGTGTCGGTATTATAGGCGTCGCTATTATAGGCGTCGCTATTATAGGCGTCGCTATTATAGGCGTCGCTATTATAGGCGTCGCTATTATAGGCGTCGCTATTATAGGCGTCGCTTTTATAGGCGTCGGTTTTATAGGCGTCCATATCACAGGTGTCGGTATTATAGGCGTCGGTATTATAGGCGTCGCTATTATAGGCGTCGGTTTTATAGGCGTCGGTATTAAAAGCGTCGCTATTATAGGCGTCGGTTTTATAGGCGTCCATATCACAGGCGTCGGTATTATAGGCGTCGGTTTTGTAGGCGTCGGTATTATAAGCGTTGCTATTATAGGCGTCGGTTTTATAGGCGTCGCTATTATAGATGTCGGTATTATAAGCGCCGATACCACAGGCGTCGGTATAATAGGCGTCAATATTGTAAGCGTCGATATTATAAGCTACTGCATTTTTTTCCCGTCTCGACTAAAAACAAATTACTCGAGTATTCTTTTCTTCGAAGATAATTCTCGAGCAGTACCCCTAGTGTGATGATATGTTATGTAGTCCGTGTAACCTGCCCATCAAATATTTGGGCAAGAAAGTCGAGTCAAAGCCAAACACACTACGCATAAAACCTAACGTATTCCATAAATAATTAATTTCCTCACTCAGAGCTAAAAGCTCTCCTCGTTAGACAAATTAATTAAAACTAATCATCATACAAAATATAATGTAAAAACCACCAGCTCAGCCAGTAAAACAGAGCGATGTGATTAATTTTAGCTCGCTGCATCCGGTAGGGAGATGAATTGGATGCTGCGTTTGTCACCATACAAAGATGAAGATCAAACTTTTACGAAATTTACTTGGTGACAAATGAAGGCGAACCATAATTAATTATTAATACTTATTGTAGGTATTACAAGAATTTATTATGTAGAAAATTAAAAATTTAGAAAACCCCCGACACGAAATTGGCCGCCACCACAAAATTGAAATTTTTCATAGTATATAGTATTCTCCTAGTTAAGCCCTTTCATTTGAAAAATATCTAATCCGCTATTTTGTGGCGGCGGCCATCTTGGACCGATTTTCATCAAACATAGCTAAGAACACTCCCGACTAATTCACCTTTGAAATAAAAAAAACCAAATCAAAATCGGGTTATCCGTTGGGGAGCTACGATGCCACAGACACACACACACACACACACACACACACACACACACACACACACACACAGACACACACACACACACAGACACACACAGACACACACACACACACACACACACACACACACACACACACACAACACACACACACCACACACACACACACACACACACACACACACAAACACACACACACACACTCACACACACTCACACACACACACACTCACACACACACACACACACACACACACACACACACACACACACACACACACACAGACACGTCAAACTTATAACACCCCGTCGTTTTTTCCTCGGGGGTAATCGTAATTATAATCATAATTAAGCTACATAACACAGGCATTGCTCAAATCAAGCCAGATGGCGTGGATCCATGAAGATTAAAAGAAGTATGTTATATGTCACAGAAAGAAATAAGAACGTTCTGTTGCTTTGTGCACTTGTGATAACAATAATAAAATTCTATTCTATTCTAAGAATCAGTGCGCGTAGCTGAACGGAAAAGTTAAGGATTTTCCGCACACTAAAAAATGGTACATGGACAGAAATCGTGTCGAATTCAAAGAAATCGGTCAAACCGTTTCGGAAGAGTTTGGTAACAAACACCGCGACACAAGAATTTTATATATTAGATCTATTATCACTTATCGACCTGGAATTAAACGCAGGATATGAAGCGTAGCAGACCGGCCTTACGCCATAAATGTTTTCTATTCCTTGGGTTTGCATTTTCTTTTTGATATACTTCTTCAATAAAATTTCAGAGTAAAAATGCTGCTTTAATGCTGCCACAGCTAAAATATTGCCCAGATAAAACACTCCAACAGAAAATATTTTATTAAAATAGCAAGTTTTTTAATGATCATAATTTCCGGTCGTTTCCTTTAAAATATTATATGGAAAAGTATAATTTTCTTGAAAGCTACGAGATGGCCAAATATTGTTTAAAACGACGTTGTCATTAAGAGGTATTAAACGTATTACAGATTAGATAATAGTTACGTATAACGTGTATTTAAAAAAACGTTTTCTTTATGCCACTAAGGTGGCGCAACAAGCCCTGATGGTAAGCGGTTACCATAGCCTATGGACGCTTGCAACACCAGGGGTAGCACTCGCAAGTTGCCGACCCCAGAAATAAGGAAGGGAATATTCCTCTGTGCTGCCAGCGCAGCGCATCCTTAGACGGAGCTTTGGCAACCTTACTCACCTTATTTACCTACCCTTTTCTTAAACATATATGTATATTGAGCCAAGCTATACCTCACGCAGTGTATCGCAATGTTTACTGGACAACCTGTATTAGGTACTATACATACAAGGTCCACCTTGTATGTATAGGAACATCGACGCACAAACCACGTGACAAGTTTTCATTCAAAGTCAAAAATAAAATGACCTAATTAATTCATGTAAAAACGCGATTATAATGCTCCGCGGTAAATGTTATCGCGCGCCCGATCCGTAATAAATAAAATAATGATTTTTTAACTATAAATCCAATTTGGTAGATAGAAATAATGTCTTTTTACACGTTCAAGAAAAAAACACTGCAGAAAAAAATGAAAATTGATGAAAAAAGTAACGGAAAATTTCAACGCAGGGCGGTCGAGAATCATGTACTGAACTCATGGTATTCGGATGTCCGTTTATGTCCCTTCCACCTTGTATAGAAGACATAAATAATGATCTGTAGTATTGTGTATGACAAGATGTATTAACGTGGAGGAAGCAAAAGAAGTATGCAGGAATACATAGTTTTAAGTTTGTGCTAAGTTTTATGAAATTGCAATACTTGTAAAAGGCCGCTAAGTCATAAGTACACTATTATAAAATGTAACACCTATTTATGCACTTACTACGCAATAAATCTTTTAAATTTGAATCGTAGCAAGTGATTGTTTCTAGTTTCTACCTACCCCTGTTTAAAAAAGGCGTAAGTGTATGATATATTTGTACTATACATGTATAGTTATGCTAAACTCATACAAATATAAAATATACCAGCACGCCATCAACATATCGCAATATATTACTAAAGTATCACGGGAGCTGTGCACAATGCGCGCGCGCACCGGACGTGACGTCAGCGCTTCATGAATGGCCTTAGTGTCGATGACACGCGGCATTGTTCGTGTACATATGTGGCGGTTTATCTCACTGTATCAGCGCTTGTATGTAGGACGATATATTGAACTTTTATACTGACTTGAAAGTTTTGTATGTGTCCATTTTAAGTAGCAACTTGAAATCCAATATTATTATTATTACCATTATCTATATATAACTGCGTAAGGACTGGGCGGACTGCATGCCACAATGACACCCACAAACTTTGTCCCAAAATGGTCTTCTCTAAGCCAAAGTGAAACTAGTCTGTGTTCCCAAAAAAAAATATATTTATTAAATATTGTAATAAATATAAACTAAAGCTCAAGTCGTAGGCTGTCGTTTTAAATTATTTCAATCTAATATTTTTTCTTTCTCCGGGGTGTAAGTTTGGCGAGAACTGTAGGTACATAATTATGTTACGTGGGAGTTGATAGCGCGACGAGTTCGACTAGAGCAGAGGTTCCCAAACTTATTTCATCTAACGCCTACTTTGAAAATCAGTTATTTTGTAGCACCCCCCATTTTTTACTTCAGTTTCACTTTCATTAGTCTCTATTAGGTTATTTAAAGCTATATTTTGTTTTTAAAATAATCTAATGTGAAAGATGAATCTGATGATTTTTAACATGTTTGTTAACATCAGGTTCCAATTGACTCCCAAATTTTTTACCCCTTACCACTCCTCTCTAGGCCTCCAGCGCCTACAAGGGGGCGTTATCGCCCACTTTGGGAAATACTGGACTAGAGAGTTATGAGAGATTGGGTCATTGCGGCAGTGGATAGAGCGGTTTTGAAAGAGGGAAGGGACACCTTAGCCCAGCAGTTAGATAAATTGGGCTAGAAAAAAACCTGACTGACCAAGACAACCAACCGGAGCTTTACTTTGCAGATCAATTGATGTGTGTAGATAGTAATCAGTTAGTCTCGATTCTTCATCAATAACAATAAGCAAACGACGACTGTTACTTACTTTTCTATTAAATACTAGCATCCCTCCAGCTGCTTCACCCGCGTGGTCTTATACTTAATTTTTTCCCCCATTTTTGCAACATTTTTCATTACTACTCCGCTCCTATTAGTCGTAGCGTGATAATATATAGCCTATAGCCTTCCCCGATAAATGGGCTATCTAACACTGAAAGAATTTTTCAAATCGGTCTAGTAGATTCGGAGCCTACTCAATACAAACAAACAAACAATAAAATCTGTCCTCTTTTTATAATATTACTAGCTTCCCGCTAGCGGCTTCGCCCGCGTGGTTTTATAATTTTTTCCCCGTTTTTGCTACATTTTTCATTACTACTCCGCTCCTATTAGTCGTAGCGTGATGATATATAGCCTATGTTACTCGGGGATAATGTAGCTTTCCAAAGGTGAAAGAATTTTTGAAATCGGTCCAGTGGTTTCGGAGCCTATTCATTACAAACAAACAAACAAACAAATCTTTCCTCTTTATAATATTATATATTAAATATAATATAATAATATAATAATAATAATTAGTATAGAGGTATACATTATGTTACTATACCCAAGAATCTTATTGGGCAATTCACCAATTTACTAGTAACTGTCTTGATAGCCTTGTGGTCGTACTACGGCGACTCTTAAGGTCCTGGGTTCGATTGGGTTAAGCAGTGTTATTGGCTTTTTCTGTGAAATTCTCAGTATCAGCTTGGAGTCTGGAGTTTGTGCCCAGTTAATGGCAATAGCGGCGAACTGTGGGTTTACATAAGTGCCCAAGGAGGTTTCCCTATGAAGGAAGCTTCGCAGAAGCTTTGGTCTTATAGAGGAAGAGCTAAAGAAAGTATATTTGAATTTAAATCGTAGAATTGTTTTTTTTCCTTCATTAAAAATAATTTGTAATTTTACCATGAATGGTTAAAAAAATACTAAAAGATCGTAAAATTGTTACGTTAGTTTATTTTCGTTTAGTTAGTTTATTTTCCCGTACCTCAACCATGAGTTCTATCGAATGGCTTTCGATAGTTTTTTTACGCATCGAAACGCATCGCATACGCATCTCATAGCAGGTTTAAGTTCTAAGGAACTTAACCACTAGAGGTGCTGCGAGGGTTTTCCATACAAATATTTTATGGCGTCGCTAGCGAGTCTAGTGTAGTACGTTGGAGGATCGTAGCGTCCACAGTACCAACTTTCCTGCCTAACCCTACGAGGCATCAACCATGATGTATGTTATGATATCGTTACTTTACCCAAGAATCTTGTTATTGAACTAATTAGGTGGTACTGTGAAGTCTCTAGTTCCTGTACGGGGAAGTTCAGACGAGTTTGTTATACTTCCAAGTACCCTTCATACCTGCTCCTTGGTATAAATTGATTCTGCGAAGCGCTACTTATAAACAATATTGCAAGCTTCTTGGAAAATATGATACCTTAGTGTTCTGTGAACTTGTCAAATGACTTATACAAAACAGTACAAGACTCAATAAAAATTAAAACATACCATCGCGCCTATATTCTCCGAAGGGGTAGGCAGAGGCGTACTAATGTACACCCACATTTCGCCGGTATGTTGTTTTTATTTGGTCCCATGAACCCACGTAATAGGGGGCGAGCCTATTGCCATCAACCGGGCACAAATCCAGACTCCGAGCTACCACTGGGAATTTCACAGAAAATCCAACAACACTGCTCGACCTGGGGATCGAACCCAAGAACCTCTAGCGTAGCAGTCGCGCTCAGGACCACTAGACCAACGAGGCAGTCAATCAATCAAAATTAAAAAATAATTAATTAAACTAGTATCGTACCTTTTTAACCTACGAAAAGCGGAGAGTTATCAATTTGGATATTTTTTTTATGCATGTTCGCCGATTTTTGCGACATTTGTGGGCCGATTTGGAAAATTCTTGTTTTGTTTGAAAGGGTATTTCCCTTGAGGGGGTCCTGGTATTTAAATTTGTAAGTAAAATTCCATTCCTAAGGGTAGAAAAATAGGGAATGATTTATTTTTATCTACTGAATTTTCACCTGTGATAAACTTGGCTAAACCATATGTAAATCTAAATATTCTGATGACCCTACAACATAGTGGACACCGACAGTTGGTCTGATGATGGAGACGGAAGACAGTCAAACGAAACCCTCAATGGTTTACAGCAATTACCTCGTGTTGGGCATATTTCTGAGAAGTCTAAACATGTTTTTTTTTTACCGAAGTGTACCGAAGGTACACGCCTCGGAAAAAATACCCTGTATTACGCTGGTTAAAACTCAAACGTACTTTTTTTATGATTTCATAGTAAAAACTGTCAACTTGACAGGTATCTGCTGTCAGTGTCAGTTTCGGAATGTCAAACGAACGCCAATTAGGCACAATATTATCAGTTTCATAGTGATTTCATGGTAAAAACTATCAACTTTACAGCTGTCATGTACCTCCGGTACAAATTTGGGATGAGTTGTATGGGCTTTTGATGACCTTCTTTAATGATATGATTAACAATAGCACGCATGTATTTTAATATATAAAACACAAATTTTCTATCTACTGTGTACATTAGTACACCTCTGCCTTACCTTTAGTAGAATACTGGCGTGATGATATGTTGTTTTTTTTTTTTTTACCTTTTTTTTAGTTACCTACTCGACTAATCCTGTAAAAGGTTACATAAAACCTTCGTATTTCGAAGTACATGCGTCGTTCGCGTTATTGATTTCAGAACATGACTGTAGGGCTTCAGTCTTTTGTACTAACAATAGAAGATGTGCGGTAAACGAATATTGTGGTTATGTAGCGTTAAGCCAGCTTGAGTAAACAAAAATATAAGTAATAAATAACGTAAGGGCGATTTACGCATGACTAACATAAATACCAAGAGCTTTATTGGCTGCCATACGCTGAAATAGTTTGATGAAACTATGAAATCAAAACTGTACTAATATTATAAATGCGAAAGTTACTCTGTCTGTCTTTCTGTCGCGCTTTCACGCCAAAACTACTGAACCGATTTAAATGAAATTTGGTACGCAGATAGTCTCCTCCTAGAGCCTGAGAAAGGACATAGGCTACTTTTTAATGCGAAAAAGTGCTGAAAGGTGAAAAAGGGCTGTAATTTGAAATAGAGGATGAAAGTTATAATAAATACCCAGACTACGAGGGGCGAAGCCGCTGGCGGTAAGCTAATCTATACTAATATTATAAAGAGGAAAGATTTGATTGTTTGTTTGACCGATTTGAAAAATTCTTTCAGTGTTAGATAGCCCATTTATCGGGGAAGGCTATAGGTTATATACTATCACGCTACGACTAATAGGAGCGGATTAGCAATGAAAAATGTTGCAAAAACGGGGGAAAACGTTATCAAGACCACGCGGGCGAAGCCGCTGGCGAGAAGCTAGTAGTTTATAAAAGAGTAGGTGACTCGTGTTGAATGTTGCTGATCCCATGGCCCTGACACATGATGGCATGTGCAGTTTTTACTAGGAATGAGTCCGACATAGCCTACCGCCTCCCCAAGTGACCGGGATCCAAAAGGATTATCCGCACAAAAAGAAGGGCAATTGAGTCTAAAGTGAAGAACATTTTCATACAACAATTTTTATTTTTATTAGATCTGTCCAACTAACATAATATGATAGAGTCAGAGCGACTTAAGGTGAAATAGCATTGACCAATTTCTTGGCCCAAGAGTATTTTTTTACGAATAGAATATTGCATGTAATGAAGAAAATGTCAAATGTCATTTAAAGTCTTTGTTCAAAGTGACATTAGATAATGACGAAAATGTCAAATGTCATTTAAAGTCTTTGATCAAAGGGACATTAGACGAAGTTCCACGACTTACCGCTCGTCTGTTGAAAATACCAGACGAGACAAAGCGGAAAAAAGAATTCAGTAAGTAAGTAGTTTACAATTTAGTTCTTGATGCCTTGCCTTTAGTAAGTCGTAATATTTTAATGTCTTTGGCTGCAATATGTATAGTTTTAATTAATTAATTAAACAACATCATCATCTATCCTATGTCCGTTTACTGGTTCTACCTCCCCACCAATTTTCAGTCAAATCGGTTCTGCCGTTCTTGAGTTATAAATAGTGTAACTAACACGACTTTCTTTTATATGTTATCACTAGCTTTCCGCTAGCGGCTTCGCCCGCGTGGTCATCTATACTAATATTATAAAGAGGAAAGATTTGTTTGTTTGTTTGTTTGTTTGTAATGAATAGGCTCCGAAACTACTGGACCGATTTCAAAAATTCTTTCACCTTTGGAAAGCTACATTATCCCCGAGTAACATAGGCTATATATTATCACGCTACGACTAATAGGAGCGGAGTAGTAATGAAAAATGTAGCAAAAACGGGGAAAAAATTATAAGACCACGCGGGCGAAGCCGCTGGCGGGAAGCTAGTGTATTATACATATAAACCTTCCTCTTGAATCACTATTTCTATCTATTAAAAAAAACCGCATCAAAATCCGTTGCGTAGTTTTAAAGATTTAAGCATACATAGGGATATAGGTACAGAGAAAGCGACTTTGTTTTATACTATGTAGTGATCATCAACCCCTAAAATGTCCCACTGCCTAAAGCGAGTTGGTAGACTTCACATACCGTCGGGAAAATCTTTTAGGCGTGCAAGTTTCCTTACGATGTTTTCCATCACCATTAAAGGGAGTATAAAGGTAATAATTACGCACATGATTTCGAAAAGTCACAGGTGAACTCGAGGCCTTTGACTTGGCAGTCCAGTGGTCAGGTCATGCATGCCCCTAGGCTATCACTGTTTTAAACAATGGTGATCCGTTTTTGGCTGAGGAAAATACCCATGGATCCATACCACCAGGGAAGGTGGCAGGATATGTGGCACTCGTACCGACTAAACACCGCATCTGCCTACCCTTGTCCTACATGTCATGGCTTAGTTAATCATTAAATAATACTCATTTAATAATTGATTTTATTTCCTACCCTTTACTTTGTAAATCAACATAGAGCTCGATAGATCCTTAATGATCATTTGATATTAAAAATGATTGAAGAACCTGAAGATTATTTTCAAAATCCGCACATTAAAGCGCACAAAATCTATTTTGTTTTTTTTTTAATTTCGTAGCCAGTAAAACTCGCGCCATCAAGACGAATCTAATGATGTATCATTTATCTAAATCGGTTGAGCCGTTGAGTAGTTACGGGTGGACATAGGAACGGACATACATACACGTCAAACATATAACCCTCTTTCGGCAGTCGAGTAAAAATTCACCATGACCAAGACAGGAAATAAGGTGAAGATCTTAGATAAGATTCCGGGGCTTACACTAAAAAAGGTAGCGTTTAGTAATGGACGAATAGGGGGCCGATGATGACAGGGGAAATACCGGTCATCCATTGAGGGGTGTCTGCTTATCGTTCTTTGACATAATTATGTCTGATATGACATAATAATATGTATGACTTGTTACGTTTACATTCAATTTGAAAAGAAAGCTCACTGGCCTTGATGTTGCAAATGATTTTATGAGAAGTTTTTTTGTATAGTTATAGAATATTGAACAATTTAGTGTGTTACAGACCTACAAATTGCGAAAAACCGATTGACATTCCAAATTAGCAAGCTAGGTTGAACGATCCTTTATACGGTACCTATGTTTAATTGACATACTTTTTGAACGCAAACTTCCTTCCTTTTTGTTCCTATACCTACTTATATTAATAGCATTATAAAGGCGAAAGTTTGTAAGTTTGGATGTTTGTTGCTCTTTCATGGCCAAACGGCTGAACCGATTTGGCTAAAAGTTGAAATGGTGATGGCTTATACCTTGGATTAGGACATAGGCTAAATTTAGTCCCGACAACTTCAAAATTCCTACGGGAAACGGGTTCATAGTTCTCCACGCGGGCAAAATGTTATACATACGCTTTTGCATAGGCATAATCTAAAGAGGTAATGGGGGCGTTCATAAAATACGTGAGATGTTTAAGGGGGGGAGGGGGTCGAGTCAAATCTCATCTAATCTTACGTTGGAGAGGGGGTTCTCGGCAAATATCACGCAATTTTTTTTCTGAGTGAAACAAAAAAAAATACTATTTTTATTACACTTATAATTAAACTTTCAGCAATATTGATTACTAGTCTTAACTAGTCGTAAATAAAAGCACGAAGCATTTTTTTTTCTTTTTACAATAACAATCCAACGGGTTTACGTAAGAAACCTACATTTTGAAAAATCTCACGTGAGATTGGGGGTTGGAAGAGGGGGTTGAATAAAATCTGACGACATCTCACCAGGGGGGGGGGGGAGGGAGGGATAGAAAATTAAAAAAACACCTCACGTAATTTATGGACGGCCCCTAACAGAAGATATCTCCATAACAATAGGATCGATTTTGAAAAATCTCACGTGAGATTGGGGGTTGGAAGAGGGGGTTGAATAAAATCTGACGACATCTCACCAGGGGGGGGGGGGGAGGGAGGGATAGAAAATTAAAAAAACACCTCACGTAATTTATGGACGGCCCCTAACAGGAGATATCTCCATAACAATAGGATCGATTTCAAACAATAGAAATATTACACGTCAAAAGCTACAAGTTACAGAAAACAAAATCTATTGTTTGCTGAAATTCCACTATGTTTTCGTTTTCAGTCAAATGTAGTAGTTGAATGTAACTGAAAACCTAAAATTTATTGTACTCATGTGTGAGTACAATAAATTTTAGGTTTTAATTTTTATTTTAACCCACCAATTTTACAAAAAATATAAACGTTTAGCTGCTATATTACCTGCTGCAATTTTCCTCTTTTTTAAAACCGAAGTATTTCAATGTTAATGGTAGGTAAGTCAACTTGCTGTAACTTATAAGTTTCTACGTCGGTAGGTACCAAATGGATGTAGAATTTCAACATTACATTAATTTTAACCGACTTCAAAAAAGGAGGAGGTTCTCAATTCGACTGTATGTTTTTTTGTATGTATGTTACGCGATTTCTCAGTCAATAGTGGACCAAATTTGAAATTTCTGGAAATTCTTTGAAACAGGTACATAATATTTACATTATGATTTCTAACTAATTTGGAGGCGGTGCCAAACTACTAATTTAATTGAAATCTAGGTATGACTTTCGTTGATTGTCTGTTTGGCACAGACTCTTAAACATTAAACATCTAACAGTAAGGGTTGATGTAATGTTTTTTATTGAAACACAATAGCGGAATCGTGTGCGTATTGCGTTGAAGTCTTTTATGGGAGTCCTACGTCACCCATAGAGTTGCCATGCTTATAGTATTTATGATACAAATTCTATTAAAGTCATATATCCTTATTGTTTTCCGTATACGTGATCGTAAAGATAATGGAATGAGGGCAATATTAAATCAGGTTTATATTACATAATAATCGATTATAAAAACGTATAAAACAATAAATCCGTACAAAAACTGTTTTAAAGCAACACGCTTTTAAATTAAAGTCGTAAAAATACGTTAAAAGCAGACGAGGCATTTTACATCCCCTTTAGGATCGTAAAATATTTTTACGAATACGAATGCATTTCACGTTGCGACGCCGAAATTTGAAACTACTACCGCCATCTATTGGGATGATTTAACAAATGCTACAGAAGCAAAATTGAGAACAACACCATCTAGAGCGTTTTGAGGACAACTCTTTTAGAATTAGTGTTGCTTCGTGGCTGCATAAATAGTATGAAAAACTTGTATTATTTTAACAAATTTAGTCTGCATCTTTCAAAAAACGTACCTTTAATCAAATTAGCACATGTTTTACCCATAAAGCCATGATTGGACGCGGCTATTCGCATGCAAATTGCATTTTTCTTATATTATCTCTGTTATTAATCTATTCTTACCTTAAAATGCTGGTGTGCCGCCTGCTCCTCCGCCTCGTACTTGTGTTTTATATTCTCGATGCGCATCTGCTTCAGTATTCCCGCCACTTCAATCCTGATACAAATAAAATAAGCATTAGGTACAATTTTCATAATAGGTTTAGCACAAACAAATTATTCTGAAGACTAATTTAATCTACATAATTAATATTATTAGTATGAGCCTCCCTAGCCTCCTTACAGATTCTATTCATTTGTGAAAGTTGTATATAATGTATAAAGTAAGACCTACTTTTTGAAACCATGCAACTAGTTTCACATATCAAAAGTACCTATTGATATGGTACAATTAAAATAAAAGATTTGATTTGACATTGTCTTCTTCATGTTGTTGTTTTGCTCACACCCTAAATACTTCTTCTCAATTTGGAAGCTCTGCAATAACATTGATCTATGAAACTGAATTAATGGTCACAACTCACATCAGTTTTGGGCCTAGACTTATAGACTTTTTGGAATCAGTTAGGGGACATCTTTGCCCAGTAGTGGTACAAAAGAGGCTACACAAAAAATACTTATTGATTATGAAAAACGACTGTCAATATTTCCGTGTCAACTGTATTGGAATGGTTAAAAATATTCTCAGAGAATTCTAAATTTAACAGACTAACATCATTGAGTATGCAGTTAGACTTATGAAGTTATTCAATCTAGTACATGGACCTTTTCATTGGCTATTAATAATCCATTATACTTACCTAAAATGTTAAACACAATATTATTACATTATTACTGGTCAATGTTAATCATTATGTACATCATGAGTGTCATCCATAATTATCAGAAGTACTAAATAAGTATAATGTAGTTATTTTGTTTTCTTTCATTCATTATTGAGCTATGTTTCTCACTATAAGTATCCATAAAGCTTAGATACAACAAAAAAAGGCTGTGTTATAGTCACAGCCACTTGAAACAAGTTAATAAATTCAGTATAAAATTGATCATTTAAAGAAGTACCATTTCTTAGACATTCATTTGATGCTTTTATGTTTTACCCTTGATCTCATTCAATGAAATTTGATAATAAGGAGTTACATGCTTTTTTGTGGTCTGAGCAATTTTCATGGGGATGCCCAATGGAGAATCCATGCACCAATTTGGTAGCCATAGTCTTTTTACCCGACTGCCGAAGGAGGAGGGTTATGTGTTTGACGCGTATGTATGTATGTATGTATGTATGTATGTATGTATGTATGTCCGTTCCTATGTCCGGTCGTAACTACTCAATGGCTCAACCGAATTAGATAAATGATACCTCATTAGATTCGTCTTGATGGCACGACTGTCACTGGGTACATGAAATTTTAAAAAAATCAATATGGCGGATTTTATACGCTTTAATGTGCGAACTGATTTTGAAAATGATCTTTAGTTGTATCAATTTATATTTTAAATCATCATTTAGGATCTATCTAGTGATTCTATGATGATTTATAAACTAAAAAGAAGGAAATAAAATCAATTATTAAAAGAAACAAAAAACCCGACTGTGTAAAAACTACTAACTAAAAATCTCTCTCAAGCTGTTCGTTCATAAACAAAATTGTTTCTTTGCTTGTCCCGCCTGCAATACATTTTCCAACATCACAGAGCTTGTTTTTAGATTTTTAGTTAGTAGTTTTTTTGTCTAACCAGGATGCGGCTAAATATCAGTAACACGAAGTGACTGCCATCAGAATTTTGTAGCAGTGTGTAGATATAAACACAACTTACTACGCAGAAGGTATTACCTAATCCTCATATTCTCTTGCAGCCTCCTCAAAGGTCCGAGGTACTCCTGAGATCTTCCTCCACGCACTTCAGCGAGCTGGTGGTCCACCTGCTTCACTCTCTCGCAGTACAGCTGCTCACGAAGCACAGAGAACTGCCGCTCCAGGTTAGCTGTAAGGATAAAGAGTAGAATATGAAACACTACTTATGTAATTTATGCCTTGAATAAACCATAAATCAGTTATGTCAATAGTCATCATTTCTAGAAAGTATAAGATAATTATGAAAAAGACAAACTCTGCCGATCCACATAGAATTTAATATAAATAAATACAATATGATTCAGTAAGTTTATTGTTATTACTCAAAAGAGGTACTGGGAGGTACTGGTTTAGAAGTTGTTGATGATAAACTGTATAAGGTTAGGACCGCTTTTAGACATCCGGGGATCCTTAGCCACAAGAAAGTTATTTGGGATGAGTTTTGAACAGATTTGAATGTTGAAAAATTGGCAAAAAATTTAATACAGCCCATCTTATTGGTAATTAAATGCGGTTTTTCTTAAACCATTAGCCACAGTGCACTCTCTGACCCACTAATTGACTAAGATTAACATACCTTACTACATGAAGCATAAGAAACCAGTTAAGTAAAAAATTCCGCCAAAAACATCAATGTTTTGTAAACATAACCTCAACACTAACAAGTAGAACATACCTAGGTTGTCGAGGCACTCATTCCGTCGCCTCTCGCACTCACTCTCGTCCATTTCCGAGGAGTCATCGGAGTCAGGTTCATCAGCTTCCTCAGCACTCGAATCTCTATCAGGGCCCCTTGATGACCCATTGGATCGCTCCGTATCACCCCCAGACATATCCCCGTCCCCATCACTGTCACCCTCCACTTTCATTGATGGCATTTTAGCCAAGAAATAGTGTTTACAGTTTATTCAAGCAGTTGAAAATAATATTTTTCCAATTGTTGATTTTCGCTCCCTTTGGATTGGAAAGTGAAACGTCAGAATGTGTCAAAGGTTCAACTGTCAATCAAATGTCAAATAAAATGATGTCAACGACGTCAAGGTGCCAGTGTAAACGTCATGTTTTGGGTTGCCAGCTTTGCGATTAAGTAGAAAAAGTTAATAATATTTACTTGCGAGAAACATGTTAATAAGGTGGTAAAGTATTTGTGCGGCACGTCCACCGTAATATTGGCATAATGTTGATGCAAAATATATTCTAACTTTACATTTCAAAACACACAATCATGTTATTAACCTATAGGTAATATTATACAATTAAACTATTTCAAACAAAGGTACTCGTGGGATCATGACCTCAAAGTCGAGCTTTGAAATGAATTCTTAAAATAAAAGACGAGTAAGTAACTTTCAGGAATCAGTAACTATTTTTATAATAGAATAACTAAAATACTCGATCTCATGGACAACTCAAGAGTAAGAACCTCCAAAATCCACACTTTACTTCACACTAGCATTTCACCCGTTCCCGTTAAGTTCGCCTTGTTATTACGAGGTATTAAGTTAGTACTAGTCAAAGACTACAATATAATTGTTACTAGTCCAGATCCAATAACGTACATCTGTCTAAGTAGTCCATGTGGAAGTTTATGGGGGAAGCATTTGTTCAGTAATAATAACAATAAATCTTTTGGGTCATTTAACAATACAATACATTCTTTTTAGTTGGTTCTAATTCGTAAACGTTACGACGAGACCAAACGATAGATGGCTAAATGGATGGTCATTCACGAATGAAAATAAGGTGAGAATTATGAAACAGGAGAGCTTTTTTATTGTAATTAAATGACAAAAAACACATGGCCCACCTGACGTTATCTAGCAACCGCAACATAGAGACCCTAGCAAAACGAACAGTAGTAACACTTGGAAAATACTGTGCTGAATCTAAGTAAATTATCTCAGTGACGGGAGAGCTGATGTGCACTTGCTCCAGATTAGTGGCATTAAGTCCAGTTGGAAACTAGATAATTATATTTTGTTATCATATAAATAAAACAAACACTAGTATCTGATATTAAATTTAATAGGTATTCTATTATTTACAATAAATTGTTCACTATTAACATGTTATTTATTTATATATTTATCATTTCCTCAGTTGTTAATAAATTATATACATGGCTATTTATAAATAAAATAATATCAATACTGTGAAGTTCGACAAATCCACAATCTCATGTTGTGAGCACGAAAAATATTTGGAAAAATTGTTCTTTGATGGTGAAAATTATAATACCTAAGTCCATTCCAATCATTATTCGTGCTCATGACAGTTAAAGAATAACTTAAAAACACACAGAATTATTAAAGAAAGAACGAAATTAAAGTTTACACGTTTTAGCACCTCCACAGGTCACAACTGATTTATATTTTACTCAAATACGAAATAACTTACACAACTAATTTTACGATCGATAAAAAACACTATGACACGATGTCTCAAACTCAGTACACATAACAAGAAATGGTAATGATGAATACCTACAACATACATAATATAAAAAACATATTAAAAAAATTGTGATTACGTTAAAAATGAATATTAAATCCACAGTTTATTGTGGCCTTATATATTTGGCACTAAATCATTTGGATGCACATGTCTATCTACAAAGATATACAAATATTACGGAATTTATTATTAATCATGACATTTAGAATATTTGTTGACACACTCATACCTACATTATTTTTGTATTGCATCTATATCGCAGTTTGTGTTCGTAACCAGATTATACCAATAAATTCTAAATAATGTCTTTTAAAATTTGTACCTAATGTAGTCGTGTACCTGCTCAGTGATAATACAACAATCACAATATTACAAGGAAATCGACATAATTTTATATCGATTTATTTATATCAGCGTTAAAATCACTTCTTTTAACCGAGTTTAAATCCTATGTTATTATTGTCTTGTACATTTTGAATCGATAAAACAATCGTATTTCTCCCACATGATTAATTTAACATGGTTTTTTCTTAGGCGATGATTACAATTTAACACGGTTTTCTCAAATATATCAGACAATAAATTTATTAATATTTTCTGGTTACACTAACGGTATCCATGTAGAGTATATTATTACAGTACAGCTTATATGTAAAACACACCCAAGGCCCACATTATGAAGCGCTAGATTGTTAGATGGATGTCGATGTTTTTCGTATGGTGCGCTATTTCTTCCTCACATCCAAACAGCCCTAGTACATTAATACTTCAAGAAGCGTTTTCTGTCCACGGACTCACTTCAATATTATTTTATCTATAGGTAGGTATACTTTAAACGGGTAAATTTGCCAAAAAGAACAATTTACTGGCCGAAAATATTAATTGAAATAGGTATACTATAAAAAACAGATATGTCGTTGTACAGTAGGTAAATTGATTATACGGATATAAAATATTGCTTTTCTACTCACTATAATAGCATTGTTAATTTTAATTGGTTTTATTGTAACTATTTAACGCCCTACCATCGAGTCATTTCTTTATAGAGAAATCCACAAGAAGACTACAGGAGAAATTTTTCAAAAAATCCTATTTTTAATTACTACGTACCGTATAAATTTGGCAATTTAGAGACATATTTTATTGTTTTACCATCGTATTTATTTAACTATCTATTTTTATTAATTGCAAACTATAAATTCCATTGCATTATTGTTTGTGTAGTATTTAGAAAAATTTAACAATCTTAGTAAATTTTTTAACATGCTTATTTTAATTTATTCGGACTGGCAATACTATAAGACTTTTTAAAATCACAAACAATTACCCTATTTTTTTTAGTAAAGAATACGCGGCTAGTCTTCCTTAATGGATAGTGAACTTTAAAATAAAAATACTGCTAAAGGAATGTATTCAATCACTTTGGAATGTTATAGTTTCTTTTAAGCGAAATATTTGCAAACCCTATAGATACCCTACAAAATGAAACCAAAAAGACTTAATTGTTTTGATCCCCTTATAATCCGAAAAAAGTAATATTAATATTAAAAAAAAATACAGTTAAAATATACCTTCATAAATAACAATGCCAAGCAATAAATACAAACATACCGTTATTCAAAGAGGGGGAACTTTAGTTAATATTTTCATAGACATAAATACACTCATATTCTTTAATTTTAAAATTTTGGGGCGTGCGCTGGCGAGTCAGTCAGGACAAAACGTTGAAAATATTATTTCAATTTTAATTTAAATGTCTAAGCTACCGAAGGATTTAATGACTGACTCTTGGGGTTCATTATTTTAATATATAACTATTTTCTAAATATTATTAAAATAAGAAACAAAGATAACACTAACCTTTCCTCGTTTCTAATTTTAACAAACAATTACTTAGACGTTTAAAATGACATGACACCCACGAATAAGGCAGTATATTTTGTTATTAAAATTTAAAAAAGAAATTCGCTATTGATTATAAGATAAACTCGCTCTTTTATTAAAATCGCTATATAATTATGCTCAGAACATATTCCTAACATCAGACAGTGATATTATTGCCATATTTTTAAATGAATACGGAATATACGTACGAATTGTACGAATTTGGTCTATCGACTTTAATTAATAAATATTACTTTATTTCTCTCATTTTGATTTCATAACACCACTTCCACATTCATATTCATAAGTAAATCGCACCTCACTTGTAACACTTAGGTATAATTTGAAATCAATTCATAACACTAAACTAAAGTGATGTTTAAAACGATTAAATAATACTCGTTTTGTAAAAATCGACTCGAAAGTACACTCGAGTTAAACTAACGCAAAAGATCTTGTAGTTTCACTTTCATTTAAATATTCAATTTCGACTAAACAAGATTTTGGGAACACGTTGCTAAATTCTATATTTTCATCTACATCGTTATGATCAGAGAACGTATCTGTCTCGCTACATGCCTCTCTATCGCTACCGAGTACTCTCATAGGCTTCGTTTTAAATTTGTTTTTGACGTCACAAACGTTTAGGAAGTAGAAGAGCAAATGTA
The DNA here is from genome assembly GCA_946251955.1 of Acronicta psi. NCBI lineage: Eukaryota > Metazoa > Arthropoda > Insecta > Lepidoptera > Noctuidae > Acronicta > Acronicta psi. The sequence goes on from OX276481.1 coordinate 12,234,357, forward strand.
AAACCATTTGCGTGATAATGTCGAACATCAAGATCAGTTTGGAGACACTGTAGTGCTTCGCTGGATGTATGACGTCGACGGTTCGCGTCGTTTGTTTGTAGTGTAGCGGGGCGGTTGCGTGCGGCGGCGGCGCAACGCGGCGCTCTCGCTAGGTGTGCTTGAGCCAGTGCGCCGGCACCCACTGCGGCTCCCGCTCCAGGCTGTTGATCTCGTTCAACAGCTGCTGGTAGGCACGTTGTGTATCGTTATTTATGATTATCATGTCGAACAAATGGCCCCATCTTAGTTCCATGTCTCGTGCGGTTGCTATTATTTCTTTTAACTCTTCCTCCTGAAAATTAAAACAAAACACTATTAATGAAATATCCTCTGACATAAAACAATTTAAAAAATCATGATAACATCGATAGAAACTTTTCTTATACAAAAATTAATATGCCTGTATATTTTTCCTTAGCAAGGCGCTAATTTGTCATTTTCATACATTCAATAAAGCTTCTATACATGAAATATTTATGGTGTCAAGAATACTATAGTGTAATACTCCTAACTGTTATTGATATTTGATAATAAACCCTGGTTAGATCTACTACGAATATTTTTTACATGGATTAAGTAGGTAGTTGTTGTGACACAAAGATCAATAAAGTAATGCTTGTTACCTTAAAAGCCTCTCCGTTCCTAATCTTCTTCTGTCTGAGTTTCTCAAGACTGGGCGGCGCGACGAACACGGTGTAAGGCTTGAGGTCGGAGTTGCGGAGGATCTTTAGCGACTGAGGGTGTAGATTCAGCACGCAAATCTTCCCTGAGTTTACTACTTCGCGGATCGCTTCTAGTGAGGTACCTAGACCAAAGAGCAGATTTACATACAGTTTATGTTTAACCTTAAGGGACAAACATGTGTTTATAGTTTTATGTAAACTCAATAAATAAATAATTGTATTTGCTTACCATAATAAGCCTTTTCGTACTCTCCGTGCTCAACGAACTTTCTGTTGAGTATGTCAGCTTCGAACTGCGTGCGCGAGATGAAGTGGTAGTCCTGCCCCGGCACCTCGTGGTCCTTGCGCGGTCGGGACGTGTCTGCAACGAAATGATACAGTTAAATGCTATTTCAGTCGAGTTTAAAGAGTACTATTTACTTATTTTGAGACACATCATCATCATCATCATCAACCCACTGCCGGGCACGGGTCTCCTCTTAGTATGAGAGGGAAAAAGCTATAGTCCACCACGCCTACCGCGGGTTGGCAGACTTCACTTCTTGGTGAATCCCTCAAGTTTGTAGGTTTCCTCACGATGTTTTCATTCACCGTTAAAGCGAGTCATAATTACGCACATGATTTCGAAAAGTCAGAGGTCCGTGCCTTGGATTTTAATTCGAGACCTTTGACTTGGCAGTCCAGTGGTCATATGCCTAGGCTATCACTGCTTATTATAACATAATACATACATGACATTATAATATCTCTTTACTAAATTTGTACAGCGGTTTAGGCGTCAAGAGGTAGCAGATGTGAACAGTTACTTTGTACATTAGCATGTATAAGGCCGAATACTTACGTGGCACAGCTGCTGCGAACCTGGAACTGTCCTCCATGAGCCTCTGCCGGAGCTCGTGGCGACCGATGTTGGGAGGCCCGATGAGGACAATGGGCCGCTTGTGTGATGCTCGCGGGTAGTACAGTGCAACCTCCTCGTACGTCAGGATCTCTTCTTGCTCGTATTCTGGAAGATTTAACCTTACTAATCTCACTTATAATGGATTTTTATGAGTAGATTTGGACGTCGATCGATAAGGAATTGGTTCAACTTAACAGTGAAAATTTCTTTCTTCATGACTGGTACAATGTTACCAAGTTTAATTACTTAGGTATATATTATCTATACTTAAATGTAAATATCTAAAGGGATACTTATAGTAATATTGTTATATAAATAAATCTCTCTCCTTTAAAAGCCCTTGTAGATCGCAAAGCCCAAAGACAATTGATAGAAACCTCCATTTATTTGGTTTAACTTTAGATTTTTTAAGAAGACAACTCTGTCAAATTATCATAGTCGACTCACCATCCCCCCCAGAGGTTGAGTACAGCGGGTATCCAGCTTCGCTCGTGGCCTTCTTCCCCTTCTTCTTCCGCGGCGGTTTCTTGGCGCATAGGAGAGTGCCTCCCTTTCGGGGCTTATCTCTGGCCGCGACTTCGCCTGCGAGGGTTAGCTTCATTGATTCTCGTCTGGAAAGGAGTAGAAGAAAGAGTGAGATCAGCTTTGTTGTAAGTATTTCTAAAAGTCCGCAACTGCAGGCGCAAATGTAGCGAATGCATTTGATATCGAACCTACCTTTATTGTTATTTTTATTAAAGGAGATCCAGCTAAATGTTCAAAATAAAGTTCCGATAGCCTCAGTGTCATAAATATCAAATGGCAGTCTCTTAAAACATGAGGTGTTACAATTACGTCAAACGTGAACAAGTTATATTACAATGTGATGACGCAAAAGTAAAATTGGGATTAAATTAAAAATATTATCGTATATCGGCATTATTCACAATTGCGCAAGTGTTTTTGATAATTGCTCATGCTAAAGTGGCAATATCATTAGCAGAGACAAGAATGGAATTTAAAAATGGCCGTCTGTTTTTAAACTAGTTCGAAAGTAAAGGAATGAATACTTACTGGTGTTGGAACGCCTGGCTGGGTATAAGTCCGGCGAGGGTCTGATCTTCCTCTCCTTCACGGAACGCTTGCCACCAGTTAGGATCCTCGCGGCTAATCACATGAAGGACATCGCCTTTTTGGAAACTAATACCTGGAATATAAAAGGGAAGATTATAAATCGCATCGTTAGGGCCTTATGGGTTGCGTATATAAAATGTTTTGCTGAAGAAATGAAATGGTGTTCTATTTGGAGAAAAGAATTTCTTTTCTTTCACCAAGGCTGTACTTAGAGTACTTGAGTAAATCTGGAGTAGTATGTTATAATGGAACTTCTGGTAGTATTTATGTGTTTAAGTTCCGTCAGTGTTATTGAATTAGGGATGATGTTACGTTACAATATTTAAATGTCATTATAGGAGGTGTGTCTAACCGAGCTCGCGGCAGGGGATGTAGACGTCGTCCTCGGGGTCGTAGTCGAAGTGCGCGCGCACGTGCAGCACGCGGTGCGGCGGCGGCGCGCGCGCGCCCGCCCGCCGCGGCGCCAGCACCACGCACAGCGTGCCCGACAGCGCGCCCAGCACCTGGCACACCTCGTGCACGGACTTGCCGCGCATCGCCACGCCGTTCACTTCCAGCAGCTGAGGAATATCAATCTTATAGCAATGGCCGAACTCAGCTTTTTCAATAGGGCAGTTGACTGATGTTTAAAAACCACCTGAGTCTGTATTTTATGTAGCAGGAAAAGATGACTGATTGATTGACTGACTGATTGATTGACTGACTGATTTATCAACGCACAGCTTAAACCACTGCACGATTTGGTTGAAATTTGGCACGCAGATAGATATTATGACGTGTGCATCCAATAAAAAAGGTTTTTTGGAATATTCCCACTGGATTGGGGACAATTATACGAAGGGAACAGCTTCTAGTCGACTATTAAAGTTCCAAGATAAGCGTATAAAGAAATACGTTTAAAGATTTTGGTAGATTGAGAAGAAATGTTCTATCCCTTTCTTGCAAGAGGATATTTTCGAAACCGCAACTAACGCACATTTCATTTTCTACGAAACTGGTGATAAATAAATGTGAGAAGAAGGCAGTGTTACCTCATCTCCTTCGTGTAGCAGTCCTGACTTCTCAGCGGCGCCGCCTCTGACTATCCTGCCGATTATCACGGCCTCACCTTCATTTCTTACAGTAGCACCTGCAAGTAGGTAAAGATATAATGATAAATAAAGAATCGGTATACTTGGAAGTCGCAGAAATTTTAGATCAAGTTTCCACTGCAATACTAGGTGGTTGTTTTAGGGCAATAAGGTTAAACTAATGTTCAAACAGTTTACTTGTCCGATGTCCTATCCCTGTTTGACGCGCATGCACACATTAACCGCTTTATTAATAAACAAGGCATAGATTAGGAGTATATCTATGTTTTGTCTTTTTTTTATTTCGATCACTTTAAAATTATTTCACTTTGACATTGACCAAACATAGATTAACTACTTACTCCTAGCCTAAAACTTTTTATTAATAAGGCGGTGATAGTTCTAGATTTAAGCAAGTACAAGACTGATCATTGATTATCTCACATTTGATTTAAAAACTTTATAGTCAAAACTTCTTACCAAGTGGTTCGTTAGTTTTCTCTATTTTTATAATTTTAATGTGTTCGCTGGGGTCGTCGGGCGAGTGCGCCGTCAACGCCTTATCGTTGTCGCCCTTGTGATTATAGTTGTTACCAGTCTGAAAAAATAAGACCTTATAAGTATTGCCACGCCTAAGGAACATTTCGGAAGCACGATATTACTTCTTTTTATAGTTTAAGTAGGCAAATTGTTGGGCAACGACCTGATGGCAAATAATCATTGCCATCCATTCACACCTACAACACTAGAGGTGTTGTTGTGTTGTGAAAACTTTTGCGCGTTAGGACCAGTTCTTCACTAGTCATAATTGGCCTTCGACCGACCGACCGACCTTCTTGATGTAGGCTTGCTCTGTGATAGTAGCCTAGCTGAATCCAATCACCATTGACGTAGGTGTTTGCAGGCAGTACTACTACACTACTTTTGTTGGCGTTTATAACACCGAAGAAAAATTTAAGTTTTCATTGGCCGGTATTGCCAATGAAAACTTAAAGTTGTAAGTATTGAAAATTTGAATTGAAAATGTTGCACAGTTGCAACATTTTCAACAGTTATTAGCCTATAAAATCTACGAATTATTAACTTCAATATGAAACAGTCACATTTAAAACACAAAGTATTCAAAATACAAAGTCAGGAATGTTATTAGTGTTCGTCTTGAACAAAATTTATGCCAACAAAATGTTTTTATAATTTAGAAGCCCACTTTGCAAAGTTGGACTTCAAGTGTTTGAAAACGAATACTTACAAAAGTACGATTTATGAATTTTACATAAATTTTCTTCCGTTTTCTCAGCTTGTACATATTTTCCTTTTGAGTTATAGCGATAAAAGTTGCTTTTAACTTTAAATTTGTTTTTCATTTAAATTTGCAACTTACCTTTATGCTTATTCTGTTAGATTTTTTAGAAAGTGTTGATAAATAGGGTTTAATGACATCCTAGACACTTAACTGAAGCTCTTTTCTCATCTACACTAATATTATAAAGAGAAAAGATTTGTATTTTTGTATGTAACGAATAAACTCAAAAAGTACTGGACCGATTTGAAAAATTCTTTCCATGTTAAATAGCCCATTTATCGGGGAAGGCTATAGGCTATATATCATCACGCTACGACTAATAGGAGCGGAGTAGTAATGAAAAATGTTGCAAAAACGGGGGAAAAATTATAAGACCACGCGGGCGAAGCCGATGGCGGGAAGCTAGTACTTAGCTTATATGCATCTAAGAGTTCAGAATCATATTTATATTAATTGGATTCAAATAATGTATCCATTTGAAGTCATGTCTAGCTATGTAAATGTAGTTCATCAATTTTAGCATATAGATAATATTCTCTTTACAATTCCAATCTTCCTCCTAGCCTTTTCCCAACCATGTTGGGGTCGGCTTCCAGTCTAACAGTATATCAGTATTTTACACGGAGCGACTGCCATCAGACCTCCGCAACCCAATTTTTAGGCAATACCGATATTCAAAGGAAAGACTGGTTGTCATGCTTTAAAAAGCATGACAAGGCAAAGGCTTCTGACTACCACTAACGATTGTCGTAGGTGTTCGTATGACAACCGGGACCGACTTTACGTGCTCTCCGAGGCACGGAGGGGTCTCGATCTGTTAAGAATGGTCTTCCATCCACAGACTGACAGCGGTAAGTGTAGCTTAACTTTGCAGATCGGTTGATTGGCCACGAGCCCCTCTTTACAATTTTCAAATAAGATATATTTTGGCAAAGTCAGCTGATCCTTACCTTATGCCTCTTGCCCCTGCTGAAGCAGGCGGGGTCGAGCAGCGCGGCGGCCTGGTCGTGCGCCTGCACCAGGCTCTCCAGCTCCAGCCCTCCCAGGATGGACAGCAGCTCCGCCGCCAACGCCGACGACTCGCCGCCCGATGACGTATGCGCTCCTAGTACGTCCATGCACTGTTGGGAGACAAAAATTTTGTTCGATTGGTTTTTAAAAAAGGTTAAAGGCCAAGGTCGCATCATTTGTTTCTGGGATCATCCATTTTGCCAATCTTTCGTCGATTTGAATGTTAGATTGCAACTGGTCTACAATTCCTGGGGAGTTGAGTTTTTACGGGGATTTTCATGAGATGAATTTGCTGAACAGTCTACTTATCCTAATCCTAAATGAGGTATGAAAAATAGAAATATTGGGACATATTTTGAACTCCTTGATCCACCATGCAAACTGCATCTTTATAATCTGCGTGGAACTAGTTGGCCGCGCCTTAGGTATGTGAGCGGCGGGACGGAGGGACGGGGTCACCTGCGCGCGGTGGGTCGGAGTGGCGGGGGCGATTGCTTTTGTTCACAGTAACCTGCCGCATTACCGCCGTCCCTACTCAAGGCGTGGCCAACTAGTTCCGTGTTGACTATAGAGATCTACTTACGTCTTTCAACCTATCGGTGGCCCGATGCGTGTGCGGCGGCGCCAGGCCGGGCCGCTTGTGCCTGACGGCCGTGAGCACCGCCGAGCGCGTGGCCAGGGCGGTCCGGAGCGCAGGGCACAGTAGTGCCCCGGCCGCGCCCGCCACCCGCGCCGCCAGCGCCGACTCCCCACTCGCCCCCAGCGCTTTCTGCACGCGCGTGAGTGCTGCACATACTTCTTGGTAATCTGAAAAAAAGATAATTAGGGTAAGTACATTGAGGTTAGGATTAGCCTAGCCGTACACTGTGAGAAAAGGTCTCATGCCCGCCAGAATGCCCACGATTTTTTACTACAACCGTAGGTAGACTGTCAGAATTTTGCCCTGATCGAGCATCTATCAATTTCGGTGCCTTATGGAGGTTATATTATCTATCTATACCAATTATGTCTATATTTACTTTTTTTATTAATTTGATTAAATTTATTTTACGAATAGAATATAGAATACTTAGTACAGTACGAATAGAATATCTAGAATATTCTGTTGATGTCATTAAACGTCAAATCTATCTTTTTGATTTCATTGTATAAAGAAATTTGATAAGTGCCAAACTATAGGGTTTGCCTAAATCAAAATGCAGTTTGTACCTAATATAAACACGACAAGTAGATAAAAATATCTCGCGTTAATGTTATCTCTCACACAAACAGCAGCAGAGAAATAAATGTAGATACGACTGGTTTTCCCCGGGCGCACTTTATTCTTTTGTTTTTTGGACGCCCCAATAACAAAATTTATTGAATGGATTTCTACGAATATTTTGGCTAAGTGCAAGGCTTGAAAAAGGATATATTGATATCCGTGAACATGTTTTGTATTAAATACACAGTAGGTACTCCAAGTGTCCTTTTAAGAAAAAAAACACGCCTGCTTTAGGCATTTCACTCTTCCGTTACATGTACAAAAACGAAACAAATAGGTACATTCGAGTGCTGTAAAGTTCTAATAAACGACAATAAATGCTAAATATTCGCATGTTTCCCAGCAGGGTAAGAGCCTATTAATTAAATAGGTTACCTAAAAACGTCAAAAGATAACGCGATAACAATCTGTATAAAAAGTAGTTTTATTTGAATGTCTAGTATTCGCGTAAGCGTCAAAAGATATTGGAAATTGTCTCACAGTTACATATTATATGACTAATAATTTAATTTAAACAACATTTAATTTTGACTGACTCGTTATAGAGGTACCAAGCGCGACTGCTACGCTAGAGGTCCTAGGTTCGATCCCCGTGTCGAGCAGTGTTGTTGGGTTTTTCCTTGAAATTCCCAGTAGCAGCTCGTAGTCTGGATTTGTCCCCGGTTGATGGCAATATAAACTTAAACATACCAGCGAAACGTGGGTGTACATTAGTACGCCACTGCCTACCCCTTCGGGGAATAGAGGCGTGATGGTATGTTTAATTTTAACAGTAACCATAGCAATAAATCAAGACGGGCAAAGTAACGAACAAAGAGTTTGTACAGATTAATTATTTTCTTCTGTATCTCATCACAACAAAGTCTGCAATATTCGTGTACCTAATCAAAGTCTGGTGTCTACTTGATATCAAGCCAAAGTTTGACCTTCCCTCACATCAAAGCCGCTAAGGTCAATCAAGGGACCGTTTTTCACGTAAGCCCTGAACATAAAAGGTATATTGTGTTTATATTTGAAAGCGCGGCAGTGCCACGGCCAAGTTCGAAGTTAAAAGAAGCATTTTGTTTGTGTTGTCAAAGTAGAAAATTAAAACAAGTGAAAATCCGAATACTTGAAGGCAATTTATTTTATGAATTCATGATGATGTGAAGATGGAATAATTTAACAATCAAAACTAAATTAAATATTTAGGAAACAAAATCCAAAAGTTTTAGGTTATGAAAAAGAATAATAACGAGGCTCTCTTTTTCTCGAAACCTTTTATTCAAAAAGTTTTCTAGTATTGTTTTTTTACAGATCTTCCCTCGCTACTCAAAAGTAGGTAAACTTTAACATTTTCCACAAACAGTCAATTCTATTATTCAACTATCGCAACAAGACTTGGCTCTACTTTTGTTCGGCGCTATAATTTTATATATTATGTCGTCTCAGCGTCCCAGTTAGCGTGTAATATCGGCCGAACGTAGAGAACTAGCGGTATGTGAACTGGAATTAACACGACCCGGGTAGTTCGTATGCGGGAAACTGAAAATATGGGACAACGGGGGAAAATATTACTGGATATGGACGTGCTTTTTTTAGGTATTACAGCTTTATAACTTGTATAACCGGCTTCTAGGGTAGTGACATTAGAGTAAATGGAGAGTTTATCCATCATTTTAATTTAAATTTTGTCGAGTTTATAGAACAGCTGTTTTTACGCGATTTCAGAGTTGCCCGTTTCATATTTACAGTAATTTAAGCACTACCTTTAATATACTGTATTTTTTTAATTACCATGATAAATATATGGACACATAATATATTTGAATTGTCTTTTGAACGTATGGCACCCGTGGGTTGCAGCTGAAAACTAGCGTCAGGTGGTAGTCCATATCACTGCTGACATTATGTTGAGCTGTGGCCCTTTTGGCACAATTACTAAGTACCAACCTGAGTGTTCATATTGTTAATTTTGAGTAAATATATCGGTTTTTGAGGTAGGTATTGGTAAGGTTTTTGTGCCAATAAATTCCTAATTCCATAATTATCTTTGCTTTTGTTTTTATGTTTCTTTTCTAAGAATTTAGCACTTCCTTTTCAGAGATAATATAGGTACTACCTGCTTCGAAGATCTAAAAGATTATAACATGGAGGAAATGCGTACCTACCCACCTTAGTGGAAAATATTATTCTTACCTAAAATCTCATTATTTACTGCTTCGAGAAACAAAATCCCCGCTGGATTTAGACAAAATACGACTCAATAACAATATGCTCACAAAATTATAATATTCATCTACTTGGAGGGGTTTCTTACTAATATGGGATATACTAAATTGCTTTTACTATCCCCGTAAATCAGTTTTTGCTGTACTTACGTCACTTACGCGCGTACGTTTATTTATTACTAGCTTTCGCTTACGTGGTCTGGGTATTTCTTATAACTTTCATCCCCTATTTCAACCCCTTACAGCCCCCTTTTCACATTAATATGTAGCCTGTGTCCTTTCTCAGACTATCCGTGTACCAAATTTCAGTTAAATCAGTTCAGTGGTTTTGGCGTGAAAGCGCGACAGACGGACAGAGTTACTTTCGCATTTATAATATTAGTAAGGATTTACTTTAGTAATCATAATAGTAAAGCTCTAGCTTTCAGTAAAAAAACTGAATTCTTCTGTTCTTTTTTTCCTTCATTAAAAATAACTTGTAATCTTAGCATGGAAAATACTTAAAAAATACAAAAAGATGGAATGAAAAACTGAAAGGCTAAAAGTTAGCATTTAATTAATCATAATATGATGTACATTAGAAAATTGCTAAGAATATGCTACGGGTTATAATAATAAATTGAGGTTCCAGAAAAATAAATCTTCCTAAATATGACCTTTTTAGTGTCCAAGATCCAGACCTGGGTTGCTGGGGCTGTGCGAGAAACGTTATGTAATATTTAACGTAGAAATATAGGTTTCCCAGGATTAAAAATCGAATACATGCACGGCAATCTCCAGCATCACTGGATCATTTGCTTCAGTTGAAAATTTTCTGATATTCGAGAAATTTTGCGGCGAACAGGTTAAGAAAAATATAAATTCCCCTAAAATATTTTATCTTTAAGGAACCGTGATCTTCCAGAGGGTTAATTTTTTTTGCTAAGTATTGTTTCTGTAATTGATCGTTGATAAGTAAAAGGAGTGATAAGTGGGATAAGTGCCCAGCAGTGGGACGATTGATGAGTTGATGATGATGAGGTTAAAGGATCAAAGTTCTTCCTTTCATAACCCATGTGATAGAGAAAGGTCATAAAGTATTAATACCCAGTCTGTGGCATTAAAAAGAAAAGATGGAATGACTCTGTGAGAAAGGACATATGACTTTATAGGAAGTAATTGACGAGATGACGGCTGATAGAGATGTATGAAAGAAGTCATACAGCGACCCCAAGTAAATTGGGATAAGAGCAGGAGAACGATGACATATCATTAAACATAAATTAATATCTATGGTATGGTAAATCTATACTACTAGGTATTGTAAAGAGGGAAGATTTGTTTGTTTGTATGAGACTCCGAAACTACCGGGCCGATTCGAAAATGTATTTTACCATTTGAAAGCTACGTCTTTACCAAATAACATAGGCTATTATTTATACGGAACAAGCGACCCGTCCCATGCTACATATAAACCTTCCTCTTAAATCACTCTATCTATTGCTTAATACTGCAATAAAATCCGTTTCGCAGTTTAAAGTAAGTATTTAAGCGAATAAGCAGCAGGAGCTACTTTGTTTTATACTATGTGGAGATACCAGATACAAGTACCAAGTAAAATAACCCTCGGCTCCATGAGAGGTTTGCTGGGGAGAGAACTAGGTTGCTTGAGGTTACAAAAACGACGGTTGGTAGTACATAACTCTGTATTCTATCTGAATTCTCTACTTTGAGGATTGGTTCCACACGGACTACTTTAACTCGCGGAGAATCTTAACACCGCCATTCAGGAATTGGGAAAAAATGCATAACGCCATCTAGTGGTAACAAATGGAACGAATTTTGTACTAATGCTGATAGATGGCTGTACAAAGACTGATCAATTACTCGTGTCCTCTTCGCTTATAGTACACTTACCGACAACAGCATACAACTGTGAAGAGTCATCGCTGGCGTCGTCTTCGTAAGCGTCGTTGACAAAGGCGGTCCCCGACGACGGGGGGTTCGACTCCAACGCCTGGAGCTTGTGGGATCCTCGCAGGGACGTGCGCAGGAACTCGTTCTGTGCTGCGATCCTCTCCTCAGCCTCCTTGCGCTGGCGCAGCTGCTCCTGTTGGAGAAAATGGGGATTTAGTATGATGAACTGCCTCGAGCACGACTGAACATCTGTCGACCGGAATATTGGCCGAAAGGAGTAGTTTTCCGGCGCTTTCGAGGCCGGATACCTAGCAGCGTACCTACTACACACACTGACCATAAGTGTGAAATAGTGATAGTTTTATTGATATATTATGTAGGTTTAGTATTTTATGTTTTATATTTTGTTATTTCTTTAATATGGGCCTTTTTGCCTGAAATAAATGGAAATAATAATAATTGTACTACCAATTCGATCGTCTTTTTCACCCAACGCCTGTCTTGTTAATATTTTTTCTACTTATTCTTTTCAAAGCTTTTATCTCTAAGAAATTTTCAAAACACACAAAACACTAGGTAGTTATCAATCTTTTAGTGGTCGTAAACGCAACTGTTACACTAGAGGTCGTGAGTTTGATTCCCAGGTCGAGCTACGTGTTATTACTTATGTTGTTCAGTTGCAGCGAAGTGTTTCGATTTGTGTCCGTTTATGGGCAACAGTTTCGCCCTAAACATACTGAGCTGTATACATTAGTACAATTCTGCCTAACTCTTTAAGAATACAGGCGTGATGTAGGTACCTACCTACCTATATGTTATGTTATAGAAAACGATATTAGTTTATTCACACGCCATATTGAAGTCGCATCGATAGTTCTCATGGTCAGCGCGTCATAGACCATAAGAATTATGTGATTTGTGACCATTCTCAGGGTTCTCACGCTAAAACCATTGACAATTACTTGACTTACTTTTTTCTTTAATACGTGATCGCGTTAAACCAATTCTGGGAGCTAAAATGGCGGCTTTTGATGTAAGTAACAAGCATTTAGGTATCTCTTTTTAGTGTTTAGGGTTCCATACCCGAAGGGTGATAATGGAACCCTATTACTAAGCCTCCACTGTCCGTTCGTCGGTCTGTGTGTCAGCGGACTCATGAATAGATAGAGTTGAAACTTTCGCAGTTTCTATTCCTAGTGCCGACAACGACAAATAGTACCTAACTTCATTGATACTAATTAAAATTTGCTTAAATTAACTAATTAGGTATGTGCGGATTCGACTCGCACTTGGCCGGTATTTTTTTTTTAATTCTCGCTGTACAATGAATGGATACCCATCAAAACCAGCGCAGTTTACTTTCCATAAGGATTTCATCAGCGTAGTTTATTAAGTGTATAGGTCCATAAACTCTTTCAATCATAATTCTCAATATAGCTACGTCTAAAAATAACATTGAAGGCTATAACCCATCTCATGTGACCCATAAACCTGTCAATTAATCCACAGCTTGTCACACATATCACTACACTGTCCTACATCTTATCACTATGCAGCCATATACAGTATCTACACCTTGACCAACAATATGAGCTGTGGCTATGTGTGTGCTATGCTCGCCAACGTTATTGTCCGGGTTGAAGTTGGCACGTGCTAACTTCAACCCGGACAATAAGTTTAGCGTGAACTGTAGGTATATTATGGATTCCGCCGCTGACGCTCGCCGTGAGAGGACGCACCGCTCGCGCTGCGCGCTCCCACTCTGTCCGTCTCGCTACGCCCCGTCGTAGTGCCTCGCAGTCGACCCGACTGCAACCCTTTTGATCAAAAGTTGCCTTTTTCAAGGCGGCGGCTGATTTTCTGTCTTTACCAAGCCACGGTTCGCTCGCGTTTTTAGACCCCTTCAGGGTAAAATCCACAGTTTCGTGGTCCTCGGTGGAAACCATCCGGTGCCAACGAAACCGAGTGGGGTGTGGACCCGATACACCCGCTGCGCCCCTTCTGGGCAAAGCATATATCGGAAGGAGCTAGGACCACCGGCCTTGGGGGGTCTCCTAGTCGACCCTAGCTCTAACCCCGTTCTCTTCCAGCTCCTCTAGTACTTAGGTACTAGAGCATAGGAACCCGTTCGCACAATAAGATTGGCGACGGGAGACACTCTAGGGCACACTACAGGTACTCACGCCTCCCTGCCTATACCCGGCAGGGAGGGTTCACTCACCCACACAACCCCGGGCTTATCCAACCCGGGGACGATAGTAATAGGATACTTTACTCCTAATAATTCTCCCCCAATTTCCCTCTCAGACATCTCTTCAAGATGTCTGAAGCCCTATTTTTAACTTTTCTCAACGAGGTCCTCCTAAAGGACCCCGATTTCGTAGCCAAATATGGCTCCAAGCTCCCGCGTGAGTTAGTCCGTCGCCCCGCCCGCGCTCCCATCCCCGATAGCCCGGCCTCGCCGGACCCAGATGTCCCTTACACCCAAAAGGGACACCTGCGTAGACAATACGATTCTCCGGAAAGCCCGGAGAATTATTACGACCCGGATTCCCCGAAACCGAATCTCGAAAACAATAGGTTCGCGTCCCTATTGTCCGCTTCCGAGAATGCCGACGCACGTGCGTCGACTTCTCAGACACCGCCCCCTCCCAACCCGGCGCCGATGGATACATCGGCACCGAGTGACCATGAGTCCGAGTCGTCCCTCTCGGACTCCAGTTCTAGTTCCGAAGCCTCAGACGGCTTCACTCCCGTTACAGGGAAAAAACGGCCCCGCAAAAATAAGGCCAACTCAACCGCCCCCTCCAAGGCTCCCAGGACCGATACGGTCAACACCGCTCCAGCCCCTTCCCTCCCAAATACCTCGTCGCAGGTCAACCCCTCCCCCGCCCCTCGCCCTCAGCCCTCGCAGTCTTCCGCGACTGCTCCCAAGAAGGACAAAGCCCCACCCCCCGTCATTGTCCATGACAAAGAGTCATGGGTCAATATTTCAAAGGCCTGCGTTGATCGCAAGATCAACTACACCCAGGCCAGGACAATACTGGAGGGTATTAAAGTTACTCTCCCCTCCCCCACCGACTTCAGAGGCTTTACCAGCCTCCTAACCGAGCGTAAGGTGAATTACCACACCTATACGCTCGCATCAGAAAAACCCCTCCGTGTAATCATCCGAGGTATCCCCAAGGAGATAGACACGGAGGATATCCTTAGCGACCTTAAGTCGCAAGACATTCCCGCCCTCGAGATCCATCGCATGCACGGTGGCCGTGGAGCCACAAAATATAACATGGTGCTCGCGATCATCGAGCAATCCGAGGCTGCTAAAGCCATTTTCAATATCCGCTCCGTCTGCCACTTGTCCGGCATTCGGATCGAAAAACCCCATAAGGGGGGTCCGATCGGGCAATGCCACAATTGCCAACTTTATGGTCACTCTGCCCGCAATTGTCACGCAAAATCCCGGTGCGTGAAATGCCTAGGCGATCACGCTACCGCGGACTGCAGTCGTCCCAAAGACAGGACGCTCTGCACAGAGCCACCCAGCTGCGTTCTGTGCGGTGAACAAGGCCATCCGGCCAACTACCGAGGCTGCCCAAAAGCCCCAAAAATCCCTCGCAAGCATGCAAATCGTGCCTCTGCTAAACTCCTGAGGGAAAGCCCCTCGGCGGCCCTCCCAAACCGCCTCAGCCCCCAAAGGCCCTCGCCATGGAACGCACTGAACCATCAGCAAGCGTTCCCGCCCCTAAAAACGCCACAACATGTGGCCAACATCCCACCCCTTATGGGTATTCCTTCCCGCGCACCGGCCTCCCAGGCCACCATCGTGGGAACATCCCAAGCCCACCCGGCCGAGCCCGCAAAGGTCTCTCGACCTGCACCCGCGCCTATGCCCGCGCAACCCCCCTTGTCTGACTGGGACACCTGTCATAAGGCGTTCAACCTCGTTCCCTACGAACGTATAACAAATATGGCCAACGCCCTCAGAGCCAATGAGGGCAACGGTCAAGCCATCTTTGAAATTATAGTGAAGAATGCTGATCTAATGCATGCATTCACCAGTGCTTCTTTTACAAATGGCGGTAAATAAAGGCAGAACCAAACCCCGGTCCCTTAAAATAGGTTTTTTCAATGCAAACAGCATGCATGGTCAACGCGATGAGATCGCCACCTTCCTCCGCGATCATCAAATAGACATATTCCTGATACAGGAGACCTACCTCAAACCCTCCAAGAGAAACCCTGGTATTGCAAACTATCACATAGTGCGTAATGACAGGACTCGTTCTCGAGGAGGTGGTACTCTCATATATTACAAAAGGTCCCTGTACTGCATCCCTATGGATCCCCCAACCCTCGAGCATATTGAGACCTCGATATGTCGAGTAGGCATGACCGGACACCAACCGATCACCATCGTATCGGCATATATCCCACCTGGCAATGCTAGGCTTCACCTCCGCCCCGACCTTGAAACCCTCCTAGGCTTAGGTGACTCAGTTATCATAGCTGGAGACCTTAACGCGAAAAATATCGCGTGGAACAGCCACTCGAACAACCAGAGAGGCAGAGAGCTGGATAATCTGAGCACCTTGCTTAACTATGACATAGTCGCCCCAATGACGCCCACCCACTTTCCCGCTGACGTAAACCACCGACCTGACGTACTCGACATAGCCCTCTTAAAGAACGTGAACCTAGGTTTGCGCTCCTTGGAGACGCTACAAGAGCTCGACTCCGACCACCGACCTGTGGTCATCAAACTAGGCCCTAGGACAGATCCCTTAGACCCAGGCCAGCCCGCTCCAACAAAGGTGATAACGGACTGGAGTAAACTCGAGGAACGCCTTAAATCGACTTCATCCGTTCACCTGGACGCCATCCCCGACTCATTACTGTCAGTAGCCGACGCGACGGGCGCGATTGACTCCCTCACTGGTCACGTACAATCCGTGTTGAGCGAATGTTCGCGACAGATTCCAGAGGAATATGATGACCGCTGGAATCTGCCGGAGGATGTGCGAAGGCTGATGACGGAGAAAAACGCGGCTATCAGAGCGTACGATAGTTTTCCCTGCGAGCCGAACCGCACTCACATGCGCAACTTACAGCGCGCTGTAAAGGAACGCATAAGTGAGCTGCGCGAGGCCCGCTGGGACCACTTGCTGAAGGACCTGGAGCCCACCCACCAGGCCTTCTGGCATCTGACTAGGAAACTCAAATCCGACCAAGTTTCCACCATGCCCCCTCTGAATCGACCAAACCAAAGGCCGGCCTTTGACGATGACGAAAAATCCGAATGCCTAGCAGACAGTCTAGAGGCACAATGCTCGCCCAGCACTCTACCTGTAGACCAGGCCCACCTAGACGAGGTGAACGCCGAAGTCGAACGTAGAGTCACCCTCTCTCTATCCCCCGATAATCTTACGACCCCAGTAAGTCCCGCCCCCTCCTCCCGCCCTGACCCCGACCCAGACGACTCCGTCCCCCCTGTCACTGTGGACGAAGTCCAGAAAATCATTAAGAATTTACGACCCAGGAAAGCCCCCGGATCAGACGGCATCACCAACAAGGTGGTAAAGCTCTTCCCCGCCCACCTCATTATTCTAATGACCGCCATTTTCAATGCGGCTCTAAAAAATAACATCTTCCCACAATCGTGGAAAGAAGCCACCGTCATCGGTATCCCCAAGCCCGGCAAACCCAGGACTGAGCCGTCCAGTTATCGCCCCATAAGTCTTCTTAATGTCCTAGGGAAGATTTATGAGCGTCTAATCTATGCCCGACTAAAGGACTTTGCCGAATCCCACAATCTCATTCCCGACGAGCAGTTTGGCTTTCGAACCAAACACTCTTGCATCCACCAAGTGCATCGCATAGTCGAACATATCAGCGCTGGTTTCCAACGCGGTATGACGACTGGCATGCTTTTCTTCGACGTGGCGAAAGCCTTTGACAAAGTCTGGCACAATGGCTTGATATACAAGCTGTATTCCTTCAATGTGCCGGATCGTCTCGTGCTCATCATTCGAGACTTCTTGTCAAACCGCACCTTTCGCTATCGCATTGAGGGTGGTACGCTATCGTCCCCTCATCCTATCCGAGCCGGGGTCCCTCAGGGCTCCGTGCTCTCTCCGCTCCTCTTCACGCTGTACACCAGCGATATTCCCAAGAGCTCAAAGTCACAGCTGGCCCTATTCGCTGACGATACGGCCATCTATTATTCTGGCATTAGCCTAACAAATATCACCAAAGTCCTCCAAGCCTCGGTCACTGCCCTCGGAAAGTGGTTCAGGAAATGGAGAATTGAGGTGAATCCCTCCAAGAGTGCAGCGGTTCTCTTCCACAAGAGTTCCAATCTTTCCACTCAAGTCCAACCCATCTCCCTATTCGGCCAACGGATCCCTTGGGAACCAAAAGCCAAATACCTGGGCGTGATTCTCGATCACCGACTCTCGTTCCGAGAGCACATAAAGACGGTGCGCTCGCGCGCCGCTTTCGCTCTCGGCCGCCTACACGGCATACTCAATGCGCGCAGTAAACTCTCCCTTAATTACAAGGTGAGAATTTACTTGATGTGTATTCGCCCCATCATGACCTATGCGAGCGTCGTATTCGCTCACATTGAAAGTCCCGCAATCCATAGGATGCAGACCCTCCAAAACCGTTTTATGCGCAAAGCCACGGGCGCCCCGTGGTTCGTGCGCAATAGGGACCTCCACCTCGACCTAAAACTGCCTACCATCAAGCAGTACATGAAACGCGCCTCCAAGCGTTATTTCGATCAGGCCCCCCTCCACCCAAACCGCCTAGTAGTCAGTAGCGTAGACTACAAACCCTCCCTGATAAGTAGAGTGCGCCGCCCAAGGCACGCACTCACTTACCCTGACGACCCGATTACCGTAGCACAAGAAGCACTCAAACAGGCTCGACGCCATCCGATTTACCGTCCTCGCCGGCGAGGCCCGTCGCGAAGACCCCGAAACGGTACCCCTCCCCGTCCCTTGCTCGAGCCGGCCCGCGCCGAGCCAGTAGTTTTAAATTCGTCCCTAAATAATTTCAACCCAGATCCAGCTGTCCCTAGCTGTCCCCCCAGCAACGCCCTAAGCCGAGGTCCGAGTCCCGTTAGGGGACGCCCTTAGCTGCGGTTGCTTAGTTTATAAGTGTCCATGGCTGGAGGCACAAAAGGTGCCTCGCCACCAAGCCCGGTTAAGATTCTAAAGCTCCTGAGCTAGAATCTACATCCGTCCTAAAAAAAAAAAAAAAAAAAAAGGTATATTATGTAACACTATTAAAGCCTAACATAGGCATAACTTATCCAGACTAATGAAATAAAACCTCATTGGTAAAATTACTTAACACTCGAAAAAAGAAAAGAATTATTAAATTCGGAATTTAAATTTTGATGCTCCCTACAGATTCAATAGATACGTCATTATAACCATAAAGTATAAAATCGAATTAAATAGGTAATAAGTATTCTGCAACATAACAACAGAAAGTATTGTATTATTTCGTGTAATTCGTTTCCAAACAGCTACAACATTGACTGAACTTACTAGACGAGTAAACTTTGTTAGTAGTATGTACCTATTGCCCCTGTTGTAGATATTTATTATGGGTAAACACTGTATTTTCCTTGTTTGATGTCAATTAATAAAACTACTTGTAATTTATTGTTTTATGTGTGTTTGTTAACGTATCTGTTGTCTTTTAATTGAATGTATTTTACCTAAGTTGTTGGCGCAGTAACTACATAAACTGTATGCTCAGTGATTATATGTGTAAATGACGACAGTTTTTCAAAAATCAAATGCTAAAATCTATAATCGTAGAACGGACATACTTAGCTTACACTCTTAAAAAATTCAAGAGAAACCTTATTTTTTTCATAGGTTAAGTCCAATTTGGCAGAAATATTTACATTCATCTTGGGTTTTTTAGTGGTAAAGGAAAACACCGCGATAAATCTTATAGATAAACCCAAGGGGATTCTTAAAAAGTTCCTTATCATTTTAGACATATCAAAGAGGTTAGAATCGTATAACTGGCACGAAGAAGTTGCCAGATTTTAAGTTCTAATCCGTTTAAGGTCACACACCAGTGGACTGGACTCTCACGGCGCATCGTAGAGCGCCCGTTGGCTACACTGGCAGAACAACTAAACTTCAAGAAACTATTCACTTCAATTTAGACAAACTTCGTCTAGATTCGGGGTAGCTTCGAATTTCTAGCCAAATTACTTTAGGGGGAACGAGCACGCATGAATGTTTCGGAATGAAAATGAAATAGGAAGCCAAGTAACCCTTTATTTTAAGATTTAATAAATTAAAAAACACAGGACATTTATCCTATCAAAATTTTTGATTGCAGAAAAATATTTTTGATAGATTAGGTACTAAATTTGTCACCCCGTGTAGTGTAAGTATATCTTTATGTCATACTCGTGTGTTGCAAATAAAAAAACAATACAAAACAATGTTCAAAATTCACAGGCCGTGACATACAAAATGCGGGTTAACCAATATGGTACCATTTTGTCTGCTGAACATCGCGTTGTTTAACATACAATGGCGGTCATACAATTATATATGTCGTGTATGTTCGCGTGACGTCACTCTGCGATACTGATAGCCGTTGGACAAACAGATCCGGTCGTGTTATGTGGGAGGGAAAATGAGATTTTAGAAATTGAGGGAAATATGATCGTATACTTAATGGATTTTTCGGGTACAAGCTTAAATTTTGAATAATTCTGAATCCAATTTGGGTAATGTAGGTAACTTTGAGGGTAGGAAATTGGGTTAAGTTTAGAAACTGAGTTACGGTTGAATGTCGTTTAGAAACCAAAAAGTTGGTGTTATATTTTTCACTTGCAAATGTGGTAATTTCTTCATCTTCTACTACATCTGCTTTACAATAGGTACTTAATAACTCATACCATAATTAAAACATTGGCCGAATCTGAATTCTGAATAATAGCAACACTTTTACTCAACTCAGGGGTAATTGTCAAAATGAACAACACTTAGCTACTTTAAATTTTTATATAGGTACTATATAACCTAAGATTTTATAACAATACTTTAAAGCCTGGAAGTCTGCCTAACTAGAAAAATCTCGCGAACGTACCCCAGGTAATCTACCGCGGAGTGAACTTATTTATCGAACTGGCAGCACAGTAAGTAGGTACCGGAACGGCCCCATTCTGCCGCAATATCTGCTCTGGAAATTTAATAAAAAACACATTCCCCGCTTGCCGAACATTGAGTTATGAACATCAAATCATTTCGTTGAAGTTTGCACTTATTTTCGAACATAAATTGGAACCCGCTCTTTCATAGTGAGAACCAAATAAGTAACATTATGCATTATTTCTTGGAACCATCTTATTTAAAAGATTAATAAGTTACTGAGAAAAGTATCTGGTTTGACTTAGTAGCTTCTGGTGTACATAACTAGAAGGACGCAGGTTCGCTTTAGCCAAATTATTGTATTTATAAATAAATAAGTTTTACAGACGATGCCTTACAAAAAATGAAAAGCATAGTAATTACAATTCAAGGCATCAGCTTGATCCGTTGGTCATCCAGTGCGAGTGTGGGGCTCCAGACAGGACATGTCTCACTTACTTGAGTGCCCGAAGTGTCCATGCATCTGCACATTCGAGGACTTGATAAACGCAACAGATGCCACAATTAAGGTGGCCTCCTACTGGACTCAAACTATAAGTATCATTAATACAATTTACCATTGACACGAAAAGAAGAAGAAGGCATCAGCTAGTATTTATACTATGTCATTTGTTTGCTCAAATAAGGCTCAAATTCATAAAATTTCCTGTTTCCATTTTTCCTTTTAAGGTTTTCGCAAATGATTGAAATACCTTATAAGTCGCTTCCTCATAAAACATGGAATACATTCGTCCTAATTCACCAACCGTCCGAATTACAAACTCAAAGTTTTAATCACGAAATGGAGCCTCCATTCCGTTTGGTATACTATGTCCATTAGCCTGGATGCACTTGCCATCTGTGTGGATTAAACTATAGTACTAGATTATTTTTAAGCGTTTCAGTTTAGCCTAGATCTTACTGGTGCGTTCTTTAGGAGCAGATTGAATAAAATCCTCGTTTTTCATTACTTTTTGCAATTGTATCTTGGTGGTAAAGATCGTTGGGAGTTGTTGGACGCAGGCGGCATACGACCGAACTCGGTGGAGGTCTATAGGGGAGGCCTTTGTTCAGCAGTGGACCTCTTTTGGCTAATAATGATGATGCTGATAATATGATAAACTCGTTAACCTAGTGGTTCCAAGCCCGACTGCTACACTTGAGGTCCTCATTTCAATTCACAAGTCGAGCAAAGTGTTAAGGAAGTTTTTATCTATGAAATTCTCAGTAGCAGCTAGGAGTTTGTATTTGGGCACGGGCCCAAACCCAGGCCCAAGTCTATTACATGAGACAAAAACATGTACACACTAACAAAAGTGTTAAAGCGATTTTCTCCTAAAGTACTTAAAGAACTTTTGTGATATTACGAACACAGTATTTACGAACCAATACTATAGTGACATTGATGTTATTTCAAAGTTGCAGTCGTTCATTAATGAAAAAATCGCTTTAGCACTTTTGTTAGTGTAGGTACCTACACATGTATGTATATGTACATGTAGGTACATATACATACATGTTTTTGCTCGTGACTGTACATTAGTACGCATCTGTCTAGCACTTCGAGGAAAACAGGCGTGATGATAATCCATGTAACTGATTCATTGTTGAATTGTAGAAGCCCTTAGTATCGTATTATTTATAATATGATTGTGTATCCATCGCTGGTATCCTGATTGCGCAAGAGAGAAAGTAGCGAAGTGTCACCGAGATTTATCGATGACGTACGATAATGGGCTACTCAGGATTATTGAATGGCGTGATTTATACAATCAATACCATTGCCTTATATTGTTTCTGAATGTTATGTAAGGGATTAGCAGAGAACAGTGAACAAAATTCTTATTTTTCGAGATAATAAAACATAATGCAAATAATATTAAACATGGGACTTCAACCTTATCTGCGAATTATAATTACCTATACCAGCTTTCTAGAGCCTAGGTACCCACTGGATGCAAGTAACATTGGTCATCTCTGGAGGAGGCCTTTACCTTCCGTTGAGAGGGGTTCTTGCATATAATATTAAAAAAAAGAAAAAAAAAAAAGATCAAAAGATCATAATAGATTAAGTTTGCATGCACACTTTTTTCCTTAAATGTCACATTCTTTTTTTATACAATTTTTATCCAATTTTATCTTAACTGTTTTAGCAAGAAATAAAAGGCTTTTTTTTTATACCAGCTTTCTGCTAGCGTCTTCGGCCGCGTGGTCTGGGTATTTATTTCATACCTATTTCCACCCCCTTACAGCCCTTTTTCGCATTAAAAAGTAGCCTATGTCCTTTCTCAGGCTCTACAGTATCTGTGTACCCAATTTCATTTAAATCGGTTCGGTGGTTTTGGCGTGAAAGCGCGACAGACAGACGGACAGAGTTACTTTCGCAATTATAATATTAGTAAGGAGTTAGGATTACTACACTTCTGCCTAACCCTTTATCCGTGAAGGGTTACAGGAGGTATCAGAAAAAAAACTGTCCTTATCTGGAAAAATCTATTTCAACTCTATCTAATTCAATAGGTCTATAAGTATTTCCTTTTTATAAGCCTGTCAGCTACTTACTCACTGCCTACAATAGCTCCGTAAGTATATATTCAGCCAGCAGACGTCACTGAGGGCCATTACTTCTATTTCCACGACGCTGCGCCGTATACGGGCCGGGTCCGAATATCCGTCGCATTTGGAGCCAAACGGTCCGGACATCACGATGTTTTTACGTTCTTACGGAGCCCAGCATGACGTCAGTAAATTGTACCAACGAATTGATAAGGCAGAAGGTCCAAACGACGTAAGCTTTTTACAGTTCCCGCCAAACTTATTGTCCGGGTTGAAATTGGTGCTAGCTAACTTTAACTCGGCAGTAAAAATCGGAGAGAGAAAAATATTAGATTGTAATAAATAAAAACGAAAGCTCAAGTCGTGATCTGTCGTTTTAAATTATTCTAATCCAATATTTTTCTTTCTCCGATTTTTACGGCCGGGTTAAAGTTAGCTCGTACCAACTTCAACCCGGACAATAAGTTTGGCGAGAACCGTAGCTTAGGTTAGAGCCGCCACACGGCCTGTAGACAGGCCTCAATTTGACATTCGAATCGACAAACGAAATGTATGGGAACGACATAAGCTTTCGACAAATCGGGCTGTCACTAATGTAATTGCCCCGCATCCAAAACCAGACTCTGAGCTACTAAGTACTGGGAATTAAATACAAATACCCAAAACACTGCCCTCGAGTTGAACCCAGGGCCTCTAGCTTAACAGTTTCGCTTACGAAAACTGTACATACACATAACTTAACGAGGCAGTCAGAAACAACAATTAATCCAAAAAGACACTCGTCAGTATAAGATATAAAAAAAAGATAAATACCTAGAACAATTTATAATGAAAAGCATTTTTCTATTAGGTATGTATTTAATTTGACGTTAAAATAAATAAAAGTGGTTCTTCTGCCCCTCACTCATATTGGGATAGTTATATTAGAGCTATGAGTTCAGTATTACTGCTATTATGAATATTTTTATCGGGCAATTTGTACAATTTTGTTATTTCCTTTCGAGAAAAACAGGTGTAACACTTTTAGTGATCTAGTACGAGCAGGGTACTAAAAGTTTTCCCTCGTAAGCTCTATGTATTGCTAATATTGCTATACAGAGTGCACTTACATAAACTAATTCTATTTGGAAATGTTGGCGTCTTTAGCTATGCGTTCAGCGAGACGTGTTCGTGAGTTAAAAACGGTTAGCCATCTAACGCCTAACCGTGGCAAGCAAGCGCAGTGTCAACTCTCAGATTTATCCAGTTGTATAGGTTGTTGTCTTTATTAAGATTACTAATTTTCTAAATATGAATTTTTGTGCAGCAAACGGAACGCCGGGATCGGACATCTCAACTACAACCCAAGTAGAATTTAGATTTACAATGGTCTTGCTTTCAAACAAATCAAGACCATTAATTAACTTTAAAACGGCCATTGACATTATTATGAAAAAAAAGCAAGCCTTCATTCTGATAATTTTGGTTTTTTGGACGGTTGTGTAAAATAATGTAAATATCGATAGCATACATTTATTGTAATTAAGAACCACATAGCTAAGCATTGCTATTCAACAGAGATTCAACCTAACGCCATATCGGGTATAGAAGGGCAAACAGAACTGCTAATACAATTACCAATGCTAATTATATTCAAAGGAGGTAGAAATAAAAAAGATTTTATACTATAGCAGGGATAATAAAATCATTGAACCAGTGAATTTAATGAATATTTATATTTTGTTCCCTGTGTTTTTCTTTGTAAAACAAGGCTTTGATTTATTAAAAAGTTACTCGAAACCATTTATCATGAAACATTGAAATATTTACATCGGAAATCCTTTTTTTTTCTCTTTTTTAATATTTGGCCATTTCAGATAAATTAACTTCTACTTATTGATTGTATGCGTGACTTCTATGCTCCAGATCCTGGGTTTGATTCGCAGGTCGAGGAAAGTGTTGTTGGATTTTTTTATGAAAATCCCAGTAGCAGCTCGGAGTTAGGATTTAGTTAGACCACTATTACATGGGATCTAAACATACCGGTAAAATGCAGCTACATCTATGCCTATCCTTCGTAGAATACTAGCGTGATAGTATACTTAATACTTCGAAAAACTAACAACAACTGACAGATAACACAAAACACAAATTCTGTATTTCTACAAGCTTGTCATCAGATGAAGCGGCTGTATCGTTAATTTGTACCACATGGGCTACGAACGTTTAAGTTTGTGGGGTTCGGTAAGTTCGCTTTCTTACCTACGCTAGGATATAACAGTTTTCATAAAGATTTCTGTATGCATTTGTTCACTAATGCTCCCTCTACTTTTTACGCCAAAATATACAGAACCCAAACATCGCATCCCTTATCGATATATCATAAATTTATGTCGCTGTCATGTTAGGTATATCCATAAAGTCGAGTGAGCGATGACCGGCGATGACTCATGCTACTACCAAATACTCAAAGGATATTCGTAGTGCTCTCGAGGCGTACAATATTATAAAGTCGTGTTGCAGACAAGAAAACGTCAATTCATAATAATACTGCAAACGAATAAACTATCTCTCGATTAATTTCTATGGAGCCTATGTCAAATATCAATTCCAAGGGAAAACAATCGAAATATACTGTCATTTACAATTATTTCGGCCATTTTAATAAATAAATTGTAAAGGGATAGAAGATTATCCGTTATTCCTACTGCGGGGGACGCAAAGTGCCTGCCCACGCTCCACTAGCCCAGAGTACTGTCAAGTACTATATCGTACGAGTTACATGGCATTACGTGAGAAACGTTTTACGCAATAGAACTGCTGGGACGTTGTGCCGGTACCAGTGTGGGGCTACTGAAATCGCGGGTTTAGGTGTTTTGATACCTAAGAATATGTATTTACTTCCAAGCTTTGGTTAAGAGAAAAAATGTCTTAACCGAGTCAGTTTTTGGCCAGGAAAGGCGAGCTATGAAAATGTAAGGGTTTTTTGTCAGGTAGGTACACAATAAGGAGCTTGAAATAAAATTAGAAAAATTACATTCTACTTAAGGATTTTATCGCGTTATATTATTATACTTTTAGATCCCGATGTGTCGGACCCTTTACAGCGTCCATGGTCACGGGTAGACTATTATAATGTCTAATATTCGCATAAGTGTTAGAAAACGGTAACTATGTGGCTTAATAATAATAATTGTTTGGGTTGTCACAATCTTTAGTAATTTCCAAGTACATTGCTGTCGCAAATCTATTTTATTTAGTTATTTTTTTAAGACTAGGACTGCCTCGTTGGTCTAGCGGTCCCAAACGCGACTGCTACGCTAGAGGTCCTGGGTTCGATCCCCGGGTCGAGCAGTGTTGTTAGGTTTTCTGTGAAATTCCCAATAGCTCGGAGTCTGGATTTGTGCCCGGTTTATGGCAATAGGCTCGCCCCCTATTACATGGGACCTAAACATACTGGCGAAATGTGGGTGTACATTAGTACGCCTCTGCCTGCCCCTTCGGGGAATATGGACGTGATGGTATGATGGTATTTTTTTATGCTGAATCCAGCCAAAGTAGCTCAGGGTCAATAGAATAAATGTAGCTACTGATTGACTAATACAACAACATATTGTTAAAAAAAACGTTAACCTTCACGTTTCAAAGCTCAAAGGGTTTTGCGTTGATCTTTATGTGTGACAATGTTCATCTATGCTGTTACGACAATTAGATTATAAAATAAGAAGCCTCACTTTCTTTTTGTTCTATTGAATTATGCAATAGAATAGCGCGACGCCTGCGCGTAGCTGGCCTACATAACAGTCTTCCAAATTGAATTACTTGCAAACAAGCTTGTTGTTTAACACTACACAAGTTACTTATAGAGATAAGAATAGTTTGTAGAACCTTCCGTTAGGAATTACAACTTAGGCCCGCGGTTTCGTCCCCCTTAGAAAAAGTGGTGTGCCAAGATCGTAATAAGTGGAAATCTATAGTCTTTGCCTACCCCTATGGGAAACAGGCGTGATGCTATTTGAGTATGTATGTATTAAGAATTAGTAAGAGCTTACTACGCTAATCTTTCAGCTTCTGAAAATAGCAAAACTTCTAATAATATTTTTTTCTGTTGTCCACGTAGTGTAAATTGTTAGGATCAATTTTCTTTAGTTATTATCTTTAAGTAGTTAAACTAACTAAAGAATCCATCCAAAAAACCTTGACGACTGATGTCAATGAATGAGCGTCCGGCACACCTAAACTCTAGGTTCTAACCTTGAGTCAGCCTCGCTACCAACATGTTGAATATAAAATATTCCTAAATTTCTTAGAATAAAATAGTAGTTATTGTTTTCAATATTACAGCCATCTTTTTAGTAATCAGGTACAGTCAGCAACGAAAGTAGCTGAACACTATAAAATCTTCAAAACGCTTTAACATCTTTAATATTCAGAATTCACTGACCCTTGAAGGCAGTGCAAATTCTCATAATGGAGGACAGTTATATGTTTTACCTAAGTCAAAATCGAATGAATAGTTTTGGTACTATGATGTTTTTAAACTTTTGCTGTGTTCAACGACTTTCGTTGCTGACTGTACCTACTTACAAAATAACTATACCTAATACCGAAAGAACAATTTTCAATCGGCAGCTAATGCTTATCAATCGCTTCCTAATCGCTGTTCTCATGGCCCCAATTTACACGCTCACGTACCGTTTCAACCCGACGGCGCTGCGGACCGGCTCTCGCGTTATCCTGCGATACCATTACGATACCGTTCCGTTGCTAGCAAACAGAACCAGTTTGCATTGACGGCTGTTGTCGAGCAGGTGTTAGCGCGGAATAGATCGTTTAGAAGGCTCATATAGGTCCGCTCTCAGAAACGTCAATTAACGTTAATGAATCGTTAACAAACAGTGGCTCCTATATTTTGGCCTATTTTTCATATTTGAGTTTGTTGTCAGTAAACTGGGTCTCTATTAGCTAATGATTCATTACGCTAACTGACGTCTCTGAGTTCGACAGTAAGATACCAACACTATGTTATTTGCACTTATTTGTAGCAATTCCTATGTTTCTTGATAAAATAATAAAGATTTAATTATAATTTTCTTAATTACTAGACCAACGAGGGGTCTAGTGGCCCCAAGTGCGACTGCTGCACTAGAGATCCTGGATTCGATTCTTGGCTCGAGGGTTTTTTCTGTAAAAATTCCAATAGCAGCTCGAAATCTGGATTTGTGGCCGGTTGATGTCATTAGGCTCGCCCCCTATTAAATAAATAGGACCTATACATACCGGGTGTACATTTTAGTAAATCTTTGGCAGTATGAGGTGTATCTACCTTCAATCAAATCAAATTAAGATCAGAACGCATTTTATTAGGAGTCACGTCCGCCTCCCAATTACTGAGAATCACTGATAATAATCTTAGGTTAGTTTGTCAAACTTTTGGGCTTCTGATTGCCCGGAACAACTGTTGCAAGTATAACAAAACAGGATAGTGATAGTTTTACGTGATCTTGGGCACGGAGTAGTTTTGAACTTTTCAGTGACAACACAGAGCAGAATAGAAAGGAAGTATACGGTGTTATTGTAGAAATGTTCCATTTTAACAGCAGTTGATTGGTGTATCGTTTTTTTTAATTAAATCATACGGGGGGCTAGACAAGTTGCAATTTGACATTCGAATCGATAAACAAAATGTATGGAAATGACACAAGCTTTCGACAAATCGGGCTGTCACTAATGTCATTTCCATACATTTTCTTTCTATTCGTTTGTCGATTCGAATGTTAAATTGCAACTTGTCTAGGAGCCATGTGCTGTGCTGTGTAGTGTTATGTTATACACACATCGGCGAATTGTGTACGGTATTAGGTACTATTCTCTCTAACCTGAAGAAAATACCGTATGGCATTAAATCCGACTTGTGTACTTTTAAGTACATAGAGTTTAAATAAATAAAAAAGTATTATATAAGGTGTTAAAGATTAATTCTTAGAAATTTACAGAGTTGTTTATAATGATAATTAAAAAGTAACCATAAATATCATTTTACTAGATATAATTTTTAACAAAATATTGAAATCGCTCGAAAAAAAAAATTTTTTTTTGGAATATGTTATTTTTTCGATACTGAGTCACCACGTGAAATTCTAAGAGTCAATTTTGTAACACCTTATATTATCACTAATCCTCCGGGGACTACAGGCATGATGGTTATAGTATGTAACGTTACAATTTGCAACATTTCAGATTACCTACCATGAACATACTAAATCTTGGCCTAATTTTAGCCCTAAGCTTAGGCAAACACGTCTAAACACCCGTTACCTGTCAAATTCTATAAAGCACTAATACACCTTTGACTAAAACCATTGCTCATAAGCAATGCTGTTGAAACACAACAAAGCAAGCCCACGAGTCCCGGAAATGTTGGTTGCAGTACACACAACGTTTCGATCGGATCCGCACCGGATTTTAGTGATCCGATTGTAAATACCGGGCGATACCGGTAGCCACATTTCTAGCTCAGAATTTTCCGTAGGTAAGAGTAACAATTGTTGGTTTAATTGGAACTGTGACAGAATTTATAAAGACAAACTAAACGTTAAGTTTAGGAGATTCTGCTCTCTAAATCAATAATAACTTGTTACCCATAGTAAAAATATTTATCAGACAATAATCTGTAATTAACGTAGGTATCTAATATGTTATCTTATCTTACTTTATA
This sequence comes from Acronicta psi, assembly GCA_946251955.1. Lineage (NCBI taxonomy): Eukaryota > Metazoa > Arthropoda > Insecta > Lepidoptera > Noctuidae > Acronicta > Acronicta psi. The sequence goes on from OX276481.1 coordinate 12,264,273, forward strand.
AATGTGAAAGTTTGTGAGGATGGATGGATGGATGGATGGATGGATGTTTGTTACTCTTTCACGCAAAAACGACTGAACGGATCTGGATAAAATTTGGCACAGAGATAGATTATAGTCTGGAATAGCACATAGGCTACTTTTTATCCCGGTAAAATGTATGGTTCCCGTGGGATAGCGGGTGAAGCCGCTGGCGGAAAGCTAGTCTATTATAAAGGCGAAAGTTTGTAAGTTTGGATGTTTGTTGCTCTTTCACGGAAAAATGGCTGAATCGATTTAACTGGATGGCTTATATCTTGGATTTAGCCATTGGCTACATACATAAATTAATCCCGAAAAATTTCAAGTTCCTAAGGGAAAAGGGGATCAAAGTTCCTAACTCCACGCGGGTGAAACCGCTAGATAAAGCTAGTAAGTATATTATATTTATAATAGTATAGATTTATTGATCTGATCAACGTACAGCTAAAACCACTGAACGGTTTGTGCTGATATTTACTTTGAATTGGATCTCAGATTAAAAAAAACTAATTAGCAGGTGTTCTTACTGGGCTAATAGGATTCGGTATTCAAATTCAAAATTAAAAATATTTTATTTCAAATTGACCATTATTGCACTTTTGAACAGTCAAACTAGTTGCACGGTTCCAAAAAAGTAGGACTTACGGAGAAGAGCCGGCAAGAAACTCCATAGTCACTCTTTTCTTGAAATGCATCTTCAATTGTTGAGTATCGAAATCTAGACTACCAATGTATCCTGGATACAATAACATTCAATAAGCAATTCAAACGAAATTTCTCCTATCCTAATTATTCTAAGACAAGTACCTATCTGATGATTCGTCTGCCATCTTATCAATGTAAATAACATTTATATAATCAAGAGAAACTCAGTCACCATTGCATAGTAAACAAACAGTATACTCACAGAGTAGGCCTTTATTCTTTCTGGGTCGACATCGTGCTGCGAGCGAGCCTGCGCGCGCGGCGATGACGACACCATGATCTATGGATCACGATCTATACGCTCGAGTAACGGTGTATCCGAATGGGAATGTTCAACGCCATATCACATTGCACTTTTATAAATATTTTTTGGTGTTGCACTGTGTGTCACTTGTTAATATTCTTGAGGAAAAAATATAACTAAAACCAGATATTTTTATAAAAATGTGTTGTTCATTGGGTATTACGTAAAGGATTAAGAAACATCTATTCTTTGACCCGTACCGAGTGTTTTTTTTTTCAATTTCATTAGACAGACTAATGTCTATCGATTGTTTAAAACGTTATGTGCAAACATTAATGTGTTTTGTGTCTTAAGATTTAGCAAAAGGCATAAATCCACCCATATATAAGCTGTAATAAAAATTTAAGTTGTGTTGCGGAATATTTATTGGCTTATCTATACTATAATATAATATAATATAATATTATAAAGAGGAAAGATTTGTTTGTTTGTTTGTTTGTTTGTAATGAATAGGCTCCGAAACTACTGGACCGATTTCAAAAATTCTTTCACCTTTGGAAAGCTACATTATCCCCGAGTAGCATAGGCTATATATCATCACGCTACGACTAATAGGAGCGGAGTAGTAATGAAAAATGTAGCAAAAACGGGGAAAAAATTATAAGACTACGCGGGCGAAGCCGCTGGCGGGAAGCTAGTATGCAATACAAAGAAATAAATGTTATGAAAACAAACATAATAGATTTATAGTTTGTGTTTTTATGTTGATTTACGTCATACATCCGCGATTAATCTGACAGATGATCGTAGTGACGTAATTAATGTAATTATTTAGCTGTTACGATTGCATACAGCATGAGCATTACGTTCTGCACGCACTAATAAACAATGATCAATGTACTTGTTACGACTGCACTGTGTGCCAAAAGTATTAACGGTTTGGTCAAAGATACTAATCGTTCATGCTTCTGTTTTATAAGACTAAGACAAACGTGTGTACAACCAATACAAAAGTGAATTTTGAAAGTTTTCGATCACTTACTGTTTAAGTACCTGTTAGGCACATTTTGAGCACAGTGCACTAACAATCACTAATACTAAATTGTAGTTGCAATCTCTGCGCCTGACATTCATTCTGACTAGGTATTTCTTAATCTGTGCCCTTTATCAAGGATTACTTACTTGATCCTAGTAATAATGTCTTACAAGTAGTCTGATCAATAATTGATCGAAGCTGGTGCGAGTTTCACTTGGCATTGATACCCTACTCCCTGGATGGAAAAATCCAGAACAATCCAGACGAATGACAACACTACTCATTCTCTGTTATAACCACTAACAAATACCTCGCAGTATTCATAGTAAAAGTACCACTACAAATGTTACGATAAGACTGGCAAGGTCAAAAATCGATTATGAAACGATTCGATACGGTGAATTAAATCGATAATGTCGATATTAAAGCCGACTTGTTTGGAGGTAAAATGTTCTACGGTACTATTTCGAATAGTATTCTATATGTTTTTGGACTGTAAAATCAGAATGATCTTAGAGGATGTAAAATGGCAAATTACATGCAAGTCTAACAGAACTTTTTACTCTTTATAGTACAAAGTCCTATAAAGTGTTGTGTGAAGTTCCTACAATGTCATTGTATTTTTCTATGAAATTCTCAGTTCGGAGTTAGGATTTGTGCCTGGCTGGCCTAAGGCGCTATTACATACATTGGAGATTGGATCTAACCATTCGGATGTACTGTGGGTCAACATTAGTACCTCTGCCAAGCCCTTCGAAAAATAGCAGCGTGATGGTAAATCATGGTTAAATAATAATAAACAAACAAGCGAAAACAGATCTAATTAAATGTTTTTCTCAAGTGAAAGTTGTGAAGTTAAATATTAACTGAACCTCAACATGCGGCAGGCAGTTTACGAGTGGTGTTTCGAAACTCGCGACCGAGAAAAGTGTAAACAACACACACAAGTACATAATATGTGCTTGTAAGGCTTTATATACATAGCATAAAATGAATAAGAAATTATTAACCAATAGTGTCGGTTCTTACAGAAAAAGTACTTAAATAATTTTTCGAGACATTTTACACGGCACAAACTAAGCAGAGCTTGTAAAATGGATATAATACTTTTAGTATTTTGTTGTAATACATTTATAATAATATTATAAAGAGGAAAGATTTGATTATTTGTTTGGTTGTTTGCATTGAATAGGCTCCGAAACTACTGGACCGATTTGAAAAATTCTTTCACCGTTAGAAAGGTACGTCTTTACCGAGTTTTTACTCGGTATAAGGATATAATTTATAACAAATACCCAGACCACGCGGGCGAAGCCACTGGTAAACTAGTATAATAAATTTTAGAAATTTTTACTATCTGATATTTAAAATGATGATAGGGATGAGCTTGACTTCTGGAAGGATAAGCCCAAAGTAGCCTAGGATCGCTAAGAATGGATGGAGAATATAGGTATTGCTCTGCAGTGGGATGACAATGGCTAAATACATACATACATTCGCTTCCTCCACGTTCACACATCTTATCATACACCCGCACCGATTACGAGTAGTTCGCAACGGACCTTTTTGAAGAACCCATAATGCCAGTGTATGTCTTCCTAGAGCGTCCCCTTTCAAATAATTTAATACCTTCTTAGTAGTTTTCATGTTTCTACAATAGCTTAAGACTTCTGTTCCACAAGACAAAGCAATTCAAGTAATTAACAAAGAAAATGTCTTCAGCGAAGTCGTGACGGAACAATTTGAACACTTCTGCCCCTCTAAAGTCGTTCCTCCATAAAATGAGGTTGTATTAAATAAATGGCGCTTCCAAACGCATTTTACGTGAGTTTCAGAAATAAACGCGAATCTCTAGCTTACTGCCGAGGAGTTTTCACTTGAAGGCTTGAACTTGATTAATTGTTTATTACTAGAAGTTTTGTTTGCTACGAAACGGCTAATTATACTGAACTTATAGGATATAAAAACGGCTATATATTTTCATAATCATACTTGAGATGTTAAATAACATAATATGGTCCTAAGTCGGTCCTTAAGACCACACTCTCCAAGCCCAATTTTCTCTATAAAACCTATCTATGAAGTAAACTTAAACGAAAAATCTCAAGATGGGTCGTATGCCCTTAAATCGAAAAAGCTGAGGTAATTTATTGGCTACCATTAAGGGAAGAAATCGAACTCCAACGCTAATTCCATTCTATGAATATATTCCAGCCTATCTTTAGACCTCAAGGTCGAACAGATGAACAGTAAAATTAAATGTCTTGAACCACTCTCCCAATATTTGCGCATGCGTGCTCAATTCATTCATTACAATTAATATAAATGTTTTGCGAAAGTTTCACCCAGCCCTCTGGGGACATTTTATCATGCTCCAATTTCCGGCAGAGAGGTAGTTGTCTGCCACCCCTAATTAAAAGAGAGGCGAAATTAATATCCGCTATGATTCTTGAATGCGAAAAATTTTAATCAATTGTTTTGATAACTTTGCCGTTTCATTTATTTCTTTTGGGAGTATCGTTTTGATTTCCGCGATGGGGAAATAAATGAAAGTTTTCTCTCTAATGATACGGTAATATTACCTACATAGGGTAAATTTTTATTGTTATATGGTAACATTATGTAATACCTGTTTTGAGGAACTTGGTTGCTTTTAAATACCAAAATGATAAAATTCGTTTATTTTTCTAAGTAAATAAGTTGGCTCCTTCCTTCGTCGACCACCTGGATGCAGGGCATTGAACTCAGAAACAGCTGATTTTATTTAAAACTGGAATTTCGAAAATGAAAACCCTACAATTCTAATTTTATTATAAGACGGTTTATTCCGCGGTCGATACAGTGACGTTAACATTTTCCTTTTTTAAATTTCACGATTTCATTATGATTAGATATCGACACCGTGCAAAGTTTTGCCAATTAATATAAAAGCTACCCTATTGATGGCGCGGTATCTTATCGCGATTACCTAACAGGGGGTTAGAGATAACCCTGCGAATGTCAGATGTCATGACCTCACAAAGGAACGTGTGGTAAAGTTATTTTTAGTGTTGCCTATTCCCCAAAATGTCAGTTATGAAGCTTTGTCACAGCGATCCCATACATCACGAGTCAGAATGGGCTCTGCAAGATTTTCTAGAGATACGAGATGTCTGCAATGATAATAAATAGTGCGTGGAAGAAAATTGGATCAATTCCTTGTAGTATTTTTGAAGTTTATCTTTTTTATTGCACCAAAATGACAAACAACCATACCTCCTGTTGGTAAGTATGAGTCGACCGCAGACTAACGATTGGACTAATTGGAGAAGTAATATATCAGTGAAAAATGGGATTGGATCAACTGGCTCAAAAAATAATAATCCTGTTGATCCGGTTTAGTTGTTAGTTACCATTTACAAAATTGCCTATCAATAATCAGTTATGATAATTTAAGATTTTTAATATACATTATCATTACGACTGTTTTAGTGTTTTCCCTGAAGGGCTAGGCAGAGGTGTTCTAATAGGTATACCACTCACCGGTCGTAGTTAAACATTTTACCCCACTAACGGAAAGATAGTCAGTCAGAGATAGTTTTTAAATAAGACAATACAATATTGTATGAAAAATACCTTTTGAAAGATTTTTTCCTGTTTGATATCATTATGCTCCACAAAATGAATGTCATAAGTTTATCAGTACCGGTGAGACACAATCAAGAGCGCAGCTCAGTGTTATCGAAAGATAAGGAATGTATCGTATTATCTGCTATCTTGGATTGATCGACATCGCTCTAAATATTCGTGCCAGAAAATTGGAATCGCCAGATCTTATGTGGTTAGCATATTTTCTGATATGAATGACAGTAAGGTATCTTTAGACGAAACAGAAGAGAATTGGAATTGGAGAACCCCTGCCGCCCCGTCCAGAAGGTCGCAACAATTGGTTTTCTACTAATTGTGCCGTGGCAATTTAAAAGAAAAAGAAGCAAATATCCTTATTTAATCATTGGAACACATTCAAGAAATTGTCAGTATGTGATTGCAATTCTATCAACGGTTACCCATTAAACACTTAATGTCATATACAGGTATAACAGCCATAAACTTTGCTAAACACAAAACGTCAAAATTTAAGGCGTGCTACACACACAATACCTACTGCATGTCTGAAAGTGTCGACCCGAACTAAAAGTGTGTAACACGCCTAAGAAAAAATGTGTTTCACAGAACTCAATAATGTTGACAGAATAATTTCGTGCCACTTGTCCAAAAATTGTAGCTCAGCATTAAAAGACACGCACGAGTGGATATTTATACAGAATTTTAACAGATTCGCTACACTTATTCTGTATTTCTGTTGTGGAAAATTATTGAAATGAATGAAGGTAATGATCCTGAACGTGAATGTGATGACGTGAATGTTGGTCCGTTTTGTGCTGTCAAGTAAAAACAATTAACAATTATGTTAGAGATCATTGACCTATATTTCTTTGAATAATAAAATTGTGGAATATACTTTTTAAAATGTATAAGTAAATTACACATAAACTCAAATGGTCTTTTTCTCGAAAAATATTAAATTTTCTGACTAACGAAAAGTATTACATAATTTTGATTGATAAACTGGTAAATCCGTAATGTAATGACAGGAAAACGAAACGAAAACTTAAAAAAAACAAGTATTAATAAATTAGTTGTATGAAGTCAAAAGATAATTTTGCGGCAGAACTATATCGTAAAAATAAATACTAGGTACACTCATAAAAAGATAGTGCCACAATTTGGTAAAAACAATAACCTAAGACAATGAACACAGTATTAAAAAAAAAAAGTCTATCATGATCAAACCACCCACTTTTATAACAATATTACGCAAAACTGTTTCATAAAATACATTGTTATTTTTTGCTAAACTATTCTATTAGAAAAAGATACGCAACATTAGGTTTAACTCGTGATAAACGATTAGCTAAGTGTTGAACAATTGTTTAGCATAAATTTTGTACACTCACAGACAAAACGTTTTATAAAAAAACTGTTTACATAAGAAACTTTCGTGTATTTTAATGATTATGTAATTAATATGTTATAATATTAAGGCATTTTGTTCTTAGTTTCTTGTTGGTTGGTGTTTTATGGGTTTTTCCTACGTTTTATTTATAAACAAATATAAATTGTTTATAAACAAAATATATAAAATGTCGTGTTGGTTTTTTCCAGCTAATCTCCGGATAAATGCTGGATTGATTTTGACGAAGTTTTCACAAGCTGGTGCCTAATAGAAAACAAATTGTGAATATGTCTAGTTGCCGCTTTAAAAAACAGCCCGTATAGGTAATTTTCAAAGTTAATATTACTTATCATAATTGTAATATTATCATTTAATTACTCTGTTTAGAAATATATCAAATAAGTAGTTGAAGAATGTATACAGTGTCGATTAGTCACCGATTAATAAAATAATTTGATAACATATCTCTATTACCTACTTACCTATGATAACTTAGTGGAATACTAATAAAAATATTTCAAGGTGAACTGATAAATGATTATTTTAATTACATACCTTGCGCATATGTATTTAGAAGTTATTTTTGACTGCATTTCATTCTGAAAACTTGAAACTGCATTTGACCTTTACATTAGATTGCCAAAATAAACAAATTGATCAAAATACAACTACATTTTGTGTATTTTGCGACCGATTTTTTAACTTAAGAAGTTCGTTTTAATTTTTATGGGCTAAGATAAAAACTTCTTCAGCCGATAAAACCGCCAAGATGTTTTTTTATGACCAAAAACTTAGTTTTTGATGACCTAGTGATATTGCGAATACTTATCTTGAAAGACATTGATTTTAGCAAAAAATCGAAACTGTTTTTATAGATGGACGGAACGGAAAAATTATGTAGTTGTATGAGTTTTATTTACAAACGACGTCATAGAGTTGCAAATGTTACGAAACAATAGTAAAAACTCTATGATATTTTTAACCAAATAAGTGATCAATCACTACTTGGTTAAAATATTCTCACGTAACAGATTAAACTGGAATACACAAATAAATAAAAAATGCGACGAAAGATAACGATTTTCATGAAAATATAAAGCCGTAGATATATCGACTGAAGTACCTATCTACTTGATATTTGTAAATATATCATATTTTTATGACTTTACATTATCTTTAACAGAGATTCGCTTCTGTTCGTGTGAACACACAGGTGACTATCTATACTATAAGCTGTTGTACGTAATAATTACCACAACATTACCTCAGTTTCCCCTTCAAGCCTACGACATAAACAAAAGTGTTTCAGCCGGTCGACGCTCATGCAACACCGCGTACTGTCTAGCAGATAAGCGTTCAGAGTCTGCAAAACCTTCGCCATTTTAAACTTTGACACTTATCACTGGCAACACTGACAAACGTCACTTCGAAAATGACATAACATACTTCGAATTTTAAATTTTATGGAGTACTGAAACTTTTTTTGTTGTAGAGGTGTGCACAGTCGGAAAAGTGTGCTAGTACTGGCTGTTATCAGAGCAGACTATCTCGAGTTCGTCACGCCAGATATTGTGTTGTGATGACGATAACGCGAGGGGCGTACCGCGTCGGCTTTGTTTTCAAAACAAAAATAGAATTTTGTTTGAACTGAGAATTTTTTAAGAAAATATGGGTAAGGCTTTTTAAGAGATGAGAGCTGTTCACAAAATACGAAAAGTAATTTCAATAAACTTTAGCTTCGTTTTTAAATATATCGTCGCAATAACAATACGCAGTTTCATACTCCGTTTTTTTAAGTACTCAATTAGCACCTGATATTTCAAATCTATTAATACAATGCCACAGTAATAAACTAACGATATACATATATCTACTTAAAATAACATCAACAAACAATTAACAAAGGCACAAGTAGCATCAAACGATGTGTTATTTTTAAAGTTGGGCACCAGCTGTGTACGGGACCCGCAGGTGTGACATTGACAGCTGTCACGAGTATCCGCTCGCAAAATTCCTTGGATTCATAAAAGGAGTATAGGTTTTAATATTCTATTGAATTCAGAGGTAGTCCACTTTAACTTTACGCGGAGTATGTTGTTCTTATCATTCATTTAATTCAAATTTCTATGAGAGATGGCTCGCTAGGATTCCGACATAACCCTCTCTTCTTTCTTTCAAGCTCAAGTCGTAGGCTGTCGTTTTAAATCATTTTAATTTTCATTTATCTCTCTCCGATTTTTACGGCCGGGTTGAAGTTAGCTCGTGCCAACTTCAAGCCGGACAATAAGATTGTCGAGAACTGTATCAGTCAGATGAAGCGGGTAACATCGCGGGGCACAGCTAGTCGTCGGTAAAATGTTTGTATTAGGCCCCGAGGCATCTGCTGTCTGTACGAAGTATTGGCAGCCTCACCGCGCGCCTTGACACACAAATCTGTTTTGTTGCCATCTGTTTTGCGATGCACTAGTAGCGTATTTATGTTAAAACATACATAATATTTCCAACACATGCATATTATACATCAGGTTAGCCACCAGGCTTTAGTATTTACATTGTACTTATAGTTATTTAGGGCCCGTTTCATAATAAGTTGCCCGTTAATTGGCAGATAATTTCATACAATTTTGTTTCAATATTAGACTTCCATACCCGAAGAGTGCCAATGTGACCGTATTACTATAAGCCTCCGCTGTCCGTCTGTCCGTCGGTCCGTCTGTCCGTCGGTCCGTCTGTCAGCGGGCTGTATCTCATGAACCTTTATTGATAGAGAGTTGAAATATTCACAATATATATTTCTAGTGCCACTATAACGACGAATATACTAATTTTTATACCGAATACAAATTACAAATAGTAGGTTATGTGCGGGTCCGACTTGTGCTTGACCGGTTTTTTTCTTGTAATTTTTTCTTTTTTGCTTACTAGAGATGGGGTGTTGACATAAAGTCTATAATACAAAGAGTGTAAAAAAATCTACTGACTGATTTGAATTAGAATATTCCGTGATTCTCTAAACCAGCCTAACCATTTATCTTTTTTAAACTGAACGGAAGACATTGACCATCGAATGCTGTAAAGTAAGTACTTCAGAGGTCCGGCATCACTACAGATATTACACAAGCTAAGTATATCTATAACGAAACATAAATAACACCCCGTCGTTTTTGCGTCGGGGGTTAAAAATGCGATGTATCTAAAAATTCCACACTGCGTTTTTGTTCAAACTATATTTTTCCGACACAAAGGACTGAAAATAAAGATTTTTTTTTTAAATAACAGTTTTTGTGTGAAGTATTTTTCTTTCTGAAAAATGTTGTAAAACCTATTTTACTATTCTATGATCTATCAATAGATTATGTTGCGATCAAGTAAAAGAAACTTTCTCGTTACCTTAAAGGATCGTATTGCGACTGCTACTCTCGGGGTCCTGGGTACGATTCCCAGGTCTAGCAAAATGATATTGGGGTTTTCTATAAAAATCTTAGTAGCAGCTCGAAATTTTTAGCGTCTTCCTATTACATGGGATCTAAACATACTGGGGGGCTAGACAAGTTGCATTTTGACATTCAAATCGACAATCAAAATGTATGGAAATGACACAAGCTTTCGACAAATCGGACTGTCACTAATGTCATTTACATACATTTTCTTTCTATTTGTTTGTCGATTCGAATGTCAAAATGCACCTTGTCTAACCCCCCTGAGGCGAACTATCGGTGTATATTGACTCTGCCTAATCCTCCAGGGAATACAGGCGTGATGATAAAGTGTATGTAAATCCTAGTTCCTCAAGGGACCGCTACACGCTATCCAAGTTATCCATATCCCAAGGACTCAAAGGTCACAGGTAAAACTAAATTTACTTCGTGCCTGTCCGAATTTTTACTGCGAAAAAAACTAGGCAGTAAAAGGGTCGACATCATGACCTTTAGTGCTCTGTGAGGGTAGGTAAGTAAGTAGTTTATGGGTGTCGTAAATATTGCCCGAAACGAAAATCTAACGTGTGCGAGTAAAACGCGTATGGCAACATTCATTTTTATGTCCCTACTCGAATATGAAGGTCCTACCTTGATAAACGACTTTGAAAAAAAAAAGTATATTTTTTTTAGTAAAAATATATGTAACTTCCACCAGCGTTATAACTTTCCCCCGTTTTTGCAACATTTTTCATTGCTATTAGTCATAGCGTGATGGTAAATAGCCTAAATAGCCTTCCTCGATAAATGGGCTATGTAACACTGAAAGATTTTTTCAAATCGGTCCAATAGCTTCGGAGCCTATTCAACACAAACAAACAAACAAACTATTCAGCTTTATAATATTAAATATTAATAGATATGTTAAATACAAAGTAAAATATTTTTCTATTGTTATGAATTGATATTATTTTTATGAAACTCAAGTAATTCTTAGGATTTGGTATAAAGGTAGATAATGTAGCCAACTAGCCAATGAAATTACTGGACGGTGTCTGGATTTGTGCCCGGTTGATGGCAATAGGCTCGCCCCTAATACATGGGACCTAAACATACCGGCTAAATGTGGGTGTACATTTGTACCCCCCCTTCGGGGAATACAGGCGTTATGGTATGTTTGTTTGCTCACAGTTCTAACTAACCGAAACAAAAATGGTTATTGTATGGAAATATGGTTTAGTTCAAAATTTATCGACAGTTTATCTCGCTAGACAGATTACAATCTGACGGTGTTCACAATCTTGCGGTCAAAGACATATTGTGTTACAATTGAGGTCTCAAGATGACATTCCTTTCATTAGGATTTTTTCCTATACCGTATGTCGATTTTTTCTGTTTTTTGACTAATAAATGAGAGTTTTCCAACGGAAATCCTTCGTTACAGTGATCGATTGGGGGATTATTCAGTCTGCTTCCGCGCTAGGCTCGAAAAACTTCTAACAATACATCAACCGGGATGAACTTGTTCTAAAAGTTATAGAAAAATACTTTTATTATTGAAACTGCCTTCAAAACTGCCTCATTAATTAGCCTTGACTAAGCGAGACTGCTAATCTTGAAGTCCTGGGTCCAATTTTCAGAGCCAACGAGTGTTAAGTTTCTCTATGAAATTCTCTGTAGCAGCTCTGAGTTTGGCTTTGTGCCCGGATAATGGTAATCGGCTCGCCCGATACAACCGGCGAACTGTGGGTGTTCAATTAATACACCTCTGCCTAACTCTTCAGGGAATATAGGCGTGATGATCCTTACTAATATTATAAATGCGAAAATTACTTTGTCTGTCTGTCGCGCTTTCACGAACCGATTGAAATGAAATTCAGTACACAGATAGTCTAGAGCCTAAGAAAGGACATAGGCTACTTTTTAATGCGAAAAGGGGGGTTGAAATAGGGGATGAAAGTTATAAGAAACACACAGACATTAGCTTTCACGCGGGCGAAGCCGCTGGCGAAAAGCTAATATCTCTATAATGTTAGCCGAGATAGTGTGTTCAATTTATGTAGTGTTTGTTAATTTCCTCCACACATACAAAGACACATTAATTACTTTAGTGTCAGTTACATTTACACTACACGTCAGAGAAACAGTGATGTTGTAATACTCATTAAAATGTATTCTCGTAAGGAGTTGACTTCTCAGACATTAAATTTATTTTATTTTTTTTAGAAAACCAAGAGCGACACATATAACATAATACATAAATTGTGAATAATATGTTTCCCTGTATAACTGGGATAAGTAACAAAAATGCGAACGGACAATAAACAATGAAGTGGGTAAGTAATGAACAATGCAATATGTTTGAGTGTAAGAAATTAATTTAAACAAAGTAAATTTTACGATGACAACAATTAGAGCTAAGTAATTTTTATGAAGGATATCCTTAAAAAAAGAAAAAAAAACTAAAAGAGCGTTGTTTTAGCTCTGTCTCTAATAATTAATAACAAGTAAGACTATTAAACAAGTACAGTTCTCGCCAAACTTATTGTCCGGCTTGAAGTTGGCACGAAGTAAGTTCGACCCGGCCGTAAAAATCGAAAAAAGAACAATATTTAATTGTAATACTTAAAAACGAAAGCTCAAGTCGTAGGCTGTCTTTTTAAAGCATTTGAATCCAATATTTTTCTTTCTACATTTTTTTCGGCCGAGTTGAATTTATCTCGTGCTAACTTCAAGCCGGACAATAAGTTTGGCAAGAACTGTAAAATGTATAGATTATAATAAATATGTATTTTTAATTACATTCTTGAAAAGCAATTCCGATGGAAGTCGGAATACAGGGGTTTACGAGGATGAAAAATCGATAGATAGCTATCTAAAAACAAAAAATGTTACCTAAATCGTGTAGTTATTAGCTATTATGTAGTTTAAGTATGAAATAAGTTTAAGTATGTAATTCATAAAATATCATCTTCAAAGCAATTTATACATCTAAAAAGGAACAAAATATACATTATTTTAGTCGTAACTATAATTATACCTATTTAATATGTATTCCAAAAGGTCTAATTACATGAAAATTCACTATATTTTCATGTGACTACAGCGTGTGCAGCAAAATTAATTAAACCAGTAACAATAATGAATGAATCCAATCCGGCCGCTTTAATAAACGTATAACTTTACAAAGAGCATTTGCAACAATAGTTCTGGGGCAAACTATGCAAATACATTGAGATGTTATGCGCTATCGTACTAAACAGCTACGAGGAAATGTAAACTAGGAAATTTACAACCACTGGTTAGGTCACCTTGAGTTTTGATTGATTACATTTTTTTTTATACATAGTTTTATTTTATTGTTTTCGGTATATGTAAAGTCTACAAAAGAATTAAACAATAGTAAACTTGGTGCACTGTACTAGAAACTGGGGGTCTACTATCTTCGTCAACGAACTAACGGGCCCGTCCGAAATTATCCCAGACATAACGATCCGTTAAAAAAAGTGTCAGGTTGTTTTTTCGGATGGGTAAAAACACATTTGGTGTACGTACAACTGTCAAATTGTGTTGTCATTCAATCTTAGTTCGGGCCCCGAACGGAGTAGGAAACGCACGTCACGAAGGCCGAAACTACTCTGTTCTGTTACAATTAGCGTTTAAAACATTAGTTACCCTCATTAGCATTTGTCAAATAATGATATAAGTTGACAATCCAGGACGCTACTTGCAGCACAAACACCTCGACTCCAGAGTCACAAAATCATACACCGCAGTGCGGACTGTGGTCTCTAGTATAAATTTACTGTGTACAGATCTATAAATAGCACAAACAATTGAACCAGTTATGTAGCACAAAACATTGAGGTAAAATTAATTGGATTTTATTGATTTTGTACCAAACAAAATGTTTTGAGGTTTCATTTTTGTTGGCAAAATATTAAAATTATGTATTTTATGGGCCAATGATGACTGGAAGAAGCGATACAGTACCTTTTAAGAGAAAATAAATACTTACAAAACTTTTTTTGTGTGATGATGTGACAAAAATCCTGATACCTACTGAACCTAGAATACCTTAAAATGTTTCATGATCAACACCATTAATACTAAAATTGCATCGCTTACGAAAGCCTTGATGCGTAAAATGCACCTCAATTTGTCTTGGAATGCTGCCTACAACCAAAATAGCAATGCGTGACGGACGATACATACATAATTCACTTAGCTAATTTGGCAGGCAAACAAGTTATGTATGGCATGAATAATAAATGGTCATACATTGCTCGATCATAAACTATTAGTGGACGTTAAATGGATCCAGAGCGGGAATGGATAACGACTTGTGCGATAATACAAACACTTTTTAGCTCGGAATTAAATATTTGAAGGTGTTTTAACTAATAATAAGGTTTTTATATTAATTTGATGCAGTAATTAGCTATTATATAGAGTAAAATATATATTTAATATTATATACGTAACTTTAGTATCATATTATTGTTTTTTTTGCTATCCCTTAGAATCAAAACAGAGTAAGTAGTGCGTCTATTGTGTATTCATATATGGGTTGAATTTTTATTTAGATAAAATATGTCATTTTGTAAGTGTATTAATTTTTGTAAAATTCAACCGCACGGAGGGTTATAAAACCGAGCGAACTGTTTTAAAAAAAATATTTCGATGTAACTTTTCTTCTCTTTGTAATAAAAATGGGAAAATTAATAAAATGAACTTAATACGACCACCTGGGTAAAGCTATCAAAAACTCCGTCTAATAGCTAATTTCATAAATGCTACGACGTTCTACAATATTCACTGTGGTGAAATAAAACGCAAAAATGTTCATTGTACTGCGGACTGAACAAAACTGCACGGTACGTTTAGTTTTATTACCTACGATTTTTACCGTCTCCACGGATTTTTGTTCCTTTATCGCATAATAGTAGTAGTACATTTTATGAATTTTAATAGTTTTACTAGACTATAGAGGACACTATTATACCTACTTATAGTTATATTGTGCTTATTATTATTAGGTGGCCAATAAAGTGAATGTTATTATATTATTGCTACACGTTGAATTTACCACATTAACGTCCCACAGTTGGGAACAAACGTCATCTTAGATTGACAGGGAATAAGTAGGCTTTAGCTAGCTGAGGAGATAAGGTGAAGCCTAACAACGGGTACTAAGCCAGAAGAACGGGTTGGTCGGCTTCACTCGCCCTCGAGAAGTTTTATGCTCTGTAATGTGCAGGGTTCCATGTTACCTATAAAGTACGGTTTTTTTTTACATAAATACATAAGATTGCGTGTATAATAAATAAGATGGATGCTAGTGCCCAATTGTCACTTTTTTTACGTCCTAAGACAATTAGAGCATAAATCTTTACAAGCAAAAACTCCTTACTGCTTAACTTTTTTAGTTAATGTCACAGTTACTGGAGCATATCGTAAGGTTTAAATTTTGTTTTGGAGGGAAAAAACTACTTGTAAAAAATTAAGAAATATCTTAAGATACACACATAACCCACAGTACAGTATACCTATTTTATTTTTCATAACATAGAGGGCGATGAATAATTAATATTTTTGTGCCTAAATAAATAAAATAAAACTACATAAATATCTGCTTGTTCAAATACACTGTTTGTTCAATGTGTTTATAAAGCAATGTACCAAAATATTGTTGTTGGTCGGAATTTATTTGCGAGTACAATATTTTTAAACTAACTAAAAACGCTGATTGCGGAATAAATATACATTGTGGTCCATATTCATTTTACAGTAGTTGCGAAATGTGTGGTACCATTATTTTTTCTTTTGCATTTTTCTATCCTAATCGCGTTAGATTGGAACTAATTAATCTAGTGTTGTCGTGTATCTTCTAAGCTACAGATTTTTGAATAGGAATTGTTATGAAATTCTCTCTACAAAAATTTGTACCACGGTAAATGAGCCAGTCTGTATTTCAGTTGGCTTAAAAGCACGCGTTTCGCAATCCAATGCTGATTCTTTATCCATGGTGAGAGCTACCTAATATTATTTATGAATAGTCGAAAAATAAATATGTAGGTAATCAATTCGTTTGTGTCGGGGTTTCTTCTCATTCCGAGGTCGTTACTTAGGAAGTAAGTAAGTATCTAAGTAGTACCTATGATGGTTAAATTGACTGCCTCATAAGTTTAGTGGGCTTAAGCGCGACTGCCACGCTGGTGATCTTGGTTTCGATTCCCAGGTTGAAAGTGTCATTGAAATTGTCAGTAGCAGCGTGCGACCTAAACGTACCGGCGAACTATGGGTATACCTATACTACTGCCTAACCCTGCGGGCGTGATGATAACTAGCAAAAGTGTAAAAGAACTATTTACAAACATAAATACTTATTCCTGAAAACAAACCTAACCTAAAAACGTAGCTACACAGAACACATCTATCACTGCAGCAAACCAATCAGAAGATTAACAAATTCACTCAACGTAACCAGGGCTTGACCGACCAATCAGAATAGCAATTAGCGTCCCGTAGGAGCGATATTACACCAATCACCGTTTTGTCGCGTCATGAGCTAAATAGGGACTTTTGCTTTGCTAACAAAACTACTTGAGTAGCACTTTTATACTTCCGATTCTAGTAGGGTTGTCATTTGTCCCGTCATAGTCGTGATGAACTTAAAGTGCAAATGCGGTTTTTAGTTGGTATGAGTCTGCTGGGCTGTCTTCGGCCCAAAAACCTCGGATTTTTTATTTGAAAACCTCAAAACTTTACGGATGATAATAAAGTAAGTAAATAAGTGAAATAATATTATATTTGATATAATAAATCGTTTTGGATCATCATTCTCATGGTCACAGGTTTAACCGTGACCATGGATGGCATGTTGAAGGCAAAATTATTGTTATTTTATTTTTTATTTTTTTATAACTATAAAGTTTTTTACGAGATTTACGAACTTTACGAACTTCTTCAAAATATACACATGCAGGTGTCATCACGATATTTTTTTTGTTAAAGCAAGTGATAATCAATTCCTGATTTTGTCAACACAGATTAAAGAGTGATAAAGTGAACTTGGATTTGATAACACGTGCCAACCCTATTCCTGAATGGTAAGACGTGCACTTACTAGTGATTAGCTTTGGACCTCGCACGGACCTTGCTGTTGAAGAATTCATTTGTTTTTAGATAATTGGGAGAGAAAGTAATGGTTGCAAATTACTGGATAAGGAGAATGAGTTACTTACATACAATCTTTAGGAGATAATATGGTTTTTGAGTAAGTCAAGATATTTTATGTCTACTTAACCTGTGAAAGAACAATAAGCAGACATAATAGAAAATCTATAATTGTTCGACCCCTGTAGAAGGGTTACTTAGAGAGTTCTTTCGTTTGCTATTAAGTGAATAATTTCTATCCACGGTATTAAATATTCCCTCATACGTTTATCCTATTATTATCTACTATATAAAAATAAGTTGGGTTTTCCTTCCTGACGCTATAACTCCAGAACGCACGAACCGATTTTCACGGTTTTGCATTCGTTGGAAAGGTCTCGGGCTCCGTGAGGTTTATAGCAAAGATAATTCAGGAAAAAATTCAACAGAAAAGCGGGTTAAAAAGGTTATCAAGACCACGCAGGCGAAGCCGCTGGCGGAAAGCTAGTTATATCTAAACAAGGAGTTTCTTTTCGGTTCTTTATCATAAGAAATAACTTATTTAGAAACGTTTTTCTAAACTCTATTTTTACAAGTGACCATGTATTTTTGGTTTATAAAACCTTCAGCATTTTGATATAAGGACCGAATATTCTTAAAAATGAAATTATATTTAACTAAATTCATATTTTTTAATCAAACATTGTTATTTTTTAAACTGCTCTCAGTTTTTTTAGCCTAGCCTAGTCTAAACACGGTAAATTTTAATAAATCATGATCCAAACAATACCTAAACTCTGCAAATGAATCAGACATCTTCAAAAAAAAAAACCAATTCGAACCTGACGAATAAACACAAAAAGTCTATCCACCTGCAACGTATTGAATGCATTCGATAGCACTATCTCTGTCTCTGTCACATTAGTGGCGGGCAATGAGACGGAAGGCGGTAGGGTGTGCATTGATTCAGCAGACGTCGGCACTGTCCAGTGTTAGGCGTCGGTTGCCTTGACGACACTAGTACCTGACTGGTGGGGCTATGAGACACGTCGAAGGGGAGACCAGACACAGAAGGGCACTTACATACTTTAATTACGTCATATCAACACCCATTTCGAGCAAAATGTGCCTGCAATTATTTTACTCGTCTTAGTGCAAAATCTAAATAAATAAAAATGAATTACCGAAATGTGTGTACGCGCATAACTTCCCAACGAGTGCACCAAATTGGATAAATCTTTCTTTTATGTTTTCGTTATTGTCAGGAGAAGGTTTGTAAGATTTATTTTATTAAACCAGGTAACACACAGGCGAAGCTGCGCACGGGCCGCTAGTAAATAATAAAAATATGGGTTTTGAATTTGATGCATTTACTCAAATTCACATACTTACATTGCCCAATGCCCGACAGTTAGACAAAGCGGGTTGGTAAAAAAAAGGTATTTAGTGTAATATAGAAGATGTATGAACGTAGAGGAAGCTAATGAATGAATAAAAATGAATGATATGCCTGCCCCAGTGGGAAAAAGGCGTGAGTGTATGTATGTGTATATTTTTGTAGGTAATACACCTGGTGGAATGTTTTTTAGTTCATTTCGGTGGTTTTTTCTTTACATAAGTTTCTTCCCAGTAATAACTTAGCTAAGTGGTATATTGGATAAAGCAATGTACCATTAATGAAAACAAAACAAAACAGTCACCCAAAATAATTCAGTCTTATTTAAGACTACGCAATTTTTATCTACAAGGGAGCCCTTTTCGCTTTTTATCAAATGACTCCACGTCCTAAAAGCCTGCCCCAGATCCCTGTCAGTTGCACAGACCTTTTTAAAAACGCTATTTATGCCGTCGAAACAAAAATCGCACATCCGAAAGATGTCACCACAGACAAAAATAGAATTTTATTTATAGCGCAACGCCCGCGCATTTAAAGGCCTACCCACAGTCGGCACGTACTTCCCGCTTCCTGCTTTTTATGAATGCTGATACGACCGATGAATGGTTGACTTTATTGAATGCTCACTTTTGCATGGGAAGTCGGAGACAATGGCCACTGGCCGCGACAAACTTCACACAATACCTTCGACACTATTGAGTGGCGATATGAAACAATAATGCGACAAAACTTTTTTTGTTATACAGGTAAGATACCTTTGGAGGTTTGGTTATCTCGTGTTCCATGAATATACAGACGTCATAAATAGATAATATCTCGGACAGCGCGTAAAGCTGTCGGTCATACTAGCGTTTTATGACAATTGTTACTTGTGAAGCCCAAACAGCAAAAATTTAGTTTTTGTCAATCGTTTCGTGTACAATACTGATATTCAGCCGCATCTGGTTATACTGGAAGCTGATCCAAATCTCAACATAGTTGGGGAAAGACTAAAAGCATGAGGATGACAGACGACATACCTAAAACAAGATGTACCTACTTTATCAGTCTCGAGAATAATGATAATAATTTAGTCCAAAAAAAACTCAACAACAAAAGTGTCACGATTTGGGAATGATAGACTTTGTGGGAGATGTGTCACTTTTGCAGGTATCTAAAGTAAATTATTGGTCATCGTGATAATGAAATCCTTTACGTGTATCAATATTTAGCTTCAATTTTTACACCATACCGTGTAGTTTACGTGTTCTTTTTACAATTACTACTATCACGTGTTCTTAATTACGTCACTTCCTAAAAAACAGATTACCTCACAAAGAACGAAGTAGATAATACCCAACGATAATTTGCACAAAAAACAAAGAGTTAATTTAATAGTAACATCAGAACCACACAATAAATTAAGTTTACACACACCACATATTGAATTATAATTAAATTATTGGTGAGTCACTTTGCTTTGTACCAATGACCTTCGGATTATTTTACAGTGAGAATAAGTCAAGGTATTTATTAAATCTGACAATGATTAATATTACAGTTCCTTTTACTTTCTTCATTGTTAAATTGAAACAATAATGATACCTACTCAATACAGAATTGCAACATAAACACAATAATACAATTAATGTTACCATTTGCTTGTGAAAGTTACTTTAGAAGCCAATAAGATTGAAAGGATGAACATCAACTTACAGGCATTTGACAAAATATTTGAGGTCAAAACATTGTATATCCGCTTATTTTCAAGCAAAACACTATATTAAACATGACCACATAACATTGACCCCATGTTTGTTCGCCAACAAAAGCGTGACGACATCGATTATTATACAGTATATACCATGCATTATCTGCAGTATGGTGACCCTACATTCATGATCACGCGCACAACGCCGCGCGTTGCATCGCTACATCAGTTGCTAGGGCTGTCGCAAACCGGAAAACCCGGAGTAATGCGAACGTACTGGACTGCTTAATTTGGTGAGACGAATCAACACTATTGATGGCATCCAACGGTTGCACGTAGTGCATTCTTGCTTCTCTTTCATTTTATCATCGTGTATTCGAATTTCAAAGTCTAAATCGTTAGGAAAGTTGGTTAATCATTTTAGGTCACTTTAGTTTTTTTTTGTTCATATTTTACAAAATCTTTCTCTTTTATTCAAATTCGTGTGTTCATGTCATTTTACCTGCTATTTACGTAATACAACGGTTTAAAGTAGAGAGTATGTGAGCTGTTGAACGGAATTGAAGTGATAAAATAAAAATCTAAACGAAATTTTAGGCATCGTACACTCGAGCCCAACAAGTAATACTACGGCTACCCTCCGTAATAAAATACTTCCATGCTGTTATCAGCCTCTCAACCATTCAAGAGTTCTATCGAATGACTTTCGATATGTTTTTTACGCATCGAAACGCTGTAATTTCATAGCATGTTTTAGTTCCTTACGTAACCGCTAGAGGAGCTGCGATAGTTTTCCATACAAATATTTTACGGCGTCGCTAGCGAGTCTAGTGAAAAAAACTCATGGTCGAGGCACTGATCGGTATCTGGTAAAGTGGGTGTCGGTACTCGGTAGGTAAGCCACATGTAACCAGTTGAAACCGGTCCCGAGAACTCTCCCCATCGATTGACCTACTCTCAATTATTTTTACAATCACATTGTAATACACTAATCGTTTAGACGTGGACTTTACAAAATATAAACGTAAATATATGTACGTACAGATCCTGGGTGGGCTTTCCCAATATACTATGTGTTTGTAAAAATACATGTACATACAAGGTCTAAAGCTACGCATATTGATGGTAAGACGCAATATCTTTTGTTTGTTGGCTACGCGCGTTTTGAATGGATGTGTATGATTTTAAGTATACCGTACTATGTACCATCAAAGGATGAACCCAAACTATGTACCGAAGGTACATTTATTGGAAAAAATACCCCGTATTCAGCTGGTAAACTCTAGTCGTACTTTTTTATGCTTACTAGGAATAATTTTTAATTTAAAAAAAACGCTCGCCATTTTGACATACTATTATCATTTTCTTTGTGTTTTTATAGTAAAAACTGTCAACTTGACAGCTATCTGCTGTCAGTGTCAGTTTCGGAATGTCAAAAGCACGCCATGGCCATGAAACAATATTATCAGTTTCATAATGATTTCATGGTAAAACTGTCAACTTGACAGCTGTCATGTACCTCAGGTACAAAGGGCTGAGTTGTAAGGGCTTTTGATGACCTCCTTTGATGAATTAGAACAAGAGCGTTATAACAATAAGGTTTCTCCTAAATCAGGTGCGCCAACGGTATCGGCGCTCCTCGAGGGCTGCGCAGATTCTAGACCGTAACACTGCGAACAATACGTCGTAAAGTCTAGCCTATCGCCTATTATAGTGGAGTTATTGCCTAGGCACTGGTGCGAGGTGATAAGCTGATAACCTAGATATTGTATTGCAATCAAAAAGAAAAGTGTTTTATTGGAATTTTATCGGGGAGACTCGTACTTAGTTCTGTGTTTTTATTTATTTTATTTATTATTTATTAAATTCTTTATTGTACACCAGAAATACAAAAAGACAATGATTTTATATACCTACTTAACTAAGAACATGTACAATGGGCGGCCTTATCGCTTAAAGCGATTTCTTCCAAGCAACCAAAGTGATATGAGCACTGGACAAGAAAAACCAAATATGTTTTTCCTTTAAATACCAAATAGGTAGGTATAATATACACTGCGTCATTGATCTAGTGCGACTGCTACGGTAGAGGCCCTGGATTCGATTCCCTGGTCGAGTTTATTAGGTTTTTCTATTAAATTCTCCCTCCCGGAGTTTGGATATGAGCCCGGGGGGAGTCGGGGGTGTCTTCTTGGGGGTTGAATTTTCAAAGTTCCGAAGTAAACAAGACACTAGTTTCTGCCTACCCATATGGAAAAAAGTTTATCAACATAACTCCATCTAACTCGTACTTTACAAAACTCTTCAGTTAACACGTGTACGCTGCTAAAATTCGCAACAACAGCCAACAAACAAGAGGTACACGGTACACCTTACGCTTGTTAACCTGCGCCGTATTTGCATACTTAAATAAACACTAAACAAACGCAAAGTGAACAGTTTTTAGTTGTTTGTTAACCCTCATACCGCCATGTACGAGTATTACGTAGATAGACGCGTTAAATCCCGTTTATATTTGAAGTCACTGAAGAATTCTAAGCGCCCCGTTTATTAACAACAACAAAAGTATAACATACAATGGCGCCTGTATTTCCCGAAGGGTTAAGAAGAGGTGTACCTACTAATGGATATTAAGGCACCCATAGTTAGCCGGTTTGTTTAGGTCCGTCAATGTGTCTGAACTGCCTGTCCTGCTAGCCTAGGTGATCACAGGTTTCCTTACGTTATTTAAGTTCACTGAGTGCGGTAAACGAAGGATGGTAGAGATACATGACGTAGTCACACTTAGTGTGATAAATTTTCGGTTTTCAAAATTCTTGGTTTGAACAACAGTAGTTCCTTTGGCAGACAGACTGTAAAATTCTATCCTTTAACAATAAAAATCTTGGCAAACGCTCTAAAGAAAAGAGAAACATAACTGTCTCTTCGACTGTGAAAAAAACTTTTTTTCACAAGTTTTTTTTTGTACCAAAAAAATATTATCTTAATACTTTTGATCTATTCCAATGTGCTACAGATAGCTGTTTGTAAAGTTCTCGCCAAACTTATGGTCCGGCTTGAAGTTGGCACGAGCTAACTTCAACCCCGTCGTAAAAATCGGAGAAAGAAAAATATTGGACTTCATTAAATAAAAGCTCAAGTCGTATAATTTTAATCCAATATTTTTCTTTCTCCGATTTTTACCGATTCTGATTTTTCGGACAATAAGATTGGCGACAACACTGTAGTCGTAAGGTGTTCAAGATAATCCTACGCCTTCCAGTAACATGAAAAACCAATGTACAGTAAATTAATAACCTCAATATTTACTCCACATATTATTCCATTACTGCACAGTGCACGTCTACCATTGTACAAAATATCGGGACCTACATTTCAGTTAATAGACAATACACCCTCCGGCCCTGCCAGCCACCAACCCCGATTCTTTTAACTCCAAACGCCCCGATGCACACAGAACATAACTGACACGTTATTTCTTTGTCAGGGAAATATGGAAGAAATAAAAAGACACAATATCAATGTGGAAGGAAAAATACGAATACGAAATGTTTATGTATCAAACTGTATTGGCATTTTGTGGGCCTTATCTGAAAGTAGTTCGGTATTTCTTTCGGAGTTTGGCATAAACAATATCAACATCAGTAGAAGTGTATTGAACTTAGCTAAATGCCTAACAAGTATACTTACTTGTCGCCTAATTCACAGCCTATACATATATAGGTACTATAATAGCTACACCAGTGGTAACACTCACGCATTGTCATATTAAGACCTCCAATTGCTAAGCCTCATTTGACAAAAAAAAACTGGTTACATTGTTGCGGGTATATATTAGATCTTTTTTAAAGTATTCTCAAAGGTCACGTCAGTTGAGCTTGCATGATTTTCTGTCTTACGTATAAACATTTAAAACTAAAACTGTGCGACTTCGCAGATCCAAAGTTGTCACGTGGGACCGATAAATCTCTCTGGTCTCCCCAAATGTCAGGGGTCGACGAGTCGTTGGTATTCAGCCAGTAATGTAGACTGTGAGGGTGTTATGAAGGAATGGAGTGTGATGTCAATGTACTGGCGAAGTTTAGTTGTTGATAGTTTGAAGAAAGAATTTATAAAAAGAAAGACAGTTGTCTTCGGGCAGACATGCTACTTTTACCATCGGCGATCGGCGACTTTGCGACTACATCGATGTGCATCGCGTTTTGACGACTCTTAGCGTTCGATCGCAGTATCAGAATCGAGCGTTTAGCAATTCGATCGCCGCATTTGGTGTTTTTAAGTCAGCAATGTGTGTTTTAATTATGCTTCTAAAAATCGGCTAAAAGTAGCAAATCTGATGAAGCCCTTAGAGCAGAAAGAGCATCATTCACTATTTCTATTACTTATTATCAACTCTGAAATAGTGAAAGGAAAAAGTTTCTTAGAAAAAAGTCTAGAGGTCGTACCTTTTCGATCATTTTTAGGTTGATATCGTAATGTTTCTAAGCAGAAAATGACGCTAAAATATTTTGTGAACAAACATTACATAAAGATCCTTATTTTGTATCTTGTCAGATGTCAGAAACTGTCACAAGAGTATTTAATATTTCTGTAGATATTTTTCCCATATTTTATGCTCACGGCAAGATCTTGTAAAACAGACATTGACTGGAAATATTTCGAACAAAACAACTGTCCTTCGTTCAAAGAAAATTTTCCCTTTGAAGCTCAATTGACGTCATGTTTGAAAATACTTTAAACTTTGCGAGTATGATCTTCATGAAACCTCTTGAATATTATTATATTTTCAAATCCGCAGTGGCACGGCATTGCATACAAAACAGGCTATATTTCCTTAACAAAATTCTGTTGTAGAACAATATCTCCACAATTTCTCAGCTCGCTAGCATCCTCCGTCGTTCTATGATGCAGTAACCTACATTTGTTTTAAATTACTAACGAGATTTACCGTGCGTCAGCCTCTGCTATAAGAACAATGTTATTTAAAAGTGTTCGCTATGGAATAAGTCTACAATTGTAGCAATTTTCCTTAGAGGAACAAAAACAACTGCTCACAAAGGCTCGGCTCTCGTTTTGTTTAAAATTTAAGTTAATATACGGACTACGGAGTTATCTTCCAATGTGGCTTTGCAGTTTTCTGTTTTCATATAAAATATTTGGAGAATTACCCTACTCGTAAAACTTTTTTCAGTAGCTTAAGTAAACTTAGTAGTTTCCAAAAAAAAATGGTACATATAGAAAGACTTTTATGAATTTTACCACAGATAAAGAATGGTGAACTGTTGTTTATAATCTGTAGAAGTCCGATCCACTCCATCATCTGCCACAAGCGATAAGGCAAGCCGGAGACCAAACAATCAAAACGGTCTATGATTACCAGAGATACTTAAATGATGAAATAATGATTATAACATGCAATGACATGACTTTGAACATTCTAACGCATTTGAAAAGACTGTAAATATAAATCATAATTTTACCCTAATCCCAGCTTAATTGAAGTCGGCGCAATATACTCTTTCATACATCACTATAAGCCGTCATCTCGTCATTCAATTCCTTAGTAACCATATCCTTTCTCATTCTATATTGCGTATGCTTGTAATAAATAAGTAAGTAGGTTATTGCAGCTTTAACTCATCCAACAGACCCGAATATTAAATTCACAAAAAGCAACAATTCAAAGCATCTGTATTCATTGCGCTATCGTTTCGAAACAAGCTTCATACCGTTCTACATGAATGGTATATCGTTCACAAAGGGAGTTCTATCAAAAGGCATGAAACTTCCTAGAACATGGTTCCTCAACCTTTGGCCCATAACCCACTATGAGTTTTTTTTCTAAAGACCCAAATGGCGATTTGACTTATTATTTTTAAAGCCTTATAAAAAAGTAGAAACATAAATCGAGCTGAACATCAAAAACAAAATTAAAATTGGTTCATAAACAAGTAAGTTATAAATCTTCAATTTTATACTAGAAAGAGAGCGCACTTTAATGAATTATGACGTAACATTTCAGTACTTCATACAAATTCTATATTAACACTCGTTTTGCGGGATAGGGACAGAGCATCCCCTCTCAATCTCCACCAAAAACTTTAAACGCTTATGACTAATACATTTCTTAATCGATTTAAATATTTTTTTCAACATGCGAATAATAAGCGTGTTATTTTTAACAAATTGAAAAACAGTCAAATACCCAAATGTTGTACCTAAAATCTGTGGCGGATTTGAAACAGCTATTTCGCCGAATATATATTTAAAAATGTAATATCTACGCCCTTTAATCTTGCTTGGGGTCTTCTACTGCATTCATGTATGTCCTATAGTATTACAAAACAGTTCTGTTCGTGTAGATTTCTCAATATTAGCTGCCGTAACCCCCTTTATTTGGCGACCTTTTTCTATATACATATAAGTACATCTTCGGATCCATTGAAGGGACGGGCCTGCGATTAATTAAGTTGCAGATTAAATCCCTAGAGATTTGGATCAAACCTTTTTTCTGAATACCTAGTTACATAAGCACGGGGACGGTTTAATTTTGTGATAATTATGTTCATTATATGGTTGCATTCGCCGCAATAGGCTCACTCCCACAGTGCACCACTGCCTAACCCTTTGGGGAATACAAGCGTGAGGATATGTTCTGTTATGCTATCGTATCTAAATAGAGCGTGAACATGAACTCAACTTTTCATGCCCTTCCATGAACATATTCAGTGTGCCAAATTAATTCATACACAAGAAAAAAAATAGTTAGAAATTCACTGGTCCTTCGGGACAAATCCAGGGAATCCCGTACGGAAGGGCAGCCAAGGCAGAGTGGGTACAAAGCACCAGTAATGCGGAGTTATGTAACCGTCGGATGTCCCCATTCCCGGGACTAAAATATCTGTCGTCTTGTAGTCAACCGCCTGATGCCTCCGAGCTAGAGAATGTCGCGGTAGGTAGTTTGTGATACCGTAATGGAGTCCAGTTTTCGAGTTTTCATAGTTTTCTATCCATCCCTACTGTATTTAAATGAATAATTATAAAACTGATGATTTTGAAACAACGGTTATTCCCAGATTACTTTCCTTATCAATTACTTAACATTAAAATTATTTAAAACATATTGGTTATAAGAATGTTTAGCCCAGTTAATAATAACGCTAACTTTTTCTAGGTACTACTTCGCAGTTAACGACAATGATTTATAGTTAATGAGAGAACAAAGTTAATTAACAAACGACCTAATTACTTATTGCTAATGTTGTTAAACATTTTGTACAGAAAATTGAATAGATATTATGATAAAATCCTATTGAAATGTAATTTCGGTCAAGCTAATTAATTGGCTAATTAATGGCTTTCTTTAGCGGTTTTGTTCCTATTACAATCTTTCTAAAATTTTGTTTTGTGCCTTGTAATGTTGTTTTTTAAATTAAATAAACATTAATCATACCAATATAGTTAGTAAAGCTGTAGAGTTATTTCAACGTGCTAATCTCTAGTATTACCAATCGGAATTGATAATCATTATCATTTGATAGCTTATTTTAAAGGAAGGTTACAGGTTATTACACATCACGCTATGACCCTTAGGAGCCGAGCAAAAGAATATTATCATATTGACAGCCTCTGTGATGGTCGTCAATATGGAAAATATAAATTATCCAAAATCCCATGCTTTTCAGCAATGCATGCGGCCTATCTTTATAGAGAACAGAGGGTTAAAATTGCTATCATAAGTCACTACGTTTTCTAAAGCCTAACCCCATAATAACCGTACTAATTCATAATGTGGCCTTGTATTAAAAGCATATAAAATTACCCTTTTATTGGAAAATCGCATATGCCACCCCTATTTTATGGGTTGAATTATTAGGCGTGTGTCTAAATTGGTAATATGAGCAAAAATTATAAAACAAACTAAAGTAGTTCCAGAAGCTCTTGGGGTTAAAGCCCAGTTCGTGCAGTTTGGGTTCTTCTATTTGGTAATTATTAGCAGCTTGCGGTCTTGATTTTGGTCTTACAAATACTCAGCAATAAGTGCGCCCCCAAGGACCAAAAATATAGGCGAATTGTAACTTCGTCTAACAGGCGGGATTGTATGTGAAAAACCCTAACCTACTCAAAAGAGGAATGCGATAATGCACACGTTCGTCGATAAATCATTAATTGCGAGAATAATTCGAAAGCAATAACCGTGTTTGAGACGATTACAATGATTGGACCCAAATACTCGGAATTTTATCGCTTGTTTCTAGGTACAAGTAGACGGGATCGTCGAAGTCAGTTTGCTGCCTGTAGCAATTTAAACAGCATTACTATGGCACTGGGCTCAAAGAGAGCTGAGCAGCGAAGAGTTCATGTGATGGACTGTCTTGACGGATCGAAGGACTGCGTTGAATCTAGTGTGTCAACGAGCCTAGAAACAAGCCAGCGCTGGTCCGGGTTACTAACATCGTGTAAACCAAGAAGATTACTATACATATGTATATAGGAAACCGTAACAGACTGACAAATTTTACTGATCTTTCAACACAGCTCAAACCACTAAACGTATTGGGCTGAAATTTGGCACACAGGTATTCATTATGACGTAGGAGCAAATTTCAGAAAAATTCTGCAGGGCTAAATGCTGTAAATGTGGATGTAAACAAAATTATGCCTATATTCAATAATTCAAAACACATTATACTACCCAAGTGATAAGGGTTAAAATTAGATTACTTACATAATGAGGCTTCGGAATACATCGTTAGGTTAAGCAACACTATCCAAGGACGGTTATTTGAGCGGTTGTTTACCGATATTATTAAGGGGTTGACCTTCGCTTGATATATTATTTTTTGCTTTCGGTGTTTTTATGTTGGCAAAGTTTTAAGGGCAGGTTTTAATGACTTTTTATTTGGCGGGAAGCAGATATAGCACAGTGGTTAAATCGGTTCAAAGTTCCAATCATGCCGTTTGATTTTTAAATTAAATTAATGTGCAGTTTTAATTAATTTGATTTCTGTTTTACATTATTTACAAACTTACAGGCATAAAGGAGTATTTTGCACTTCTTTTTCAGCAAAAGACTAGGACTTTCGACTAGTGAATGGCAGGTGTTTACATGTATGGTGCTTAAATTGTAAAAATGACGACCTAGTACCTACTCTATCTATATCTATATGTACATTATACTAAAAATTTTACTGTAATAATGTATAATAAATATTTGGAACAGTCTCCAATGAGGATGACAACTGACGGAACTAATGGCGCCACTTACGCTCGATTAAAAGCAATCCTATTGGCTCAAATATTTTTGACATCATTGCTAATGTCAATATAACACGTTTTGATTGGCTGTCATATGAAGAGTCAGAGGTGCTGACATCTGTTTTAGCTTTGCGTTACCTTCCCTATTATGAAAAACATAAAATAATACTAAATTAATCTTTTTAACAGAGCATGAATGATTTTTGTGTAATTATCTCACGAGACGAAGAAGAATGTTGAACTTTCCGGCCACGACTTGGTCTTATATAAGATTCTAGTTGCGGTCATATACGTAACGCGCTGAACCAGTTAATGAGGGTTTAACTGAATAATAACTAAACCGCGGATGTGAGTTAACCGCACCTGGAATTAATTATTATGACCGTAACTTTTAACTTTATTACGAGCTCAAGATAACCTTGTTATGTAGTGTTTTATATCTATTATCTATATAAATAAAAATGAATGGTTAAATGTGTTGCCAAGCGCAGAATTCGAGAATGTCTAATACATTTTTTTTTTTAATATTCGTTGTCCGAGGAAGGAGCAAAATGTGAATTTAGATAAATTACATTGAGTTGTTAAAAGGTGGGGCGAGTTTATAACGCCTAATTTATAATATTTTCTTATAAAAGATCATGTTTAGTTTATTTTTTACGTTCTCGTGGTAGAATAGTTATTGAAAGTCAAGCACGTAAGCAATTGACAGTATTTTTTTTTGCTACAGATAAGGTAAAAGCGTTGTCAACTTTCGGAAATATGAAAGTAGATAAGTACTATTAAGCCGTGTTTCATCTGTCAGTTTATAAAAACAAGCTGTAACCGGCGGATTCACTCGCTTCCCAAAAAACACCATTTGCCTTTTAAAGATAAGTAGGTATTTAGCTTTATGTATTTTTTTATCCCTTCTATTACTATTTAGAGTAAACATATTCAAATAGATAATTTCTATCTTTGTATTGCCAATTTGTCAATGAAGAAAATTGCTTAAAACAGACAGATAAGGCTGGATATCTTAACTGCAAATATTTGAGTATGATTTTTCCAATTTTAGCCAAGAACAGGAACACTTCACTGGATTTTTTCAGATCCTACAAATAGCTTAACAATAAAATTCTCATTAAGCACACCGTTATGACCTCAATGAGTAAGATAAAAGAGTTTACTAAAACAGACGTCCATTGAATCCGAGTCATACACGTTCATACACACACATGCCATACACAGTGAGGTACCAACTGTCACCGATATGTCGGTGACTAATGTTTAAAACAATAACAACTGACAAGACTCATTCGTTTTTGTCTGCCAATTGACATATTGGGACTTTAAACACATTTACATTTGCCACAAAGAAAAAAAAAAACATTCATTCATAATATGCGCTCGTTTAGCCCGCCAAATTCAAAGTGTTTTGTATATCAATGTATTGCGTTGTACAAATTACGAGATGCAGGTTCGATTTCCGCACAATTCAAATTAGTGTATGTCTATTTGTAAGTACCTATGGACTATTTGCGTATGTATGCATGTGTTTTGTGTTTGTAAAATTTAAGAAAAATCATGAAGAAATAACCCAACTACCTAGACAGTTTTTTTTTAATTATAATACAAATGACTGAATTCTCTAATCTAATTTCTACAGTGGACTTATCGCTTTAAATAACGAGTTCATAAAATCTTTATAAAACACAATATTATAAGCATAAAACCTCAAAACATTGCATAGCACAAAAACCTGCATATCAAGCATAACTGGTTACCATTACGAATGATTCTGAGACCTTCAAAGTGACCCATTTACCTTTTGACCTTAGTCGCATCGCGTCATGAAAGGAACCAACTAGTACACATTCCCCTTTTACTTAAAAAAGAACGCGGAACTAAAATTCAAGTACTTAGGTACTTTACCTGTCTGTCATTAAAAAGTAAGACTGTAAGAGCTTTTAAATGACACTAAATTTAAAGCGCCGAGCTTCTAAATTAAGAGCAATCTTTCGAAATTTATGTAGTGTGTATAAATACGAATTTATGAGGATCTTGGTTTACCCAAAAGGGTGGGAACTTCCCAAAATCCCATCTTATTGTACCTCTAGTGGGTTACGTACTGAAGGAATTATTTAGGAAGGGATTACTGAAGGAATTATTGTCAGATGGAGACGGATATTCCATAATAATTATTGTAAACACAATTTATAGTCGGTAAAACACCACCCCTTAACCTAATCCAATTATTCCAACTTTAAAATAAAATGACAGCCAAAACTCGAATAAAATCAAGTGTCAAATATTTGTTTCGGATTCGAATATCGAAACGAAAATAAATTTTGATTGGACTAACTA
Source organism: Acronicta psi (assembly GCA_946251955.1). Classification (NCBI taxonomy): domain Eukaryota; kingdom Metazoa; phylum Arthropoda; class Insecta; order Lepidoptera; family Noctuidae; genus Acronicta; species Acronicta psi. Next base: position 12,296,533 of record OX276481.1, read on the forward strand.
CTTCGTTTCGTATTCCATTGTAAAAATTATTAATTGCTTAATTTTTCGCTACACTTATTCTGTGCTTTATTGAATCAAATAAATAACAGGATCGCTGTAAACAATACACAAAGCTTTTTAAAACCTTATTATGTATTTTCATGCTTTATTGGTTAGGTACATATAGATGCCAAATTGACCTTGGATTTTTATCATATAACGGAATGGTCCTTATCTGTAGAGGAAATTTGGTCCTGAGTTCCATAATTAACGCTACCAATTTCCAGTAGAAAATTGCTTTGAAAGTGATGCGAGTTGCCAATACACAACCAATAAAGCGTTAAAATTAAATAAACAGTTATCTTAATCAAAGTTGCACATTTCGTAGAAAACACGTTAGACCACAACGGAATTGTGACAGGTTGTCAGACTATCGCCTACAACCACAACAATAACCAGTTTAAATCTCACAACTTACGAATCACAAGTAATGCAATGTTTTTCTTTGACCGCTTACATTACAACAGAAATACCATACCACACAAATACCCAATGAACAATCACATACAAAACTTTAACATAAACACACACATAGAAAACATTCACAATTCGAATTTGGAATACACGTCACTGAACAGTTCGTGTTTTGGTGTGTACTATTGACACCACAAGCGGCCGGAACGTGTCGCCGCGGCTAAAGCGGGGAACGTACTGCCGGTTAGCGCGGCTGCTTGGCCGGTCGGCCCTAGGAACCAAGTGTACTAAGAACTCTGTTCTGCTAGTGAGAACTGAAGGTGGCAATATTGGTCTTTAGGATTTTCTTACAAATCTAAAGGACCATCTGACCACCAGATGGATCTATCTTTACACATGAAGAAGTCAGGCCAAAGACACTGACCAAAAACAAACTACTGTTTCCTGGGTATGTTTGGATTGGCTTATCTCAAAAGGACACTGTTACATAGGAACCAAAATTGCATTGATAAGACGGTCAATTTGGGATACATCGATTTGGTTGGACAATTCGAGAGTATTTTGTTCAACCCTTGAGGAACAGTTGAACCGTTCTTGTTTGTAGAAAAGAAAACAAACGCTTGAAAGTCGCCGTTAACCGCAGCGTCTAGATAATATTTAAATAATACCAGACTGCTATCACTGCTTAACGATACAATTGACCGCCGAGTGCTACGGAGCAATGTTTTAATAATATTATCCCATTGTTCAACATAGTAATAAACTTAGGACAAATCTAAGTAATCAATGGACCAATTCCATGTGCTGCTGCCTTCTAAAGAGGTTTCATAATTCCTTGGGACTAATTGGACGTAAGCACTTCCTCATCCTTTCCTTGGCTTCAGGCTACATACTTTGCCAAATTATACTTAAATTGGTTTTGGTAATTTGGCCGTAAATACAACAAGCAAAGAAACAGACTCATTTCCGGATATCTTACAAAAGATCCTAACTTGAATTGCGAATATTTTGGAACATCCTTCATCATCATTAGTCCACCAGGCGTTGGCAGACTTCACATGCCATCGAGAAAATCTCTCAGACATGCAGGTTTCCTCACGATGTTTTCCTTCATAGGACATATTGTTATCAGGAACTTGTTTTTCCGTTTAAGTACTCTGTACCATCCAACAATCGCTTTTAACGACTGTAGTCATAGTCATAAAAACAGGAACACACTGCATCTTATATTGGCAACGCCTTCCTTAATTCTACTTCAATCGATCTAACTATAAAAATAATATTTATATTATAATGTGTTTGAGAATAGAAATCAAAACAGGCCAACTGAAGGAGTCTAGTGTTGAATAAAAACATAGATAAAGTAATTGGTTTCTGTACGAGGTTCAAAAGATTTCTTAGAGAATTATTATTTTTAAAAGTCGAAAATAATTGGATTGGAAGCTATAAACTTTGGAGACGAAAACGCCCGTGAAAGCTAGTTTACCTATAAAATAACCAGTTCCGTGATTAAAATATCAGTGTGCTAATTACTGAGTTTCTTTCAAACAAGGCGGGCCTTGGACAAAAGAACCTCGAAAATTCTATTCTTTTTTTATCCGGACCCGCGTTGGAGGGTTAAAGAAAGGTTTGTAAAAGCAAAGCTTGCCTTCCCAGGTAAACAAAAAAACTAAATTAAGGTACAAATTACATTTGCATTATTCTAAAACACGTTTGCGGAATCTGGAACCTTATCATTTCATATTTAGGTCACGATAGCACGTATATTTCATAGGACACGGAATAATTAGATGGTAATTATATCTCCGGTATAATTTAGTTTAGCATTGCGTGGGGTTAGTCGTTATAACAATATTGAATAGTAATTGGTATAATGAACATCTACAATGTAAATATATACTTAGTTATATTTCATAAAAAGGAACGGTAACTTACAATTATTTGAAACGAAATCATAGGATGGAAACTAATTGTTGTTATGTTCAAGTTGAGAATATCTTAAATTTTTCAGTAGAGTAAAAAAAATGCATCTACTTCACAAAAAATATTCTAACGGATTTCTTTTTATACGTAGTTGTTGATCAGGATAATTTAGAAAAAAATAAAAATGAGAAATCCTCGAATTCCGACAGCAAAGCAAATTCATTTATATTTAATGCCGTGTCCACTACTTCTATGTTCAATGGAAATGAATTTTTATTTCATAACGTCGAATGTAAGTTGTAACCTGTTGTTGCTTCAATCTCGTAAACGCTATGTAGTTGCACATGAATGGTCTTTATGTATCGAATACTAATGTTTTGAGCCACAGGTGTTTCATTTTTTTATTGATTTTAATACCATTTTAAAATTCAAGCACTAAGCTTGCGATATTTTAAATGTAGTAATGGGGTCGTACAACTATTAGTCATATTATTTATTATGAGTAATTTCCACCAATTCAGTTACTGTTCTGATGTATTACTTAGTTTATTTGGATGCAGAATTATGTTTTTTTCCTTTTCTATTAACCTCTAACTACCGAACATTTTAATACATAGGGGCGAGCCTATTACTATTAACCGGGCACAAATTCAAACTCCTGCTACTGTGAACTTCATAGAAAAAACAACAAAGCTTTGCTCATTTGAGAATCGAACCTAAGGACCTCAAACTTAGTAGTCGCGCACATGAGAACTAGGCTAATCTTCAGACAGTCTTCTTACATCTATTTTTATATAGTTTTAAATTTAAACTATTCAAAGTTTCGCTCACAAAATACGCTCACATTCAACAAGAACAAGAGAATCACGCTCTGAATTGACAGGAGGTTCCTCTCTCTGGAGCCCTGACCACCGGTAGCTTGGACCCTGTTCCCGATACTGGTGGGCTACTATATTTTATATTTTTAAATGTATATTTTTATATACTTCCATTTAAAAATGTATTTCATATGTATTTAATTGAATAAATGAGAATATAATAATTCAAAGCAATGTGATCGTGACTTTACTTCATTTTTGTTATTTCATTTTTGTAACGCAACCAAAAAGTGTAACAAAACATAACAAAAATGAAACGTGAACATAGTTTGAAAGTAGCTTCAAATATGTTAAGCCAAACAAAAATCACAATGAGTTCTAACCACCTTTGTATTTCAATAAAGGTTTTGCTATAACCTATTTAATTAATTAATTAAATAATATAAGTCTCATTTACCTGAGTTGGTGGAAACAAAACAAGAAGTGTTGTAATAAGTTGGAAATTTGCTCGCCAACAAAGAAACACGCGTCATTAACTTTTTTCACTCGAGGACAAATTGGCCGACTTATATTCGATTCTGGCATGTGATTGGCTCGTTATTAGTCTGAGTGTTGACATTTTACAATTACCATTTAATACCAAATTTTACTGTTACAAAAATGAATCACAAAAATGATCAAAACAATGGACATCCTTTTCTACCCAAAATTTTAATATTTTAAATAACGAATATAAAACAAATTTTACCGATATCAATGGCAATTAACAAAGTCTTCGCAAAAAGTTCATTAATAATTAAATACTGCAGCTAGTAAATTTATTAAGATGATTTTTGTTACGCAGCCCGGGAAGTGGACAAATTATTTTGTATGGAGAATATCCAAGTTGGATGAGAAAAAAGGAATATTATTTGCTTATTACTGGCAACGAATGTGTAAATCTGTATAATGTAGCTAGACAATATATCAGAGTACTATAATAAGTACTTTTTACATATTACAAAATAATTTTACAATAAAATATCGTGGATGGACAAATGTTGCTATCAAAATGGTCATTTTAAATGATTTTCACCCAAGATCAAAATGTCGTACAACTTTACCTGCAAGCTGCAACTTCTTTCATGTTACGAAACAAGTTTTTTAAATTCCTTTACAGTGAAGAAAAACTTAGCAAATAGCTACGTTTAACACCGCTAGCAGATAACTTAGAGGACATACTTGGTCGTCAGATAGAAGATAAACTTTTTAAGTTCTTAACTTTTAAATGACTCGAAGGACCAATTTTATAATTTGGTCCTTCGACATTTTTAAATATTACAAAGAAATTTTTACAACCGTACATAAATTTTATTAATGTAAAGGTCTGATATAAATACTTTTAATTATCAAAGTAAAGTTGCCAGGTTGTTAATTACCTTTATACCTAAAAAAATTCAACCCTACGCTGCTGCTGTAGCAAACTTTTTGATCATAGAATAATTATACAAATAACAATTTAAGCACACATTATTTATGCAGTTAAAACATGTGTTACACGTTATATTACACGATATCTGTCAGTTAATTTATTATTTATAGTATAAACGTGGAACGTACAAATATGGCGATCCTTTTGCCGGGTATGCTAAACACAATTAACATAACGTGAGCCATAACGAAACTAATTAACATTCGTGAGATATTAATCCATTACTTAATTATACATTACATAATAATAACTCAATCATTTCTGCAAAATGTGCAGATCTAGAATGACATAGAGCCCTAGAATATTTTTTTATACGCCATTATTATTTAACAATTGTCAACAATACAATTAATAGGACCGCTGCACTCATCAATATGAACCACTTTTTTTAGTAGACTAACTTTGAAATGGTAAGAAATACAGTTGTGTTCCATACACTAAAAGCCGATTCTTTTTTCTGTTTAGTAGTATGAGAAAGCGGATCAAAGGCTTATTTATGTACTTTTAATGGTAGAATTAGATAGTGTTTAGTAAACACTATCGGTCCTAGGATACATTTTCTCATGAGTGAATGTGAATCGATCTGTTAATGAAACAGAATAGAATTTTGTATATATCGGTGTAATATAGGAATTGGCCTTCTGCTTAAAAGGTGTACTATGAACAAGTACTTTAAGTTCCAATTCATACACGTGCCTTAGTCTGTACCTCAGGCAACTTTCTCTTTTCCGATTCATTACATAACAGTCGACCCACAGCTGAGCAAGAGCTTAATGGGGCCAACAACGTACTTACTTGAAAATAGGGTCCAAAAATGGTGTTATTCAGTACTTGATACGTTAGTCAAACATTGCCTCTTTCTGACCGATAGCATAAAAAGGATACAAGAAAATTAGTTCTGGGTAATTAGTACCCTTGATTGATTTCAACGTGAATTTAATGGCCAACGCCATAAACGATTATTTGACTGTAAAAATTAAAATGGTAAGACCAATTTGACATTTCCAAATATTTAGTTAAGGAAGAAATATAGTGCAAACTAAGGCTAATATTCTTAAACTTAAACTTCCGTATGTCAAAATGTAATAATAATTTTGACATACAGAAGCGTTGCTTAACGCTTATCTCTGAATATTATTAGCCTTAGTTTATTGAGAATAAACTAAATGTAATGTAAACTAAGTAAAGATCGCGAATGTGGAACACTTTTTTAAATGTGTTTAACGTTGCTGTGTCGTGGATACCGTTCGCAAACATAAATTCTCTCACAAAAATTCCGAGAAAAATTAGGTATAGAGACAAAGTAATTCAAATATTTGTTCCCTGCGGGAATCTAAATCCCAACCAGTAACACTGAAGAAGTGTTGCCACATAAAATTAATCTTCGCCAACACACTGGGCTCGTAACGAATGCCAAGTTCATAGTTTTAGTATATATTTAATTGCTTAACACATCACGTATTTTAGTAGGTACTATTCTTATTGTTTACAAAGTTTATAATTAAACTCAAGTACTTGCTATGTACGTAACCGTTTTATGGCTAATGAAATTTGTTTGTTTTTATTGTTGTATGAAATGAATGTAGTTGTATGTACCAAGTTAGTTGGTAAATCTTTCTTAACATGTTTTTTACAATTAATTTACATGTACTAAAAGACCATATTTTTGCAGTTCAGAAATCATCACCCATATCTTCACTCAGAATGGAAAAGAGTTTATATTTAGTCCACCATGTTTTAGTCATAGACATTTTCTAGGTTATTTACGTAGGTAAAACAAGTTTAGAAGAATCACGATAAAATCATGGTAATGTTCAAGTTATTTCTAACATCGTTCGTCGGTAAGTTTATAAAACTTTTGATGTTACAGTTTTAGTCGGAGCTATTTTAAGTCGCTTTTACAAGACCCGCAAAGAACTATGTTTTGGGAAAATATGTTTAAACTATTTTGAGGGGTGATTTCATTAAGGCTTCCATAATTATGTTGCTATCTCTAAGTCCGACATTTCGGTGCAGAGCCGCGATTTAAAACCTGTTACACGTTTTAATAAAAAAATATCTTTGGACGTTTTACACAGCACCATCTAGTCCCAAACTAAGCAGAGCTTGTACTATGGGTACTAGACAATGGATATAATACTTATATACTTTTTTTTTGTAAATACATACTTATTATATATAAGAAACACCCAAACAAACACAAACACTTATATTCATCACATAAATATTTGTGTCTTGTGGGAATCGAACCCACGACCTCGTGATCAGCAGTCCGGTACTCGAACCACTAGACCACAGACGTCGTCGACCGGTCGTTAGCAGTATTTCGTCGCAATATTGGCTATTTTTGTAGTGCAACTGTAACTTGAACAATTGGTTCAAGTGTGTACCAACACTACCAACATGACATATAATAATAATAATAAAATAAAATATTCCTATTAGTGTCCCATTGGTCCTTATAGTCGCAAGCGTGATTGAGGTTCTGGTTTGGTTAAACAAAATATATTTAAAACAAAATAAAAGTGACACCCCTAACAGATGTACAAAAAGAATAGAGAAATATATCCGTACTTCCGATTCCTTTTTCCGATTTCAAACCAAAACGAATTGGATACATAGCCTTACATCCAATTAATGTGACCATTTTAAATATTAAAGGTTGCGCGGGTTGAAGGGTAGTATTTATTCGGACAGAAGGACTATTCTAACCACACTTTACGAGGGGAACAAGATCTAAGGACCAGGAGCTTTTTTATTACCAACACTGCCTCTTTCACATTTTGTTTTCGTTTCATGTTCTTTTTTTTTCATTAATTGATTCGACGCAAAAATGCAAAAACATACAATAAAGCCTCATAGCTTCACGCCAGTTTCCCATACGGGTAGGCAGAGATTACTACATGCTATGATCCAGGCACACCACTTTCGCTTCATCTATGCTCATCAACCTCCCATGTAAAAAGGGAGAAAAGTTTTTGTTCTTTCGACGCCCCTAGACATAACATAAACAACAAAATATTTAAGTAGATACTGATAAAGATTCCAATGACATCGATTTTAATTGATATTTACACACTGTACTAAATAATAATAATAAAGAGAACCCCTAAATAGACCTAGGCAACAAAGTACTCCTCCCCATCGATGTCATCTAGTAACGTGCCCATAAGACTGGCAGCATTGCCACGTTGAATGGCAATGCTTATTCTCTGACCAAAGAAAAGCAAGCCCTCTTATCCCACGAAGAGTCGACAAATCTTTTGGAAATTTCCTTAAAAAGGAGGTGTGCACTCGGACCCCTGGGCCCGAGAGTTTCGACCCCAAATGGCTTAAAATTATAGCTCCCATTGAGTAGATACTAACATTGGAATATAAAATTAATTACATACAACGTTGTAGCCTTGAATAGCAAATAATTCTGACATAAAATGCGATTAATGTAGTTCCAAGAACATACCGCGATGGCTTCCTGTTAACTGTAGGTAATGGGTAACTAATGTAACTTATGATCACATTGTAGCAATATATTTTAAGTATATAAAATAGATATATACTCATTGAGCTTGTTAGCAAGAGCAGTAAGAGATCCCGTATTCAATTTCCAAGTTACAAAATAAATGCTCAGTAGTTACTCGAAATTTGGATTTGGGTCTGGTTTATGGTATTAGGCTCACCCTATTACATAAGGTCTAAAACATAAGGGCGAACTGTGGTTTTCATGGATCAGTAAACCTCCTACAAACATGACTTCGATATGACGTCACTTTATCTCGTCAAATTTATTGTCTCTGCACAATATGAACGACGACATATAATTATTTGAGGCACGCTCCATATTGCCAGAAATCTATCCTAAAATTGAAACTATCCTAAAGGACAATGGGAAGAAACGTCCCCACCCTCCAACAGATTTCAAACAAGTCTCATGTGAAAGGTCTTAGTGGATAGAGATTTTTTTGCTATGACGACAATCCCCTAATATTTGGGGTTTGGCCGGAATTGGGATTCTTAAATATTTTAAGTGTGAATTAGAACAGTCGTCACCACTAACCAACAGAATTCTAACCAAGCTCATGTGAAAGGTCTCAGTAGATAGATATTTTTTGCTATGACGACAATCCCCTAATATGTGGGGTTTGGCCGGAATTGGGATTCTTAAATATTTTAAGTGTGGATTAGAACAGTCGTCACCACTAACCAACAGAATTTAAACTAATCTCATGTGAAAGGTCTTGGTGGATAGAGATTTTTTTGCTATGACGACAATCCCCTAATATGTGGGGTTTGGCCGGAATTGGGATTCTTAAATATTTTAAGTGTGGATTAGAACAGTCGTCACCACTAACCAACATAATTCAAACTAATCTCATGTGAAAGGTCTTAGTGGATAGAGATTTTTTTGCTATGACGACAATCCTCTAATATGTGGGGTTTGGCCGGAATTGGGATTGTTAAATATTTTAAGTGTGGATTAGAACAGTCGTCACCACTAACCAACATAATTCAAACTAATCTCATGTGAGAGGTCTTAGTGGATAGAGATTTTTTTGCTATGACGACAATCCCCTAATATGTGGGGTTTGGCAGAACAGAATTCAAACTAATCTCACGTAAAATATTTCAGTAGAGAGAGATTTTTTTGCTATGACGACTATCCCCAAATGAGTAGAGTTTGGCCGGTATTGGGGTTTTTAAATATTTCAAGTGTGGATTAGAACAGTCGTCACCACTAACCAACAGAATTCAAACTAATTTCAAGTGAAAGGTCTCAGTGGATAGAGAATGTTTTGCTATGACGACAATCTCCTAATATGTGGAGTTTGGCCGGTATTGGGATTTTTAAATATTTCAAGTGTGGATTAGAGAACATTCGTTACCACTAACCAACAGAATTCAAACCAATCTCATCTGAAAATTCTTATTGGATAGAGATTTTTTTCCTATGACGATAATTCCCAAATATGTGGGGTATAACCGGTACTGGGATTTGTGTTCTCCAAAGAATTAAGTTAGGTTAAGGTTAGGCTCGATTAGTTAGGTTAAGGTTAGGTTCGATTAGTTAGGTTAAGGTTAGGTTCGATTAGTTAGGTTAAGGTTAGGTTCGATTAGTTAGGTTAAGGTTAGGTTATGTTTCGCGGAGGGATAAAACGTCGTTCCTGTAACCCTAGCAAAGCATCGCCTTTCACGAGAGGATTTTTACACGCTCAGAAATAGTTAGGTTAGTTTAGGCAAAGGCATAACTTCTTATGTACTAACATTTCGGCGATATGTTTAAAGCCACATATAACAGTGGGTGAGCCTTTCTTCTGCCTTTAGCCGGTCAGAAAACCAACCTCCCAGTTGCTCTTTTCAATTTTAGAGAAAAACTCCAATAAAAAAAAATCTCGACCTGGGAGTTGAACCCAGGACCTCTTCAAGCTCAGCCGCATTTTCAACCAATAGAAGTAGGCTAATTAAGTAGACCATAAATATGTTAGCAACAGAAATAAGAAAAATCATAGTAGGTAACAAAATTTTTTTTTTTGTGATCGTTGACCAAATTTTTGTACAAGTTCTATTATTATTTATCTGCAGAATATGATAGTAATATGCATTTGTTTTTTTATAAGAGAATAATTGATATTTGTACAAAATTATCCCCATTTTTGTAGATACGTTATTGCGTTTTTTTTTAAAACCCCATCGATTTCGTTTTAAAAACTTTTAATTTCTCTTTGTGTGGCTCCTAATGATCATATTAAAAGTCATCCCATGTCTGTTGGTGGGTGGGGACGGTGTCCATACAAAATCCCCCATGGTCCTTTGGATTTGGATTGTCCAATAATGCGGTATTGGACTAAGTTGCATATTGAGCACTCCGGATCCAAACCTAAATTTAGGCTTAGATGACAATATGGATATAGTACAATATGTATTGTATAATGTGTGTGCATATGTATTTGTATTATGTTTTTATTTTATTTTTTATGTAAGTATTGTAAATTTTTAATTAATTTTTGTATATTGAATGTTCTTTAATCCCAAATGTATATGGACTGGCACCGAAATAAATGAATTTATTATTATTATTATAAAAATATGACTGGATATAATTTCCAACTGCAAATTCCCAAACCAAATAGTTCCAAAATTATTGAAACCACTAGAAAGCTGTGAAACTGACAAAGTTCAGGGAGGCACAATAGTTGTAACGGTGCCAATTGTGCCGAACAATGCGCCCACGCATGCCATACATCGGTAGACCGTGAACATGGATGTGTTGTGTTTACTTACTGCCACTTCGTTGTTATTTTGTATTTGGGTACCTACATGTACAATGCAATTAGCTACGTAGCTAGAAAATATCACGAAAATATTGTTTACTAGCTTCCCGCCAGCGGCTTCGCCCGCGTGGTCTTATAATTTTTTTCCCCGTTTTTGCAACATTTTTCATTACTACTCCGCTCCTATTAGTCGTAGCGTGATGATATATAGCCTATAGCCTTCCCCGATAAATGGGCTATCTAACTTGGAATTTTTTTTTCAAATCGGTCCAGTACTTTTTGAGTTTATTCGTTACATACAAAAATACAAATCTTTCCTCTTTATAATATTAGTATAGAAGTATAGATAATGTACTAGCTTTCTGTCAGTGGGTTCGCCCGTGTGGTCTAGGTATTTGTTATTAATTATAAGCCCTCGTTACTCCGTAAAGATGTAGTTTTCCTATAGTGAAAGAATTTTTGAAATCGGTCCAGGAGTTTCGGAGCCAAATACAATAAAAAAAAACTAATATTTCCGCTATAAAATATTAGTAATTTATACATTTCTATTAAATCTAAATAGGCTCTGTCTCGCGCGATATTTTCGCCTCTCATTTTATTTTTGGAAAATAAATATAGACACAAGGTAAAATTCAAACATTTTATAATGTTTATTCTAAATAAACTATGCTCTAGCTAGCTAATGATATAGGTAAACCGCAAAATATAGGACAATATAATAAAGCATATTCCAATTAACCAACCACTTCTATTTGTTTTTTCCTGCTAAAGATCCGTAAATGTTAATTGTATAGCTTAGTTAGGCACTTGTCCTATTTTACAATAATATTTTCCCTATAACTTCAACGGATGCTTCTATTTCGTAAAATATATAATTGGACCATTGTACGTGTACCTTGGGCTGATTATTCTAACCAGCCCAACTCCCTCCAGAAGCAGATATCTTCAGTGTCTCCGCTAGGGATCTTGGTGATCCCAGGATTTCTTCCCGTATCCGGGGAACGCCTGTGCATTCCAACAGCGCGTGTGGCGTACGTGTTGGTAAGTTAAGTTATGTAAAAAGAAGCGTCACTAACCTGGTACTTCTTGATGGAGTCCATCTGCTCCTTGCTGACGTTGTCATGCGCAGGGGGGCGTGGCGGTGCGTCCCGCGCTGTGTCGCGGGGAGGCACCGCTGGCGCCACCGTCTTCGCCGTGCCATTCACCTGCTGTGGACGTAAGAAGGGTTAGAACATCGGTGGAGCAGGGTTAAACGTATACATTAACACTGTTGAACTCAGAGACGTCATTTAGCGTAATTAATCATTAGCTAATAGAGTACAGTATATCTTAGTACGTACTGACAACAAACTCAATTAATGCAAAAATAGGCCAAGATTATAGTACCCACTGTTTGTTAACGATTCATTAACGTTAATTGACGCTTCTGAGTGCGCCCTCAGAGTTGGAGGGTTTATGTTCGGCAATTTGTAATGATTCCTTTATATTGTTCATAATATTCTGTAGACATGAAGAAAGGATATAAGTTCAATAACTTAAAATCGAAGGCTTCATATAATAAACAGAATTGATTCCTGATGTAATGCAAGGCTATCTGGGAGAGAAGAGAAGTATAGAGAAGCCATAACAATCTGCCTAGTAAAATTACCCAAATAAGACTATTTCATCAACGAAATAAGTGTTATGACAAAGGTTACTTTATATTTTACTGGGAGTTGAACCCAGATATTTTGTAAGGCTTCTGGAGTAAGATATTTGCATCATTTGCTATTTATTTAAACGTAAAGAATCTAAATAATTGCTTAACACATAACTTAGAAATACAATTAATGTACCAGATTTGACATCTTGACATTTTAGTTGGCGCTAAGTATACTCTTCTATCGTGGTATAAAAAACCAAAGCTTTGTGTCAAAAGGTCAAATCTAGAAGACAGTTTGATTGTTTCAGAACAAGATTGGTATTACATTTCAAACAAAAAACCAATATATTGACCCATGCTTTTGCGCCCAATAACTTCATGAATACCAGAAGTATTATAAAAGAAAGCATCAAAATTTAAGCCGACCTCCATTCTCGTTTTAGTTCCATAGACTATACTTTTACATTGGCAAACAGCGCCCAGTACGTTTCTCTAAATTCAAAATTTTAAATTTGGTTATTTATAGTAGAAGCAAGATATTATTTTGTAGTATTTAAAATATTTTGCTTTACTAATGACCATTTGTAGATGACCATATAAATACTAGTACTTTTGAAAGCTCAAACTAGTTGCACAGTTCCAAAAAAAACTGGGTCTTATGGAGAAGATCCGACAAGAAACTGCATGCATAGATACTCTTAAAAAAATGTTGGGAATATGTTATGTATGTTTTGGTTTCCCCGTATCGGCACTTCGGCAGAATAGGATTAGTACAGACTATATTAGCGACAGATATATTAGTTTACCACTAATTACAGGATATTTATTTTAATTGTTAATGTATCACGTCATGCTCGTGAACAGGTGCTGTCTGTCGGGACTGGTCAGCTCTTACTGCTATGGCTATTTTCCTTTCTTTTCATTTTTATATAATCCTTGCACATTAAACTGCAATAGACTTATATATTCACAACAAAAAAAGTGTTACTGTTTTACTTTTTTGGAACCGTGCAACTAGTTTGACTGTTCAAAAGTGCCCTTTTATCTATTGATTTAATTGAAATAAAATATTCTGAATTTTTTGTATTATCTTTCTTTTACTGGTGACGAAGTAGACGCTTCCTTTATTAAATTGCTAATTAACAGTCATCGATCGCCAAGTACATAATTAATTATGCATAATTATCATAAGTCCCTGCTTGATTTCACTGATTGCCAATCGTAAAAGTATAGTGCGGAAGACATGCATTTTGATCACATACTTATTCTAAACAACAGCATAACTATAAAAAGTTTAATTTAATAGACTTGGGCCTGTTTCACCAACTTGACACTTTCAACTTGACAGATAACTTCGAACAAATTTTATTTCCATTTTTGAATTTAACCGTTGGGTAGCGTCTATCCAGTGGAACGGGTCCTTAATCTATGTTTTATTACTACCTGTCTGCTTTTATCACAATTCATGGCATAAGTTATAATATAAAAATACAATGAATCACATAAGTTATTAAACTTTTGAAATATTTCGTTTAAACGAGACATGTTCTAAATTTGAAAAAGTTTAAAACGAATAAAGGTCTGTTACAAGTCGGAAGGTATTAGAACTTGTGCCATTATAAACTAAGTATATCTTTAAAAAAAGCTAGACAGTATATAATTACGCATTCTTAAAATAACCTAATACTTATTAATATAACCCAGGTATAAACATGCAAATATTAGAAAATATTATAGTCATCAATCAATTAGATTAACCACCTGAAAAGAATATAAAAATTAAGTTATAACACATACAAATATTTATTATATAAACAGGTTTTTGAAATAGATTGTTACTAAACAACAGCAGCATCAATACTACAAACCAGAACACAAAAGAATTTATATTTACACAATATACACAATAACAAGGCGCATTTTTACTGAATTTGAAACTATATAATTATGAATTTAGTTTATTGTGAATATCTATAGGGGTCGTAATATCATATTATTATTTCGTTTACAAGAAGGTTTTGATCAAAAAGATCGATAAAGAAGGTTTGCAACGTATGCTCCGGGCCTAATTGATTAGTGAAAACCTCCTTACGTTTTAGCTCGAAAAAGTTTGGTATGAATGAAGCCTCTTTGGTCCCATTTCAATGAATATTTTAGGCGTAAATACTTATCCCAAAGTGTAGTGACATAAACAAGACATTATGGAGGAAATTATCTGTCTTATTATTCGGTGGTTTATATCTGAGATAAATATGAGTGTGGAGTCATGTAATAAGGAAAATTATGGCTATATTCCGGAGCATTAGGCGACCCTTGGGAAGAAGTGGCTATCTACACTTGATTAAGTCTGCGTATAAAGACTATGAAATTGAGGAAGTTCGCACATTAATTATGGTTCCCCAAAAATAACATTCTTTTATACGGTTAGGAATTATCCATAGGTAGAGTAATTAGGCTTCTTTATTATTAAATAGATAAAGACACTAATTAACAACCGATTAACACTGCAACAGCAATATAGGTTCTACTTAATTCTGGACTATACCTACGCCACACAAATAAAAAAAAACTTCAAATCAAATATAAAGCGAACCCCAGGGAAACAGCCAAATGCGATTCTGTTGAAATTCTTAATTTAAATTTTTTTACAGCTTCGAATATTGATCTCAAATATTTGAATCCCGAAGTTATTCCGCAGACAGCAGAGCGTTTTAGTGCAGGAAAGCGTGATAAAATTAAGACTTTAGGACTAAAATGGTGTACACTCTTAAGTGTATTGAACACCTTTTGAGGCCCAAGGTATCATTGAATGAACCAATGAATATGATAACTACTAGTTTATGTGTTAAAACTTTCAAAAGGTCTCATTGCTATTTGAGGTTGCCCAAAAAGGCTTATTATTTATTACTAGGTAGGTATGTAATATAATTATTTTAATAGGTACAAGAAACATTTATCATTTCGTAGAGCTTTGGGGTAAGTGCAGCGTAGACGCCGCGACTAAGTAGCGTCTACGTTGTGCATAAGTTTGACAAGACGTGCCGTTGGCCGTCGCCATCTCTCTTTACCGCAGTACTGCATTGTATGTTGTGTAAAAGAGATGGCATCAGATATGTAGTTGTTAAATAGATCCTTTCTTTTTTTGGCATGGATTGTATTAATTTGGCATTTGAACTATTATTATGAGTCTATTTTCCAGTTGGAAAGTGCAAGTAAGACTATCAAATGTGCCTTTTGTGTATCTTTCGGCATTCAATACCCTTTGAAAGTTCAAAGTTCAAAAGTTTAGTTTTAACACTGAATAGAAAGTTCTTAGTGATGAATAGTGCTATGAAACGAAAACCAATTTCGTCGGAGTACTCCCGTTGGAACACCTGTTAAGAGCATCAATGCATATGAACACTTAATTAATATATTCCCATTGGAGAATATTGCTCAATTCATTGGTGCCCTAAAAGGAATACTCCATTTCATCTGTAGATATAAATATTATTTCACACTCACAAACAAACTTGTGCTCCCATAAAGTGCCAAATGAATGTTGTGTAGGTGTGTGATTCTTAAAAATATACTTGATTGTGAATGGATGATACCTAATTATTTTTTTTAATATTGTACTCAATAGATATACTTATAATTTAATGATTTATAACTAAAATATAACTCCTGTATCGTAGCTTTGTGACCACATAAACGTCCAGGCTTATATAAGCTGTAAGAGTAAACTACCGGAGGGCTAAATAGTCACTTTTTCTAAATCGCATCAACAAAGTTTAACATGATACCGATATGAACCGACCTGTTTGATGGTCCAACTATGGCTGGTAGCTGGGCTGGTGGCTGGTTTTGCTTCGCACCAGTGGACATTAAAGGCTATGTTACTCAGACATAATACGGCAGCCTACGGTTGAAAGAATTTTTATAATCGGTCTATCAGTTTTTTTATGAATTTATTACATACTAGCTTCCCGCCAGCGGCTTCGCCCGCGTGGTCTTATAATTTTTTCCCCCGTTTTTGCATCATTTTTCATTACTACTCCGCTCCTATTAGTCGTAGCGTGATGATATATAGCCTATGTTACTCGGGGATAATGTAGCTTTCCAAAGGTGAAAGAATTTTTGAAATCGGTCCAGTAGTTTCGGAGCCTATTCATTACAAACAAACAAACAAACAATAATTTTATTTCCTCTTTATAATATTAGTATAGACAAAAATACAATTTTTTCCCCTTCATAATATTAGTGTAGTGCATACCTACATAAAAATTTTGCTACCATGTTCCTACCATAACCTTAAAAGTCCTATATATCTACTTAAAACGTAGTTAATGGATTTTGAATATTTTACACAACGTTGCGTATCTAGAGATTCTAGATAAGAGTATTTATATAAAAAAATTTGCTAAGTACAGCGTGCTGGATTTTGATAGTCTACACTAATAATATTATAAAGAGGAAAGATTTGTATTTTTGTATGTAACGAATAAACTCAAAAACTTTCCATGTTTGATAGCCCATTTATCGGGGAATGCTACAGGCTATATATCATCACGCTACGACTAATAGGAGCGGAGTAGTAATGAAAAATGTTGCAAAAACGGGGGAAAAATTATAAGACCACGCGGACGAAGCCGCTGGCGGGAAGCTAGTCAATTATAAATATATAGAGTTGATAAAAATGAGTAATGATTCATGATAATCATATCGTGATTGGCGTATATTTACAGAACGAGGTGAAGGTGAGATTAATACGCTGCGAGTCAATAATTGTGAACTGTTGGCACTCGGTAATTGCCTTATCTTTGTGGCAATGAAGATAAAAATACTATTTTTAGATTCCGAGGCCCATTCATAAGGGCTTACCTGTAGCAATGATATTTTTACCTCTAGGTATATGTTTTATATTGCAGGTTTTCCAGCATAAAGACCATAGGGGTTAAAATAACTACTTTTTAAAATTAAACATCAATCAAGAGGTTTTTCGGGTCGGCAACGCGCGAGTGATACCTCTAGTGTTGCTAGCGTCCATAGGCTACGGTAACCGCTTACCATTAGGCGGGCCGTATGCTTGTTTGCCACTTAGTGGTATAAAAAAAAAACAGCTCTGGTCAGCCCTAGTACCTATGTCCGTAAGTATTCACTACTTTGATGAATCATAGTATGAATCGCATCTATACGAAGCCGCATACAATGCCGATAAGGGCTAAACATGCTTTATAAAGACACATTTTGCCTGATACATTATAACACAATCTTTGTCAAAACACAGATGTAATTATCTTTATATTCAATCGTTATTAACATTTTAATGTATGTATCATAGTATTTAGTTGTTGTGTCTATGTATTCTTACAATGCCGTATTTTCTTTACATTTTATTTTTATTTTTTTTTGTGTACCGTATTATATCGTATTTTCCTGTTTTCTTGTATGTTCACTGTTGTTATAAAACAAATTAAAATGTAGTATTATGATGTATATTACTATCAAAACATTAGCACGTAATTCACACCACACATATTTACCATAACATTTAACCTAATTGACATTTGTGACACACAGGTTCCAGATGAAAACCAGCGTCAAGTGCATACTTGACACAAGCTGATCTGGAAACCCATTTAGCCAGTATTTGAGACACATACCTACCTTTAAATGTCCTTATTTTTTTTTTATTTTTTTTGTAAATATAATTTCTGCGTACCTATATACAGATTTTTAAATGTTAACTGGTGTCTCATGGTGCTGTACTAAATAAATGTATTTTCTTTCTTTCTTTCTTCTTATATATACTTATCTTTTTTGTTGACTGTTCATAATATGATTCACTATAACGGCCGTTTTAGTCAGCTCTCAGAATACGCAAGCGGGAATACCCAGTTTACTGAGTTTTCTATAAAATATTCTACCTATTTCATCTCGGATTTGGCAATAGGCTAGCCTCTTACTTGGTAACTAAAAAAAAAAGTGAACTGTAGATTATAGGTACACCTAATATGTTTTGAAAGTCAGCCTAAAAGAAATAAAAATAAACGAATTAGTTAGGCAAGAAGACGTTTTTTTTGCAATACATATCGTTGTCTATATAGGGCCTCTGTGTAATCATAAACGCAGAGGCAGTTCAAATAACATTCTTTGCTTAAGAATTTAACAAATAAAGAACGTAATATTTGCTTGGAATAGTTACAAATATCTGATTTAGCGTACTTGTAACTAACTATGTAGATATGACGTATATAGCTAATATAAAAAGACAATAATCTAAGCGTAAATTGCTTACTATAATTTACGAAACATTTTGGGAGGGATTATAATCGTTTCTAAATCTTAGTCCATATTGTATTCTTGAAAGTACCTAATTAATAAGAAATCTTATAATGGACATGGTCTTTGAAAAAACCTAATTATCTATAACATACCATGACACCCGTATTTCGCAAGGGATTATGCAGAGGTATACTAATTAACACCCACAGTTCACCGCTATGTTTAGGACCAATGTAATAGGGGGCAAGCCTACAGCCATCTATCGGACACAAATCCAGACTTCGAGATCTTCCTCCTAGCTCCTAGACTTGAAGCCCAACATGGTTAGGAAAATCCCAACCATGTTGGGCTTCAAGTCTAACCAGGATGCGGCTGAATATCCGTATTTTACACGGAGCGACCGCCATCAGACCTCTGCAACCCAATTTCTGGACAATACCGCGATATTCGATGGAAAGACTGATGGTTGTCATGCTTTTTAGGTTTCTGACTACCAGTAACGATTGTCATAGGTGTTCGTATGACAACCGGGACCGACGGCTTTACGTGCTCTCCGAGGCACGGAGGGGGTCTCGATTTGTTAAGAATGGTCACCCATCCACAGACTGACCGCGGCAAGTGTAGCTTAACCTTGCAGATCGGTTGATCAGCGGTGGTACAACTTGGCCACGAGCCCCTCAAATCCAGACTTCGAGATGCTACTGGAAATGTCACAGAAAAATCCAACAACACTGCTCGACCAGGGACTTAGAATGACTAGACCAACGCTATATAATATGTATAGTATAAAATATTAAGATTAGCCGATATAAACCTACTTTTACTTAAATTGTATCCTTTATAATCTAATCTCCAATTATGTCAGTTTTATTTTTATGAATATGATGAATACAGTGAATGATAAAGATAACACCAACCAAAAACCATATCTACTATACCCACCAATGAGTTTGTTAGTAATTACCTATTTAGGCGAGGTGTTAGTCGTGAAACTAATATTCTATACCCACCATCTACTTCCAAATCGAGATAGGATATCCATTGAAATACCTATTTACTTCATTTTAGTTCTCATTGAATACAATGCTGATATTATTAAGTTATAAACGGATTAATAAATTAATCTCCAACTACTTAAAAAAACAGCCAATTTAAAGACTGATTTAATTGTAAAGAAAGATAAGATTTCTGTATCTTTTTAGATTAAAAGTTTCTATTGCTTGGTCTACCAACATCATAGTATTATTTGAGAACTAAAATAACATACCCAGAAGTACCCACAAGTCCAATGTTCCCATGACAACCATGCGTAGCAATGTGCCCTTTACCTGAAACGCCACGCTCTTTCTGTCCACGGTAGCGATACCCGGGTACTTAGGTGTCGTTTTCACAATTTGGACAAAGGTATCGGGAACATCCACCGCCACCTCCCTTCCGAGGAGCACTGGCGTAGTGTCAAAGCCAGGAGGCAGCTTGTACGAAGCGTAGACCGCCTCCCTGATCAACACTGAATCAGTTCTCGCAGAGTACGTGACTCCCTCTCTGCAATCTATCAAAGAATCCTCGCCATTCGATATGAGGAGCTGTATTTTGTGATCGCTCAAATTGTGAGTGGTATTCGAAGCTACGGAATCTGATCTTTCAGAATTAAGGTCACCACATTTGGCTGTTTCTGAGGACCCTTTGCTTTTCTTGCTGCCGAAGCTTCCAGAACCATCGGAGCTCTGTGGGAGGGAGAGTAATTCTATTGTGCTGTTGTTTTTAAAGCTTCCAGAGCCGTCGGAACTGGGTGCAGAGATGTCGATGGTGTGAAGGACGGTGCTTTGCTTGCTGCCGAAGCTGGTGCCCGAGCCACCGGAGGACAGGAGCGGTTCGTCGTCCCTGGAGGTCCGGAGGCGTACCTGCGGGGGTCGCGGGGGTGGGTAGCGGGGAGGCGTTTTGTTCCTCGCGATGAAACTGTCCGGCACGTCCACCGCCATCTCACGGTGGGGACCTGGAAAGTGAGGTGAAGCTATTACTGTACAGAAGTAGCAAATATAAATATGGTAAGTGTGCTCCTAAAGAAAATGGACAAGACATGAATAAAGCGCCTTAAGAATTAATCTTTGAATCTTAACACTGCTTTTGTTGGATTCGGAATAATTGAAGACACCATCATAGGCACTTAGGCTAATATTCAGAGACGAGACTAAGCATAAATATCGCTTCCATTTCCTTAAATTATCCTTAGGTGTTAGGCTTACATTCAGAGAAGACTCTAAGCATAAACTTACGCTTCCGTACGTTAAATTGTTACACAAATTTGACCTAAGGAAGCGTTAATTTACGCTGAGTGAGTGTCTCGAACTAGGGGCTGTCTTTAATCTAAACTAAAGAATGATAAAATATAACCAAAACAACCACTGACCAAATCAGGATTTATTTCAGTTAAACTTATCTTTAATTTACCTATTAAAACAATGTATGTTGTGTATTTAATTAGAAATTGATATCCTATTATACGCGTTATCTGTCAGATCACATCTGTTCAAGTGTTCAGTGTCCATAGTACTTGCGCGTGAGTGACGCGCAAGCAATGACCCGTTGCGCAGCCGCACGCGATTGCCTGAGTTCTACTAATTATGTTGGAGAAAATTATAGCCTGAGATAATTCAAATATATTTTTAAATAATTAATGACGACTTCTGTGGTCTTGTGGTTCGATTCCCACAAGACAAATATGGCTAGTTAATAGAATGTATGTATTTACAAAAAAAAAATAAGTAGATTAATTGTGTTTTTAATTAGTTTGAAATAGTGACGTAAGGCCAAGGCGCTAGGTTCAATATCAAAACACTCCTTTTGTTTTAATAAATTGTGTGGACTTATGCATTTGACACTAACCTTGTGTTATGAAAAACCTTTATAGAGTCGTTTAGAGCTTTGGCTTCTAGAAATAAAGGACTGTAGTTAACAGTTCACCTCATAAACTATTCAATATCTTTGTTTACGCATGGAGGTTTAATCAAGAAGTTTTCCTTTACAGTTAAAGTAAGTGATAATGTATGTCTAACAAATCTAATTATTCTATAAAATTCAGCAAGTGCCATTTAAAGTTAATTTGAAGAACATAAACTGCGCTTCCTTAGTTTTTGTTCTATTGTTATTTGGAGGCCGTCAACCAATAAAAACTGATGAAAATAATGTGTCTAATGTTTTAGCAAAAAATAAAGAATCGCTATTCTTGGTTAGCTGGCTTTGTTTTCTATTTTATTACTAAGATCTCGTTTTGTAATATTGGTCACATTACATCGACATCGTAACAGTGAATGTGTTTTAGTTATTTAATGTACTTATTATTATATAGGTATGTACAAATATGGATTAACTTTATTTAGCGTTAATATGCAAGGAGGATGGTTACCTATAAGCTTAATTTTTAATAATCTTTGCACTATTCTTTTTACTTATCTACAAAAAATTGTCTTATTATAAAAATCATAACTAATATTAGGAAACGTATTAAATAAAGGAAGAATTCATTTGCAATCTGCTTTTACGATCCTGGTGAAAAAGAAAAACTCAATAATAAAAATTCAACTTCAAATTTGGAACGTGAATTTAAACTAACACGGCGTAGAAAATTATTCACGAAAGACACAAAAGCCGGTAATACCGCGTATCCAGGGAGTTCTGTCAAAAAATTAATGAACGTCTGAATTATTATCTGGCAGAGTAACCGAGTTCCATTGCGCACTGTTTTTTTTATAAAGTTACACTTTTTTTTTCGTTTAATCTCGCACCTTGTTGGAGCGACAAACGGAATATCAATGTATGCTAAAACTGTTGAATTTTTCAACATAAAAATGCTTTCAGTTTCAATTGAATTTACATGCATCAGTTAACGAATGTAGTATCTTTGTAACTTAATAACAAAATACACCTTTATTCCTATATTTACCGAAAGGTTAGACTAAGGTTTACTAATGAATAAGGTTTACTAATTAAAATTAAACTATTTTGATTTTATTTTGATTTTGAATGTGCAACCACATCTCGCCGGTTTATTTATGTCCCATATAACAGAGGGCAAGCCAATTGCCATTAACCGGGCACAAACCCAAACTCTAAGCTGCTACTATTTCTAAAAAACCCCAAATAACACTAAGCTCGACCTGGGAATTGAACCCAAGAGTCCAGGAGGACCTCAAGCGATCGCGCTTACGACCACTAAGCTAAAGAGGGTTTTTAAACGATGGTTTAAATGACGCCGAGGATATTTTTCAGCTTGTTACATGCTTTTAGCTTGCCTTTTTTGCTTCTGGGGTAGATGTTGGGCTGGTGGTATAAGGCAGTCAAGCATTTCCAAAAAATATATATAATATACAGTATAATATATAGAACTTAGGCTAACATTCAGAGACGATGCTCAGCGTAAAGTAAGGCTTCCGTATGTCAAATTTGTATTACTATTTGACATACGGAAGCGTAAGTTCATGCTGAGTCTCTTCTCTGAATCTCAGCCTTACACCCCAACTCAGAGACGTCACTTAACCTTAATGATGATTCATTAACAAACAGTGGCTACTATATCTTGACCTATTTTTCCATATTAGAGTTTGTTGTCAGTGTACTAAGATATACTGAGTGTCATTAGCTAATCATTCATTAAGGTTAAGTAACGTCTCTGAGTGCGGCCCTTAGAGTCTTATCTTAGAGTGCCTCGTTAGTCTAGTAGTACTAAGAGCGACTGCTACGCTGGAGGTCTTGGATTCGATTCCCAAGTCGAGTAAATTGTTGACGGTATTTTACGGCGAAATTCCCAGTAGCAGCTCGGAGCTTTGGTTTATGCCCGGTTAATGGCAATAGGCTCGCTAAACATACCGGAGAACTGTGATGTACCTACCGGTGTACCTACAGTAGCTTAATACTCCTCTGCCTACTCCTTCGAGGACTACAGGCGTGATGGTACATGTACAATGATCTTACCGGTATCAGAAGTGAGCGAGAGCATGGTGAGCATGTCTTTGTCGTCATCCGGGGGCGGTCGCTTCTCCTCCTCGGCGCCCAGGACTACTATACTGGAGCCCGAGCGTCTGCGGGGCCTGGAAAGTGACAAACAGCTAGATGAGTATCATTGTAGGTATAGATATAGGTAGAAATATATCTTCATTCTTGAACTAGCTTTTGCAAGCGACTTTGTTCCCATAGAAGTTGAATTTTCCCCCGTTTTTGCAACATTTTTAATTTATACTCAGCTCCTATTGGTCTTAGCGTGATGATATATAGCATATAGCCTTCCTCGTTAAACAGGCTGTCTAACACTGAAATATTTTTTCAAATCGGACCAGTAGTTCCTGATATTAGCGCGTTTAACCAAACAAACAAACTCATAAGCTTTATAATATTGGTATAGATGTTACCGGAAATGTATGAAATCAAGGAATTGTATACAATTCCTAGGAAATGTGTACAATTCCGATACTATTTAGGAAATGTATAAAATATTGTTTGAAAAACTATTTAATGCATAGATATCCTAGGAAATGTATAAATTTCCTCGGAATTGTATATAATTCCAATATCGTATTAGGAAATGTATAAAGTAAATGCTTTCTGTGATAAAACACGTTGTTAATAATATTTTTTTATTATAGCACTTGTTGAGACAATCGGGTAACAGTCATACCGTAAAATAATAATAATATGTTCATATTATCTTACTAATTAAAACTTCTAAAATCAACTATCTATAAAAAAAAACCTAACCTAACCTAACCTAACCGCGATCGCCGGATCAGGCGAAGCAATACCCTCCCCTCGTACCGCTGTCCCCGCGTACCCACCAATATCTTAAATGTTTTACATTTCCGATTGCTATTTAGGAAATGTATAGATATTTCACACATTTCCGTGCGATTTTAGGAATTACATACATTTCCTAGGAATTGTATACCATCATTTCATACATTTCCGTTAACATAGATAATACTTAGAAGGAGCGGCGGGTGATACCCTCACAATTTTAGTATCATTATAATTTACTGTAGCAATATTTCTCCCTGGTCTTTCTCTCTGGTCTCCTAAGAGAATGAAAGAGCTTAGGCTACAGTCCATCACGCGATGTAAATATAATTATTTTGTTTTTTTATGGAACAGGCTAATGGTTCGCTCGAGTGGCAACCGTACGATTCTAAGAATAACTTGATAAATAACTGTTGCAGTTCAGAGCATACAGTTACGCGCATATTGCCATGAAATATCTTTATCAACCACTAGCTTCCCCCCAGCGACTTCGCTCGCGTGGTTTTTGCAACATTTTTCATTACTACTCCGCTCCTATTAATCGTAGCGTGATGATATATAGCCTTTAGCCTTCCCCGATAAATGGGCTATCTAACACTGAAAGTATTTTTCAAATCGGTCCAGTAGTTTTGGAGCCAAACAAACTATCAAATCTTTCCCCTTTATCATATTAGTATAGATAATCCAACTGTCAGCATCAGATGGAACTAAGAGAAATTCCTACGGGCCTACAGAATTGAGATAAAGTAAGTCAACTCAGGTAAAACCATGACATATCGCCATAGTGACTCCATGAGACACAGCTAAAGTTTTGAAAAAAATAACATGTTCAAATAAAATTATTTTTGCGATGAATAATTCCAAGATTGACTTCAAATTTATGTACGCTCTAATATGTATAAACTATAAACTATGGGCGGGTACAAAGTAACGGTTAAGTGTGTAAATAAAATAGGGCATAACAGCGTCAAGTAAAAGGAAGCGTGTCCGGCAAGCCTGACGGCCTGACGCGGCGGCCTGACGAGAGCAACGGCGTAAAACGTCACGCATACATAACTCGCAACACTTTACGTAACGGACTGAAGTAATTATGTGGTTTTTGCTCTCGAGGAGACTACTAAAAGTCTATAAAGTAGAAGATTGTTGAGTCTGGCACCCGATAACAGCTTTTGAACACGTGTTTTGGGTTAATAATTCTCTAATGAGAATGGGGTTTGTCAGACTCTCACTGACTAAGGGCCGCACTCAGAAACGTCACTTAACCTAATGAATCATTAGCTAATGACACCCAGTATATCTTAGTACACTGACAACAAACGCGAATATGGAAAAATAGGTCAAGATATAGTAGCCACTGTTTGTTAATGATTCATTAAGGTTAAGTGACGTCTCTGAGTTGGGGTGTTGAACTGTGTTTCTCCTCACCACTATTGCGCCGGGATAACGGGAGAGTATTGATATTCGACTGCTGCCGCAAGTAGCAGATCGCTTTTGAGATCCTTATCACAGTTCAGGAGTGAGAGAATAAATCTCTCCCGTCCTGCCAATCGTTTGTGACTACTACGCCATCATAGCGGGTCTCGTGTTCAAAGCATTCGCTATCCTGAACTCTGCACTAAGAAGAGTAACTGTTCGCTTCTTCTTTTTGTGAAAGATCAATGGTAAATATTTTAAATTGTTACATTACTAAATGGTGGTCACGTTAATTGCACTATCAGCGGCGTTCTTCAAGTCTTTAATAGGTGCTCTTTTCGATTAATTAAGCAATCCACAAAATAAAATGCCAATTTTTAGGTAAAATCAAAAAGTAGGTAATCTTAATCTGAAAGTCTGATGATTATAATACTTATAAGGCAACATTAAAATGGTACCTTTAAGTACATCCTTACTTAATATTATAAATGCGAAAGTAACTCTGTCTGTCTGTCGCGCTTTCACGCCAAAATTACTGAACCGATTTAAATGAAATGTGGTACACAGATAGTCTAGAGCCTGAGAAAGGACATAGGCTACTTTTGAATGCGAAAAAAGTGCTGTAAGGTATTGAAAAAGGGGATGAAAATTATAAGAAATACCCAGGCCAGGCGGGCGAAGCCGCTGATGGAGAGTTAATATAATATAAATACACGAGAATCTATTAAGCAAATCGACACTCTTGCCTAAAAACGAGGAGACATTTCCTTTTCAATTTCCACTTCGCTATCAAACCCTTCGAGACGCAACCATCGCATAATTAGATCCCTCGGTTCAGCAGTTTCCACATTATAATAATGAAGTCAGCACATTTTGCCTGCCACCATATTGGAATCCTTTCTATCTAACAATTTAAACCCTCCATTATGAAGGCACTTAGTCCCAGATTCTTAGACCAATCAGCGTTGAGGCCAAAATATAAATAAGAATGGTTAGAAAAAAGGCAATTTTCTTCCATTATCAGAAAGGAAACAAGCCAACTGGGCACAGTTAGGGTGAGCGTCCATTTAATTTCAGAAATGGAAATTTTATTTTAAGTACAATATGAGATAGCAAAAGATACGAGTAAAATGTCAAAAAATGCTTAATTAATGGTAAAAGATGCCTCAAAATATTTTCCATAAAAAACGGTCAATTTGCTAGTACCCAACTAAGAAGACTCCCATTTTCTGGTGTTGTTGTTTTTTTTTTTTTTTTTTTTTTATTAGCCATTACTGGTGTTGTTTAAAAGAACAAAATTAGATGATAAAGTTATGTTTATTTTTTTGGCCAGTACCTAAAAGTAATCCAGGATTGCTTCAAGGAAACTCTGAAAGAAGACGGTAAAGTAAAACGTTAACTTAACCATGAATGTTGACAACAAGCTTAATGTTTCTGAGCAAACATTGTTTTCAGAAACTTAATACTCCAGTCAATCCACGCGGCCTATATTCTAGCACCGTTTGACAGCAACCCTTACCGCTGAGATGAGAATTTTGTCAAACAATGCGCATGATTATTACGGCTAATCCCGTCACTAAAGTGCTTACTTTTATCGTCAGCCCAAAGGCCGGGACTCGAGAATAAAACGCAAGACGTGTGTGGTACAAGATCCAAGAATAATGTACTAAGATGTAGGTCATAAGTTAAATATCAGTGAAATATCAAAATTCGACTCAAAGGACCACGGAATGTAGTTTACATTGCTTCAGTCTTTGATGTTCATTGGAGCCAAATCTTACCCTTTGGCTTCTTGAAGTCGAATGAAAACTGAATGTAGGTAAGGTGAGGTCACTTTATTGAAAGGCTTTTTACACTTCCAGAAGTATTACAAGTGCGAATCTTTTGCCTTGCGCCACAGCTCAGAGACGCAATAATTCCAAATTCAGTGCGGAACATAAAACAGTCTAGCATGCCAGTGCTTCTATCGACTCAGTCCGGGAATTTTTCACTAACCATTAGGCTTATATTCAGAGACGACGCTAAGCGTAAAGTTACGCTTCCGTAGGTATGTCAAATTTGTATTATAATAACGAGATCAAGACTGCTGGATTACCTCATTCAATATCTTCTAACTCTTTCTCTTCATCTATCAAGGGGCTACAGTTCTCGCCAAACTTATTGTCCGGGTTAAAGTTGGAACGAGCTAACTTCAACCCAGCCGTAAAACTCGGAGAAAGAAAAATATTAGATTACAATAAATAAAAACGAAAGCTCAAGTCGTAGGTTGTCGATGTTTTTCTCGTGCCGTGTTAGCTCGTGTCAACTTCAACCCGGACAATAAGTTTGGCGAGATGTGTACATGAACTTCACAATCGTGTGGTAGTAATAAAGATTATCCTATGTTTTTTTAGTATAACAATACACTGTCTTACTACCAGCACATAATCGGTTATATTTCACTCATCGATGCTTTTCAAATGCACCCCACAAATTCTTTAAATAAAAAGTAAAATCGAAATACGAGAAAAAAACCTGGGGGTTTAATATTACCTATTGTTGGGGACGTGGCGAAGATGATCTCGAATCCCAAGATATCATAGTGCAAAAGATATAGGTCGGTAAAACTACAACATACCCTGCCATCTTCCTAGGCAAAAGGCGACCCATAAGGATTTTCCTCACTCAAAAATGGAGTATAATATTCCGCTTCAGACTAGAGATTACAATTTGATATTTACGACTATCATAATTATATTTATAACACTTTTTAATTGGCCTTCAGGAAATCAGGACTATTGTTTGTAACAAAAGGGGCTGTAGGTCGTCCATTGTTTTATTTGTTATTGAATCGGAAAATAGGGCTGTGTTTTATTCGTTTATTTTTCGTTGAGTTATTTTTGTGGGTACTGCTGTAGTTTAGTGGGTTATCGCATTTTTTTGTTGCTGTCCTTTTCGTACTGAGTAATTTATGTATTTTTGTTTTTACTTTTATTAAATGACTTCAAACAAGAGAAGTTTTAGATATTGTGTTGTATTTTTATCATGTTACTAAATTATTTTAATGAGGTACTATTTTTAAAATATTTATCGTATTTCGATTTACGCTTTTTAATGAATTTGCATAATACGTAACGTATTATTATCTGGCGGACTGATCAAATACTAGAAATTACCTAGTAATTATGTAAATCTAATTTATGTTTCAAAATTTTCTAGCATTACATTTTGTGAATTCCGTATACATATTATGAATTCCGTAACACTCTAGATAGATATAGATAATATGATAATCGAGAAATAAAATGAAATATTCACAACAATATTTACATAAAGATAGAAGAATTTTATGTTCGATTACGTATCAGTGTATCACCGTAAGACATAACGGTCAAACTAGTGCAGTGCGGAACAATCGAATGGTTCCATTCGATTTTATATCGATTTGCGGTCGTCCGATTATTAGTGGTCAGTGTAATGAACTATTGTGTAAGAAAATGTTCCGTGTATGTAGTTTTATGACAACAATATAAAATATATTCTGTCTGTAGTTTAAAATAATAATCATTATGTTAATCATCAATCTGGTTTAAAAGTAGAAAAAAAACTACATATTCTCCTTTACGGGTTGTACTACTAACTACTGGACCGATTTGATAAATTCTTTCAGTGTTAGATAGCCCATTTATCAGGGAAGACTATATACTATCACGCTACGACTAATAGGAGCGGAGTAGCAATGGAAAATGTTATAAAAACGGGGGGGGGGGAAAAGTTATCAGGACCACGCGGGCGATGGCGGAAAGCTGTGTAATAAATCTAACCTACATCAGAACCACCGCTACAACAATACCGATCGCAAAACAACAGACGCCTCCATAGTTCTCCTGTCCCATACAT
Source organism: Acronicta psi (assembly GCA_946251955.1). Classification (NCBI taxonomy): domain Eukaryota; kingdom Metazoa; phylum Arthropoda; class Insecta; order Lepidoptera; family Noctuidae; genus Acronicta; species Acronicta psi. Next base: position 12,326,449 of record OX276481.1, read on the forward strand.
AGGAAGCGGCCTGAATAGTGCACGATAATAGGCCAGCCCGGCCGAGGAGAGGCACGAAGCCATTGTGTGGCGATGCCGACCCGTTTTGTGGACATACGTACGTAAAGCGATTATCTTATGTTCGTCTGATGGAAATTGATCGACTCAAACGTTTAAGTAGTTAATTTAATTAAGACGATTACTAGTTTCTGTGTTCTAGTGGATATGATTTGCTCGCTAAATTTAGTATGTGTTTTCGTAAGCGGCGGGTGCAAGGGTTGTCGCGTTTGATGTATAATTTGAGTCGAAATGTTCTTCCCACATTGGTGAAAAATTGGTCCTAGTTGGTCTTTGTAGTCGCAAATATCGTGCTTACCTATTTTATTCTCCAATCTAAGTACACCTCTTTAGGCTGTTACTGTTACGCGTAGACTAACCCTCATAATAATTATTTATTATATTTTTTCAACTAAGTAGCTCAGATGCTTAAAGTCCTCCAACATAATTTACTATTTACTAGCACACCCTCAAGCTATACCATTGTTATGTTTAAACAATCACTACCACATAACAACCAACTAACTATCAGTTTCTATATCAATATTGCTTGAAAGCCTTCGTCACAGTGTGTTCTTACACCGGCGTAATGTGCGATAGTGGCGACACTGACATGTCCGGCGGCGTTAAAGGAAATACAAACATGTTTCACGACTATTGTTGACGATATACCTAGAGATGGTCTTCTCTTAGATTTTACCAACAGAATCTGTATTTTTTTTTTTGTGAATTAATTAATACATTAATTTATTAAAGCAATGTAAGAATTTAAAGAATGCGTGATAATTTATTTTATCATCCAAATATGCAAAGTAAATTAACTTATTAAATTGATAATCAACTTTCCAGTTTACAAAAAGTACTTTAAGGTTGTAAATGTGGTATAGTTTTAGTCGTTAATACACCTAATTAGAGACTATGATTCTCTAAGTTTGTTTTATAGTTAGGAAATGCCGGTGCCATCTAGGTTAAAAATATAATTTAAAAATTGACTATAAAAAGCTGTGATAGCCTAGGGGTATGACCACTGGACTGCCAAGTCAAAGGTTTCGAGTTCGAATCCAAGGCACGCATCTCGGAATTTTCGAAAGCATGTGCGTAATTATCACTCGCTTTAACGATCAAGGAAAACATCGTGAGGGAATCTGCATGCCTGAGAGATTTTCTCGACGGCATGTGAAGTCTGCCAACCCGCAGTAGCGTGGTGGACTAGAGCCTAATCTCTCTCATACAGAGAGGAGACCCGTGCCCAGCAGTGGGACAGTATATAGGTTGAATATAATAATTAAAAGTCTCATTGAAAAGCAATTGCACAAATAAATATCATTTCATTTCATTTACTGTCGCTGTGAACCCATTATGTGAAAGACCTAACATTTCTTAACACATACTATACAATACATCACGACTATACTCATTGTACATCCACGTTTCACAAATATGTTTAGGTCCCATGTGATAGGGGGCGAACCGAAAACGAATCAGTGGACAGAGTGCAGGATTAGAGGAAGATCCTTCTAGCTTGGCCAACCTCTAAATACTTGAATTGATGATACTATTGATCATGCGCCTACGACACGACTACGTCACGCAGCTAACAATGGCTATTGTGCTAGTGGTCGTGTGTACACGTGTTGACATTCTGTACTAATATGTAACGTAGGCGATGTCGTCTGTGTATTGTGTTGTTAACGGTCACTCCTGAATCGATTGTCTTGAATTCTGCATCGAGATGCGCATGCGATTTAGCTATGAAGTTTGGGAAGTATTGCTGAATGAATTTTGGTTTTGGAAAGGTATGGATGTAGCTTCATCGATAGGGGAGATCTCTGTTTAAAAAATATTGTCTGATAAGCTTTTTTGGGTAGTAGATTATCATGTTTTAATCGAGCTAATATCGATACGTTAGTAGGCAGAATAAAAAGAATACGAGTACTGGGACCTTAATTTAATATATATAGGTACTGGTAAACTGTGTCCCCAGTAATGCAGTATTTATACGGTTTAAGATTCTTTATTTTCTCATAAGAATAAAATATTCACTTACATGAGAAACACATAATTATTACACTTAAGTATCAACGCACGCAGGTAAACACGAACAAAACACGACTAATACACACAATCATACAATTTCTTTTCACCATCATTAGTTACACCATTTCTGTAAGTAGTCTTATCTGTATTTACTTTTAAATTAACGCGAAGAGCATCGAAAACAAGACAGTAAGTCATAATTCGTTTTTTCGCACTCAAAATGTTTAGGTCCCATGATATAAGCGAGCCTAAATCGTGCAATTGGGAACTATCCTATTTATAACTTTACTAGCTTTCCGCCAGCGGCTTCGCCCGCTATTCCACGGGAACCATACATTTAACCGGGATAAAAAGTAGCCTATGTGCTATTCCAGACTATAATCTATCTCTGTGCCAAATTTCATCCAGATCCGTTCAGTAGTTTTTGCGTGAAAGAGTAACAAACATCCATCCATCCATCCTCACAAACTTTCACATTTATAATATTAGTAGGATTTACCCATTAAATAGTAAATAAAATTATTACTGGAACACAAGTGTATATTAAAACCGACTTATAATTAAAAGAAGATTAAAATAAAATAGCAATACCTCAACTATTATTAGACAATTTATAAATACAGAAGCAAGTGATACGGATACGTGCCTGGAATAGTTTGCGGGTGAGTTGTGACCTTTATTACGTAAGCAATAAGGGGTAAAGTTATTGGAAAACTGCTCTAGAAACAATGTTCGCTTAACACAGTTTTTCTCTTAGGAAAGCTTTGGAATTTTAAATTATAGTTTTTGTTATATTTTTACTTGGAATATAATTACGCTTCGTCCTATAACTACTAAAAGAAGGTGGTTGTATTGATCCCCGACGCGTCGTTCACGAGTATGCAGCGATTTTAATGACTGATTGGAAAACAGTGTATTCTGATCGAATCATTCACTGTTTCTTCACGCTGAACATTACTATATTTAGGTACTTATATTACACATGAATACAATAAAGAATTTTAATTAGAATTATACTATACTTTAATTAGAATTATACTATAGCTTTCAGCCAGTGGCTTCGCCCGCGTGGTCTTATAATTTTTTCCCCGTTTTTGCGTCATTTTTCATTGATGCTCCTAGGCTATAAATAGCCTTTCCCGATAAATGGGCTATCTAACACTGAAAGAATTTTTCAAATCGGTCCAGTAGTTTCGGAGCCTATTCAATACAAACAATCAATTTCCTCTTTATAATATTAGAATAGAAATATAGATATAGATGTTGGGATTTATTCATTTTAAGTTAGTTTGTTTAGTTTCCTTGGCCAGAAAACCGACAAATTTATTAAACCATGGGCCAATATTTTCAAACTAGTCGTATATTATACTCCTAAAACTTATAATTATTTGGCTTTCAATCTATCAAACAGATACCCAAACCGACAACCAAAAAGAATCTAGTTTAATTCCATTTACATCAATGACAATATAGAATGAACTAACTAAAGAATGAACACATTTGATTGACATGTGAATGTGTGAGCTATTTTGATGAGTAACGATCTGTTCCGAAATTGGAACATGGGCTTGAACTGCGATTTCGGCTAATGACTATACTATTGCATATTATTGTCGCATTGAGTACATGAATAAACGCCCGTCGCAGTAAAAAAGAATTGTCAGAGGAGTCTGTAATACCTCGACCGTTTTAATAATAACTGTAGCTGTTGGTTTTATTTGCAAAAAAACATAGTATGTACCAAAAACCCAATGTGATCCAATTCTATTGACAAACTAAAACTTCTTTCTTTTCCAGTCGGTTAGAAACGTACTGTCCATGTGTTATTTCCATCCCTAAGTACAATAAATCTATACTAATAAGAGGAAATATTTTATTGTTTGTTTGTATTGAATAGACTCCGAAACTGCTGGACCCATTCGAACAATTTTTTCAGTTTCCCCTTCATTAAAAAAATAAAAAAATAAAAAAAATAACTTGTAATCTTAGCATGAAAAATGCTTAAAAAATACAAAAAGATAATTTTTTCAGTGTTAGATAGCCCATTTATCGGGGAAGGCTATAGGCTATATACCACCACGCTACAACTAAAAGGAGCGGAGTAGCAATTAAAAACGTTGCAAAAACGGGGAAAAAAAGTTATCAAGACCACGCGGGCGAAGCCGCTGGCGGAAAGCTAGTTCTTTTTAAGCGTAAAAATCACAAAGTCCTGTAAGAATAGACAACGAGAAAAAAATATCTAATAAAAAGCCGCTCTAGTATGAGTGTACTTATACCTCAATGGTCATTATCTGCGGGCATCATTCAACTCACGTTCGGCGCACGCCCATCTCTGTTAGACTGGTATATTAAAACGCCCACAAGCATTGTATAACCAACTTTGCAATACCAATATAACAATATTATTTTGTGAGATTATTTCTATTATTCGTGCTTAGATTGGTATTGATTATAAACGAAATCATCTAAATCTAGCTTCCACTCTTCAATCTCTACTATTTTTATTTTAAAAAAATCCATTCGAATTGAGAACCTCCTCCTTTTTTTTAAAGTCGGTTGAAAACTAGCCTTTGCTCGCGACTTCGTTCCCGTAGAAGTTGAATTTTTCCTCAGTTTTTTGCAACATTTTTCATTGATACTCAGCTCCTATTGGTCGTAGCGTGATGATATATAGCCTATAGCCTTCCTCGTTAAACAGGCTATCTAACACTGAAATAATTTTTCATTGATACTCAGCTCCTATTGGTCGTAGCGTGATGGTATATAGCCTATAGCCTTCCTCGTTAAACAGGCTATCTAACACTGAAATATTTTTTCATTGATACTCAGCTCCTATTGGTCGTAGCGTGATGGTATATAGCCTATAGCCTTCCTCGTTAAACAGGCTATCTAACACTGAAAGAATTTTTCAAATTGGACCAGTTGTTCCTGAGATTAGTGCGTTCAACCAACCAAACAAACTTAAGCTTTATAATATTAGTATAGATAACAATATTTGTGTCAAACATATTTGTTTTATAATAACTACGTTTTTCAAGCATACAACTGGCACTATTTACAACTTCGATAATAGTTATAAAATCTTAGAGAAGTTTGAAAATGTTCAGTCGTACAACACATAAATCATCAATACCATCAACAAGCCATTAACTGTCCCACTGCTGGGCACGGAACTCCTCTCAGCATGTGAGGGTACGTAGCATTGCATCGTCACAATTGCACGTAGCTACCGTACTAGCCCATAGCTAGCTAGATCCTACTAATATTATAAATATGAAAGTTTTGTTTTATAAATATGGATGTTTGTTACTCTTTCACGCAAAAACTACTTAACGGATCTGGATGAAATTTGTCACAGAGATAGATTATAGTCTGGAATGGCATATAGACTACTTTTTATCCCGGTAAAATGTATGGTTCCCGTGGGATAGCGGGCGAAGCCGCTGGCGGAAAGCTAGTCGTACATAAATAAACAAATAATATGCCAATGCAGCGATATCTATCGCGCTACATAAGAACTTCTACAAAGCTAAAATCCTGAATCGCGCAAGTGACGTTTACCGTGCAACTTGCATATAGGAATACAACCGCCCGACATCAACCGTCGGGCAGTGGCCCACCATTCATAACACCCTCCAGCCAGGCTAACATGCCACGACAAAATTTTGTCTACTCTTTTGTCTCGCTCTTTCTCTTGCGAAAACGAGACAAAACCGCGACATAAGCGTCGACAAAATTCCTCCCTTTGGATGGAGGGACATCACACCTCGTCCCTCCACAACAACAATTATATACGAACAACGAATACTTTTTATACTTGTACCTACGCCCTAAAAATGCTAAAATACCATAAAGGTAATCAACAAAATTATTGTAACCGAAACTTGTATTCCATATGATTCGTAGCACGTAGCACGCAACGTAGCACAGATTTCGTAGCATCATACGCTGGGTACTCACTTAGCAGTGTAGCATGTAATGTATCAGATACGGTATCAAGTGAGTACGTAGCTGCGAGCCCGCTGCGAGCCGCTCGCGCGTGGAGCGCTGTAAGCTCGCAGTGACCCGCCGAGTGGCGGTATCACTGCGAACACAAAGGCGTCTTCGGCAGCTCGTAGCTAGATACGCCGGACCGTGGACGAGCCGTACCCGGGTGAATTGCGCAAGCACAAAAAATACACGGCAAACCTGAGAACGGTAGTGCAATGTGCTGATTTTTAATTTTAAAAATTTTTCCTCAATAACTTAAGTACTCCTCTACCTTGACAAAAAAAATCATTGATTTCTACCCTTTAATATACCAAAAAAAATATTTATAAAGTGTTATTTTATCATCACGGTGGCCTGTCCTGAACCCAATTCCGTTCATAAAATACCTTCCCCTGCAAATACATTCTTAATATGGATTTGAATCGATTTTGATATCATTAAATTATTATATATTCGATCAAATAAAACTATTTTTGTTTGTTTATCTTCTTTCTCATGGATTTGACAGGCAGTTAACTTTTGTCTGGAAAAAAGTTATCATTTCAGAGGACAGTAAGTTTTAGTAGAATAGCCACGTCAACATTGCGTTGTTACGCCCCTCTCACCTTTCCTCACTTCGGATCATTCCGGCTCTAGCTCTCGGCGCGAACGCACTGGTCCTAACGTCTTGCCGTTTCCCGCAAAAAAAGTAATTTTATCATTTCAGTAATAAGGGGACAAAAATAGTTTCATTTCGGTGGCTGTTATAACTCGTGCTAGATCCATGTAATTTGTTTCAAAATTGAGTATTAAATTTGCTGTATGTACTGTTTTGTTTGAGTAGTGTTCATATTTTTTTAATAATTTTATTTCGGAGTTAAATGTTGAACTAACCTGTATTTTATCATCTCAGTGTTATCATTTCAGTGGATTCGGTGGACTGTTATACCAATCACAGTCCACCGGAATGAAATGTACCTCCGAAATGATAAATCCATAAAGTTTTAGAGATCCTTATGTCAAATACAAAGTCATCGTTTTGTAATGTAGGTACTTTTATCTAGAGTGTAGATTAGATTATTCGGGTGTATTTGTGTTTAAATATATAAAATATATACATATATCTATCTAGTTAGTACATGTATATATTTTAGATACACATTTGTTCGGCTCAACGATGATGTGATGAGTGTGTAAGTCACCAGTGTAGATTATTATATCTACTAATTGTCAACAAAATAATTACTTCGAGGGTGTACCTTCATTATAAGTCACTTACCTTTATAATATTTGATATAAATACAAAATTTCTAAATTGTAAAAGATTCATTTGTTAGAAATCTATAATTTTATTTGATATAATGATCAGTTAATATAATAAACAGTTGATATAATTTTATATTCAATAATTTTTAAAAACATAACATACATTGTATATAAAATCATTTGTTATTATACTATTCAAAAGACATAAAATATATTTAGTATAATATGATAAAATTTGTGAAAATCAAACCTAACAAAGTACGGAACCCTGGCTGCCCGGCACGGTTGTTCTTAACTGTATCATTTCGGTGGATTTATTTCATTCCGGTGCACAGTCTATCATTTCGGTGGTGATTTATATCATTACGGTAGACACTTTTCATTTCAGTGGACTCTTAAAAATTCATCCTTAAATATTTATGTAAGTTTTGATGATATTTAATGTCCACTCACGCACAATGTTACAAAATAGGCTAAAGTTTTATTTGTCACTGAAAATATGTAGATAACATTGAAATAAAAAAATCCCACCGAAATGACACATAAAAATCTCTTGTTGAAATTCACCCACCCACTTGCAGGTTGATACAGTATCTGATACGTTACATGCAGCACTGCTAAGTGAGTACCCAGCTGTAGCAGTTGCACGTAGTTAGCATAGATGGTAGCATGCAACGTAACATTCTTTGTAACATGTATAGACTGTCAAAGTAACTGTGCCCTTATGAACGTGGCCTTTCCGAATCCTAGCAGAGGAAAAATTGTTCATCATCAACCGATTTATTGTCCCACTGCTGGGCACAAGTCTCCTCTTAGAATGGGAGTGGTCAGGTTATAAAATAAAGTCTAACTTTTAGCGATATGACCACCCATTGCTATTGCTAATGCTTCTATCTATACTTCTAAAAATATTGGATTAGAATGATTTAAAACGACAGCCTACGACTTGGGCTTTGGTTTTTATTTATTACAATCTAATGTTTTTCTTTCTCTAATTTTTACGGCCGGGTTTAAGTTAGCTCGTGCCAACTTCAACCCGGACAATAAGTTTGGCGAGAACTGTATGTTGGGAACTATTTACTGACTGGACTGTATTGTTTTAATGTGCCTACATTGTTTAATTTCGTATCGGGCGTGTTTTTTTGTGCCGTTTTTTTCTGCGGTTGGCAACATCCTGTTCGTAATGAGTTTCATTATCATTGTCGGATTGTTGTGATGATTTTTCAGTTTATTTATTTATTGATTGCTAACAGATAGCTGTGAAATTGTGCGAACTTCTGCGCCAGGTGATATTTATTGATTGCTAACAGATAATTGTGAGATTGTTCGATTTACTTCTGCGCCAAGTGCATAATTAGGTACACCTATAGTCCGTTTTTTAATCTCAGAGACTAGATTGACACATGCAACTGTCAAAATTACAAATAATGATACAGCTTTTTTGTGTAGTGTTGTACCTACGATACCGGTTTATTGAATCGTAACTTTTAGACGATTAGCTTAAAAGTTTTTTTATTCCAAATCGTATCATTAAAACCCAAATTAATTAAAATTGTCAGAATGCACAATAAAGTCTACGAAAGTTAAGTCGTCATAGAGTTTTTAAGTACCAAGTGACGTAAAATTACCAACCAAAAAAAAACTAATACAGAACTAATAAATTTAGTCTTATGTCTATATATCTCCAACGAGGTAAAAAAGTATTAGAAAACTATATTAATCGATGTAAAAGATTATGTTGATTTCACTGTCTTTATTAAGTCCTTAAAAACTTTACCTAATCCGACCCATGATTATTACGTTTTAAATAAGACATACTATTTTTTTCAGGATAACTCCATATAAAAAAACCGACACTTTAATTTATTAACGATAATTTTCGATAGAGGCACATCTCAACACGTCTCACAAATGGTATCCCAAGTAATGTCACTTTAGTCTCTGAGAGACTATAAACATACCGGCGAACTGTGCGTGTACATCAGTACACCTCTGCCTAACCCTTTGGGGAATACAGGCGTGATGATGTGACACCTAGTTTGATCCATAATTCGTTCCCCTATGGATACACGTAGACGAAAAATGGATAAGTAATAATAATAATAAATATCTTGAGACATTTTACACAGCACCATCTAGTCCCAAACTAAGCAGAGCTTGTATTATGGGTACTAGACAATGGATATAATACTTATATACTTTTTTTTGTAAATACATACTTATAATACATAGGAAACACTCAGACAAACACAAACATTTATATTCATATTCATCATCACATAAAGATTTGTGTCTTGTGGGAATCGAACCCACGACCTCGTGATCAGCAGTCCGTTACTCGAACCACTAGACCACAAACGTCGTCAAGTGAATAGAAACTAAGTATTATGGGGATCCATATTGTATATCCGTTTCCGAGGACGTGATTACAAACAATTACACATAGGTATACTATCTATACACAAAAACTGCTGACAATTATAGGATAATAGCACCTACAGTTAGAGGTACACCTCTAACTGTAGGTGCACATTTACACGAACTGGTGAACGATTTAACTACCCGCATGGGTATTGTTCAGCTTTCACTAGCTTTTGAATAGTTCCTAATAACCAGTTTACGAAAATTGACACAGAAAAACTATACCTAGTAAGTAGTGTTTAATCGTTTCGTTTGTTGACAAAAAAGGAGAGAATATTATTATTTCCTATATTCATTTATAAATACACCTTCAATTACTTCAATATATTTTTATAAAAAAACAGAAAAGATGAAAACATTAAAAAAATATTAGGTATAAAATAGTCTTATATTTACTCTGTTCCCGATACCGGGCGGGCTACTATTTTTTTATTTTTAAATGGTTTTATATTATCTGTTTTTTATAAACATATTTAAAAATGCAAATACTATGTACATAGATAATAAAAAAAGGAAATAGTCTTATATTATTATTATTGTTTCAGTTTTGTTTAAAAACATTACATAGACTTAAAACAATCATAATACCTAACTAGCTGTGTCATATATTATATATTTCCTAATTGGGAATTTCCCTGGATCCTTCATAGCGGATCGTACTACGTAAATAGTGGGCGGTACAAATTTATATATAGGTAAGTACAGTTCGCGCCAAACTTATTGTCCGGGTTGAAGTTGGCGTTAGCTAACTTTAACCCGGCCGTAAAAATCGGAGAAAGAAAAAGATTAGATTGTAATAAATAAAAACGAAAGCTCAAGTCGTAATCTGTCGTTATAAATTATTCTAATCCAATATTTTTCTTTCTCCGATTTTTACGGCTGGGTTAAAGTTAGCTAGCGCCAACTTCAACCAGGACAATAAGTTTGGCGCGAACTGTATGTGTGTATTTCGCTGTTAAGTAGGTACAAAGATAACAAAAAACAATGAAATCGGATGTCGATGTGGTTTTCCGATTCATTTATGAGTATGTGAATACAAGTCTTTGAATTCATTTATAGAATATTGGCAACTAACTATACTTATATTTTATTTATTTAATACTTTATGCACAACCGATATTTGGTAACATAACATGATAACAATAAGTAGGTTATTATGCCTTCTCCCGTGGTGCCTAACCTACGTGTTAACGTATAGTGAAAGAAAGAAAAAAAAGCAAGTTTTATTTTTATTTTAATGAATACTAGTGTACATAAAAGTATAAATAAATAAATACTTAGGTGCGCCTTTTAAATATTTTAATACAAACCAAGATATTGTAAATAAAATAAAATATGGTGTTAAATAACGTGTTCTGCCATCTGTGTATTTTTTTAATCTCTATACTTACTAATATTATAAACTCGAAAGTAACTCTGTCTTTCTGTCTCGGTTTCACGCCAAAACCACTAAACCGATTTAAATAAAATTAGGTACACAGATAGTCTAGAGCCTGAAAAAGGACATAGGCTACTTTTTAACGCGTAAAAAGGGCTGTAAGGGGTTGAAATAGGGGATGAAAGTTATGAGAAATAACCCAAACCACGCCGGCGAAGCCACTGGCGGAAAGTTAGTAACATAAAAACTTACTGTAAAGACAAAAGATTTTATTTACGTTCAAATATCAATTTAAAAATAATATTAAATGAAACAGGGTCGGTTTTTTGTGCTTTTACCTACTGAGTCAGTTACCTACTTTTTTTAAATCTTGACACACTTTTTTATATTACGCTACTATCGAGGACCAACTTTTAATAATAATAATAATATTTATTTCAGACTTAAAGTCCATAGAATTGGTAATACATGGAGATTGTTAGTAACTACAGTTGTTAGTATCACACACAATAATGCAACAAAAGGTGTTAGTAGTTTGTCAGTAAAACAAGACGAATATACAACAATTGCCTACTTACATCATTTATCTAGTTATTTTTAATTAAGGAAGAAATAAATCTGCTGGCGGGCAGGGGGGCTAGACAAGTTGCATTTTGACATTCGAATCGACAAACAAAATGTATGGAAATGACACAAGCTTTCGACAAATCGGGCTGTCACTAATGTCATTTCCATACATTTTGTTTGTCGATTCGATTGTCAAAATGCAACTTGTTTAGCCCCCCAGGATTTTTTCCCTAATTAAAAATATTATAATATTATAATAATGAGTTAGATAGAGAGGTATTATTTTATCTGTGATATCCATATCACATACTATATTACTGCGTAAGGTCTGGGCGGACCGCATGTCACAATGGGACCCCCGAACTTGATCTCAAAATGGTCTTCTCTAAACCGAAGTGAACTAGTCCGCAATCGGTTAAAAAACAAACGCCATGCGATATTAACAAAGATGGCGCTCTGTGTATGGTGAACGCGTCTGTCAAATTTTCGGACGACCCTATCTGAGTATACAAGGTGAAAGGGACATCGACGCACATCCGAATACCATGAGTTCAGTACATGATTCTGGACCCCCCTGCATTGAAATTTTCCGTAACTTTTTTCATAAATTTTTCCATTTTTTCTGCAGTTTTTTTTTACTTGAACGTGTAAAAAAGCATTATTTCTATGTACCCAAATTGGATTTATAATTAAAAATTCATTATTTCATTTATTTCGGATCGCGCGTGCAATAACATTCACCGCGGAGCGTTATAATCGCGTTTTTAGCAATACACTCTGCGCTCAAAAATTTCAATATCTGTAATAATCGATCATTTTCTACATGCATGACCTAGGTCATTTTACTTTTGAACTTCAGCGAAACCTTGTCACGACGTTTTTGCGTCGATGTCCCTTCCACCTTGTATAAATCAATGGTGGTATCACCAGCTCTATGAAGTTATTAAAATTATAAAGAATAAGGCATATTTTACCGTGGCAAATCTACTAAAAGACCACACACATTTCAATTTCTATCCGGCTCTGTTTCTAGTAGTCTGTAATTCCACGTCCATATGGGATTCCGTTCGATTTCTAACTATTCAAAAAACGAACATCAAACGACATCCATACAACATAAAGCCAACTCATTCACTACACAATTAACTTGTTTCTGTATCCGATATAATGACAGGTATTGGGCCAAAACACGGTCGTACAAGTAACACAGGAAATGGACGGACGAGCGACTCGTCCGCACCTCTGTGCGAAAGAGACAGAGGACGACGTCTCTGTCACAAATTATCAGCTGTTCGCTGCTATAGCACCTGTTTAATGGCCTTCAATTTGGAAATAATATTCTGGGACATTTTACACAGCACCATCTAGTCCCAAACTAAGCAGAGCTTGTATGGGTACTAGACAGTGGATATAATACTTGTTTTTGTAAATACATGCTTTATTAAAGTATATAAAAAAGACCGAGACAAACACAGGTTCATCACATAAATATTGTATCCTGTGGAATCGAACCCACGACCTCTTGATCAGCAGTCCGGTACTCGAACCACTAGACCACAGAAGTCGTCACCAGTCGACCTCAGGAATGTAAAAAAACTATTAAAACTTGTATAATTATTATTACACACATATATTTTTAATAACTAGCTTTTTAACGATTTTTTTTAATAACTAGGTAAACTACTGGGACACCTTTATTTTTATAAATACGGGCTGCTTTTGCATTACATTTCGGAAATCAATAAAAAGTTTGAGGGGATATTCTAAAAGATACCGAATTACCGACTACAACAGTGACACAGCCTAGCAAAGCAGATAATATAAGGAAACTATTTTTTTTTTATACCACTAAGGTGGCAAACAAGCATACGGCGCGCCTGATGGTAAGCGGTTACCGTAGCCTATGGATGCTTGCAACACCAGGGGTATCACTCGCGCGTTGCCGACCCGAAAAACCTCATAGAGGTTTATGGAGGATTCACTGCGCCGACAGTTTGAGGGAATTACTGCCAGCGCAGCGCATCCTTAGAAGGAGCTCTGGCGACCTTACTTACTGCAGGAACACAACACACAATAAAGTGTGTTATTTGGCTGCAGTTTTCTGTAAGGTGGAGGTACTTCTCCAGATGGGCTGCTCCAGATTTGAGCCATAAATGGCTATGCCCTACCTCTCTTATTTAGAGTGTAGCAACACAAGAAACTAATAGTATTGTGGATATCGTAAGTGGCAACATCACATCACATAAAACCTGTTCATATGAGTCACTCGTGGTTAGACTTTTATATCCTAATTATGTCAATTAGATTAGCAAACTCATAATTGGATGCGAAATTCTTATGCGAAGCCAAACAATCTATACAACAGTGGTAACTTTCTAACTTTTTTGTCTATGGAAACGGAGACGAAGAGAACGATATGTTTAAATTTAGAATGATTGAGCATCATTCCAATTAACAACTTTAAATTCAAACCTTTCTTCATCAAATTTAGGAGAAACCGCAAAGAATTCACAAAACAACACTTTTCGAAACATTGAAGCAACTGTTTATCAACACTCATTAATCACAATAAAAACACTGGCACATGATAAAAATACAACACACACACACTCAATTAAGACAACACTGAATAAATCTGTTCCACTTTTAAAATTTAAACTAAAATGGGCGTTACGTAAAACATTTTACGATAAAACGAAAATTCAAATTAGGGACGGGCGTACGTCAGGTAGGTACCGCGGTGACTAATTGCCAGAGCACAGATAACACGCTGATAAACAAAACGCGCCAATAGGTGGGTGTCTATGGCGTTACGTCACGCGCTAATGTAATTTTGCCGGGATTTGTACGGTTACATGTTGTATTGTTCACTCTATTGATTTTTGTTCAGTCTATTTGTTTTCAATTGGAGTTGTGTTGTTTGCAATTGAAGTATTGTTATTACGCATAAAATGTGTGTTAACATTTGAATGCCCAATTTCAACCAATAGTGAGTTGACAAACATCTTTTGACTAAACACATAGGGGAAATCTACGTACAATAACAGATTATATCAGTACACTTGTGCCTATGCCTAACCCTTAAGCTATTGGAGGCGTTATGGTAAAAATTTTCATACTTACAATAATTTTATGTGTAAGAGATACTTCTATACCGTCAGTGATAATTATGAACGAACTGCACGATTAGAGGAACAACGTTAGAAGTAAAAGTTTGTCATAAATAAGTGTTAACTTTGTCTAAAATACAGCTTAGTACACAATAACACAGTGAAGACTATTCCTGAACTAATTTAACCTGGTGGCTCAATGAAATCCAAACCATTCAAAGCATGAACCATTTATGGATCCGCTCCCCCCTGGATCCCCCATCCATCAATTGTTTCCTGACGGATTGAACTCTACCCGAGTGTAGGAGTTGATCTTGGCGGTTACTAGTGGGGACGCCAAACGTACCATCAATTCTTAGTAGCAGATCAGAAACTAGAAATAAACTAGAAATAACATTGAAGTCAGGAGACCTCGGTCGATCTCCAACACGCTGGATTGACCTCATCACCAAAGCGACGCAATCACCGCAGTGCAGTGTGCTAACAATGCTGGAAGTCGCTAGAATTGGAGGAACATTGCACGACGTGCAGCCTTTGAAGCTAGTGATGATGCCGGGACGCAACCCCGGAGGGCTAGTTCAAGTTGCATTTTGACATTCGACAAACAAAATGTATGTACATGACATTAGTGACAGCCCGATTTGTCGAAAGCTTGTGTCATTTCCATACATTTTGTTTGTCGATTCTAATGTCAAAATGCAACTTGTCTGGCCCCCTATCCATTGCCAGCCACTAGAACTGTCATTTAAAAGAGTAACCATGGAGTTTCTGGCCTGTTCTTCTCCATAGGAAACTACTAATTTGGAACCGGGTACGTAGACTCGACATTCCATAAACTATTATTTTTTTATTGCCTACAGTGGCAGACGAACAGGCGGCCCACCTGATAGTTAAACTACCGCCCCATGGACATGCCATGGATAAAACATACTGTCGAACTGTTGGTGTACACAGCTCTGCTTAATTTTGCGGGTAAACCACGCGTGATGGTATGCCGCTTTATGAATAAAGATTCCATTATGCAAACAAAAATAGATATTGCGGCAAGTTCAAGATCCCGCCAATGTTGGAATCGCGCAGTGAATTTGTAATGGCAGCATGCTTTCCACTTTCCACTGGCACTTGAAGCGTGAGCCGCAATTACATGCCAAGTGCTGGTAATAAGACACGCCTATTATAACTTCGCGGGTCAAACTTATAGTTTCTTTCTTTCTTGTAATGTGACAAGTATATGAGCTGCTTGATTGTAAGTAGCAACCTATAGACAACAACAACTCTACCGAGTCGTAACAACTTCAAAACCTTAGCAATGATATCAATGTTAGTTGATGTAAAGTGGACATCGGGGTGGATTAGAACTTGATTCCTTTGGTTTGCTAGTTTTGGTACAGCGTACGCTTTAGACTACGCTACTGAGGTCACTGCCACCGATACCTAATCTTTTAACAAAGATATTGCACTTTTGCCAAATGCCTCGTTGGTATCATCCCAAGGGCGACTGCTACGCTAGAGGTCCTAAGTTCGGTAAAGGTTCTTCTGTGAAATTCCCAGTAGCAGATCGGAGTTGGGATTTGAGTTAATGGCAATAGATCCGCCCCCTATTACATGGAACCTAAACGTACCGGTGAACTGTGGGTGTACATTCTGCTTAACCCTTCGGTGAATACAGGCGTAATGATACTCGTATTATATTTATTTCGTCGTCTTGATCTCGTCCTCTACGATACAATAATGAGTCTTCGATTAATTCGCCATTCATCTACTGAGAATTACTCCATAGTCAAGCGTATTACCTGTCAGATAATTACGCCGATAATTACGATAATCGTTAATAATCGCCCACTTAATAGACCCTATTGTTTCAGATAATTGGCGTCTGCAAATAGCCACAGACTTGTGGTTGCATTGTGGGTTTATCTGACGGAGTTGGGGTCCGTTATGAATTGAAATTTAATTAAGAACTAATAGCCGATATTTTGATTAAAATGTTGTAGTATTAATCGTCAATTGCTGATGCCAATAATATCTACACAGGGTACCTAATTATAATTACTTTTCAAGTTTAATGAAGGGTGCTTAATACTTTGTCCATTTCCAAAATGGACTGCTAACCTAACTGGTTCGTACTTTACTGAACATTTGATTCAAAAGTTTAAACATTGAAAAATATTAATTGTAATTAATCTATTTATATAGATACTACAGACTAACATTTCTGTACTTAGTTTGAGTTTCTTGTTTCGTTCTCATAGTTTGAGTCAACTACCTTTCTCTATGGTCGGGGAGCTCAGAATCATTCCAGAGTATCATTATTTAAATATCAACATTGATAATTGGATCGAATCGAAGAATAATCCTCAAATTCGTAATCTAACAATTCAATGACGGGCTAGCATCAATTTGAAACCAATTTTTCACCCACATCCACCGCTTTTGAGGCAATAGAGTTCAATAGGATCGTCATTTGGCACACCTCGGGGCACAACGAAGCGCGTCGCGTGGGAAGCATGCGGTGTATGAGACACGCCATTGTATGAAAATGCACTGCACTACTGAATAGGCCATGGTTCGACCGGGTTTTGAGAAACAGCTGACGTTAAAACCTATATACTCCTTGTCTATACCAAACAATAATTGAAATAAAACTACTTTTTACGGATTTTATCGCGTTATATTAATATTATTTTAATCCCGACGATTCAGACCCTTTACAGCGTCCATGGTCACGGGTGACTAAGGTGGTAGGCGTCTTGACGTTTCAATTACTAACAGCTACCCTACATTTTTGTTAATTGTTGGCAATCCGATTTACGCAGAACGAGCGTAAACGTAAATTATTAATTGAAAAAAGAGGTAATAAAACAAATAAGTCAGTAAGTAATAATGGTATTGATGTCTACAGCAGTTTTTTTTTAATATTTGCTGTGCTTACCAAACATGGAGAAGAAACTGTAGTAGGTAGCAGACATAGAAATGTAATGTCTTGGAAAATATGTCGACTGTTTGATTGTTCTTGATTCCAGTGTATTGTGAATATTCAATGGCATTAATAACATTGGTCTTAATGAGAATGTTCTTGGAACTGAACTTAGATGTCAACCAATGTTTGAAGAAATAAAGAAAATATTGCGTTGAATAGACGCGCTTGTAAAAGTTGCAGACAAGTAAATATTGAACTATTGCAAAAGTGTGCGTCACATCACGTCACGATTAATTTAGGTGACATTGGTACTTAATAGTGTTATAGACACGACCTAGTTGTTCTTATTAAAAAAATGGTCTAAGTTAAACCCAGACTAAAACTATATCCATCACTTTCTAACGTAGTATGACGAAAAGGGATGGGCTATTTTAAAACCGGAGTTTTTATATAACATCTTTTTGTAATAACAGGGATAAAGTTCCCTTTAAATTAGTTGGAAGATAATTTCATACACAATTATGTTCCATCCCTTAATTTATCCAACAGTTAGCCACTATCCAGTGGTAGTGAAAACAGGCTCTAAAACATACAAATTATTCAACAGAATGCGATCAAAAGTGTTAACTATTAATTTGTCCATCGTCTTGAGTTACCAAGAGGTGATAAATACATAGATAAAATGCCTTTTACGCTGTTTAAGCATGAATGTATCGGCATTAGTAAGATTAAAAACGTTATTTATGTACCTACCTGTTTATAAAGCAGGTTTTGGGGTGGCAAGTAGGGAAGAAGGGTCGCCGCATCATAGCTGGTAGCCACCTGACGCGCGCCGCATAACAATATACAAACGTATACAGGTCTAAATGTCCATTATAAGTCGACCTCTAAAGCACGGAAATCATATACAATACGAGGTCCTTATATACTGGTAATATAAACCTCGATGTAAGGCTTGCCTACAGGCGCACACGCTGTTTTATTTACGTTAATAGTTTGGATGTTTTTGGAGAATCAGAATTTTACGACGGTAGTAAAGTGTATGAGGGTTTTACTGAGCAAATACTTGAGGTATTAGCACAGATTGATTGTTATTATGTAATAAAATTACTAGTTGTTATGATTACTGGTAACCTAGACTACGAACAGCTGTTCAAGTATGTAGCGGATTTTCAGATAAACATTTGAGAATTGGCATAAAGATCAACCCGAATCAATGAGTTTGTTTGAAACTAAAAGTTCTCATTGATCTTGTAGTCAATTCAATTCAAAATATTTTATCTCAAACTAGCTGATTCCCGCAACTTCGCTCGCGTATGAACCCTGTTACACCAATTTTGTTTAGCTATTCTGTTATTGGTGACAAATCCAACAAATAAAAATACCGTGAAAATCGGTCCAGCAGTTCGCGAGTTTTAAGTGTTGTAACAAACCCGACTTTGTTTTATATATTAGATATGCTTTTACACGCATTTATGAAACTTTAAATGATTCTAGTTGCACGGTTCCAAAAAGTTGGTCCTATGGAGAAGAATTCGACAAGAAACTTCAGGGATACTCTTGGATCTGGACTACTGATTAATAGTCGCAAGTCTGTCTAGTTTGAGGTTAGGTTTAATTTCTAGGTGTCGACAGTAGCCCTTCCGAGTTTAGATGTGTGCCATAATGGCAATCACACCCTAACATGGGACCTAAATTATACCGATGAACTGAATTTCCATCAGCTATACTGCTGATATCTCTGCTTGCCTCCACTGAACACAGGCGTGATGGTATGTTATAAAGTTACATCATTTCAATATGATGCTAAAGACAAACAAAATGTAAACAATAACAATTTGTATTAGCACATTATTCAAATAAGTACTCTATCGCTGTATAGTAAATAAAGTATAATATGCAATGTCAGAACTCTATAGTACTACAGTCAGTCTAACTGTCAGGCACAGGGCCGGATTTAGAAGTGTGGAGGCCTCGTGGCAACAAAGGAGTAGAGGCCCCCCCGGCCGTAAATTAGGTTTACTAGTCTTAGGATTTAAAGGTTTTTTTTTTCGAAGTCTCTATTGTGGAGGCCCCGGAGCAGTAGCCCCTGTTGCCCTCCCTTGAATCCGGCCCAGTCAGGCATCAGGTTATACACGATGGAGGTGTTATGTTACCATTAGAATCAAGTGACTTGGTAAAAGGAAACCGTTCTCACGATGAGGACCGAGTTCCGTTTATAACTGATGCGTAGAAATGATACTAGTTACTACGAAGATTAACTTTATCAGTTCTCAGATCAACGAGGTACATAATCATTAATTTTAATAATTATGATTAGCTTTTGAGGGGCCTGTTTCACTTACTCCTCATAATTTTGCTGTGCCCTACGGGGTCCATGATTGCTACTAGCTTTAAAGCATTGTACCTACCTACCATTTAAGTCAATATTGTGGACTGCAAATAAATAATATGAATATGAAGGTCCCAATAAATTAATTGGCAGATAATTTCTTAAATAAAATCTATTTTCGAATATAATCCGGCGGTTAGCGTTAAGTTAAATACATAAACAACAAACCATCACGCCTGTATTCCCTGAAGGGTAAGACAGAGATATTAGGCAGGCACAGTTCGCAGGTATGATTAAGTCCGCCCGTTATTGTCCACCAGGCTGGTTTAAGGCGAGGCATTGACAAACTATGAATCTGAAATCGGACCCCCGCACCGCGCCATCCGCTTACACCCCGCAAATACTTCGTGGTTTGCGATCGTAGGCTCGCGCTGTGGAACAGAGACGTCATAGAGTCGCGCTTACTATCTTTATTTTTGTTGCAAGAATATTAATTTGAACAATTATTTTGTGTAATGTTAAATGGATATTTTAAGGGGTTTATTACTAACTCAAACATGGCCGCGATAAAGAAAGCGCTCGGCGGTGGCGCGGCGTCGCGTAGGTATTCATCAGGAACCCAAGAATCACGCACCCACCACTTGTTTACCGACGGTCTATAGGCTTCTTACATATATTTTGAGAACAAAAAATATTGATAAAAATTCAATTAAGTATGTCTGCGTTTTAAAAATGGATGTAGGAACGTGGTACTAAGGAGCTACTATAGTACGGTAGTAGTTGTATGCTAGTCCCGGTAATGTCTACCCGTGTGAAGTCGGGACGGACCGCTAGGAATTAAAAATTACATAATTAAATTATTATGTACCTAATATTAAATGTATATTTTAAGATTTCTAATTAAAGGTAACATGTCAAAATAGCATGCTAATAAATTGATAAGTCTATAATATAAAATGGTTTACAATTTTCATGGTTGTCATACTGCTGCTATCTACAAAAGATTCTTAAACAAAAATTATAAAATTCTAAATATGGCAACACATACAGTCGTTTCTGGAGCTCATAACTGAGTTATGAGCCGTTTTGTGTGATGATGTGCGTGTATACTGGTGACAATTTTTAACATACCGAGACCCCTCCGTGCCTCGGTGAGCACGTCGTAAAGCGCTCTTTCCCTGTTGTCAAGGGCTAGATTCCTACAAGACACAAATATGTGTGATGAAAATAATGGTTTGTGTTGGTCTGGGTATTTCTTAAGTATTTATAAATATATAAAAAAAAACTATTTAAGTATTATTTCTATTGTCTAGTGCTCTACTAATTTTGGGACTGATGGTGCTGTATAAAATGTTCCCTAACGAACGAACGAATACAGACAACTATGACAATCGTTAGTGGTGGTCAAAAGCCCAAGAAAGCCTGACAACTTCGAATATCCTTCGAATATTGGTACTGCCCAGAAATTTAGAAGCATATATGTCTGACTGCAGTCACTTCGTGTTCGTGTAAAATATTGGTATTCTGCGGCATTGGTTACATTGGAAGCCTATACCTACATAATTGAGAAAAAGCTAAGACGATGATCATTCAGTCGTTTTATGTAATCAGTCACAAAGCCAAGCTTAGGATGTACTAGGTACATCCTAAGGTTGGGTTTGTAGGTAGGTAATAATTTGATGGCAAATGGTTCACCACCTCTTACATAGAGCCTACACATACCAGCAAACTTTTAGTTACATTAGTATATCTCAGTTTATCGCCATAGCCCTTGACGAATACAGGCGCGGACGTGATATTATGTTAAGTAATATATGAAAATTGGTGTCGGTATTCGGTATTTTTTCTTCCTATGTAAACCAGAATAAGACAAAATGGTCCACCATTCCTATTAGGATCACACATTGTTATTAGAAATTTATATTACTTAATAGGCTTAGTTGTAGTGTGTAAAAGTGTATAGAAATAGTTTTTATCAGAGTTACCAGAGCTTAAACTTATGTTATTTTTTTTAATGTCTGGGAAGATGTTATTTATGTAAATTTAATAAATACGTGGAATTCGGGCTAACGTTTGGTCCGGTCTTAACCAACTTTCGTCCAGGCAGAGCTCGCAAGCCCAGGTACTTACTTATACCTTCTAGTTTATATTATTATTTATTAGCGAGTAACGACCTGCCCAGCTTTGCACAGACAGCAGAGCATATAGGTATGCATTATTTTTTTTAACCGACGAAGAACCGGATCAAGTTTTATAGTCGTCTGTATATTCATAATTGTATATGTTTTTACTACCCTTGAAATGAACCCTTTCAAATTTTTACTTGAGAACCGATTGTGATGAAACTTAGCACAGTTATGTAGTCCTAATGACCTTACAAATAATGGACATCTAAAGGTGACCTGATGATGGAGACGGAAGACAGTCTAAGAAAACCCTCAATGGTTTAAAGATAGACCACATTAAATAATGTAACCATTTTTAAAAATATTAGAATGGTATACCCATTCTAATATTTTTTTAAATGGTTACATTAAGTAAGGTGTTTTTAAAAGATACACTTATGGTATCGGGAACTTTTTTATAGGCCTATCAAAAAGGAACAATTCTACCATACATTATTTTTTTATATCTCAAAGGGATAAGGCAGCATTTTCCATGAAAGTTTCCAGTCGCTTAATTTTTGAGATTTAATTTTGATTTTTTTTACGTTATTGTATGTTGATTTATAGACCTGGTTACCTGAAATACATTGAAAATATATTAAATGTGATAATATTTTTTTATATTCGCATAAGTCCAAAGACGACTCCATTTAGCTTTGTTCTATTTTACCGATTGTCAATTTATAAAGTCCAGTCTAATAAGCATTTACATTGTATAGGCTTCCCGTACGCTGAAAGGTCAGCTTATACTGGTCGTGGGAGCTCATCTGACACAGACCCGGCGCTGATAACAGTCCGTGGCGGACTGACAGGAGGCATTCTCCATACAAAAACAAGTGCAAACTAGCTTATAGTGGAAAGTCGTATGCGCCAAAACGGTTTTTCTCGTTTAAAATCTAATCTAAAATGTATTTTAAAAAATCCAATTACCATTTCAAAGAGTCTGTTGAATCTTATCTATAGTGAAAATTTGAAGATTTAAATCCGTTCCGTTTCTTCATAAAATGCGAATCCATGTTTTTGAAGAGCTGTCTTCAAATTTTTTTTCTCTGCAGTAAAGTTTAACCGATCGTGTTTCTGTACTACAAATTTATAGCTAAAGACATGAATAATGACATATGTAAAAATCAGATCCGTATGTTTTGTAATGGCTGAGAAATATTAAGATCCATGACCCCCAAATCTTCAGTGGCTTAGAATACTACATACTGTGGAAAAGTTCGACCTAAAACATCTCGGCGAACTATTGGTGTATATGAGCACACCTCTGCCTAATCTTCCGGCGTTACAGCCGTGATAATATGATTATATCAGATAGAAAAAAAAAGCGGTACAAGTACATATTTATAGATTCCTTCGGTGTTTCGAAACAATAGCTCATATGCTCCGAAGAAAAGTTTAGAAAGTGCTCGAATTAATTCTACAAACACGTTCACTTTCTTTGGACACCGCGCAGACGCATCCGACGATAAATCGTTACGTTTTAGATGTTCATTAACATCGCAATTTACGTGTTCTTGTGAAAAATATCATTTGGAAGAAGTTTTCGAGATAACGTCATTTAATAATGATGAATCATTATTCATTGTAAAGTCAGCAACGAACGTCGCTGAACACGATGAATTATTATTTTTTTCCCCCGTTTTTGCAGCATTTTTCATTACTACTCCGCTCCTATAAGTCGTAGCGTGATGATATATAGCCTATAGCCTTTCCCGATAAATGGGCTATCTAACACTGAAAGATTTTTTCAAATCGGTCCAGTAGTTTCGGAGTCCATTCAATACAAGCAAACAACCAAATCTTTCCTCTTTATAATATTAGTATAGATGAGGCTATGGCACTCACAAATGGCTTGGGTGGTAACTCGGCCACAAGAATCTCGGCCAATGGTCGAAAGCACACTTTGTATTGGTAAAGGAATTTTCAAAATCGGTTCAGGAGATCTAGAGATTAGATCTCCCCTACAATCTTACAAACTTTACCTCTTTATAATATTAGTATCTATAAAAGTATAGATAAGTAATACTTATTAAGCATTTCTGTGTGGCCAATAGTACAGTGTATATAACAAAATGTTTGTTTGTATGTCGCTATAGCTCTAATATAAATATTATGGGTCGGCAGCACTTGTTTGGCTATTGAGAGATATTCAAAGGCTCTGATTACAATAACAGTTTTGAGTTGTGTTTAGAGAACGAATAGTAAAATAGAGGATGGTTGTAATTTGGTGCAATAAGCGCTTGTATATACGCTTCTGTTGTAGGCTTTAGTTTACTTAAATTCAAAATATTTTAAGCTATTGCATAGCTTTTATCGCGGGCCTTGAGCGTGGGGACCGAATCCAGAAATTCCTTAACGAAAAAAACCTAACACCCCCCACTCCGACCGGTACAGCGGTATGTGTGTGTGTGTGTTTGTAAACTTTTTTTTTGTGTAAATTAATAAAATTAATAAGTAATTATAATTGCATAAGTTGATAAAAAATGCTATGCAATAGCTTTACCGCGGCAGTCTCCGAGTGCCACACGTCTTTTTATTTCAATTAGACCATATAAATAGGCACTTTTGAAAAATCAAACTAGTTGCACGGTTCCAAATAAGTGGGACTTATGGAGAAGAACCGGCAAGAAACTCCATAGACACTCTTTTATAAAATATATACGTAGGTTTAATGGTAATTTTGTAGTAAATAGTACGAATTATAATGCAGTAGAAGAAGAAAAAAACAAGATAGCCATAGCAGTAAGAGCTGACCAGTCCCAATAGAGATGCTGGTTGTGTGAACTAGTGATAGCTATTCATTAATCATAATGATGATGAGTGGCGGTGGCAAGTGTAGCCACTTAGCCACGAGCCCCTCATACACCCACATTATCACTACATACTATAAATCAAAGTCCTCCGGGCTCCGCCATGCAGGTCTCCTCACGATATTTTCCAGCAGTGGACGGCAACAAGCTGACATATATATTGTAGCATTGTTTATTCACACTTCTAGTCTACTTCATCGAAATAAAAAACACCCCCATCCACTTCCCGACCTCAGATCGCCTAAATTATTTTTCCTTTAATTTTTGTTACATTCTCTTCCTTTTCCAATGGGTATAATCCTACTATATATTTTTTTCACTTTTTAGTATTTTCAAAGGTTTCAGCCCTGTGCCTCGACCATGAGTTTTTCTCACTAGACTCGCTAGCAACGCCGTAAAATATTTGTATGAAAAACCCTCGCAGCGCCTCTAGCGGTTACGTAAGGAACTAAAATCTGCTATGAGATTACAGCGTTTCGATGCGTAAAAAACCTATCGAAAGTCATTCGATAGAACTCATGGTTGAGGGGCTGATCTATTTTGAATCTCCGCAACGTAAGCTTCAGTGCAGCTTTGTAGTTTGCACAACATTACTTCGGCTTAATTGTTTAATACCCTAAACTCCTACCACCTGTTGGTCAACTCACACCGGCTAATTACCTTCATCGCTTCATTACTAACTGTTGTAATTAACCCCTTGCGTACTAGTGCCGTGGATGTTAACCGTCAAAAGTGTCAAAACTACAAAATCAGCAAAAGTTTCTGTGTGCAAACAGTGTTTGAATGAAAACAGTCTGGGCATTCGGTGTAAAGTATACAATAGATTTATATAAGTACTAGCCTATGTGCTATTCCAGACTATAATCTATCTCTGTGCCAAATTTCATCCAGATCCGTTCAGTAGTCTTTGCGTGAAAGAGTAACAAACATCCATCCATCCATCCATCCATCCTCACAAACTTTCACATTTATAATACTAGTAGGAAGTAGGATATTAAATGCTTCAATAGTCTAGTGGCCGTAAGTGCGACTGCTACGTCCTGGGTTAGATTCCCGGGTCGAGCAAAAAGTTTTATAGGATTTTTCTGTCATATTTCTATCTAGATTTTCTACAGGTTTGATAAGATACCATCACGCCTGTATTCCCCGAAGGGTTAGGCAGAGTTGTACTAGCGTACACCCACAGTTCGTCGGTATTATAAGGTTCCACTAAATAGGAGGCATATACACCATACAGCCGTTATGATATGAATTTTCTACCCAAATGGTATATAAGTTACTATCATTTTTATTAATAAATTAAAAATTTAGAAAACCCCCGACACGAAATGTAATTTGCCATTTTGTGGTGGCGGCCATCTTGGATTTCAAATTTATCATAGTGTATAGTATTCTACTAGTTAAGCCCTTTCATTTGATACCCATATTGACGGAGTTGTGAAAAAATATGTAATCCGCTGTCTTGTAGCGGCGGCCATCTTGGACCGATTTTCATCAAACATAGCTAAGAACACTCCCGACTAATTCACCTTTCAAATAAAAAAAACAATATCAAAATCGGTCCATCCGTTGGGGAGCTACGATGCCACAGACACACACACACACACACACACACGTCAAACTTATAACACCCCGTCGTTTTTGCGTCGGGGGTTAAAAACTAAATTTCCGCCAACGGCTTCGCGCAAGTGGTCTGGGTATGTCTCGTAAATTATAGCCTGTCACCCGGGGATAGTGTAGCTTCCCAAAGGTGAAAGAATTGTTCAAATCAGTCCAGTAGTTTCGGAGCCTATTCAATTCAAACAAACAATCAAATCTTTACACTACAGAATAGTTATTCGTATAGGTAGACTAATACTTTTTGCGACAGACACCGAGTCAAACCAACCGAAAAATATTTTCCGTAAACACCAGTAAACATCACACATCTTTCCTCTTTCCTCATTCCTCACAGGAATACACTTCGCTAAGCTTCCTTCCTTCTACTTACCTATTAATAAGCAAGTTCCCGTAACTAATATTAAAAGCAAGCAAACATAAAAACTCTCTAAGAATAATGAGCCAAGCCCAAACTTGGCTAATATAAGGGCAAGCGATAAATAAGGTGCGACGCTTAGAAAACTGTTATTAAGGCTCCGTCGCCTTAAATATTCTTGGCATTACTCAGGATTAGGGTTGTGAGTCGCCTTGTTTTTGTATCTTTATCTTTTGGTAACGTAAACACTTGTGGGTAATTTTTTGTTACGTTAGAGTGGTGCTGATATTTTGGCGCTTCGCAATAGAATTCTGAATAACCTCCAAATGTATTAAATACAAATATACACTCACACCCTTTTATGCAGAAAAGAGAGACCGCGACTTGGTGTGTATTAAATTGACGTTAGCTAAATTGTAATAGGCACAGTGTTAAATCAGAGTAATTGAGATATCTAAATTCCTGATAGGTATGAGGTCCGTTTAAGACCAAACCTTCTTGTAGTTTTTAGTACCTACTTATCATGCATGGTATCCAAATTTACGGACTTAAATAAAGACCATTTTCAAAATCAGTTCGCACATTAAAGCGTATAAAATCCGCCATTTTGTTCTTTTTTAATTTCATGTACCCAGTGACACACGAATCTAATTAGGTGTCATTTATCTAAATCGGTTGAGCCGTTGAGTAGTTACGACTGGATATAGGAACGGACATACATACATACATACGCGTGAAATACATAATTATCCTTCGGCAGTCGGGTAATTACAGGTAAATCATAAAAACAAAAAAATCTGGTGCACAGTTTACACTCAGGAAATGAGGTCTGTGACACGAAGTAGGTTTGTGCCATACTTCCGATTAATAAATAGGATTAGGGTCAACCCTACGCGAGACGGATTAGGTAGTGTTCAGGGGCACGTTGCCAACAACTCTTATCGGTCGACTTGGGGATACTTGACTTATTAGTCACTTTAGTTTGTTTTAGTGGGGAAACAATTTACAGTGTACCTGCAAGGCTGACATGCACGCCACAATATAATTTTGTCAGCACCTATATCGTGCCAAAAGTATGGCTGAGGATGAGATATGTGACGACATAATTATGTGACGTATGTTTGCCCCCCAAAATCTACGCTATTCATCGGAGTGACAGTCTACTAGCCTAGAAGTTTATTATTAGAACTAGTGCAGAACTGGATTTAAAAGCTCCGGTTGGACGAGGATTAAGTAGTAAGAATAGTATCTTAGAAAGATTATCGCTTGGAAAAGTTAAAACCAATGTGAATGAAATATTGTATTATTCTGAACCAATGATTATGTTCTTCAAAATGAAAATTATCATCGTACAGTGTAGTTCCTTAACTATGGGGATCAGAAAATATTCATGTCAGTAAAATTCTAGATGATAATACGGCTATCCTTCACTTTTGGCTAGGTCTTAGGGTGAAATCTAAAGTGCCGACTTAGACTCAGCTCCCGCTCAGCGAAAAACTAGACAAGAATAGTCAGGCTGCCTTAACTTATGGGTAATAAAAGCTCAATCCATACGCCAGCTTTATATATTTCAGTCTTATTTACCAAGCCTGTGTAAACCTGGAAAATAATACGACTCCATTGTTTTGTTAGCATAGAAAAGATAAGCAAAGGAATTATTTATACTGCCACGTGGACTAAACAAATATTTTTGACCAGTGTTTAAAGCAAAGGTAATTTAAAAGTTAAATCTTAACAGTTTAAAGAACTAAACCGGGCCTTAAATGAAATTTGCGACCATAAAGCAGTAACTGCACCGATAATCCAGGATTAAGTTAACGAAGATTAAGTAATAAAACTTAAAACAATTCTCAGAAAAAAAGCTCGGCTTTAAAAAGATAACTATCTCGAAGTAAAAGTACTATAACAATCACATCAAATAACACCGGTATACCGGTACTTAACAATAAAAGTAACAAAAAAGAAACAAATGCACGTGGACGTAATTCCCGAACGAAATTCCCACGAAATATTTGGCATGCCATTAACTGGAGTTACAAAAGAGGTCCACTCCAAATATACACACAGTTCGAACTTCGAATGCCGGCCAATTTTGAACGTGGAAAAAATGCAGGTAACAAATTATGGGTGACGTAACCAGGGGTTCGGAGTTTTGTAGATTGTTTTTTTTTAAGGTAGGAAGATTGGAGGCAGAGGAAATTGTTTATGAATATAGAAGAGATTTTGTTCTAAACAAATTGAATAAGAGGTTTTTTATTACCTAAATTAACAGTATTATAATTTAGTGTTCTTATATTTTTGAGGTCTTTTAATATATTATAGGATTTTTTAAATTTCAGTAACGGTTGTAAATTTGGTTTTAGAGACAGACATTCATTATAAATCTCTTTGGTTGTAAAGGTCATTCAACTTTCATTCAATAAACGTAAAACATAAAACCGACAGAAATAATTTTCGAATTTAATTTATTACTTTTCATTAACTTATGATGTTTATTGCCTTCTTAGCAACATAAGTGCAGTATTTATAACTAATAAGCACGCAATTATTAGCTTCAAACTTATTTATTTATTCAACTATGTAAAGGAGGTTATTATAAACGGCCCAAATGATGTACCAAAGGTTCACGTATTGGAAAAAATACCCTGTATTACGCAGGTTAAAATTCTAGTCGTACTTTTTTTATTGTTGACTGGGGGATGAGAAAAAATACTTTTAATTTGAGAAAAATCACATCTTTTTGGCACACTATTATCTGTTTCTTAATGATTTGATATTAAAAACTTAGATTACACAGTAACAACTTGACAGCTATCTGCTGTCAGTGTCAGTTTCGGAATGTCAAACGCACACGAATATGGCACATTATTATTTGATTCTTTATGATTTTATGATAAAAACTGTTAACTTTGTAACGAGTTGTATGGGCTTTTGCTGACCTCCTTTAGTAATGAAGATATTTCAACATTCCTCATCATCATATCAATCAATGCTGGACAAAGGCCTCCTCTATATACTTCCACAAGGACCGGGCATATGCCACCTGCATCCAACGGCTTTCAGCGACCTCCCTGCTCATCATCATCATCGGCCTACAACATCTCGTTGTAGGCCGTCCCATACCGCGGTTTCGGATGCGTGGTCATCACTCGAGAACCTTTCTGCCCCAGCAATGAACCACGCATTTTAACATTCTCAAATTATAATTAGGTATATTCTTTAGGTTACAATGATAATTTCCTGTATATCAAAATGCTTGACCGCACGATATAAGGCCATTAAGACTCCAAATGTAATGGGAATGGGCATTAGGGCAAATACCATAAATTCTTCCCGACCCACGGTTTTGGGGTCCCGTATTGTTCGGGCTGTTAAATACACCTTGGATAAGCAAAGCTTACTTTAAATCCTATAAAGCGGGTTGAGAAATCATGGTTGTTTACGATACTCAAACCAAACTGAAGTTAATAAAAAGTTGTAGGTAAACCCGCCTTATTAGTCTAGTGGTCGTTAGTGCAACAGCTACGCTAGAGGTCTTAGGTTTCATTCTCGAGTCGAACAAAATGTGGTTGTGGTTATGGGTTTTTCTGTGACGTTCAGAGTTTGGGATTAATTTTGGTGAAGTGCAGTTTTTTGTTTGTTATTGGGCATAATAATATGTAAGTACTTAATTTTGTGCGTGTTGTTATTTTAGGTAGGTAACTTGAAACCTGTATGAGTTCCCAATAAATCTTTTTATTTCTTTTTATTCATTAATGTTTCTTTAACTCTTAAATCATAAAATTGCATTAATATTGTTAGTACTTTTTGGTTTGGTACAGCAATATTTACTTACTCTGCCTAACTCTTCAAGTATCCATAGGTATAAGGTATAAGAAACCATAGCCTCCAGGGTATGGTTTCTTTATTTTTTCCCATAAGGAACCTTTAAAACCCCGACCTTTTTTAATTCCACGGCTGTCGGTAATCGTGACTTACGCTTCACGGCGAAAGCTTAGAGAATTTATATTTAAACACAACGTCACAGTGATTTTATGTTATACCATTTGAAAGTGAACCTAAGGGTCATCGAGGCGTTTAATTTTACTTATTACCATCCAAAGGCAGGGCTGCCACACACATTAATGCTTCAGGCTCAAAACAAAGCGACATATAAAACCTTTTTTGATAACCATGGTATGTTTAGGTCGCATGTAATAGAGGACAAGCCAGCTATCAACCGGGCACAAATCCAGACTCCGAGCTGCTACTGGGAATTTCATAGAAAAACCCAAAAACACATTACTCGACTCTCGAATCGAATACGTAGCTGTCGGGTGTAGGACCACTTGAACAACGATGCAGTTCTAAGGAATGATCAAAAAAGGACTGGCTAAATCTATCAAGAGGGTCAATTGAATAAAGCCAACTATTAAAAAACATAGTAGTACTATGCACACTTTCTTCGCTGTGTAAGTTTAGCGAGAAAATGCAGTTTGTGCCATAATGCCGTCAATTCAGACATTTATTTTAATACTAGCTTCCCGCCAGCGGCTTCGCCCGCGTGGTATGTTATTATACATATAAACCTTCCACTTCAATCACTCTATCTATTAAAAAAAACCGCATCAAAATCCGTTGCGTAGTTTTAAAGATTTAAGCATACATAGGGATATAGGGACAGAGAAAGCGACTTTGTTTTATAGTATGCAGTGAAATGTTTTCAGCCGATGGTAACCCTATCCAATGACACTTGGATTGGGTTATTTTAAGAGGATTACCATGGGAAACTTACCCATCCACTCAAAGCTGGATAGTAGTTAAGTATGGTGCTTTTAAATTATGGTAATATCAACAATGAAGTGAGTTTTATTAGAGTTTTATGGAGTTAGCTACTTAAACCGTTTCTATTTCAAAATTAATACGACGTGAGCGGATCTGTACTAGAATTTACTGAATTTGGTAATATTTATAACAAAGTTAAAGTCAATTATTTCATTTTAAGACCATTCTTGTGAAGATGCATTAGGTGTTAAATCTACATAAAAATATAACATTTATGTTAATGAATTTGTAATAATCAATTCGCCGGTATGTTTAGATCTGACCCATATAATTAGGGGGTGAACCTATTGCCATTAATCGGGCACTTATCAAAAACACCCAGGACTCCAAGCGACTCCTCGTTGGCCTAGTGATCCTAAGCGCAACTGCTACGCTCGAGATCCTTAGTTCGATTTTCAGGTAGAGCAGTGTTTTTCTATGAAATGCTCAATAGCAGCTCGCAGTTTGGATTTGCGCCCTATTACATGGGATCTGAAGATACCGGCGAACACTACATAGGTTCACCTCTACCAAACCCTTCGGGGAATACAAAAATTCCTAGAAAAATCACAACAGGAGTAATATCAATAAAACTCTTTACGCTAAAGCCGCTATATTGACTGTCGAACTGAGTATACATACATATCTATAGCAAATAAATGTCACAAAAGTGTTATCTACAAAAAATCTGAAGTATGCGTGTGCTTAACTTACGAGTAATCGGTTAAAAGCTTAGAT
This sequence comes from Acronicta psi, assembly GCA_946251955.1. Lineage (NCBI taxonomy): Eukaryota > Metazoa > Arthropoda > Insecta > Lepidoptera > Noctuidae > Acronicta > Acronicta psi. Next base: position 12,358,979 of record OX276481.1, read on the forward strand.
AACGCACGTTGTTTGTTGGTTAACTGACTAAAAACTGTTGCAGTTAAGTGCAGTTTAAGTAGGAATTGGTTTAAAGATACTTTCATCTTAGAATTATGTTCTGTACTATCGAGTTTAAATCCAGAAAAATATTTGGTTTTATTTTTGGTTTTAGTTTTTTATGTGGTTTTTATATTTGCAAATACTTTACCTATTTGTAACATTTTTTAAATTATTTTTTAAAAATAAAATAATAAATGAATTATTTCTTATTTTTAAATGATTACAGCCTGAAAATCTTTACAGCCGTTCCTTGTTCAGAAAAATAAGAAAATTTTCTTCGTCGCTGTGTTCGGACTAAGGTAGCTGAAAAGCATTGGTCATGTGGTTGTAGTGCCCAAGATTCTGCTGTGTAATACCGTGATTATGAAGAGATGTTCAGCTTAGGGAACAAAACAAGACTCCGTTTTTATAATATTTGGTTACAAATAGATTTTGTTCAGGTTTTTGAATGCAGTATTACAATTACTTTGTTAAAATTCTCTTTTTGACAACATAACACACTATCACGCCTGTATCCCCAAAAGTGATAGGCAGAGGAGTAATTATGTACACTCAAAGTTCACCTATGTTTAGGTCACATGAAATAGGGGGCGAGCCTATTGCTTCTCTTTTTTACGACGCAATATTTTATTGAACATAAAAATTAATTCTTCAAATATTTACGTTTCAAATGAAATTGAGACATTATCTATCTTTTTGATCAGATCGGTTAACGGATCAAAACATAACATACTCGTTAAACTATCTTCTTCTTCTTTAGGTGCCTCTCCACTACTGAAGGTCGGCAGTCATCCTTTTAAATTCTTCAATATATGTATAATAATTCTTCATTCGTTAAACTATATTAACTATTAACTATAAGACAGATTTAATAAAATCTTTCGCGTCAATTTGACAGAGAAATATGGTGTATGTCAGGTGTTTATTAGTCAGCCAGTCATAAAAGTCACCTGAGAGCAACTGGGTAGTAGTGATAGCCAAGTGATAAGACCACTGGACTCCCAAGTCGTAGGTCTTGAGTTCGAATCCAAAGCACAATTATGTGCATACATCATCACATAGACGGTAAAGGAAAACATCGTGAGGAAACCTGCATGCCTGAGAGATTTACTCAAGGGCGTCTGAAGTCTACCAACTTGCGTTAGGCTAGCGTCGCGGACTTATAGCCTAAGCCCTCTAATTCTGAGAGGAGACCTATGCCAAATAATCATTCAGTAAATTGGTTGATGATGAACTAAGAAGAAGGTGATGGATAGACAAAGTGACCAGCGAACGATTTATCTTTGCCTCAATTTTATTGTGTTGAAATCATAATTTGAGTTGTTTTGTTTTTCTCCAATCTGATAGAATTTAAATATCAGACTCGGACTGGGGACCTGATTTCATCCATTATAAAACCATAGCATTATACATATCGCCAAAAAGCTAATTTTAGTTATGCTTCATAATTATGTTTGAATAAACAATTCGCACTACCAACGCCCCGGTTTTTACCCGACTTCGTGACGCAAAGGGTTATTGTGTTTATCGAACGGACGGACAGACATAATATATGCCTTATGTTTTAAGTTGGGTCTCCTCTTCGATAGGAGTTTATACAGAAGAGAGTAAGCACTGGGAGAAGAAACTGGCAAACATTGGAAAATTTTGCAGCTTTATCATCATCAACCCATTAACCTGGCACGGGCCTTCTCTTACAATGAGAGGAGTTAGGCTATATTTCACCTCGCTGGCCAAGTGTTGGTTATCAGACTCCACACCGCCGTCGAGAATATCTCAGGCATGCAGGATTCCTCACAATGTTTTCCTTCGTCGTTGTAAGCGAGTGATTATTCACACATGATCACGAATAGTTAGGTAGGTGAAGACTTGGCAGTCAAATGGTCATATTTCTAGCCTATCATTGCTTTGCAGCTTATTTGTACAATGAAAACCGAGCAAATCGAACACCAAGGCATTTTATTAAGTCACTAAACTGAGATAATGTGGTGTTATAACATAACACAGATATCACACATTTAAAATAATAATGTGTTCTCATAAGTACTGTGACGACATTGAAAATGGACATAAAATATATTTATAACATAGAGTAAATATTGATCTACACAATTAACATACTTCTGACATTATTTACATTGTCTAGAACTACAAAAAGTATCATGAGCATGTTAATTAAGTAATTCGCTATCGCAATCAAAACAGCGCTAACTCGCCGTCCCTAATTTTTCAATTACCCAACACAAAACAAGACAGACGACAATATCCGTTTTATTATATATTATACACGAAACGGCATCCATAACAGTCGTTTCAACAAAGGAAATTTGTATCAAAACTCCTCATTGTTTGAGCCTTCCAAGTGACGACGTTTCTTAAGAGAACCGGCCGTTTTCATAACTTCACGTCGGCATCCTAACGGTTATGTCTTAGCAAAATGAATTTTATATCTGCAGGGATAAAGTTGATAATGTTAGACCTCGTTTTCTGAGATAGGTCGTAATGGAGCGGCGCTAGGAGACAATGGAGGTGTTCAGTATTCGAATGTTGTGCGTGTTTCCCGCGATATCGCGTTAATATTCGAATTAGGTATCGGATTATGCCTCAGGAATTCGGATACGCATCAAGTAAACGTTTTTAAACGATGCTTTAACTGACACGAGGATATTTTTCAAGGTTTTTAGCTTGCCCTTTTCGCTTCTGGGTTGGTGGGTAATGTACTGATGTCCACATGCTCCGGAAATATGGCGTTGGATTTGTCCGTTGCGAGTAAAAACGATAAAATTAAATCGTGTTATAATTTTCAAGGAAGAATGGGGGAGTTGAAAATACTTCACGTGAACAAAACCCATCATCAACCCATTAATTGTCCCACTGCTGGGCACGGGTCTCCTTTCAGTATGAGAGGGATTATGCCATAGTCCACCACGCTAGCCTAATGCGGGTTGGCAGACTTCACATGCCGTCGAGAATGTCTCTCAGGAGTGCAGGTTTTCTCGCGATGTTTTCCTTCACCGTTAAACCGAGTGATAATTACGCACATGATTTCGAAAAGTCAGAGGTGCGTGCCGTGGATTCGAACTCGAGACCTTTGACTTGACAGTCCAGTGGTCATGCCCCTACGCTATCACTGCTTACAAAACCCGCAGACTGAGTTGCACCCAATGATATATTTTTCAACTATCTACATCATCTTCCTGCCCTTGTCCGAATTTATTTGGAATAACTAACCTAAGGAATGCGCCATGAAGGAGGCTTATGTCCAGCAGTGGACAACAGTAGGCTGAAGTGATGATGATGATGATGAACTAACCTAACCTAAATTAAAAATTTAGAAAACCCCCGACTGTAATTTGCCATTTTGTGTTGGCGGCCATCTTGGATTTAAAATTTATCATAGTGTATAGTATTCTCCTAGTAAAACCCTTTCATTTGATACCCATATTAAGGGAGTTGTGAAAAAATATGTAATCCGCTATTTTGTAGCGGCGGCCATCTTGGACCGATTTTCATCAAACATAGCTAAGAACACTCCCGACTCATCCGTTCAAAATCGGTTCATCCGTTCGGGAGCTACGATGCCACAGACAGACACACACACACACACACAGACACGTCAAACTTATAACACCCCGTCGTTTTTGCGTCGGGGGTTAAAAATACGCTACAAACGCTACGAACGCTACAAACCTTGTTCGTCCTGATTGAAGCCAGAATCTCAGCAGCTTGCGTCAACTACACCAATGAGTTGTTACCCGACTGCCGAACGAGGGTTATGTGTTTGACGCGTATGTATGTATGTCCGTTCCTATGTCCGCTCGTAACTACTCAGCGGCTCAACTGATTTAGATAAATGATACGTCGTTGGATTTGTCTTGATGGCACAAGTGTCACTGGGTACATGAAATTCTAAAAAATCAAAATGGCAAACTTTATGCGCTTTAATGTTTCCTATGTATAATAAGTATGTATTTACAAAAAAAAAGTATATAAGTATTATATCCATTATCTAGTACCCATGGTACAAGCTCTGCTGAGTTTGGGACTAGATGGTGCTGTGTAAAAATGTCCCCAAATTATTTACTTATTTATTATTATTTAATGTGCGGGCTAATTTTGAAAATCATCTTTAGGTTTCTAATTTTTACTTAGAAATGCTACATCAACAAAGACAGTTATACAAACTTAAAGTCACGTCTTTACCTACGAACTATTGAATTATCAGAACAACACGTATAGTTGACAATACATTTCCCACGTCCGCTAATTACGAGGCAATGTCAAGTTGAAACGGCGCGGGCGCATCAGTTACTGTCATTAACTCGCTATCTTCCGTAAATATTGTCGGGAATTGAAAAAAATATGCTAATTCCATGCGCAATACACTGGCGAGGTCTTTATTCGTTTTTGTTGCGGATTAGACTGAATGTTTGTAGGAGTACCCAAATGGCGACCGACTCAATATTTTTACAGTAATATTAATTAACTGTTACACTTCATAACCACACGATTGTATACTCCATTTATACCATATAACCCTAGCTTTCCGCCAGCGGCTTCGCCTGCGTGGCCTGGATATTTCTTATAACTTTCATCCCCTATTTCAACCCGTTACAGCACCTTTGTCGCATTAAAAAGTACCCTATGTCCTTTCTCAGGCTCTAGACTATCTCTATACCAAATTTCATTTTAATCGGTTCAGTAGTTTTGGCGTGAAAGCGTGACAAGCAGGCAGACAGAGTTAATTTCGCATTTATAATATTAGTAAGGATATCATAACATACCATGACGCCTGTATTCACCAAAGTGTTGCACAGAGGTGTATGTACAACTATATACTCACAGTTCACATGTTTAGTTCTTATATAAAACAAGGCGAGCCTAATGCCAATAACCAGGCACAAAGCCAAACCCCGAGCTGCTAAAATATTTTTACAGTTATTAGGCAATCAGTTAAAAATCCAAAGGTCGTTTTTTAACATAAAAATTAATAGCATTTTTCATGAAAATTGTCTATCAGAAATCGCCCTTTATATTACGCCAATGTTTTCAATTTTACCCTGTTTATGGAGTAACATAAAATTTTAGTATTTTAGGACTGGACAGGCTGTCTGTCAGCTGTGCTAGTGTCTAAGTACGGACAAAAAAAGGTCGTCTAAACGAGGTTATATACCATATTTTTAGCAACCTTTCTGTATCCAGTTTCAGAACGTTGTATGATCTACCTTCAATGATATTAAGACGAACTACTCATCCCTTGGATGGTTTTAACAGAGTATTCAATTAATCTTAGACGATAGATTAAAAGTTTAACACAACAGCTTACGTTTTGATCCTTCTGTTGAAATTGGTAGATCATTACTCGGTAATTACTGTACTTTTTCATATAATTTTTTAAACTAATGCGACAAACACTGAAGTTTAGTTATTTCCTACATGTTAGGGTAAAAATAGAAAGCTTCTTTCAAAATGTTACCCTAAATATAATGCGAGCAACAAACTGAAAAAGTTACAGAGTCAATCCCAAAATATATAAACAGCATACTAAAATTGACCCAATGGTTTTCTCTATCATGTGAATGACAGAAAGTACCTTTGAGACATTAGGCTTCAGAGCTCGTTCCTTCTGTGGAGAAAGAACAAGCTTTTGATGTCCAGTATTGCATATCGAAAAAACCAGTCCAATAAAAACAAATCTCGAAGCAGTCAACTAGAAATCAACAAGTCAGTCTTACGAACAAAAACCTATTAGGATATCCGGAAATAAGACCGTTCTGGTTATAATAGACGTTAAAAACTGGTAATACTTGATCGAGGTTTAACGTTGTGATCATTCTAAATGCGCAGGATGGACAGAATCGCTTTGATATTAATGTATTCGTAATGAGCGATGCGCACGTACCGCCTACCGCTAATCCAGTGAATGTTACTGAGTATGTATGAGAATTGGAAATTTGTAAATGCAGGTATTTTCTTGTAGTGATGAAACTGAATTTCAACCGAATACTATAAGTTTTTATAGTACTTTATCGTTTGTCTTGTGTAATTTCAGAGTAAATAGGCTTTCCCATGTGGTTTTTTTTAAAGTAAATGTACCGACCTACCTCACCAAAGTGAAATAGTTAATTATTAAAATGTAGTTGACAACAGAAGGGAGGACCTTTGGTTTAGATTTAAATGGTGGGTAAATTCTGTGATAAATGATATACCTAGTGTAAAAGGAAGTGAGATGACGATTGGCATATGGATGATATACGAAAAAGACGTAGGTACTCGACACCAAGCAAATTGGCATAAAGATAAGAATGATGATCATACAGTCATCACTGTTTAACCTCGTATTTGTAGTCATTATTTGACCATAAAAGTAACTGTACACACTTCAAAAGATAATACAGTAAAACTAGTTTGAGATCCAAATGAAATAGATAACATTGAACGTTCTAATACAAATAATCGTGTGAAAGGCTTCTTACGCGGCACGCAAGCAGCTCTTATTACTGGTAATATTACCGGCCCCGCCTCAAGGCGTCATGTGTAGCCGTCCTTAATGCACACTTTCTTGGGAAAGTTTGAAAAAAATAAAGCAGGCATAAGAAGTTACAAACGAACTCCGCTAAGGATTAATAATGTACGCGCCCGAGGGTAAACGATGCTTCTAAGAAATTGTTTTGTGTCTTGTACAATGTATGTAGGTGCTTAACTTATTATGAACCTCTTAGGAAGTATAATAATACTCTTTTTTATGGGTTATCAAAAAATGAAAAGGGCTTATGCCAAGTAACCATGTGTATCTATTGATGTCCTATAATTGACAAAAAGAGTGAAAAGATAATATTGTGCTACTATTTCAGCGAAACAAATTTACTAGAAAAATGATAAAGCTGGAACAGAATTTAAAAATGGAAGTGATGTAAATTAAGAAGATTATAATTATCATAATTCAAAGACTAAAAGTAAGTTGTATAAAGCGTTTAGCAAATTCCGTGTAACCGCGGTGACTGGCTGAGTGCACTTTAATTCATATTCAACATTATTTATGTTTCGCAAGTCATTTACATTTTGCTTCATGCCTAATTATAAAAATGGCGTGACGTCAAACGCGAAGCCAATCATGAGCCACGTCACGATTCACCGGAATCTTTGGCAAACCTGTTTTAAGATAAATTATACCTTTCAATACAAAACACATTGACTAATGCAGTTTTAGTTTGTGATCTAAATAAAACGGAATGGATTGTAGACCTAAAGATGAAATTGAGTTTGGGAACAAAGTTTCGCTGAATCTAAAAGTTAGGAAGAGTATGTTAGATATCCAATAACGTGGCAGTGGAAATGATCTATCTTGAAGTCATTTGTCTTCTTTTATAATGACGGATATATGCAACAGTTAATTTTAGTTACATAATAAATTAAACACATTTAAACAGTTTCATAGAGATTCTGCATAGGGGATGCATACGTAGATAGCTTTAAGTCTATGCATGGCGTGATAGGTTTAAAACATATCCAAACCCAATTTACAGAAACGTTAGACAAAAAATAAGAAATTGTACAATTTAATAGTGAAACAATTAGTGGCAATTCTATTACAATGATTACTGCAGAGAATTTCACTAACAATCATTAGGAAAAGTGGAACACAGCTCGAAGCGTTAGTGTCGGCTCACACGGAGTGCTGGGAAGTAACTGTCTGATCAAGTATTATCACGCTTGTATGTGTAACGGGTTTAATAGAGTTACAAATGTTACAATTGAAAATAAAATCTGAGTGAGTGATCAATGAAATAGTGCTGAAAATCCTCATGGAGAGTCCGCAACCAAGAGACCAACCGCGAGAGACGCAGCCTTTCTGATTACGGCGAAGTTGCTAAGGAGTTGTTATGCCGAAAAATGTGATTGGTTAATCTAAAACCTACCCCTGACCGATGATTTGTAACGTGTAAATAAGATTCCAAAATATTTAAATAAAAAAACCTCTGTCATGCTCATGATCCTGTACGTCAACCATGAGTTCTATCGAATGACTTTCGATAGGTATTTTACGCATCGAGACGGTGTTGTCTCATAACAAATTTTAGTTACTCACGTAATCGATAGAGGCGCTGCGAGGCTTTTCCATACAAATATTTTACGGCGTCGCTATCGAGTCTAGTGAGAAAAACTCATGGTCGAGGCACTGGTCTAGTTCCAATCACGCTAATTTAAACTTCAGATCCACGCACGAGAAACAAAAGGATTGCTTTGCCAAAGATATTATTGTACAAAAACTATCTCATAAATTACTGTAACATAATGTAATGTTTGCAACAACTCAAGTTGATACATATTCTCACAACTAAAACAGTATACCAATAGTACTTACAGTTAAAAATACATCATTTATTTTGTCCATATATTAACATCTGTGCAAATCGTCGCCGGTCACGATAATCTAGGGTAACTCTTCAACAATAGAGGTGTTTTAAGGTAAATTTTGGAAAAGAAGTTTATGTAAGGAGGTACCGAAGAAAAAAGGTGCAATATTTTAAGTAATTTATCTTTTCTATTACAATATTTAGTTTCTTTTATTAAATAATATAAGAGATAATTTAGATACACGTAGTTAACACTGATAAATCTTAAAGAATTAAATCCCGTGTCTCGGTCTTAAATTCTAATAAAATTGTTTTATGTTTTTGTTTAGATGCTGTTTTTTTTAGTCCTTTTGGTTATTGAACAAATGTACAAGTGGTTTAAGAGGCAGAAGATGGTTATGTATGGGAAATCTCGAGTACCCATTTCAACTTTTAAAATTGTTTGTCCTGACTGACTTACTCATTTATCAAACCACTACTTAAGTCTTTATTAAGTACTATTTGGAACATAGTTTTATCTTATTTAATGAATTAATTAATCATCAGATCCAGCAATTATGACGTAAGCATTCGCTAAATAAGTATTTTGGTGGAATTAGGTAAATGAAATCACAGTGCACAACTCTGTACACTTCTAGTCTTCTAGTCGTCTAACTTACATTTAACCAGTGCAGTGTTACTGAATACAAGTATCATGTAACATGCAATATTGATAGTAATCATTTCTTGCAAGTTACACATCCTGCTAAAATCGTGAGAATAACTTTTTAACGTCTAGTAACCTACAACCAGTTATCATCGCAGATTATGGCCTTAGTTTTAAATAATAACTTGTATCATATAACAGGAAACTAATCTAAATAAAATAGTGACCTGAATAACTTTAAAAGGAAATAGAAACATTAATTATAATAGTTGTCACACACGTAACTTATAAATATTAAAATAATATTCTAGAATAAACATCTGTTACACACTGGTGTTACAACTTTTATCTAGAAAGAAAGATAAAAAAGAATTTAGCATATTTTGTTACCTATGTTAATTTTTATTAAAAAAGAAGCATTTTAGAAAAAGGTCACCGTCAAAGAGGCCGTGGAAATCCCGCAGTTTTTATAAATAAAACAAATTATACTGTGTTTGCTAGTAATCGATCCTTGATAAATTAATAGGTACATGGATTATAAGGAAAGAGTGTCAATATGAATTTGTTACCAACTGTTGTTGCTTTTCAATGGAACTGATAATGGGTATTTAGAGTAACGTGTTATTTAGGGAAAAATATTTCAGTGAATGGGAACCAAAATCCAATGAATCAATTGCTGTGGTGTCGAACGTTATTATACCGCAAAGGTCCTAAGTGAATATGTTTATGTTACTGGAAAGAATTTGAGCATAAATGTGAAAGGATATAAGTAAAGGGAAGAGTGAGACTGAAGAAAAGATGGATAGGCTGTGTGAGAAAGGATTTGGCGACAATAGAAATGAATAATGAGATGGCGGCTGATAGAGAATGAAAGAATGCAAGAAGGAGAAGTAGAAAGACACATACTTACTGCGCTAATCCTAGCAGAACTGGGATAAGGACAGGATCATGATGATAGTGCGAATTTGTAATATCAATCCATAATAAATAAATGAGATGATGACGAATTTGGAGTTTCCACTTATCCGACGATAAGAGAAATATTTTTCGAAGTCTATATAGAAAGTAACAAATATAGGTCAGTGGATACGAAACGGGGCACTATGAAAAAAAGACTTAGAAAATTTTTGACCAAAAATCGTCGCCTAGTGAAGCCTTCGGGAGCCGGTGGGATGTGGGAGTAGTAGGGTGGGGGAACATAATGGGACACCCCAGGGTCATTGACCCTGACCTCAGGGTCATTGACTGTGTTCAAGGTCATCGAACGTAAGATCATGGACAATGACCTTAAGGTCAAGGTCACTGTCCAAGGTCAAGGTCAAATTTCGGGAATTCATTGTCCGCCACTATCAGGGGTTCTAAAAGGTCAATGTTCATGGTCAGTGACCTTGAGGTCCAGGTCAAGTTGCCTTTGGGGTGAAGGACAAGTATAGGCAATAGTAATAAGGCGTAGTTGACGGAGCCCCGCTTCGCGGGGCTCCTACTTCCGGGTGGTTTAAAAAAAAAAACCACGAAGGGGATGGCGGGGTCTTGCAGACCCCGCCATCCCCTTCTAACCTAACCTGTCCGAGTTGGGGTGCCCCAAGTTCCGAGCTCGCTTCGCTCGCTCTTGCATCCTAAATTCTCCTAGTACAGTAATATTATTGTATTTTGTACCGATCCCTTCGACATCGTTTTTATGACAAACGGCTGGTCGGATCCAAAAAATACCAAGACGCTTTTAGCCTTATATTTATGTGTTATATACGATAGAATCACGAAATCAACGATTTGCGAAAATCAAAAAAAAATAATTTAAAAATTTTCTAAGTCCCTGACGCCTTTATAAGTGGAACCCTTCGACATCGTTTTTACGAGAAACGGCTGGTCAGAACACCAAGAGGCTTTTAGCCTTATATTTACGTGTTTTATAAGATAGTATCGAGAAAATAAAAGATTTGCGAAAAAAAAAAATTTTTGCCAAAAAAATTCTAAGTCTTTTTTCCTCAGTGCCCCGTTACGTACACTCCAACCCAAATATAGATTCTATACAAAAGGACGACGTTTAACTAAAATAATAAACACCATGTTTCCACTAAAACCAGTTCAACTAAACTAACCACCATTCATTTACACTCACGGTAAAACCCACAACAGTTTGGAATTTTCGAGATATTCATGCGTTTACTGAGTAGTTTATTGTAGCCACACAATCCTATGTTGTTTCTATGATAAATAAAAATTATATTGTTGCATACGTAATTGTCTATTTATCTTTCTCAATTACGTACATACTTTCTACGTGAAAACACAGACACTCGAATCTACTTCTATATGAGTAGGTATATTACAAGGCACAGAATTTTAAAGCTCTTGTAAATTACAGGTAAATTACAGCAGTATTTTATCAATTTTAACAAACATTTTAAGAAATGAGTTAGTTGTCTTAAGTATATTATTTTAAAATAATCCATGTTTAATTAAGTTCCTCGTTTGAAGAAGAAAACAGATGACAAGGAACGCGTAACAACATAAAAAGTTACCCGCTCCAGCAGCTAATAAAAAGCTTGAGAAGTTGGGATTCTCGATAACCAAAATATAAAAAACATCAAAACATTACCTCTTAAACAATTGCTTGTAATGCATCCTAGGAATACACAATACACATCACAACACAACACAAAACACAAAAATTCCAAACATTCACTTCAAACTAAAAAACTCGCGTCCAGCGGGTATAACGTAAAAATTCTGAATACAAATAGTGGGATGCGTGGGAGCCGGGACGCGGCGCGCGCATGCGTCACGGAGGGGATAACAGGTGGGGGCAGGTACCAGGTAACCACCCTATCCTATATCACAAAGCGGTTTTACGACAAGTGCTGCTCCGGCAAGTGCCGGCGATTGACTGAATCAAACTGATCTACCTGCTGCGCGCGCGCAACGCAAGGCTGAGGTCGTTCAGCTATTGTTGTCAGTGTAACGTAACGGATGAAAACTTTGAATTTTTCCCTATGGGAGCTGAGATGACGTTGTGTAAACTAATGACAGTTTTTGTGGTTAACCCATATATTATGTGGGTTAATGAATAAACATTGTTTAAGAAAGTCTGTCTGACATCTACTACTGCCTTTATTTTAACAGAAACTTTACTTAAGATCCAAAGCAGACCAACAACTAGTATTAGATAGTGATATAGTAGACGTTACAATAAACGTAATCCTAAATGGAGAAAAAACAAACTTTCATTGCGTACCCGCCTGCCAAACTTGAAGCTACTGGTAATATCCCCAATTATCTGTTGCAAATTGGTAATTAAGAGGCCAATAATCCCCAAAGTGTTGATCAAACTTTCGAGATTAATTTTAATTGGCGAAAAAAATTGTATAATTCGGAAGGCCAATAAAAATATTTAACATTTAATGTATCTAGTTGCGATTTTAAATTAAATTTGAAAATGTCGTTAGTTTACAAGATTAATATTACGAGATCGAAAACGGACCCAAATGTGAGAGCGATTTTTACGAAGTTTATGATGCTTGTCTAGTTACGCCAGATACGTTTTTCTGTTTCTACTAGCCATGGCGCGGAAAAGGCTTGGCACCTCATGAATAAATCCCGACGATTTTTGTAAAATATTTTCACACATGAATTGATCATGGGATGGTCTGCTGCTGGTCATTATGTGGAGGTACACCATGCGAGGGTGGCGTCCAGCGATGCAGAACAACAACGAGTGGACCGAGACCAATGCTGTTCCACATTCATGTGCAATCGACGTTTCTATACGTTCATTATTCTCTGCTCAGAGGCCTCAATCTGAAAGATGTCTAGCAGAAGAAATGCTGAGAAAAAAACAGAATATAAAAACTGAGAACGATGAAGATATCGACTAAATTGACGTCGAAGAAATTTGGTGCAATACAAGAAGGTTTATACTGTTTGAATTAGTGATCTTATTCTTTTCGTATCAATGGTAAATGGTAAAACTATTTTATTCATAGAATTTGAGCCCAGTAGCTTACCACTTTAATTGCCAATTAGTATTGAATCCTGAGAAGACTGTTACATTTATTTAATGGAAAGTACCTACTTTTAAATAAAAGAGCGTTTATTTGAAGATCATATAGTTTACTTTTTGTAACTCAAAGTTAATGGCAGTCAGCCCAGCTATTAACCTCTAGTGTTGTATTAATACTCAATAATTCTTGTACAAAAACTAAATAGCTACAAATACATATATATTGCACACTATCCAACATGTGTTTATTATTAATCCATATTTGCAACGGTCCATAGGTGGTTGGAATAACCGAAACGCCAAGTTATTATAATTTAATCTATCAACTTGCAATCCGTACCTAACATAATATAATTTATTTTCACGATATTTGTAAGTTGACAGGACTGGAACAGAAATAGTAATAAAATTCCTACATATTGATGACGTACAGTCATTGTGTTGTAAGGAATCATTCCGATGTTAGGCATTGTGTCCCAGATATTGCGCTTAACGGGCTTTAGGACCAATTTCTCCTTTTTCCGGTCTTTAAGAGACCATTATTCTCCAGGGTTTGTTTTGGCGTAGCTCAGAGGCTTAAGAAATGTTGACGCTATCCAATACAACAAAATGTTAGACATTGACTTTGTAAAAATGTCTTTCAGGCATCTATTTAGAGAAATATTATGAGTTACTTATTAACACTTGTATAGCATAACCTAAAGTAGTTGACCAAAATCAAAATCTTCCTCGGCTAGCTAGCTTCAAAGCATTGCATTCAACGACGTCTGTGGTCTAGTGGTTTGAGTACCGGACTGCTAATCACGAGGTTGTGGGTTCGATTACCACAGGGCACAAACATTTATTGTGACGAATTTAAGTGTTTGTGTTTGTCAGGGTGTTTCCTATGTATTATAAGTACTTTTTTTTTGTAAATATATATATATATACCACAAAAAAAAGTATATAATTATTATATCCATTGTCTAGTACCCATAGTACTCTGCTTAGTTTGGGGTAGATGGTGCTGTGTAAAAATGTCCCAGGATATTTATTTATTTATTTAGATTGTTCTACCTACACAATATTCCACTATGTTTCTTGATCTACATCTGTCCCAGTGTCTAGTGTCAGTTAGTGACATCTAGCGGATGGCTGGAGATAACGCGTCTCGTACGTAATTGGCACTGACTATCAGTGCGTCTGCGTCGACCAGCGGACGGGAAAATTAACCGGTTGCTTTGGGTTCCTTGGAATGAGCTAGAAGGAACCTAAAGATTAACCTACATTTCTACAATGTCTTCACTGTCCAATGTACAATGCCCTGTACCAGTGAAAAATTTAACAACTGTTAGGCTAAGATTCAGAACTTAGGCTTCCGTATGTCAAATTGTCATACAAATTTGACATACGGAAGCGTTACTTTACGCTGAGCGTCGTCTCTGAATGTTAGCCTTAGTTTATAACAGTTGCCGAGTTCTTATCCATCATCCATCGAATTTTTGGAACCGTGCAACTAGACTTACTTATTAGCGAATAGGCGATTACAAATATTCACCTGATCTGAGATCGAAGAGTTCCGAATCTTGTAAACACCATAAGTAAACAGAATGTAATTCTGTTTCGATGCGATTCGAATTCAATTGAAATTTGTCTACTACAAAAAGTTAGTATAGAAGCAGATTAGCCGAAGCCAACACAGCTCGAAAAAGGCTAGAATCATGATAACAGATTTCAAACATACAAATTCCACGTGGAAATTAAGAAACCGATGTTTTATTCACATTCTATTGAAATTAGTCTACAGAGACAACACCAACAGTTGGGAAGAGGTTATTCAAACATTCAAATTCAAATATTTTATTTCAATTAGACCAATTAGAAAATCAAACTGGTTGCACGGTTCCAAAAAGTGGGACATACGGAGACGAGCCGGCAACGAAATTCCATAGTCACTCTTTTAGAAAAAATACTATGGTAACAGTTATTTTTATGTGAGTTTTGAGGATAGTGCAGTTCAATGTGTAAGATTAAAGAGTATTAAGATAAAAAAAAGATAGCTATAATGTATAAGAGCTGAGTTAAGATGGCGATGACAGACTTTAACATACAGAATCCACGTGCTAATTAAGAACCAGTATAAACAGCAACACAGACACACACGAAGAAACATGGCGCGCTCGATACTGGAAGATTTGCGCTTCAATGAGATCTTATCATAGCTAATTACGGAGTAGCCTGTCATTTACATGCGATCAAGCATGGGAAAAAATATACATTGTATATACCGGAGCAGGCGATGTTATATCTAGTTCGTATAACTTGTCTTGTAGCTTGAATAAATGTTAGTATTGTTGTCTCAAGTTCTAAACATACCATCACGCCTGTATCGTGAGGGATTAGGTAGAGACTGCGATTGAGACTGCCTCGTTGGTCTAGTGGTCCCGAGCGCGATTGCTACGGTCCTGTGTTCGATTCCCGGTTCTAGCAGTGTTGTTGAGTTCCGAAATTCAAATTGCCAGTAGCAGCTCGGAGTCTGGATTTGTGCCCGGTTGATGGCAATGGGCTCGTCCTCTATTACATGGGAGTTAAACATAACTCCTAGCTCCATTATCGTTATAATTACCTATGTGAGAAAGAGATGCCGCTCTAAGAAAAACATCTTTCATCCTTTTCATAAGTTTCTTGTTAAAAAGGACAGTAAAGCCAGACTGTGTCAGTTAAATTGAAGTTATTCAGCTGTTAGTTTAATTAGAATACAATGGGATAGTCACCATTATAAGTATACTTGAATTGTAAACCTATAAGAAACAAAAAGAAGTTCTAACTTATACAATTAACCTTGCCAGATTTTTTTGTCTAGCGTGATTACGAAGTCACTGCGGAGGTTGCACGAATGAGAGCCATAGTAACACAGTGCAAAATCTTATAAAAATCCTTTTTTTTTCTTTAATTCTCATTGAAGGTTGCTTAAGACAAGTTTATATTAGATATACTTTCAGTCTCCGAAAATACCATCACGCCTGTACTCCCCGAAGGGTTAGACAGAATAGAACAAATGTACACCCCCAGTTTGCCGGTACGTTTAGGTCCCATGTAACAGGTTGCGAGCCTATTGCCATCAACTGGGACAACAAATCCAGACACCGAGCTGGTACTGAGAATTTCACAGAAATACCCAACAACACTTTTCCTCGACCCGGGTATTGAACCTAGGACCTCTTGAATAGCAGTCCCGCTAGGGACCAACGAAGCATGTAAAGAAATTTACTTTTCTGGGGGTTCGTGGTTTAGGAGATGCGCTACGCTAGAGCTACGCTAGAGCTCCTGGATTCAATATTCACGTCGAGCAGTGTTGTTGGGTTTTCCTGTGAAATTCCCAGTAGCCGCTCGGAGTCTGAATTTGGCTCCGGTTGATGGCAATATTCTGCCCCCTATTGCATATTATTATGGGATCTAAACATAGTGGCGAACTGTGGGTGTACATTAGTAAACCTCTGCATAACCCTTCGGGGAATACAGGCGTGATGGTATTTAATATGTTATGTAAAAAAACTACGCTCTCATATGGACCAAAAAGTCTTTTATTATACTTAATAATTTTTATTTATTTCACACCACAAACCAAGTACAATACTAAAATCTAAAGCTATTTAAAAATACAATTTTGGTCGTGGATCGCTGGTGCCCGTGGTAGGTAATAAAACCTGTATTACAGGTCACCAGGCCTCCACCTCCTCACAGCGTTTCAGTATTTGAGCACTGGCAAATAAAAACAAGCAGGACGAGGTTAAAAGTTTATAAGTAACATTGGTGAATTTACTAATTTCTAATGTTATAATAAAACACAAGAGGTGTGAGTGTATGTGTAGTGTGTTTGTGTGTTTGATTTGATTTGAATTTGTCACTTAGCAAAAAAAAACACCACATGCAAAGCAATAACATACATCTCGAATTGAACTTTAAACCCCGTATAAAATATACCAAACAAAATAAAAACATGTCTAAACAAAAATAATTGCACACTCGATTATCGTTTTACACTACAACTAATAAGTAGATGACTCATACAATCTCAGAACAATTGCTGTTTTTATGACGTCAATGTTTATTAGTCAGGGATTGCCCAAGACAATTAAAAACCATATCGTAAAGGCCTGTACACACATTGGGACGTGATTTTTTTTAAGTCACATCTCTTTTGTTGAACTTTGTTATTTTAAATCGGGATATTGGGAATTCTTTAATAGTCTGATAGAGATAATTTTAATTGATTAATTAAATTTACATTGATTGTAAACTTTAATGAATATTAGGAAGTGTCATCTGATTAATCAAAAAGATCGGGAAGAATCGGGATGTTTCTCTATTCTAGAATACATATTTTAAAGATATACAGTTCTCGCCAATCTTAATGTCTGGCTTGAAGTTGGCACAAGCTAACTTCAATCCGGCCGTAAAAATCGGAGGGAGAAAAATAATGGATTTTAATAAATAAAAACGAAAACTCAAGTCGTAGGCTGTCGTTTTAAATAATAAAAGATAAAGATAATTTATTTGTGGAAATAATTAATAATTTTAATCGAATATTTTTCTCTCTCCATTTTTTACGGCTGGGTTGAAGTTAACTCATGCCAACTTCAACCCGGACAATAAGATTGGCGAAAATTGTACATGGTACAATTACAACGTTAAGCAATAAGCATGCTAGAGTAAGTCACTGGTTGCTTGCTATTGGCTTCCTATTATATAAGAGTTTTACACGTCAAACCAGTGCCAGTTGCCGGCGTGAATAGACGCGTGTATTTTAAAAGCCAGTGGCCTCCGCCATGACTAGTGCCAGCGCACTGGCTTCATGTAAACTGGGCTAGATATAGCAATAGGTGATGAGCGACCGATTGCTGCAACCTCAGCTGACGTCCTCCTGACACCCGGGCAGGACTCGGATAGCATAAGGGTTCGGGGCAGTTAGACCAGCCGGGCTAACATGCATGCCGCGAGAACATTTTGTCTACGCTTATGTCGTGCTTTTGTTTCGTTTTCGCACAAGAAAGAGCGAGACAAAAGAGTAGACAAAATTTGGCGTGGCGCGCATGTTAGCGCATGTTAGGTTTAAAAATTAATTAGTGATGAATTTATAGCTACTAGCTATACAGAGCTTTATTTAAAATGTCCTTTACCTCCTTATGTAAAAAAATCTTGGTCTTTGTATAAAGGAATAGCTCATCTCTTGTATGCAAAACATTCATTCGGACCGAACATTGTTCGCGTTCTGTTTGCTTATTCGCGAAAGTAAGAACGGCTTTATTGAATTCATTATTTAAAATCATACCTTACTTCACTTGTATTAGAAGCTATAATCGTTTGTTCAAATCTGATATATTCTTAGATTTATACTAGCTTTTCTCCGCGGTGGTACTCGCGTTCATCAATTTTTTTCTAAACTCTTGGAATTTTCTTAACATCCTTTTTTATTGAATGCCTACGTCATTAGAACTATCTGCAATCCGTTCAGTGTTTCTGTGCTTTGATATATTATCAGTCAGTCAGACCTTTTTTTATAATGAGATATAAATACAGTTATAAAATAACAATAATAATAATAAGGAATGCAATGCAGGATCGCGATGACTGCTGTAGTAAATGGCACGTATAAAATAAGTAATAGCAAACATAACAAATTGAAAAAAAAATTGATTAAATGCCATAATAATAATTACTGAAGAAATAAGGCCATTGTTAGACTAAGGTCTCATAAAAACAAGTACGGCCTGGTATGTGGTCCTAAGTGTCACTGCTGCGGCATCCTGGGCTCGACTTCCAGGTCAATCAAAATGATATTATTTATTTACATGTTTATGAAATTCTTACTAGTAGCTTGGATTTCCCTGCTTGCCCCCTATTAAATGGGACCTAGCCTACTAAAACCTATTCCCTTTTATCACATGGGATCCAAAAACATAAGAGAGGTAGGGCACAGGCATTTATGGCTCCAATCTGGAGCAGCCCATCTGGGGAAGTACCTCCACCTTACAGAAAACTGCAGCCAAATAATACACTTTATTGTGTGTTGTGTTCCTGCAGTGAGTAAGGTCGCCAGATCTCCTTCTAAGGAAGCGCTGCGCTGGCAGCAAGAGGAATACCCCTGGTGTTGCAAGCGTCCATAGGCTATGGTAACCGCTTACCATCAGGCGGACCGTATGCTTGTTTGCCACCTTAGTGGTATAAAAAAAATAAAAAATTACTGTGAGCTGTGGGAGTAGAATGTACACGTCCTGTCACGATCGTGGTGAATGATCGTCCCGAATATGGCTTCACGCCAGTTGCCGCTTTTTTGACCGCGTCACGTATCCTCCGGGGGATAGCCAAAGGAAGGCAAGCCATTACGAGTCCGATACCCTGCTGAGTGCTGCCTCCCCAGGTGGCAAATATCATGCCGTATCATGGTGGTAAAAAGTATGATGTTATGTATGTTTCCACTCGCATTTAATAGCCTGCCATGTATACTTCTTATTATTATTTCACCAAGGACATCTTGTGATATAAATCTAAGCCCGGAAGATGCGTGAATAGAATTAATTAATGTTTATGATAATAGATTTGCAACGCATAATAATAAGTAAGTACATCTTTATTAAGACTGTTCGATTAAGGCTGAGTGATTGGCTCCTGCGGGTCACAAGTTATAGAAAAAATATCTTCAAATCCAAGACATGCATTTGGAGAGGGACAGGGAGAACGAAGTAGACGCAATCCCCTTAAAAAAAGGAAATTTTAAATATAATTATTGATATATTTAAATCCAGATGACATTTCAAAAATATGATACAACACACCTAAAAGATAATTATGTAACATATCATTATGCCGGAACTAGGGGACAGTGAGTGTAAAGGTAGACTAATAAACAGGTAGAGGTACATACTGTCGCCAGTATATTTAAACGTCCCATGTAATAGAGAGCCATCAACCATTCCCAAAATCAAAGTATGAGCTGCTACTAAGAACAGAACAGAACAGAAAAACTTAATGAAAGTTTGTGAAATGGCCCTGGATCATGGACCAAGACCAGCAAGAGGCAATCGAAAAGACGAATGGACGAATCCTTCTCCTTTTTTAAGACAGCTGACAGAGCATGTGGTGAATTCAAGGAAACTGTGCAGCACATCCTGTGCGATTGTGACGTCCTGGCGACGAAACGGATGAGTCTTCTCGGCAACGGGTACCCGAAGCCGGAAGATTAGATTCCTTCCTCTCAGTGGGTTAGCCGCCTTCATGAACCACGTCTTTAAAGAGTTAGGAATATACAGTGATGGGGACAACACAGAAGATCCCATTGGGTCCCCAGTGTTGCTGGTTGTACCAGCCCCCATAGCAAGATAAGATAAGACAGCTAAAAATTAAAACTAGATTTCAGATAGTGTTACCGTTACGAGACTTGCGGATAGCGGTGATATATGGACAGTTTACTGTGTCGGCCTTGAACGGCCACTAGCAACGTTACCTTCCTGCCTCGATCACTTTCTAAGACAACGACGTTTTTGTCATCGAAAACTAATCGGACTTGGATTGTTTCATGTTTTTTTGTGATTCATTGCAACAATAGTATTAAGATAATTGAATTATTTGAATGTGCCTGTTGATTGATTGGTTAAACTGCGATCAAGCAAAAAGTCTTGCCAAGATATAAAACATATTAATGAATACTTTTCTAAAACTATGAATTCTGAGTCGTAGAGTAAAAATACCAACTTTGTTTCATGGTGGTATT
The DNA here is from genome assembly GCA_946251955.1 of Acronicta psi. Lineage (NCBI taxonomy): Eukaryota > Metazoa > Arthropoda > Insecta > Lepidoptera > Noctuidae > Acronicta > Acronicta psi. The sequence goes on from OX276481.1 coordinate 12,379,774, forward strand.
TTTGGTATTGGTGTTAGTAGTCGTGGGCTTACGCAACAGATAGGGAAATCCAGCTTGAATTCCGGGACCAGATGTTGTTGTTGTTTTTTTTTTCGGATAGAATAATCTGAGTACTTTGTTGTCTAGACTATAAATTTATGCCCAGATAAGGACCCGTCCCGTCCACATTAAGTACTTTAAACATATTGATTATAATCATATTGATTAACTGTGAGTACAGCACCCAGCACCAGGAACTATCACACCTTGGGTATACACATGGTTACCAAAGATTCAAACATTGCCAGAACTAAACAGAACAATAGAAATTAATATGTTTTAATGATTATGCCCGTTAAACGGTTAAACTACGAAATAAATAAAGAGTTGCCTGCATAAAAAAAAACGCAACCATATTAACTAAAATTATACCCAATCGAAAAACATAACCATTTAATTGAGAATTATTATAAAAAGTGGGAAAAACAGATCCGCTTTACAATGACGAATGAAAAACGATTCATTTAGATTTTTTGACAATTTTTGTAAAGTCAAGTGTTTTTTCTACGCCTAGATATTATTGTTTCCTTTTGTTTGAAGTTATAGTGCCAAGATTTGTCTCAAGTAATCGGAAAATCAATGTTGACCGATTGATCATACTCTATTTATATAAATAAAAATAAATCGCCGAAACGTAAGTATATACGTGCTTAACTTTATTGTCAAGACAAGGTTTGTTTGAAAGTTTTTTTTTTATTCTAATGGGAATAAATTGCAGGCGAAGCTGCGCCCTGATCACTAGTATAATAGTAAATTATTAATCCCGTAGAAGCACTGACTACCTGTCGGATGGACTCATTGTACGGAAGTTAGTCAGGTAGCCTCATTGCACGGTGTGCAGTAAGTACCTAGATCCTAGATGAACTCTCTCTATTCATATAAGAATCCCACGCGAATTTGCCAACACCATCTTTACCACTCTTTTGGTCTTTGGACCACAATTTTCTCAATATTCGATTATTATCAATTAAAACTCACCGGTTTTCTCCAGGTCCAAGCTTGTTATTCTCGACGATAGCCGTCGCCCTAATCCTGTGGTCAGGCTGTTCTCCAATCAGCTTCTCACTTCTCCCGTTGCTCAGATGTTCCCTAGCCAGACTGTACGCATCACTAATATCCCTATCAACAACAACACCACTGTCACTTTCACACACAACTTTAACCTTTTCACTCGAGTCCACTTCGTGTTTTTCCGGTTCCACTTTATCCTCTTCTTGTATTATGTCTTTCTCTTTCTTTTTGTCGATGCCGTTGGCGATGACGGGCGCCGGTTTGGCTTGGAGGGATTTCGGTTGGGCTTTTGGTGAGGAGATGGTGGGCTTGCTCTCGATAGCCCCGTTCTCGTTTATAGATGTCACGTAGACTGTTGAGTTGGCTATGTAGCCGTTGAGTTCTTGTCTGTTCTCTGGCTGCGTTCGTTTTCGACGGTTTAACTGGAAAGAAAAAGTAAGAGTTAGTTGTCAATGTCTACAGAAATGTCTATTTAATACACTTATACAATAGAGGAGAATCATTCATCTAGTTCTATGTGATCTCCTCCGTACAGTGCAACTTCAATGGAATTAATTGTGACTTTCCCATTGACTGCCTTCCCAGTTCAGTAGTATTATAGTTCGAAGTATTATATATGAAATCGAAGTTTGAATTTTGGTTGACTCGCCTCCTATTACATAGGACCAAATCAAATTGGCGAACTATGGGTTTATATACGTACACCTCAGTCTGTCTTATAGGTGATCTTCCAAAATCGTATAGAATTTAATAATTTTGCTGCAACTACAATAAAATTAAACACAAACTTTCACGGTAACTGTATTTATCAATTCAATTTAGAATGTATTCAAGGTTGTATGAACAGATAATAAGGCAATAAATTATTTTGCAGCTACGAATTAGTCTAATCATTTTTCACATTCATTGATCTTAGGAGACAAGTAATCAGGATTTAAGAAGTAGCAGAAGTAGAAGAGAACAAAATTTGTATGAATTTATCTGCCAGGTAATTTAACGGGAACTTACTAGACGGTGGTGAAACCATATATCTGAAAAACTAGTTTTATCTCAATGTCAAATATTCGCGTAGTAAAAAATTCATATTCACCACGATGATTGTCAGACAGAAAAAAAGTTGATTCGAATTTCTGCAGTTTACTACTACGGTAAAAAGTTAAAAATATGTATTATATTTGTGAGAAATTCCAATGACTTCGGACAGTAACGAATTCAATATTCAAGCATTTCAATCATGCAACGTTCGGGACAAAATTCAGAAAGTTTCTCTCCAAAAGAGGGCTATAAAAACACGATATGAGAACATTTCTTTTAGTAGAAGAAATCCACTAAAGATTTTGTTTAAACTGCACTTTGTTTATATAACACAAATTAGATTCCTCTTCTTGATTGGGGTTCTTAAAAAAGGGTGTGAAAAGATTTTTACTGGGTCCGCAACGAGTGAGTGTTACCCCTGGTGTGGCAAGCGTCCATAGGCTACGGTAACCGCTTACCATCAGGCGGGCCGTATACTTGTTTGCCACCTTAGTGGTATAAAAAAATAGACAATCTATTAAGGTAATTGCTTATAATCAATCCATTGACTGTTCCACTGCTGACTTCCTCTCACTCACTTCGAAAAGAATTGAGCTATTGTCTATCACGCTGGCCTGGAAAGGGTTGGCAGACGTTAGCCGCGCCGTCAACGTCGATAAAATTAAATCTTCTCGCGATATTTTCTTTCACCTATTTAAATATAATAGCGCTATTATAATAGACGTTATTTATACATAAAGTCTTATGATGAGAATTATAAGCCCTATATATCTATACATCTTTATATATACACAAATAAATAAAATTGGAGTGTCTGTTATAAGTATATACGGTACATCAAACAAATTTTTAAATTTTTGTCAGTCTGTCTATCTGTTGGTTCCAGCTAATGTCTGAAATGAATGGGCTGATTTTGACCGAACTGTCACTCGTAGATAGTTAATGTTTTAAGAAGTAACTTAGGCTACTTTCATTTTTTTTTTAATATTTATTTAAAAAAAACGGATAAACCCGTGTAGCACCCTAAAGAATAGCTAGTCTTGTGTATAAGGATATGGGTAGCAATAGTTGGGACCAAGTTCATAGCATGTGACAACCACTTATCGCTATTCGCAGAACATTTAACACGTTTATTCAAGTGTGTGGTTTCCAAACCGCTTGAAGATGGCTGTAAAAACATATATAATAACAATAACTATAATATGTAGTACCTAATATACTTATGTATTACACTACAATCGTAGTTCAATAATAGTTACCTACTTGCGTTTTATACGAAACTACAATATGCGGATATTTTTTAAACCACTGAGCTAAGAATAAGAACGGTTTTTTTATTTTTCCTTACTATCTGTAAAAGGAGGCTGTGCTTAGAAACGCAAATTTTCACATACATACACAAAGATGGATATTTGTGGATCTAGGGACCCGGAACATTTTCGTGGAACGGTTAAAGTTACTGTTTTCAAACCAGTGTGTGGTGCCACAATTGCATCGGGATAAATTTGTTGTATGTTTAGGTCCCATGTAATAGGGGGCGAGACACAAATCCAGACTCCGAGCTGCTACTGGGAATTTCACACTTTGCTCGACCCGGGATTCGAACCCAGGACCTCCAGCGCAGCAGTCGCGCTTGGGATCACTAGACCAACGAGGCAGTCAAATTAAAATAACAATTGCCAAATGACACCAACAAAGAATTATCATGTTCAACAATCTACGCATAACATAATGCCTAACAGATGCCAGCGTCATGGCTTTTTATGAAAAAAGTTAATGGTTCCTAACAATAAGTCACCAGGGTGTGCCGACCCCAATTAGCGGCAAAAACACCACTTGACAACACAACCGTTTAAAAACGTTAAACGCAACAAGTGGGCCCTTGATGTGGCAATTATCTTGTGACGCAATTGTTGGAGTCGTGACTTTTTAGACTAGAAAAGTATGGTTTGGAAACACTTGTATCAAGATGTGATAGAATTTCCTATGTATAATAAGTATATATTTATAAAAAAAGTATATAAGTATTATATCCATTGTCTAGTACCCATAGCACAAGCTCTGCTTAGTTTGGGACTAGATGGTGCTGTCTAAAAATGTCCCCAAATTATTCGCCCCCTAAACAGTGGATGTACAATCGGCAAAAAAGATAAGTAGGCAGGTAGACAGTTACATATGTGTATTGACAAAGATTGTGCAACAATGTATGAACGTAAAATATGTTAAAAAGCTGCCTCGTAGGTCTAGTGAAAGAAATCCTGGATTCCATTCCCAGGTCCGGCAAAGTGTTATCAGGTTTTTCTATGATTCATCTTCAGTAATATCAATGACGCTCGATTTGAAAACGTTTGTAATGTGCGAGTAGATAAGTGAAATTCCTTATATACTTATTTACAGTTATTAAATGACCGATCTCACTACGGACTTTAAAAGAGAAAAATATAAATTTCAGTAGTATTACAGTGTATAACTACTGAAGTTTAAAAAAAGATAAATTGAAATTCTTGGAGTTAAGCTGAAACGTGTATTTCCACCTGATTCAGCTGAAAATTAAATTGAAACAGACTGACTCAAGCTTCCCGGTGGCCGGTGAGCAAGTGAATCAAGTGCGCTCCACTACGAATGCAAGTAACGAATGTCCGGAGATGGTGGCGCACTCTGGTGGATGGGACAAGTGAAATGCTAGGCAATTGAAACGAGATCGTTTAAGGGGTAAAGAATGCGCTATTTTGAAATAAATTAGGTCCGTTGAGCTCTTAAATTTAAGGATATATTTGTGACAGCTTCTTAAAAACAAGAACAAGAAGATAAAATTGAAAGAAAACCATATAGAACAAGTGAAGGAAAAAGTCGTATTAAGAGGTAAAACAGAAAGCAGAAGATAGAGAACAGTGGCGTTTATTCCATCGACCAGAGCTACCAATCACCTTGCAAGTGCTTCTATAAGTTCAATGTTTTAATGGAGACTTAAAATATTATACTAAGTATACAAATACTAAAACAGCCACTCAATCATAAATTTTATCACTCGCTTTAATGGCGCGAGTGCCAAGTTTCGCGTTGGATGGAATGCAGGCAGCTCACTTGCACATTGACTTTGCCAATTTATTGTCATTACTAGCTTTCCGCCAGCGGCTTCGCCCGCGTGGTATGTTATTATACATATAAACCTTCCTCTTCAATCACTCTATCTATTAAAAAAAACCGTATCAAAATCCGTTGCGTAATTTTAAAGATTTAAGCATACATAGGGTTATAGGGACAGAGAAAGCGACTTTGTTTTATACTATGTAGTGATAATTATTATGTATCAAAGGTAGGTAAAGGTATAGCCTGAGTTTCCCTTTTCATTCTGAGTATGTCTACGCGTAACAGTTACCTAATTAGATTATGCACATGCTTTATGGCTAGACAATGTTTTTTTTGCTTCTTTTTTTTACTAGCCCACTTTGTCACACTGCTGGGCAAAGGCCTCCCTTCCCTTTTTCCAGACGACCTAAATGTCTTTATGATTTTTTATATTCGTTCCTCCCACAAACTATGTGTAATACCTTATTTTATTGGTCAAGTAGCACGTTGAGACAAGTGGAATGGATGGACTGAATGCAGGCTGACACGCACAGAATATCTTCGCGAATTTATTGTTCTTGTTACATCAAACTTGGTCACGTGTGACCTCGTGGACAAAATGAAGACAAAACTAAACTACTTGTCATGTTTACCTCTACAGACAGCTTTGACATGTCGACGGGCGTGATCCGCTTGAGCGCTGACAGCCGCTGCAAGCGCTGCCGCGCCTGCTCCTCCACGGCGATGAGGAACGCATCTTGAATTATATTATGGCCGATGTCTGATACTGTGGACAAGAGAATATAGGATAAACATATTTTTATTATTATTAATCTACCTTGTCAGATCTGTGACAAGGAGGCATCATTTTTAACCAACGAAAATCCGGAGGTTCCAATTTTTTTTTTAGATCAGCTCTTTCCAGGGTAGCAGTCGCCAGCGAACATTGGGCTCAAACAACACAAAATAGTATCGTCCTATTTTTCAACACAGGAGGGAAACCAAGTCGTGTCGATTCCCCAATTTGGAAGTGGGTTACCAATTATGTGATCAAGTCTTACTTCAAATTTTTAATTCTATACAGTAAAGAAATAATGTTGCCTGACTGCTTCGTTGGTCTAGTGGTCCCAGGCGAGACTGCTACGCTAGACGTCCTGGGTTTGATCCCCGGGTCGAGCAAATTGTTGTTGGGTTTTCTGTGAAATTCCCAGTAGCAGCTCGGAGTCTGGATATGTGCCCGGTTGATGGCAATAGACTCGCCCCCTATTACATAGGACCTAAACACACCGGCGAAATGTGGGTGTACATTAGTACGCATTTGCCTACCTTCCATTTTGTACATTATTTCTACAGAAATTATGTACAAAAGATTTAGATTTAAAGGAGGTAATAGAAATTGGCCCAAATGATGTACCGAAGGTACACTTATTGGTCAAAATACCCTGTATTACGCTGGTTAAAACTCGTCGTGTTTTTTTTAATGTTGACTGGGGGGAGGTAAAACAAAAAACGAATGTTATCTGTTTCGTAATGATTTCATAGTATAAACTGTCAGTGTCAGTTGGAATGTCAAAAGCACGCCATTACGGCAGATTAATATCAGTTTCATAGTGATTTCATGGTAAAAACTATCAACTTGACAACTGTCATGTACCTCCGGTACAAATTTGGGCTGAGTTTTAGGCTTTTAGGCTTGATGATCTCCTTTAAAACAAAAGAAAAGATTTAGATTTCAAGCTCGCCAATGTGTCCGCACCTTTAAGCGCGTTGTATTGGCTGATGCAGTAAGCCGTACAATGTCCGCTAGATTGGATTATGAGCTTGCCTAGTTCATTATCTGTTTAAGCCGATTTCATGCCAATACTTATAATGTACTATCATGATCCGCTGTATTAAATTTAATTACAAGTTTTATTTATTTACAGTTCTCGCCAAACTTATTGTCCAGGTTGAAGTTGGCACGAGCTATCTTTAACCCGGCCGTAAAAATCGGAGAAAGAAAATATTAGATTGTAATACATAAAAATGAAAGCTCAAGTCGTAGGCTGTCGTTTTAAATTATTTTATTCCATTATTTTTCTTTCGTGCCAACTTCAACCCGGACAATAAGTTTGGCGAGAACTGTACTAGCCATACAAATAGAAGATCGATATCAAAGGGATATAAAAACCAATCATCCTTACTTTCTTACTAATATTATAAATGCGGAAGTAACTCTGTCTATCTGTCTGTCTGTCTGCCTGTGTATTTGGTACACAGATAGTCTAGAGCCTGAGAAAGGACATAGGCTACTTTTAAATGCGAAAAAAGGGCTGTAAGGGGTTGAAGTGGGGGATGAAATTTATCTACACTAATATTATAAAAAGGAAAGATTTGTATTTTTGTATGTAACGAATAAACTCAAAAAGTACTGGATAGATTTGAAAAATTCTTTCCATGTTAGATAGCCCATTTATCGGGGAAGGCTATAGGCTATATATCATCACGCTACGACTAATAGGAGCGGAGTAGTAATGAAAAATGTTGCAAAAACGGGGGAAAAAATTATAAGACCACGCGGGCGAAGCCGCTGGCGGGAAGCTAGTAAGAAATAACCAGACCACGCGGGCGAAGCCTCTGTCGGAAAGCTAGTTAAATAAATAAAGGGAGATCGACTTTATACATATAAATAGTAATAATAATTTCGTCATAATATCTCCGACCACGTGCATTAAAATCGATTGAAACAGTTCGCGTAGCGATGGCGCAATTAATATTCAGTTGGCAATGTTAGCGTTGAACACCTTCGAAATGACTCACACATTGTGGCTACGTATTATACGAACGAGAACTCCAGTGAGTATTGTAATACAGGGGAGTATAAGTGCAGAGAGAAGGTGGGTTGATAATATTAAACAGGGAGAAACAATTGGTTAGACCTAGGCAAGAACAAGTACGTTTGGAAGAAGCTGGAGGAGGCCGGACGACTAGGAGTTGAGTATCAATTGAAAATGTTGCAAAAACAGGGAAAAAATCCACTTCTACGGAAACGAAGTTGTAGGCAGAAGCTAGTGATATATATAAAACCTTTCTCGAGTACCACTCTATCCATTGGTGAAAACAACATGAAAATTGGTGCAGCAGTTTTTGAGTTTATCGCAGACAGACGCGACGGAGGACTAATAGACTTGTCCATATTATTTACATGGCAACATAACCTAACCTAACGTAAATTAAAAATTTAGAAAACCCCCGACACGAAATGTTTTGTGCCATTTTGTGGTAGCGGCCATCTTGGTTTTGAAATTTATCATAGTATTCTCCTAGTTAAGCCCTTTCATTTGATACCCATATTGAGGGAGTTGTGAAAAAAATATGTAATTCGCTATTTTGTGGCGGCGGCCATCTTGAACCTATTTTTAACAAACATAGCTAAAAACACTCCCGACTGATTCACCTTTCAAATAAAAAAAACAAAATCAAAATCGGTTCATCCGTTCAGCAGCTACGATGCCACACACACACACACACACACACACACACACACACACTCTCACACACACACACTCACACACTCACACACACACACACACACACACACTCACACACACTCACACACACACACACACACACGCACACACAGGCACACACACACACACACGCGCGCACACACAGACACACACACACACACACACACACACAGACACGTCAAACTTATAACACTCCGTCGTTTTTGCGTCGGGGGTTAAAAACATGGGCTTATGGACGTACACTAATAAACCTCTGCCCTCTCTGATGGTATGTTTGTTTTTCTGGCATACAGGTTAAACCAGACAAATATCCCCCTAAATGCCTGTATCTGCGCCTGAGCACTATTATGTAATAATACATTCAAATGTTTGTTGAAGCGTACCCGCATACAATAGGTGCTTTATTTCGCAATGCAATTGAGTAATATATAGTAAGATGTGTCTTGATATTACTCAGCTGCCTCCCGTTAGCCTAGTGGTTCTAAGAGCGACTGCTACGCCTAGAGTTCCTGGGTTCGATCAAACTGTTATTGGGTTTTTTCTTTGTAATTCTTAGCTCTGAGTTTGGAATATAAATAAAAAATATTTAAATATTTGGGTACTTTTTAACACAGCACCATCTAGTCCCAAACTAAGCAGAGCTTGTACTATGGGTACTAGACAATGGATATAATACTTGTATACTTTTTTTTTTGTAAATACATACTTATTATACATAGGAAACACCCAGACAAACACAAATACTTATATTCTTCATCACATAAATATTTGTGTCTTGTGGGAATCGAACCCACGACCTCGTGATCAGCAGTCCGGTACTCAAACCACTAGACCACAGACGTCGTCGACTAGGCTCGCCCCCTGTTATATACACCTCTTTTTTTTATGTCTGGAAATGCTTTATGCACCGTCACGCCGCCCTGGGGAAGGCGGCGCGGTGTGTGGGACTCCGTCCTGAAAAGGACGTATACCCACTAAAACCAGACGGATGTTCGCCTCATCACCGTTGGGCCAGGGTCACGGGACCGTGTTGACACTCTTCCGCGACCCCGGCGGGTTATATACACCTTAACCTTTGAGGAATATAAATGTGATGATATGGTATATTTTTCTTTTTTAAATCACAAGGCAACTGTAAATCTGAAATTCTCCCATAAACAATACTTTTTCGTTACCACGGGGATGAAAACCTTCCGATGAGAGAACGCACCCCGGAGCCCTGGGTAAAATATTATTTACTATGCCTCGAATGATACTCGTTAGGTCCATAAAAATGAAAAATATACTTCCCAGCGGCCCTCTGGTGTGATAAAAGAACGGGAGAAAATTTCTACGGATTTTGTACTTCCTGTAAGTAGTAGTAGTAGGTCATTTAGGATATAGATTTGGATTTTATTATCAGGAAGTAAGAAAATGTTAACTAGCATGGCAGGTCTCCTCTCCTGGCTATAGTCCACCACGCTGGCCTACTGCGGGTTGAAAGACTTCACATGCCGTCGAGAAAATCTCTCAGGCATGCAGGTTTCCTCACGATGTTTTCCTTCGCCGTTAAAGCGCACATGATTTCGAAAAGTCAGAGGTGCCTTTTGATTCCTTTGCCTAGAGACCTTTGACTTGGCAGGCCAATGGTTGTATCACTGGGCTATCACTGCTGCTGAATGGCAGTAAAGAGTTGTAATCCAACCTGTCCCCAGGTGGGGTGTTGCAACTGGAACGTATTTGCGAGGGTTCAAAACTACCACCAGTGACCACAAAAATCTCCGTCCTTGAATAAAAACTCGACCTCAGGACCATAGACACAAGTACACATAATAAGTACCGTTCTATCCGTTTGTACTGGAATGTATATTAAAAACTGGTTCCTCACTTAGCAGAGCACTAACTGACCAACTTGTATTACCAAACAATTGATTTTACACCCTATCTTGTGTATACTAAGTTTCATTTTCACTTGTTGCAGAAGGTGGTCGCTTTCTGATGTCAAAGATAGATGATACATCATCATTAGTGGTGTTTTGTGGGAAACTGATGGTTGTGTGGTAGTGTTAAGGGTTAAAGTTGTTTGGTTGTGTGTTTTATGTATGGTGGAACTTGAGATTTTCATTGTATTAATCGTTATCTTGAAGGATGTTTTACAGTTTGTTCTACTAATAACGAAACGAGCCTAATAATTTTTCAAACAACTGTTTTTTTAACAAACAATGATTTATTTAGGTCTGATATAGGTAGCTGAAAGGACCAACGATTTTTTTTAATACCATCCCAATGCAGGACTACCGTGCACACCGCGACATAATTTAGTCGTCACATTATCTCGTCTCCAGACATACTTTCAACATGAGATAAGCGTCGACTAAATTATTTGGTGAAGCCTATGTCATCCTAGAAGGCTAGACGGAATTAGGATCCAGTTTCGTATTTGATCTGTTTCCTCTTGAAATCGGAATAGTTTAGTAAGTTGTCTTGAATGTGACTTTAACCCGTCTCAGAGATACCCATCTCTGCACGCAGCCTAGAAACAGTGAAGTGCTGTTTACCTAGATAATCTAGAGTCGAGAGACTGTTACCAGTTGCCGTGACGAAGATAAGCCTACTTAAATGTCCACTTACACTGTATATTACATATCTTCACGCTTGTAAGATTACCAGAGGCCTCCCATTACTGTTTTACTTTGCTAAAAATATCTTTTTTGAAGTAGAAAACCGAATTCAAGACAGGCAAACACAGTTTTGCTCTGAAAGACATTGATATTTTCAAATTCTGGGCAATACCAATATTCGAAGGATAGACTGGTTGTCAGGCTTTTTAGGCTTCTAACTACCATTAACGATTGTCATAGGTATTCGTAGGACAACGGGACCGACGGCTTTACGTGCTCTCCGAGGCACAGAAGTCAGACTTTGATGATGATTATTATTCTGTTAAGTACCCGATTGGCCTATTAGGACTTGTTTCTGAGGGGTGCCAACCCCTGCACCCTGCTCCATTTCAGAGGCCCTGGATTTTTACTCCTTACCCAAAATTCTGGGGGTGGCACCAGACTTGTCTGGCCACATTTACAAGTACTTTTTATTCCAAAACTTTTACTCGTAAAGATGGTCGTTGCATACAGAAATAAATCTCTAACCATTTTAAGAAGGAAAGTTATTTCAAATCAGATACGTAACTAGCGTGCATATAAAGATTATAATCTTGACGTTATTACATACAGAATTGTATTTAGAATAGTTAGAAACGTGATAATATCAATTATTTTAAACACTCAGCTTTTAAAATACGTGCGTTGAAGCCGCCGACGCACAGTTGAGTCACCTCTGTCGCAAGTGTCGCAACGGCCTGCGGATAATCGTCGTCTGACGCGATTTGTCGCAGTGCACAATGGAATGAGAAATCAGCTTGATTGAAGGTTTGGAAGATCGACTTGGGACGCGGTGCCGTTTGATGTGCGTTGCTGGAGATATGCTTTGTTCAATTGAATGTCCCCGAAACAGAACACTTTGTTTGATAACTCCGTTGGATCAATTATTTGGAACCGTGCAGCTACATTCATATTGTTTCATAAATAAATGCTGGTATAGAACAGCTTATTGATAAAAAAAATTTGAATAATTAGGATTTAGGAATATATAGTCTACCGCTAGGGGTGAGGGGTGTCACCGCAGAACTGCCAAGGTTTCGAGTTCGAATCCAAGGCATGCACCTTTACCTTTTTGTAATCATGTGAATATTAATAATGTTATAGAAAATTTAGAATATCATTAATTAGCCTAGTGTTCGTAAACGTGACTGTTACGCTTGAGGTCCTGGGTTCGACGCACGGGCAGGTCGGTTCGAGGCAGGTCCGGCGAAGTGTACCGATCGGAATTTTCTAAAAAAATCTTAGTAGGTGCTTGGAATTTGGATTTGTGCCTGTTCAATAGACATACATCACATAACGGCTGTGGGTGTACATTAGTACACCTACCTTAGCCTCCAGGGAATACGCCAAACTTATTGTCCGGGTTGAAGTTGGCACGTGTTAACTTTAACCAAGCCGTAAAAATCAAAGAAAGAAAAATATTAGATTTTAATAAATATAAACGAAAGCCCAAGTCGTAGGCTGTCGTTTTAAATCATTCTAATCCAATATTTTCTTTCTCCGATTTTTACGGCCGGGTTAAAGTTAGCTCGTGCCAACTTCAACCCGGACAATAAGTTTGGCGAGAACTGTACGTTTAGAAACTAAATCTATATCATATTATATAACCCAAATATTGCAATAAATAAGAGTTCGTTGCCAACATAAAGAAACTTCAACATTAGTTCATGATTGATTAACACAGGTTGTAATTACTGAGTAATGTTAAACAGTTAAATACCGAATGATTGAACTACATACGCAACAGAAGTTAATGAAGTATTGCATTCAAAACCTATCGATGGTATGATATTGATCCAATATTTTCGTTCAAGATTTGATCAAAAGCCCATAAAACTCAGCCCAAATTTGTACCAGAGGTACATGTCAGCTGTCAAGTTGATAGTTTTTACACGGTTTTTACCATGAAATCACTATGAAACTGATAATAATCTGCCGCAATGGCGTGCGTTTGACGCTCCGAAACTGTCACTGACAGTTTTACTATAAAATCATTTCGAAACAGATAATAGTGTGGCGTGATTTTTCTCAAATTAAGTTTTTTTCTCATTCCCCAGTCAACATTAAAAAAAAGTACGACTAAAGTTTTAATGAATGTAATACAGGGTATTTTTCCAATAAGTGTACCTTCGGTACATCATTTGGGCCAATTTCTTTAACGCAAGTTGCTCGTATATCTCTGATCAAAAGTGACTGCCTCGTTGGTCTAGTGGTCCTAAGCGCGACTGCTACGCTAGATGTCCTGGGTTCGAACCCCTGGTCGAGCAAAGTGTTGTTGGGTCTTTCTGTGAAATTCCCAGTAGCAGCTCGGATTTGTGCCCGGTTGATGGCAATACGCTCGCCCCCTATATAGCTTAATCCTCCTCTCATACTGAGAGGAGACCCGTGCCCAGCAGTGGGACAGTATATGGGTTGATTATCATCGCCCCCTATTACATGGGACCTAAACATACCGGCAAAATGTGGCTGTATATTAGTACGCCTCTGCCTGCATACAGGCGTATGTTTACGGTTTAAGTGGGACATTGGACTAACAATAAGATTGGCGAGAACTGTCAGGTAACTACATTATAACTGAACTCTTTTCAGACAATGTTCCACCCACACGCCTCAGATGGTGACAAAATTACCGTCAGTCATCATAAGATGACGTAACGGCAAATATAAGCCACCACTGTGGCCACCGTGTTCTCAAGAGTACACTAACAGTTACAATAATAGAAACATTGTACCAGAAGATCTAGTAGGTACAAATAACACAATGAAAAAGGATTGAATTGATCACAAAACGTGATTTTAATTCGTCTAGAACACGTTTCGGGGTCTACTCCCGAAGCACGAAGTCCGTAACTTCGGCCTTCGTTACGGGTAGCGTTGCCAGGTGTCCGGATAAAGCCGGACATAAGTAGGCTTTTTGATTACCTATCCAGCCAAAATAATCGATTTCTGGCTTTTTTTAGGCTCTTTACATATCGCAAACGAGCGAGTACCGAGTGTGGCCGAGCGAAGGGGAGTCGGCTGTCGGCCGACTGTCCGACTTTTTTACCCAAATGTACGGCCGAACTGGCTGGTCTGTCCGGCTATTAGGTTTGGCGACCTGGCAACCATAGTTTCAAGCGTTTCCTAGTCCGTATCACCTAAGGACACATAGATTCATCCGCCCGAACTAAGAATAAATGACAGCACAATTTGACAGCTGTACATACTCCCGATGTGTTTTTACCCATCTGAAAAATTGAACCTGACACTTGTTTTAACGGATCGTTATGTCTGGGCTATTTTCGGACAGGCCTGTTAGTTCGTTGAAGGAGTTAGGGAGTAGATGTTCAGTGTTTCAGAAAATGAAGCAAGCATTGGTCAGAGTAGGTATGTAAACGACCGCAAAACCTAAAAATGTGTTTTTTGGAATTTATTATTACTTATACCTTATCTCTGGGCAGTCTGACTCGGATCAAGGACGACAATTTGCCACCCCTCAAGTGGCGGCTTGGACGCATAATTAAGGTGTTCCCAGGTGCCGACGGAATCTCTCGTGTCGCAGACCTATACTACGACGGGAACCACGAGAAGTGTTCTCAAAAATATGCCCTTTGCCGCTACCACCTGAAGAAACCCTGATTCATCAACGTTCGGAGTAGGTGCTCCCAAGGGCGGGGGATCTCGCCGCTTTCGCTAGCTACTACCAACGCCATCTAGCACCAACAGAGGAGGCAATCTGACAGCTGCAGGAGACCTCTCAACGAAACGTTTGAATTTTGACACACACATATTCTTAGACGCCTACGATAATGACATATTTTTGTAATTCATTATAATAAACGATTATACGCATAAATCAATAAAACAAATCATTGAAAGGTGTTCGAAGCTCCCGTTCCTGAACATAATGGTATTGGAGAGGCACTTCGAAGAAGAAGAAGATACCTAAAAGTATTTTGCGTTTTAGTTTTTCAAGCGGGTCTTCTGTCCCTGTTTGCCACATTACTGCACTACAGTATTGTCATTACAACGATTCGCGACCGTTACTCGAGCCAGCATTGTTCATAAGACAATATGTTTAAATAACACTCATTGAGTTATCTTTGTACTCCTTAATTTACGGAGCGAGTAAGACGGGTTTTATAAATGGCCGTATTATTTGAAAACGACCGTATATTTCGGTTGTTACATGAAAAATAAATGATTACAAACTTATTTACTAATGTTTATACCTATAGTAAACGGTCCCATTAGTCCAGTGGTCGCAAGCACGACTGGTGTATCCTGTCCTGAGGTCGATTCCCGGGTCAGGGAGATTTGGGCATTTTGACCTCAACTCGCCTGATGTTAAGCAACGATGTGGCCTACGATGGAGCGCGTTTGCCTAGAAGAAACCGATTTTCTTTCGTGTTGAAGACACCCAAATTATAAGACTCGGGGAATAAGGATTGCGGCAGTGAGTTCCACAGTAGAGCAGTTCGCACTATATCTGTGGAGGCGAAACGTTTAGTGCGGGATTTAGGCACTTCCACCATGTAGCGATGGCGCCTTGCCGCAGCCCTGCTTGTCCGATAGTGGAACGGAATTTGCGTCCGGTTACTTGCAATTCGGAAAACGAACAGACGACCCACCTGATGGTAAATATTCTTCCCTGCCCATGGACACTAGCAACACCAGAGGTCTTGCGATGCGCTTAAAGTTTAAAAGGCAAAATCGACTGCAAAGCCATCGAGAGGAACTGGCTCTCATGGAAAAAAATCTAAACACACTCACATGTGCTTTACACTGACGTAAATGTGGGTGTCAGTCAATTAAACCTCAAGAGACCAGTACCATCACCGTCCTGCCTCCTAATTTACATATTCCAATTAATAGAAGATACTGCTGAAGATACTGCCTCGTTGGTGTAGTGGTCCCTAGCGCTACTGCTACGCTAGATATTTTCTTTTTAATATCTCTACTTCGTTTGAAGTAGTAACTGGAACAACAATAGCTAGAGTTGGCCGCCCCCAAAGGACATACAACCGTATGATAATGATTGATAAAACTGCTTATTGGAGCCTCATGGACTTCACTTAAGAGTAGGGGGAGGATATCCGATGAGCATGTCAGTGATGTCCGGTTCCTATATTCAACGAGTCGTATTTTTTTTTATACCACTAAGGTGGCAAACAAGCATACGGCCCGCCTGATGGTAAGCGGCTACCGTAACCTATGGACGATATTTACACCAGGGGTATCACACGCGTTGTTGACCCTAAAAACCTTTACAGGATTATGAAGGATTCACTGCGCCGACAGTTCAGGCCTGTGTTCGACCCGGGGGTCGAGAAAAGTGTTATTGGTTTTTTCTGTAAAATTCCCTGTAGCAGGTCGGAGTCTGGATTTGTACCCGGTCGATGACAAGAGGATCGCCCCCTATCACATGGGACTTAAACATACTGGTGAAACGTGGGTGTACATTAGTTATACTACCTTCGAAGGATACAAGCGTGATAATATGTATGTAATCAATAGAAAAGGTGATAAAAAGTGTCGCTTATATATAATTAATTATGTGAGAAGAGAATACATAGCGCCATCGATTACAACATAAGTATGTGAACTATTGCCACAACTATGATACATCGAATGCCTACACCGACATGATGACTAACGATTAAGCCTGCGATGTTTATCCGCAATTTGCGTCGTATATCAAGTATTACATAAGGCGTGTGGTACACATTAAGCTACACGGTTCTAGTATAAAAAACCCAGAAGACTACCCTAGCCCTTTATGATGGTCATCATCTTCCTTGACTTTTCCCAGCCATGTTGGGGTCGGCTGCCAGTCTAACCAGATGCGGAGGTGAGGCGGAATATCCGTATTACACGAAGCGACTGCCATCAGAGCTCCGCAACCCAATTTTTGTGAAATACAGAAGTTCGAAGGACACAGCACAATTTTTTATAAATAAATAAAATATCAAAGAGACAATAAATATTGATAAATTTTTAATAATGCTCCCAGATTTTTTACTTAAAAAAGCATATTATTCAGTTAAGGAATATTTGGAAGATAAAATGTATGTATTATCATAGGGCAATCATTTATATTTAAAAAAAAATTACATATGTATATTTGTATGCCTTTAATGTATATATTATTATATTACATTACTTATATTTGTTCCACCGAGTTTGTAACTTTTTACCTAGGTATGTTTAACAAATATAATATTTGAATTTGAATTTGACACTTTTTGAGCTTCTCAGTACCACTAAAGATTGTCATACGTTTTCATAGGCTCGCCCCCTATCAAATTAAACCTAAACACACTGGCGAACTGTATGTGTACGGCATTACACCTCTGCCTAATCCTTCGGGGAATACCAGCGTAATGGTATAAACGGTCTCCTCACGAAGATGATCACAATAACTCACAGATTAACTATTGCTTGTAAGATGCGATATTGCAAACGCAATAGTGACGTAACCGAGTTAATTATCACTGCATCTATAATTTCACACGTAGTCGATATGGTTGCGATAATGTTTCCTTATTTACTTACAAGTATATAAGTCGCACTGTTAAGTAAACTTTAAGTTAGATGGTAGGTTAAGATTGTTAAGTAAAGGCAAGTGCTCCATCGCTGACCGCATCGTGGAATAGTGGTTAAACGGAAACCTATCATTATAAATGAAAGTAAAAAATATTACAGTTTTAACCAGGCCTCAAGAATGTACCTAAGAACGCATGTTGATCATCCTGAACTTATAATTAAAATATTGAAATTTTAGCAAAATTACTAGGACATCTTGGTATATGAGGGAAATCAAATTCAAAATATTCAAATTCCAAAGGTTTAGTTCATAAACTGCGCTTGCCACGATTAGCTGCGACCCGTGGTTCTACATTAGTACTCTGCATCTACATAACCCATCGGGTACCCATCGGTACGTCTGCATAACCCATCGGGGAATGCAGGATTGATGCATCGCCTTAAGTGAATGGTCGATGGTTAGAAAGGTAAGATAGTGTGGGTCAAATCTACCACGTTTCCTCAAAAAACAAATGCTGGAATCATTGACTTATTACTGCGTAAGGACTGGACGGACCGCATGTCACAATGACACCCCCGAACTGGGCCCCAAAATGGTATTCTCTAGACCGAAGTGAACTATTCCACAATCGGTTAAAAAACAAACGCCATGCGATACTAAAAAGATGGCGTTAGTATTTCTAACGCAACTGTCAATTAATATTCGGAGGGCCCTATCTTTAGTTATAATCAATGGCTGGAATTCAATGTCCTACGGCCGAAATTAATAATATATCTGTAGATTTTTCCCTAAAATTTGACATAAAGACAACAAGCTCCATAGAAGTAATGTCAAATTTCATCTCCAGTAGGGAAAAAAATCTACAGATACATTATTAATTTTGGCCGTATGCCTGTGCCTAAGTATTTGTCACAGCCGTGAGGCACAATAGTTTAGTTTTCTTTTATCATATCCTCTCTTTCTCTACTAATATTCTTTCAATGATGCTCCACGCCAGGCTAGGCAGATACCTACATACAAGTAACACATATCTATAATGTATGTATACCTATGTGCATGACTCGGTCGTGATCAAGGCTATCCAGTTTTTTGCATACCGATTGTTCGGGGTACGGCGGCATCGAGGATGAAATGCTTGGAGGACCTTCCGCTGATGTTTTAAAGCATAAATGATCATAATTTTGATGATTATGATAAGCAATATCCGTCCATGTTAGTATTGAACAATATTATGTTGTAGTCTTTGGTATTGAACTAGATTATCATGAAATTTAGATAACGTAATGGAAATTTTATTATATTAATTTAATTATTGCAACTAACCGAACCGGGTAATATATTCTATCAAGGGCACAAATTCAAACTCCGAGTTGAACCTGTCAATTTCCTTATGGAAAAACCAACATCATTAGGGTGATGGGTGACGCAAAAGAAAAACTACTTATCGACACCTTAATAATGGGTTAACTGTTTAAAATTAACCAAACGCAATCCACCACTGATTTAACTAAGTCCCTTTACGACTTCCCGTTGTTTTTTGCAAAAACCGTTCAAAATTCAATTTCTCAACTTTTTATTGAAATGCGTGCTACATATTTTTTTTTAATAAACAACATAAAAGTACAATAGATCTAAATATTCTTATTGAACCGATGAAATGCTGAAATATTAAAGAAATGTAAAAGTAGGCACGTTAATATTTTTTGCAACCTCCTAAGATACGATAGCCTCTCTGCGGGATACAAACTTGAACTCGCCCGATTGTTTTTTTCGGCGGTCACTACATCATAATCATAAAATATGGAAGTTATCATTACGATTTTATTACGTTAAATTATGTATTTTAATTTACAACCATTTCTCATTTTCACTGAAGTGAAATTAAAAAATACCATTGCAATGTAACGTTTTTAGAGCAAAACGTAACTTACTAAAGAGGTTTTTATTTGTTTTCTTTTTTTTAAGATGTGCCCCTTGCATTGTGTAGGTACTTAATTTTTTTACGAACCACGACAAAGACAAGTTGATTAAAATAAAAGGGAATATTGGGGAAGAATGGAGAAATATGAAGCTAGAGTCAGCTCTGTGCAGCTTCTTGCACGCAATGTGATCGCATAGCTGCTTGCATACTTAGAAGAAAGTTTTGCTATGGGTTCTAAATATAATTTAATTCAAAAAGTATTGCTAAATGTGGCCTTTCCGCTTCTCAGGTCTACACTCTGGCAGATGAATTGGATTGTAAGCTAATAAACCATCTTGACACAGGGCAAGTTGATAACAATATCACCCACGTCTTCAAATTATTGATTGTAGAAGTTAAAATTAATACTTTCCCGAAGATTTATGTTTATTGAATTTTCTCCCAAGGTATCTTTACAAAAGAAAGAGAAAGAGCTATTAAATTTACCAGCAATAAATAATGAAACCTCTCTAACAATAGCATAAATCTTCTACAAATAAATAACATGTTATAAACATTACTTATCTTATAAAAACCAAGTCCAGTTGTCACGTAAAATTACGTAAAGTATACATATTTAAACGTATGTAGCATTTACCTACATACCAATGTATAGTAATTACTTTTTAATGATCTAGCTATTTGTGTTAGTAAGTACCAGGGCTTTCATCAATGATGTGCAGTTTTATGACGTCATTATGCCCCGAGGTCATTACCAAACTCTTTTGTCTATGATAGATAAGTTTTGCCAACAGTTTTGAGTTCGATATTTTAAATTCCGAATTGGTATGTCATAGTTAGCAACCTAGTGGATAATAATGCAACGAATTTTAGTTATTTTCTTTTACTTTTTAGATCTATGGTTCGTTAGTCATAAATTAAATAAATATTGAGACTCTTTGGAAGAAAAAATAATACTATTATCACTGTTGATTAGTCGGAATCATGAAAATTAGAGAAAGAATGATGGGTAAAGTTGGCCGGTATATCCAATAAAAATAATTATGATATGAAATGAAACGTTATATCATAAGCTTCAATATTTATTATTGGCAGAACACTGTAAACTGCCGGAGAAAAAAGATATCACCCCCCAAACATCTATCGAATTAACCACTTCGGTACATAAGCTATTCTCAAAAAATATATACACAGACGTCTATCTTCGTGACTCTTCATAACAACGATTTGTGATTTGATATTAATTATGTTTACTTCCAACCTACCCTCGCGGATGTGTATACTGGACTCGATTACACCTGCTGTGAACTTTTAATTCATTCTTAAAATGTAACAAATAAACCGGTGATATGTTTTATGCCCTCGACCTATACATCGAGCTGTACAGCGACAACTATATATACATATATTTGTTATGTTTGTTGGTTCATCCCCTTTTATGTAGGCGATATGTATAACCATATGTTACCTAAAGTTCTGCTCAACCCTTGTGGGATTATAATCGTGATAGTAACGTATTTTGTAATTTTAGCCATATCTAGGAGTACCACCGCTGTATCAAACCTTTGATCCACTCACCCAACGCGAGTCTCCTTAAATGTTAGTCGAGGTTCTTGATCAGCTACGGCAATGATCGGTACTATAATCACTGAATTCACCTCCCACACAACGTCAAGTGCCAAATGAAGATACTTTATTTCTTATCTTTCTTGGCTTTCATGAGGTTCTCGTCACGCGGGACGGCGATATCAACAATAATTACACTACGCTCTTAACGGTCTATCACCACAATATCAGGCTTATTGGCTACAGTAGTACTGTCTGTGATGATAGAGCGATTCCAGTACAGTTTGGCATGACCATTTTTGAGAACTGGGTCGGGCAAATACCTTTATTGTGCCAGATTGTGCCATAAAAAAAGGTCTGTGCAAGTCAGCTCGTCGTTAGCCCGACGCGAACAACCAGAGGTATTATTATTATAATTATGTCGAATAGACTCTCCCGGACGGTGGAATGCCCGACATTATGCCAACCGGACCATCCTTCATGATATATTTCCGGTAGTTGTTAGTCATCATGACTTCGTCCATAGTTGCACAGACAAAACCTTCGATTTCTCCGATATTTCCGTAGCCAGGACACGGACGCTAAAAAGTCTACTCCTGGTTCATGAAGAGCCCGATAAAAGCATATTTCTTTGCTTTGCCATACCTCCCTGCGATCGTTCGTACTCAGTGCTACTTTGCGCCAGTTCTCTTTAGTTAAAAAGAGCGGTAAGTTCCTTGTCCACTTCAACCACAACTCGATGCATCCCCACTTCGTTTTTTTTTCATATTATTCCTATTGACCACTGGGCTGCCAAGTCAAAGATCTCGAGTTCGAATCCAAGGCCTGGCTGGCTGGCCACCTCTGACTTTTCTTTCGACTTTCTAAATCATGTGCGTAATTATCACTCGCTTTAACGGTGAAAGAAACCATCGTGATGAAACCTGCATGCCTGAGAGATTTTCTCGACGGCATATGAAGTCTGCCAACCCGCATTAAGCTAGCGTGGTGGACCATAGCCTAATCCCTCTCATACTGAGAGGAAACCCGTGCCCAGCAGTGGGATAGTATATGGGTTGATGTTAATTTTTATAATACACATGAAACACACAGACAAACACAAACACTTATGTTCATCAAATAAGTATATGTGTCATGTGGGAATCGAACCCTCGACTTCGCGATCTTGCTGATCGCGAAGCACTCGGCACTCAAACCACGGGACCACAGACGTCGTCAAATGATTTTCATTGTTTATCCGCGTAAGTTGTTAAGTACCATATTAAATGTGTGTTTTATATGTATCCTAAGATTATTTACCCAAGTGATAACCTGGCCAAAATACAGCATAGCGTGAACTTTTCCATTGTAGGTATGATTTATACAAAAAATATGAGGCGCAGAAAATGCACCTTTTATGTCCGCGACTGTACATTTCCGGTCGATTCTTAACATGAACTGTTTCGTTTCAGTAACTGTAGGCTAAAAGCAATAGGCTAACATACATTAAAACTCTATTGGATATCAGGCCAGGGTCCATACAAAAGTGCCCATCATTCTTTATGTTTTTGTTGGATTTCGTAATCAGTCACTTAACTTGTCATAAAAACTACTCAATTTTTCCATAATATCTAATACTAAAATATTTATGAAAGAGTATTGCTTACTGTGACTACATAATGAAATGCGGCTGGCGCCTGCAACCCTGATGCAATGGGTTGGTAACCTGTTGCCTACCTACGTCTGCCCTAATGATGTCGGGTGACACTGACAAATAGGTAAGTTACGTTTTATTATAAATTCTGCCAAATTAAAAGAAACTTACATTTATATTCGAATGTAGTACTATCTAATGTTATTATTGTATTTTGTGATTAAAACTGCAGTTTTTCAATCAAATTATCGTTCCAGTAGACTCAATTTTTTTACGCTTTAATCCCAGTTCAATTGATACAACGAAACCGACTCAAAAAGGTCTTACAGTAATGTTGCAGAAGCGTAAAATAAACTAGTTTTCGGTTATCTAGAGTAGAATAATATGCTCAAATTGTAGAGAGCCTAGATACCTGAACACCTACGAACTTCTTATAGTCATCGTAGCAAAACACTAGGTAAGTATTCCATTGCAAAATGTCTCAAAGACACTAGGTATTTCATTGCAAAATGTCTCAAAGACAGAGTGGACATTATCATGATGATTGATGAACCAGAGAACAATGTAATGAAACAAGGTATATTGCGACAGGATCCGACACTCTCCTTTATATCCTCAAACTGATATACCTCAGATTTTCACATGAAATTCCATCTTCATTTCCACACGGAGGCACTGACAGCAGTATAGCACACGATCGTACGACCAGAATCCTGATCCAAAGGGCAAGAGCCTCAGCAACTTAAGTTCACTCACCTTTAACAAACTCTTCTGTACCATCACTTATATAACACTAGCACTGACACCACATATTGTTGAAGGAAACGCATCGGTTCATAATAAGAGATTGTTATTAAATATTATTTGACGATGTTTTAAGTGAACGCTACACGTAAGTCGTGTTCGCCCGCAAACCTGTTACGTTCTCTCTCTGTCTAGGCTGTATGCCGTGTTGCCGTGTACACAATTTTATTTTACCGTAATGACATTTGTGAGTTTGTGACTCATTGAGCGTTCAGTTGGTAAAATTTTAAATAGTTGTCAATTTCAAAATTAGAATGTCTTTTTATATTGTCTTTTAATAATCATTTTCCTATTGGATTTTTATCTTATTGGTAAAAAACCTTTTCATGTATTAAGTATTAATTTAATTTATAAAATTTTAATTAGGTAGGTTCTAAATTTAAAAAAAATATTTTTATTTTTATTAAATTATAATTTGTTTTTTATTTTTTATTCTAACCTCGTCCCAGTCAATCATCAATCAATCAATCAATTTACAACTTTCTATCTTTACTGAAAATATTAGGTGTAAGTACTGACTTTATTCGTATTTTAAATTAAAATAACCAGCGGTATAAGTTGGTCTAATGAGATTCCAATAGGCAAAATCATTTCGCAACTCATATTAGACACTGGTAGCATCTCATTGATATGGTGGTCCTAAGTGCCATTGCTACGCTAGAGATCTCGAGTTCGATTCCCGGTAGCACATCAGAGGCTAGATTTAGGCCTGAATGATAACAATAGCCTTAGCTCCATGTAACATGGAACCTAACATACCGGCAAAATGAGTATGGGTTTATATACCGAATAGAAAGATAACAATTCATGAAATTATATCACCAATACGTAGCGTACTGACGTCACAACAGTCAAAAGTACCCTTGACCAATGCAAGAATTCTAAATATGGCAACACTAAAAATATAACCTCAAAGGCTGCCATGTCCAAGCGAAAACGCGGCGAGCGCGTTCAAAACCACGAACGTGCAATACAGTTACACCACCGAATGTAACAAAGTTCCATAAAGTGAAAAACTCAACGACATTAGAACCCTGTCATAATAAAACACATTCGTTGTTTTGTCAGCACAATACCGGCGGTGGAATGACGTACTGAAACTTATTCGCTGGCGTGAGCAAGTAATTTAAACGAATTTGAACTTAAACCGATGGCAATAAGGTCGTTAGAGGAGTTTTCAGTTTGATGTTGCGTATTGGTTTAGTTGCAGAAGCTATACGGACTGGCCGTAATCATATTACTGCAAAGAGAAGTATAATCGCTCTGAACGTGGAACAGCATATATTAGGAAATATAGTTTCGCTTTCTAGATGGCTTTTTCTTTTGATAATTAGTGTTTATGATTTATCTGACTGAAAGTGTCGAGACAACTCGATATGCATATTAAAACATAATTTATCCTTACTAATGCTATAAATGCGAAAGTAACTCTGTCTGTCTGTCTCGCATTCACGCCAAAACTACTGAACCGATTTAAATGAAATTTTGTACACAGATAGTCTAGAGCCTGAGAAAGGACATAGGCTAATTTTAATGCGAAAAAAGGGCTGTAAGTAGTTGAAAAAATGACCGAAATTAAAAATTTAGAAAACTCACGACACGAAATGTAATTTGCAATTTTCTGGTGGCGGCCATCTTGGATTTGAAATTTCTCATAGTGTATAATATGCTCCTAGTTAAGCCCTTTCATTTGGTACCAATATTGAAGGAGTTGTGAAAAAATATGTAATTCGCTATTTTGTGGCGGCGGCCATCTTGGACCGATTTTCATCAAACATAGCTAAGAACACTCCCGACTAATTCACCTTTCAAATAAAAAAATCAAAATCAAAATCGGTTCATCCGTTCGGGAGCTACAATGCCACAGACAGACACACACACACATACACAGACACGTCAAACTTATAACACCCTGTCGTTTTTGCGTCGGGGGTTAAAAAGAGGATCAAAAAGATATAAGAAATACCCAGATTACGCGGGCAAAGCCGCTGGCGGAAAGCTAGTTAGTAATACATATATGACACTAACAACATAAAATGTTGGTTCATCTGTGAGATCTGTGACATGCTTGCTGACGTCTGTGGTCTAGTGGTTCGAGTATTTGACTGCTGATCACGAGGCCGTGGGTGCGGTTCCTACAGGATGCTTTGTTCATACATGGCAGAGGTGTACCAATGTACTGCCACAGTTCGCCAGTATGTGTAGGTCCCATGACTCCCATGTAATAGGGGGGCGAGTCTATTGCCATGAACCGGGCAGATATCCAGACTCCGAGCTGCTGCTGGAAATTTCTCAGAAAAACTCAACAACACATTGCTCGATCGGTAAATCGATCCCAGGACCTCTAGCGTAGCAGTCGCGCTTGGGACCACTAGACCAACGAGGTTAAGGTCCCATGTAAAAGGGGATGAGCCTATTACCAAAACCATTAACCAGGCACAAATCCTAACTCCCAGTTACAGAACTCTTCTGAGAATTTCATAGAAAATCCTAATAAAACTGCTCGAACAGGGAACTAAATCGGACAACTGGCATACTTAAAACCAATCGACAAATGAGCCAGTATATCTAATCCTACTGCATTATTTAGAGTCTCGTAAAATATCTAACGATTCTCGCTATTCCACTATTGCGTTATAAAATATGCATCTTGCAGAGGTGTTCTGAGTAAAAAGGTCCCAACATTTCCGAGGTATCTTTTATTTAAAACCTTTTTAGTAGCGTCTGTTTCTGCCCTGAGGAAGATGAAGGGTTGTGAACCCACGGGACTTAAACAAGCACATAGAGTTGAGGAACTTAACTAAAAAAAGGAATTTTGCGAAGACACATTTTATTTCGTCATCATTGTCGTAGCAAATAGCTCTACAACTACGGGTAAATTGGCTAAATATCAGTATTTAACACTACATAAGCGACAGTCTTCAGAGAACAGAGAACCTACCGCAAAACTATTTCTAGTTAATTTTGATATGCTTAAAGTTTTTTTATACACAATAGGCAGAATGGGATTGTGTTTGAGATATAAACTGGTTGTCAGGCTTTCAGACTTCTGACCACCACCAACAATTGTCAATGTCATAGGTGTTCGTATGACATCCCGGGACCGACGCTAAACGTGGTCTTCGAGGCTGCTAAGATCATCCATTGATAAGTAGCTTTTACACAACCACGAGCCCAAAACAATCATCTAATCATTTAATGCGAGTTTTGAGGATAGAACAGTTTTCAACAGTATTAATGATAAAAAGATAAGTAGAGCAATTTTTTAATGAAGGAAAAAATCCTGTAAAAAGGATAAAGGAAAATATTTGGTGTACCGATCCAGAGGACGCAGGTTCGAATCCTGGTGGGCCAGACAAGTTGCATTTTGACATTCGAATCGACAGACAAAATGTATGGAAATGAAATGTCATTTCCATCGGGCTGTCACTAATGAGTGACAGCCCGATTTGTCGAAAGCTTGTGTCATTTCTATACATTTTGTTTGTCGATTCGAATGTCAAAATGCAACTTGTCTAGCCGCCCTGCTCGCCAGCCGATTTTTTCCTTCATTAAAAATAACTTGTAATCTTAGCATGGAAAATGCTTAGAAAAAAAATACAAAAAGGTAAGTAGAGCTGATAAAATTTGTATTTTCGGTAACTTGCAACAACTATTTGCAACTACAACTATGCAACAACTTTAATCAGTAAGAATACTGACATCGACATCTTCAATATCAGTGTACCGGGGGCAAGGAATATTTTGTGTGTGGACTTTTTCTCATCAATTACAGACACCAATTTCGCATAAGTTTATACAGTATACAGTACTTTATTAGCTGCTTACACTCATTTATTGCGTTGTTGTTTATTTAATTTATTATTTTCTAACTTATGTCCTATAACTGTTTTGTACATCTGCTCAAGCTTAATTTTGTTTCTATGTTGCTATCAGTGAATTGTTACATCTGTGTTTAATTATGTTAATTGTGCTGTTGGTCTTCCTTAAATAAATAAATAAAATAAAAAACTTATTAGGAAGCAGTAAAACAGACCCTGAATGTCTTATTAAAGTATAATACATATCCAGAGATGGATCTAAGCCACAGAATAAATATTAGTAAGAGTAAACTCACACTTCCACTAAAAAGGTTCCAACACTTCCGAGGTATCTTTTATTTAAAACCTTTTTAGTAGACGGGTCTGTTTCCGCCTTAAGGAAGATGAAGGGTTGTGAGCTCACGGGACTCAAGCAAGCACGTAGAGTGGAGGAATTTAACTAAAAAAGGAACGAAGAAGGTTAAAGTATAATCAGAGAATAAATAATAACTGAATGGCCACTCTCCGCCCCTCCCTAAAGTCAGATACCTCAGGTCCCCCGCATCCTGCCGGTGTTCTTGCCGGACGGCCAACAAACCATGAACAAACCCTACGCTTCACGCACACATTTACACGTGTACAAACGTAGCTTTGACAAGTTTGACATTTGGTATTGTAGTGTGCAGCGGTATCGGAAAGTTTGTATGGAGTGTCACAGGTGTGGTATAATACATATCCAGAGATGTACCTAAGCCACAGAATAAATAATAGTACGAGTAAGCTCACACTTCCACTCGAATTTCAATACAAATCTGACGCATAAGTTTATAGATTCGTTTCTACTTACATAATTTAGTCTCACTCCGTCTCTTGACGCGCAGCTTGATGACACACGATGAAATACACTGGAACAAAACAATACTGTTATTGTTAACTAAGCATTGTTGACAGAATATTGACAATACTATCTGTGGTTTAGTACGTGTTCTGCCACTAGAGTACGACAGATGTTCTTTGTGATATAGTCGACCACGGAAGTGTTAGTTACATTGCTTTACCTATTACTATTGCAGAATTAAGTTTCGTACACACTTTCGCCGGTATGTTATGGTCCTATGTATAATAAGGGGTGGGGTGGGTATATAATAGGGGGTGAGCCTACCTTTCCTTTACCGGGCACGCACAATCTAAGCTGTGAGCTGATAATGAGAATTTCATAGAAAAACCCAAAATAACACTGCCGCTGCCCGGGCTTTGAATCTATCATAGGACCTCTATCGTAGCAGTCCACTTTAAAACTCAATGTAATTAAAAAAAGTAAAGTTAACTGTTTATACGTGTTTGAGAATCGAGAACAATGAAGCATAACACCTCCTTTGAGGTCAGAAATTCAGAATGAAGCTAGCAGGTGCATTGCAGTTGCCAAAACGAAAAAAAAAATGTCTTCTAAATTTAAATAAATTTGGATTCATTTAAAACCGCCCCTTTAAAATGTTTGATGTAATGGTGATTTATTCATTACTGGCGACCCGTGTGCAGCTTCGCATGCGTACCCGATGGATTAAAAAAAATTCACACAAACCTTGTCCTGACAATAATGAACACAACAAAAAAAGAATCGTCGAAATGTTTGTGCGCGCATTACTTGCGAACAACTGCACCAAATTGAATAATTATTTTTTTGTTCACGCAGGCTGCGCACGGGTCGCTATAATGCCACGCTTGCTCACCTCGTGTATGTGCCCCAGCACCTCTGTCCGTGACATGTCTTCAAGCCTCGTCTCGTTCACATCCATGATCTCGTCGGCAAGCTCCAGGTTATCCCAGTTTCCAGCTGATGGTGACCCTGTGAAACATATGATAATGAGGACCAAAACTAATTAAGAATTTTCTTTTCTTCTTGATATTTGTTATCCTCATCATATCCCTCGTTGGTCTAGTAGATGTTATAGGCACAGATTAACGAATAGTTCCCTGTCCTGTGCTCCCAGGTCGGGCAAGACAAACACACACACAGCTTTTACAGTCTATCCAGTCATATATTTTATTTAAGAAAGTAAATTTGTTTTTTATCTGTGTGATACCTGACGCCTAAACCACTGAAGAGATTTCGACAAAAGGAAAGGAGACTCATTGCATCACGATGAAAGCCATAGGCTAAATTTTGTCCTAAAAAGTTTTTAAATAAAACTACTTTTTACGGATTTTATCGCGATATTGATATTATTTGAATCCCGACGTTTCGAACCCTTTATTCCGTCCATGGTCACGGGTGGGTGACTATGAAGGTGGTGGGTGTCTCGACGTTATGAGAGGCATTAGGCTATAGTCCACCACGCTGGCCTAGTGTGGGTTGGCAAACTTCACATGCCGTCGAGAAAATCTCTCAGGCCTGCAGGTTCCCTCACGATGTTTTCCTTCACCGTTAAAGCGAGTAATAATTACGCACATGATTTCGAAAAGTCAGAGGTGCATGCCTTGGATTTGAACTCGAGACCTTTGACTCGGCAGTCCAGTGGTCATACCCCTAGGCTATCACTGCTTCCTTACATTTTTGTTAATTATTAAAAAGTTTTTTGTGATGCATGTGTGGATAACAGCTAGTGGTGAATATTTTTTTTATCGGAGTGAGTGTCATTGTAAATAATGAAGTATCTGAATCCCGCAACTATCCTTTTTCTTAGGGGAACTACTTGAAATTAATCATTCCTTGTCTCTGTAGTTTTGGCATTGTGCCTAGATGAACTTGATCTGAAGAACTATTTTGCCAACGCATGAGATAGCGTATCATTGACTGAGATTGTTGTTAAGTACTTACTGTGTCGTAATAAATTACTAAAGTAAGGAATTACTTTGATCTGCGGTTAAATCTTAACAAAACATACCATCACGCCTGTATTCCCCGAAGGATTAAGCAGAGAGGTACTAATGTACATCCTTAGTTCACCGATATATTTGCCCCATGTACATTTCGCGCCAAGCTTATTGACCGGGTTGAAGTTGGCACGAGCTAAAACCCTGCCGTAAAAATCGGAGGAAGAAAAGTATTGGATACCACTCGGACAATAAGTTTGGCGCGAACTGTAATAGGGTGCGAGCCTTTTGCCATCAACCGACTACAAATCCAATCTCCAAGCTGCTACTGAGAATTTAAATAGCAAACACAATAATACTTTGCTCAGCCTGGGAATCAAGCCCAGGGCCTCAAGTCTGCTGTTTTATTAACACTTCAATAGTGTGTCGATAGAATAGTTTTACTCATTTGGTAGTCTGCTCTTTATTTAAGACCAGTAGCGTCCCAGTGACTTTCCATTGAACTACCATTCAACTTCATAGATGGACAGACAGCTTCTTTTTTGCCCAGTTTCAATAGTTTACGTCTGTAATGCATTATTATAAATCAAAATACTAAATAATAAATGAAATAAGAATACGAAAGCCATTTTAGCGACACTCCAACGAACACTATTGATAGGATATTGAATATTTTGCAGAATACCCAATCTGTCAAAATCTCAAAAGAATCTCAGTAGTGTGTCAGCGGAATGCTAATCTATACTAATATTATAAAGAGGAAAGATTTGTTTGTTTGTTTGTTTGTTTGTAATGAATAGGCTCCGAAACTACTGGACCGATTTCAAAAATTCTTTCACCTTTGGAAAGCTACATTATCCCCGAGTAACATAGGCTATATATCATCACGCTACGACTAATAGGAGTGGAGTAGTAATAAAAAATGTAGCAAAAACGGGGAAAAAATTATAAGACCACGCGGGCGAAGCCGCTGGCGGGAAGCTAGTCTATACTAATATTATTATTATAATATTATAAAGAGGAAAGATTTGTTTGTTTGTTTGTTTGTAATGAATAGGCTCCGAAACTACTGGACCGATTTCAAAAATTCTTTCACCTTTGGAAAGCTACATTATCCCCGAGTAACATAGGCTATATATCATCACGCTACGACTAATAGGAGTGGAGTAGTAATAAAAAATGTAGCAAAAACGGGGAAAAAATTATAAGACCACGCGGGCGAAGCCGCTGGCGGGAAGCTATCTTAACTAAAATAGCAGAATTGGGGCCCAGGACTTAGGATTAGTGGAGTTAGAACCTGCATGAGTGGCGATCTAGAATGGTATAAATCTGGTGCACCTAGACAGGCAGCCATGCTGTATTTCTTGCTGGCTGGATAAGCTTTTTATCATAGCCAGAAACTAACTGTGTAGCGATGTACAAATGTACAATCATCATCATCATCATCATGTCAGCCAAAAGAGGTCCACTGCTGAACAAAGGCCTCCCCCATTGACTTCTACAGGGACCGGACGCATGCTACCTGCATCCAGCGACGTCCAGCGACCTTTACCAGGTCATCAGTTCATCTCGTTGGAGGCCGTCCCACGCTGCGCTTTCCGGTGCGTGGTCTCCACTCGAGAACCTTTCTGCCCCAGCGGCCATCAGTTCTACGAGCTATGTGCCCCGCCCACTGCCACTTTAGCTTGCTAATCCTTTCAGCTATGTCGGTCACTTTGGTTCTTCTACCGATCTCCTCATTTCTGATTTGATCGCGTAGAGAAACACCAAGCATAGCTCGCTCCATAGCTCGCTGAGTGACCTTGAGCTTTCTTATGAGGCCCATAGTGAGTGACCACGTCTCTGTGCCATATGTCATCACTGGTAACACACACTGGTTGAAGACTTTTGTCTTTAGGCACTGTGGTATAGATGTACAATAAGTAGGTACAATAACATAGTCTTACACAGGAGTCGATATTTTATCGAGTGTTTAAAAATAGCGGGCTCGATTGAAAACATCGACTCAATATAGACACTGGTTTCAAAAATTGTGGATTGGTGTAAGGCATAAAGCGATCTCTTAAAACTATTAATCTCTCTGCATGAACAATTAATCTTCATGGATGAACTAGAAAACTGAAAACCACCCGAGTTAGGTACTTGACCACTCACCTATCGAGTAGAACTCGAATGGAATGAAATTGTAAAATAACTCGAGTGATAAAGGACTAGAGTCACTGCACCTCTTATTATCGAAGAAGAATTGGTCAAACGCGAAGTAGAAGAAATAAGAGTATTGAACTAAATCTAGTGTGTGTGTGTGTGTGTGGGGGGGGGTGTGTAGGTTTGTAGAACTACACGACTGTATTATTTCTACGAATAACTACGAGAGATACGACTTCAGCTGACTTTAATACGTTGCAGGACAATCAAAATATGCACGTGTTGTTGACGTTCTTGCTTCTAGCTCTAGGTATATTTCTATCAGAAAATTCACTGCATTGGGTAAATACAAAAAGCATAAAGACCAAATGCAGGGAAGCTTATAAGGAAGTATTTAAGGTAAATATCTGGAGTATTCCCGTTTAAGCATCTATATTTAGAGCATCTGTTTTTTAATTCCCATTTGAGAATTTATAAAGTGCTTAATGTATTGGGTGCTCTAAAACAAGTGCTCAAATACTCCAGGGAAAATACTCCAGGGAATAAAATAATCATACATTGAGTTGTAACAGTTTTATAACATTTATTGACAGAAATAAATATCGTCATCATCAACCCATAATATTGTCCCACTGCTGGGTACGGGTCTCCTTTCAGTATGAGTGGGATTAGGCTATTAGTCCACCACGCTGGCCTAATGCGGGTTGGCAAACTTCACATGCCATCTAGAAAATCTCTCAGGCATGAAGGTTTCCTCACGATGTTTTCCTTCACCGTAAAAGCGAGTGATAATATTTTATCAATATCATATTATTACTACTCTTATGGATGGAGATAGAGAAAGAAATCTATAAACTTTGAGCGTTTTATCCAACCTGCCAGCATTTTTTGAGTGATAGAGAAGTGTGAAGGGCCTGCTTCACCACCCGTGATAAATTCAAAAATGGAACAAAAAATATAAAATTTTCTGCCAAGTAATTTAACGGGATCTTATCAGTAAATTGTGAAACAAGTGCTAAAAGTAAAGAATGATTGATTTTTTAGTAAGTGTTGCCAAAATATATCAATAAAAACGTAAACTTACCATACAATTTAATTTTGTTATCCTTAGTTTGCACCACTATGATAACATATCCCTCTAAATCAACAGATTTGCATTTCACCGTTGTCATTTTATCAATCGCATTAATTTGCGTCGTTGGTGCGTTAAAAGTATTCATTTTGCTATATTTATTTAACTATGTACTATGTCTTAAAACAAAATAGCTATGAACAAGAGCCATTCACGCGCCCGTCGTAAGAATCAATTATTATATATTTTTTAATTTCATGCCAACGTTTACGCCAGCGCCACTTGAGACACAGCCTACTTTTTAAACAATTATTCATTTTTATTATTTTCCACATTATTTTTTTAATTCTAACCCGGAGATAGTAAATCGGCCATTATTATTTTTGATTCTCACTCGTTATTAACCGAACACTTCTTGAACATCTAAACAATTACTATCATAATATATTTTAAAGTCGGTGTTAACATAATATTCACATGATTTAAGCGTATTGTCGAGGTATAGGCGAATTTTAGAACATTTTCACAGTGCGGGTCACGTTATGGTGTTTAGAATAAACGCGGTTGATTTATCACACTCCCTGAATACTAATACTATTTTTCTTATCACGTGTACATTAATAGATAGGTTTTAGATAACTATTCGCTTATTACTCTAATTTATAAGGCGTATCAACTTGTTTTTGAGAGTGAAAACCGGTCCCACGTCCGCGGCCTGGGTGGTCGCCGCGAATGGATACGACTATCCCATTTTCGCACGATCAATAATGCTCCCTACCCAGCATCCCTTCAGACTCCCACAGACTATCGCTCTATTTTCCCGGTTTTTATCATTTGTAGATATTCGAGTTCTAATACGTTATAATAACTATGGAGTATAACTTCTGAATAAATAAAAGATACAATTGTTATTTTGATATATAAAAAAAAATCAAAAAGAAGACACAGGTCCCACCGAGATTTGAACTCGGATCGCTGGATTCAAAGTCCAGAGTGCTAACCATTACACCATGGGACCGCATGGATGATGAGTTGAAATTACCGTTCAGTACATTACTGTAATATTATAGATGGAAAAGTGAAGTTTTATTAATAAGTTATTAGATTCATAAAACAGTATTTTATAAAAAATCTTACTCTACACAATGAATACCAGAAATACTCTTGTATGTAACTTTTTACAAATCAATAGTAGGACTTAACGCAAAAATATCATTAGATGGCGGTACAAAACACATCGTGTTCTGATTGTAGTGAGTACAACGCCATCTAGAGATATAAATGAAGACTGTAACTAATTGTAGCATGTTTAGTTGGTATCTTTGTAAAGAATCATACTTTATAAAAACATTAAAATGTATAATCACTAAAATTAAACACCTGTATAGCTATAACAATTTGAATAATATTAATTGTTACATTATCCTGTGCCACAACATTTTACAAAATAATTTTTACACTAGCAAGTTAATTTATTTATTTATTAGTTAATATCTATAGCAACACCAAATGTCAGTTTGTCACTGACTTCGTTACGGTATGGTTGTCATTTCGTCCGTCTATCAAATAACGTGATAGATGAATGGAAAATAATTAACTTTATCGCAGCGAAGACTCCTCTCGCATCTCCTGAAAACGTACCGTCGCGCGTGTTACAACACATCAGTGCAAAAAAATAGTGCTCACTTCTACACAACACCGCCATGATCGATGTTAGAAACAAAGATGGCGGAATAATACGGTGATCATAACCAAACGCGTTGTTTTGTCGTGTGTAGCGTTATGTGCTGTGGTGGGTGGCGGCTGCAGAAGTGTCGGGGCGCGTGAGTGAGGAGGAGAGGCGCGATGGGGGCGCGGCCGGGGTGATGCCGCCGCGGCCAGCGGCCGGCCGCGCGGCCATGGCGGCCGACAGCGAACGCCCGCCGCTCGCTCTGTTCACCGCCGTGTACGACTATGTGGCGCAGGGAGAAGACGAGCTCTCCCTGCGCCGCGGCGAGATCGTCGAGGTGCTGTCAAAGGACGCAAACATCTCGGGCGACGAGGGCTGGTGGACGGGGAAGATCGGCGACCGCGTCGGTATATTCCCCGCCGTGTACGTGACCGCGGAAGACCCTCTGGCCGTGGAGCCACCGCGCGTGTCCTTCTCCGAGCTAAAGCTGGAGGAGGTGATAGGGGTGGGTGGCTTTGGGAAAGTGTACCGTGGTTACTGGAACGATGAGGTCGTGGCGGTGAAGGCGGCGCGTCAGGACGCCAACGAAGACATCGAAGTAATAAAAGAGAGTGTGTTGCAAGAAGCGAGACTGTTCTGGGTGCTGCAGCATCCGAATATAGTGTCGTTGAAGGGTGTTTGTTTGGAGGAGCCAAACTTGTGTCTGGTGATGGAATACGCGCGCGGCGGGCCGCTGAACCGGGTCTTGTCGGGCCGCAAGATCCGGCCAGACATCCTGGTGGACTGGGCCATCCAGGTGGCGCAGGGCATGGCCTACCTCCACGTCGGGGCGCCCATGTCCCTCATCCACAGAGACCTCAAGAGCTCAAATGGTGAGTTTTATTATCTTAACACACATTGCATGCTAAAATGAATGTTGATAATAAAAAGTTGTTGTCAAAACATAGTGGGTTTGTGTGATAATGGCTACTGGCTGAATTATTTTATAATATTTAGGTATCAGATTATTAGATGTAGCAAGCTATTATGTGTCTTCTATGACTGTAGTAATATTGTGATACACTAATGGTTTACTGTAACTACATAATAAAATAATTGTAAGATCAAACTATTTAAAAATAAATCACACCACACAGAAGAAAAACCGTACCTCGGGTCATAATGTGCTCTGCTAATTTAGCTATGAGTTAATTACTGTCCACTATTAAATTTTATGATTTACTAGCTTCCCGCCAGCGGCTTCGCCCGCGTGGTATGTTATTATACATATAAACCTTCCTTAAGAATCACTCTATCTATTAAAAAAAACGCATCAAAATCCGTTGCATAGTTTTAAAGATCTAAGCATACATAGGGACAGACAGACGCGACGGAGGACTTTGTTTTATAATATGTAGTGATAACCATTCCTGCAAAGTATCCCGAGCGCTATGTGTCTGACCTTCTCTGTTAAGTTACTAGCCTGATAATGGTTAAAGGGCTTTAACCACC
Organism: Acronicta psi; assembly: GCA_946251955.1. NCBI lineage: Eukaryota > Metazoa > Arthropoda > Insecta > Lepidoptera > Noctuidae > Acronicta > Acronicta psi. The sequence goes on from OX276481.1 coordinate 12,416,517, forward strand.
ATGGTGCTTGTTTAACTTACGACTTTTCAGTAATGTTTTTATTCATTACTTACATATTATTAAAAACATATCTTACCTATGGTAATAGACAAAATAAATATCATAAATATTATCTTTTACAACATTTTTAATGTCATTAACCTAAATTGTAATCAGGTGCTGAATATCCTTGAAGTTTAACCCATGGTCACAAACACAGCTGTGTCAGAACGGAAATCATCCACATTCCATAGATAACACTGTATTGACTGATGATAACTTTCTGTTGGCTGTCATTGCCTAAATTGATTATTTTATCGATGTGGCCCTAGAAAGATTATATTGTTTAGCTAGGTATTACATATTTACAGGCTACATAGCTAGGTATTACATATTTACAGGCTACATAGCTAGGTATTACATATTTACAGGGCTACATATTTACAGTTTACTGTAAAAACATAAAATTACATGTTTTTCTATTAGTGATTCTGACATTTAAAAAAATGTTGGTATGTACCTGTCATCATTAAATTAATTGACCAATGATAGTATTTTAATAAGTACTTATAGAAATATAATATTATAAATATACCAATGAATAAATATGTAGTTTAAGGATGGACATATAGAATGTTTTAACTGCTAGAAAACTGACAACTACTTTGTCAACAGAATGGAACTTTATAGGATACCATCCTTCAGATATTGTATGTGAAGAAAGGAAGATAAATGATCATAAATGTAATTGATACTGATTTGTGTGGAATTCAATCCAGTAACTTACTACCTTCGATCAATAATAGTACTACTAACCTTTTTATTAAGTAACCTATTTACAATCCACTGCCAGCCACAGATGTACTCTCAGTATGAGTGGGGTAAAGTATAGCCGGATTCCCCTCTGGTGGACTAGACGCTATAGGCCCACACTGGCCTTGTGTGGTTCTGCAGAAATATTATAGCCTACTTGGCTTAACTATCAAAATGAATGTACTCTAAACCTAATATTGAATACCAATTTTCAAAAATGAATATTGTGAAACATAAAAAGTAGAGAATTCAAGTTAAAAATGATCATTAATATTGATTGCTGACCTCAGAAAATAACCGAACTAACCCCACAAAAAATTGCCAGCTTGTATAATTATACCTGGTTGTTGCATACAACCTACTAGTCTTAGTGTTTACATTAAACCTACATACCTAACTTAATCAGGTCACCAATATGGTTACCTGTAACAGAATTTATAATATGACCCTTACAGCCTTATGCAATTGACTACCCACATTCACTTTTTATACTCGCCTACATGAGATCAGAACTGACAAATGAAATATAGATTTTTAGAAGATATAATTGGATATTTATTTCTGTAACATGTTTAATTTCGTTTTTATTTATTATTTACTAGATTACTTTCCTACCTGACAATCTCAGTCCAACCATCATGTTAGGAGCTATTCAAATGCTAAATAGTAATCTGGAATACCCTTTTTCAACAAAGAGTTAGCAGCATTGCAATAAGGTTTGCCCAAAAATTGGATAGTGGAGGTCCACAGGCGGTTGCTTTGTATTTACCCAAGTGCATCTGGTTTGACTGGAAGCCAATCCCAAGATAGTTGGAAAAAGGTTAGAATTATGTTGAGAATGCTGTAATACTTAAAAAGAATCTGTGTGTTTTAAGGATTCAACCTAAAAAGGTGTCATTGTAGTCTGACTTCTTTTGAACAGGAATTTATAGTGTAAGACAAAGTTAAATCATTTACTGACCTTGAGTAGTTTTAGGATTTGGTTGCATATCTTCCTCTATCTTGAAACTGAACCTTGTTTTATTTTAATTCTAGTACTCTACTCATGTATCAAAATAAAATAATTACTCAATTAAAGGTCAGCTAGACAAAAAAACGAGGATTTAGCCAGCATCATTAACATCATTTTCTTTTTGTATGGTGTAATAATTACTTAACACTTAATTTCTGCCTTATAAGTTTGAGCATGCTATTGTATGCTTTAAATGGTGCCAAAGCTGCAGATGTCAATTGGAATTTTCTCACCTTTTAGGGGACTGCATATTTAACACTTCGCGAAACCGCGGAGCTAATTGCGCTCATTAATTGGATACTACTTTATTGATTACTTTAATTAGCACCTTATACAGATTGAAAGCCATCATCATATATTATAATCTGTTTACTACCTTACCTGTGCCCATAAAAAAGAATTGCCTAACCAACTGACATTTTAATGCCCAGCCCAGACTATGGGGTCTCGGAACCACAGTTTGAATTTCTATAAAATATTTAGAATAGGCAAATCACACCTATGTCCTCAGCTAAACATAACAATAAAATTATCATCATGCCTGTATCCCACGAAACGGCTAAAAATTTACCACTCAATAACCAAATTACCTACTCAATAATTTAATAATCATACATTTCCCTAGCCAGCTTCTACAAAAAGCAAACCTCGAATTTCTATGAAAATAATTATTATAGTATGTCGTGTCATCGACCCATATAGGTATTGTCCCGCTGCTGGACATGGATCTCCTCTCAGTATGAGAGGGATTAGGCTATAGTCCACCACGTTAGCCGAATGCGGGTTGGCAGACTTCACACAGAGAAAATCTCTCAGGTATGCAGGTTTCCTCACGATGTTTTCCCTCAGTGTTAAAGCGAGTGATAATTACGGACAAGATTTCGAAAAGTCAGAGGTGCGTGCCTTGGATTCGAAATCGAGACCTTTGACTTGGCCAGTGTCCCCCCTATCACTGCTTAATATTTTACTACCTATTAAAATACCTATGTACTTTAAGAAAATATTCAGAGACGACGCTAAGGGTAATGAAACGCTTCCTATGTTAAATTTGTATTACAATTTGACATACAGAAGCGTAAGTCTACGCTCAGAGCGTCGTCTATGAATATTAGCCTCAGTCTTTATCATCTAAGTACGCGTTACCTTTTACCTAATGCATATTAGGTACATACGTTTAGTTATTGAAGTGAACCGGGTCACGAGTGTCGCTCCGGCTGCTCAAGGGTCTGTGACCTCTTTTCATATAATTTTACACAATTCAACAAATGATATTTACGCAGTTTTAGTCGCGTTGGGCATCGTATAAAATGCACGGATTAAGTTTTGCATGCTTAGGTAACACGTACTTACATTACTAAAGTAGGTACGAATAGATTTGACACTAGGGTTTCTGGTTTCTCGACCTTTTTCATTTCCCGAGGCACGAGAATTCTCGACAAGGATTTCCCGAGTTTCTCGAGTCTCTCGAGAAATTTTGTTTTTCTTATAAAACATGATGTTATTTTAAAATATTTACTTTAATACAAATTAGATTAATAGATGAGATCAATTAAATGAAATGGTATTGTTTTGGTTACTATAATAGGCTCGCTCCCTATTACATGGGACCTAATCATACCAGCGAACTGTGGAAAATTTGAGGAATACAGGCGTGATGGTATGGTAGTACGTAACAGCTGTTTTTGACTAACCTCCGATTTACAAACACTGCCAAACTTAGCCAAGGGTCCGAACTAACTATTTCGTAAAATAAAGGACTCATGAAATCAATGCTACAGTCAGATTTAACTAATGTTTTTTGTGATGTTGATTATTCTCCGATTTACTTCATTTAGACCTTGCTATGATATATGATATAAAAATGAACATAAAATAATAATTTAGCAACCAACAGCTATGTGTTATAACTCATTTTAATCCTCATTAAATAAGCAAGTTTTTCTACTACAGGGTCATTTTTGAGTAGTACATATTTTTTTTACAGTAACGTTCTAAATTTACAAATAATTTTTCGTAATAAAATAATCTTGGCACCTACTATCATAAAAGCAAGCAAGCTTTTGTAGTAATATCATCACTCACACATTACCTAGAAGCAACTAGACAGCATTTATTGATTTAAAATAGGTACCCATTTTAGTCTATTTACTACTAATTTTGGTTTTTCTTAAGAAAACACTCAAATAGTCATAACTTTTAAGGAAATCAAGAGCTCTGCCCCAGAGAATTTTTTTACTGCAAATAACCCCAACTATCGCCCTGTCTCGTTTGATCCACGATTTTCTGCCCACGCTGTATATAGGGATGTGCCAAGTTTTGGGATGTGACAATCGATTAACATGTGAAAATTCAATAGATAAAAATCAATCATACCCTGTTTTTCTACCATCAGAGATAAATATGATAAATGGGACCACCACTTTGGAATTTTTTGGCATAATTTTTGAAAAATGTGGACCACATTTGACGGAAATATCGGGGAACATAATCACGTAAAAAACTATATAAAAACCTCCGAAATGATCTTTCGTCGATTAAATAAACTAAACCTTTTGCTGCCAATGCCTCTAGTTAAACCTTCGAATTGATAACATCCGAATTTGAGTCGGTTAATTAAACAAAACATTTTCCTGCCAACGACTCGGGAATTCCCGAAGCGTTGAGATTTTTTTCCCGTCTCGACTAAAGACAAATTTCTCGAGAATTCCCGACTCGAGAATTCTCGAGCAGAAACCCTATTTGACACCCAAGCATTTTTTTGTTTCGGGAAATGAGGTTGGTAGTTTTAGGTTTTATAGATACTGTACATTTTCATGCCAGTCTTCCATTAGGGTAGACAGATGCTATGGATTTTCACTTGGTACGATCCCGGCATTCCACTTTCGCTTCATCTACGCTAACCACCCCATGTTGCTCGTTAGGGGTTCTTAACTAGGTATGTACGTAGTTGTAACTTGGTGTATGGAATTAACAATATCTGTTTGTATATATTTTTTATGAAATACAAACCTGCATTGACAAAAAAATTGTGTGTTCGTGCCAACAAACTGCTTTTGTACTGTACATTGCATTTAATCGTCGAAGTAGCCATCTTTACAAAATTCAATGCACATTGTATCTAACAGATAACCTTTAGATTTTAGAAAGGTATACCTCATTCTAATGAAATGTTCCTAGATAAACTACTTTAATACCTATAATAATTATTTATAATACATACTTCGCAACAAGATTATACATATAAATATGGCAGCAGTCATTTATTTATAATTAATGGTGCTATAAAAATAACTTGATTTCATTATCATTTAATCTGTATTTACTTTGTTAATGTCAGATGGATGATATATCAAATGATATATCTTAGACTTAGTTTTATTGCGATCTAAGAACTTTTTTTATTAGGTCATGTACCTACTTAGCGTAACATTGATGTTCAGAATAAAATTACCTAACTACTTCTTTGCTTTGCTGCTATTCGTCTCTATCAATGAGCGTGTTTGCCAAAAAAGCACTTGTAAGCGCTAGCTATCGCTGAGAAACGAATTAGACTATTTTCGCCACGACACATCTGCTAAAGTGCAATTGATTTGATATTGTTGACAGCTCTTATTGCTTAGTGATCACCATTTTGCTTACAAACGCTTTTTTCGGGCAAACATACCCAATAACTCTATAATAAAGAAATAATGGTAGTCGCTTACCATCAGGCGATCCGCATGCTCGTTTAGCCTAACGAGTTTCCTTACTAAGCTTTTAAAAACTTCAGTTTCTCTGAATTTCCTTTACTGCTGATTTGATGCGTTTAATTCTAGCCTTGCCTAATTTAACCACAGACAAGGTAAACCTTTTTGAGCTTTTCCAGCAAGCAGTACTAATGCACGAGAGATCTTGAAGATGATGCCCAAAACGCTCACATTCTCAGGACTGAACGCAGTACTATCGAACCGGTGTTATGTGTGTAGGTAGTTGTTATTCAGGCTGGATCTTTAGATCCTTCCACCAAGTATACTGGGTCTTGCTAACTTTTACAATAAGGGGTACTTAGACTGACTGGTTGCATAAGTTTGCCTGCATCGTATACTCAGAAGGACCATCTCCATATTATCATTGTAAGTGGTTAGTTGCAATATTGTCTTTGTTACTGTATGCCGTCGTTGGCGTGAAGAACTTCATTGTTCGGACGTCAGTCGTGACGTAAAATTATAAGCATGACGCCATAACTGCATATTTAGCCAATCCATGACGTTGGATACAATCGAACAGTCTACTTGCCATACTAATATAGGGCCTGTTATAAACGGCATTAGGTAAAATTTAAATTACAGGTGAAATCACTAGTACAACAGTTTTTTTTTTGTATTTTATTTGTTTATTAATCCTAGATAGTTTAATGCCATTGGCTTGACAACTTTTACGTGAAACTTTAAAACGTACGAGTGAACTGTAGTTGTACTGCATACCTCGGCCCCCCCTTCGCGAATACAAGCGTTTTTATACTTCTTGTCCTCATCAAGTTAATAATAATAATCATTTACGCGGTCTTCACAACAACATCATCATATGAGCCAAAAGAGGTCCGATACTGAACAAAGACCTATCCCCTAAGGCTAACATTCAGAGACGATGCTCAGCTAAAAGTAAGGCTTCCGTATGTCAAATTTGTATGACAATTTGACATACGGAAGCGTAAGTTCATGCTGAGTCTCTTCTCTGAATCTCAGACTAAGGCTAATATTCAGAGACGATGAGACGGCAGCCTAAGTTTATGCTTAGCATCGTCTCTGAATATTAGCCTTAGGCAAATTGTAATAAAAATTTGACATACGGAAGCATAAGTTCATGTTGAGTCTCGTTTCTGAATATCAGCCTAAGACTTCCACAAGCACCGGTCTTATCCAACGACGAGCACATAATAATAGTTAATCTAAAACGTGTTAAAACGAGTTTGTGGTATTGCACAATTAATATAATTATTGCTAGTCAACGTTGTTTATCTGCACAATTACCTACAATAATAATGAGCTAACCCACTTCTTAGTTGTTTTTTACTGTATTTGGCATTAAGAATAAGGCTGAGATTCAGAGAAGAGACTCAGCATGAACTTACCCTTCCGTATGTCAAATTGTCATACAAATTTGACATACGGAAGCCTTACTTTACGCTGAGCATCGTCTCTGAATGTTAGCCTAAGAATGCTAAATATTTTTTTTTTAAGATTATAATTGTACCTACTTAGGTTATCTGGCCCTCCGATTAAGTGCACCAGCCGTATACAATTTTAGCCATTATTTTGTAATGATAGCAATCCAATTGATGTCGCTAATATCACCTTAAGACGTAGAAATATGAAAGAGATATTCGATATTACAGGCAGTAGTAAACTCCCCGGTAGCTTGGTTGCCTAAAGCGTCCGGAGGGTACTTACCTGGTGGGACGCAGGTTCGAAGGAGGTCATCGAAATCGACCCCAATGATGTACCGAAGGTATACTTATTGGAAAAAATACCCTGTATTACGCTGGTTGAAACTCTAATCGTACTTTTATTTAATGTTGACTGGGGAATTAGTAAAAGTAACTTTTAATTTCATCAAAATCACGCCATTTTGCCTATTATCTGTTCCGTAATGATTTCATGGTAAAAACTGTCAACTTGACAGCTATCTGCTGGCAGTGTCAGTTTCGAAATGTCAAACGCACGCCACTAAGGCACAAATACCAGTTTCTTAATGATTTCATGGTAAACAATTTGGGCCGAGTTCTATGGGCTTTTGATGACCTTTATAACCCATTTTCCCTATTTAGTTATTTTATAATAACTATGCATATATTATATATACTTTACTGCAATTATTGGTAAAAACACATAACCCGTGCTTTTGATTTTCGCCGCAGTCGGCTAAAAATAAAACCACACAATCATTTACAAAAAAATATGTCTAGACAGAATCATACGAAACACGTTATCTTCTTGACTTACCTACATGTTTGCTAATTTAGTTTCCATGTTGCTTGACAAACAAGTAAATAGTAAGTTAATCTTCCCTCTTCATTTCAGTTAATGTGAAAATTCAACCCAATTTCTGGGCAATACCGATATTCGAGGGATAGTTGTCAGGCTTTTTGGACTTTTGACTACCACTAACGATTGCCATCTATGTGTTCGTATGACATGACACGTACCTGCTGGTCTCGATGTGTTAAGAATGGTCACCCATCCACCAACTGACTGCAGCCAGACTTAAACTTCCAGATTGGTTGATCATCGTAGTTACAAACTTACAACTTAGGCACGAACACCTCTCTCTACTCTAGTGCTTTGTTTCATCATCAACCCGTTAACTGTCTGGACACGGGTCTCCTCTCAGTATGAAGGAGATGAGGCCTTAGTCCACCACGCTGGCCTAATGCGGGTTTGCAGACTTCACATGCCGTCGAGAAAGTCTCTCAGGCATGCAGGTTTTTTCACGATGTTTTCCTTCACCGTTAAACCGTTGATTTTGGAAAGTCAGGTGCGTGCCTTGGATTCGAACTCGAGACCTTCGACTTGGCAGTCCAGTGGTCATTCCCCTAGGCTATCACTGCTGTTTTGCTTTGTTTCATATCCCGAAATATGTCCTTAATCCGAATGTTTAGGAAGCGAGTGAAAACGTAAATACCTGTCATGTATTTTCATCTTCCCCAGTCGGTCATTCCCCTACGGATGGGGCGCTAACCCTTTTACGCCTTCCAATCAGCTGAAAGCTTCCTGTCATCGTAGCTCCCACGTAATTGGACGATATTAAACGTAAATACGGATTTCCCCCGTAATCGCACATTTTAGCGCCGACTTTTGAACGAGTATTAATTTCCGTTTTAGATTGTACAGTGAGTGATTTAGAAGCTATAATAAAATCCGCTTTATTTATATACTCAACTTCTGCATTCCCAGACATCAACGTGTGACCAAAATAGGTACCTACCTAATTGTTTTCGTTTTGTCTGTAAAGGCTGATTTACACGTAGCAATTTAATTGCCAGTTGAATGCAACAACTTGAAGCAATAATAAAAGTTGTACCGTCTAAACAGTGTTTAGACGATGCAAGTCGTTGTTTGCCTCTATTTTATTGCATCCAACATGTAAGAAACTTGCATCGTGTAAATAGACCTTTATGGTATTTCTGAGGACACCGATGATAGTGTCATTAGTATAGGATCATTGAGTATCCTAGAATAAGGCCTACCTACTAATAAATTGATTTAAAAAGTAAACTTTTGTTTGTTGTACGAATATTACCAAATATATTTTAGACTTGTCTTTAACTGCACGTCTAATAAGACCAGAAAGCCTTGCATAAAAAACCTGTATGTCACAATCATGACCTTTACATGAGTATCAATCATCTTAAAATGTACTTTCTAATACAAATGTTTTGCCTAATTACTATGGCAGGCCATATTTCTGCCTACTCTAGAATTGACACAGCAAATAGTCCGCTGTCAATTCATAATATAATATTTCTCAATTCAAAAAGGTCAGGGGGGCTAGACAAGTTGCATTTTGACATTCGAATCGACGAACAAAATGTATAGACAATATGTAACAAACACAATAATGTCATTAACATACATTTTATTTGTCGATTCGAATGTCAAAATGCAACTTGTCTGGCCCCCCAGGTCCTTCAAAACTAATACTCGCAGTATGACAGATCATAGCAACGATTGACGACGTCTGTGGTCTAGTGGTTCGAGTACCGGATTGATCACGAAGTCGTGGGTTCAATTCCCACAGGACACAAATATTTATGTCATGAATATAAGTGTTTGTGTTTGTCTGGGTGTTTCCTTTATATTATGAATATATGTATCTACAAAAAAAAAGTATATAAGTATTATATCCACTGTCTAGTTAGTACCCATAATACAAGCTCTGCTTACTTTGGGACTAGATGGTGCTGTGTAAAAGTGTCCAAAAAATATTTATAGATAGCATGTGGGCTTCTGTAGTTACGGCCCACCAATATGAAAAAAATGTATATGTATACAATAAATACTATATTAATTTCTCATTTCTACATAACCTTGTTCGTATGTCACGGCCTCGTTTCCGCTCAATCTCCTCAGCGTTCCGTTGTTGCGCAAGATTAACATCCTTTGGCATCAGCCTTGAGATTTAATAAGCACCTTGTTACGCCTAATGCTTCATAAACGAGACACGATTCTGCTTTCGCTGCTACATCGTTCGATAATCTACAGATTTGAGGCCAGATTTTTAAAAAATGATTATATTAAGTGACTACCTATTAGCTGGCGAGCGTATTTATTACAATCGATGCCGTAAAATTACCGAAAGAACATGATATCTACAAACATGTTCTTGAAAATTATAATACCACCGACACACAAAAAAAAAGCTTTTTGTGGTGGCGGCCATCTTGGATTTGAAATTTATCATAGTGTATAGTCAAGCCCTTTCTTTTGATACCCATATTAAGGGAGTTGTTGAAAAATATGTAACTTTCATTTTGTGGCGGCGGCCATCTTGGACTGATTTTCATCAAACATAGCTATTTAAGAACACTTCCGACTAATTATTCACCTTCCAAACAAAACAAAATCGGTTCATCAGTTCGGGAGTTACGATGTGACAGACACACACACACACAGACATGTCAAACTTATAACACCCTGTCGGTTTAGGGTCGAGGGTAAAAAAAAGAATGAGAAAACTACCAAAAAGTGCCTGAATAGCTCTCCAACTGGGTGGCAACTTGGGAAATAGTCGAATAAGTTCCAATACCTAATGCTTCGAGCCGCGCTTGACAGAACTGGGTCAATGAAACGGTTTTTCTGTCCAAGTCGAGACAATTTATTTTCGGAATTGAATTTGCTGTCGGACAAATGACTTTAGGCTCACCCCCACCCGATGGGACTTATTCTGTCTCCGACCAACTTCTTGTGCTTACAGAAACGGCAAATGTTTTACAGGCGTATTGTAAAATTGGTATTCTATAGGACCTTATAATTTTAAGAGAAAAACGTTATAAAAAACGACTTGCATATTTGTTTCAGTCTTTCTGAATCAAATTAACACGTTACCTGTTAAACTTTCACTCGTCAACTTGTTATTGAAACATGCCATTTATAATTGTTCGTGCCAAATTCAGGTGTCAGTACACAGATACGAGTGATTCTGTTAAATTCACATTAATTTACAATTCTCTTTATGGTCGAAAGAACCACATGTGGTTTTGGAGTGACGTGGTAATGGTTTGGGTACAGCTGCTTATTATAACTGTGACATTTGATGCGACCTGACTTCAATGGGTGTCGTAATTTCGAAAACAATACGTGTCGAGTTACTATTTTGCATTCTCTCGATAACGATACGTTCTTGATTTTTTTTCCCGACTGCCGAAAGAGAGCTAATGTTTTCCTCTTTGTGCAATAAGTGCAGTCTTCTTTACGAAATTAAATAGTCATGAGCAAAAACACTAACAAAAGTGCTAAATCGATTTTCTCCTAAAGTATCTACTAATATAACTTTTGTGATATTACTTACGAACACAGTATTTACGAACTAATACTTAGTACTACTAATACTATAGTGACATGGGTATTATTTCAAAGTTTCAATAGTTCATTCATGAAAAAATCGCTTTAGTGTACATGTTTTTGCTCGTGACTATACGTATTGAATGCAAACATTTTATAAAAACTCTCACACTTGAAACGATAAATTTGTCTTAGCCAAAAACCGACAGAACTTACATTAGATAAAAAATCTATAAAGCCTTACGTACCTTTACGTAATAATACGTATGCACGAAATGGGACATCAACGTCCGCAAGCTAAGGCCAACCGTATCCGTTTGTGCGTAACTTTGAACATGTGTGACGCAAGCTGCCAATGTGACGGCTCAGGATTTTTCTACCGCCATTTTGTACTATTCACCAGCCTGTCTATTTTATATTCGAACTATACTTACACGGGGGAACGGGGATCTAAATATAAAAAACAGCATTTTCTGGTTAAAGACTTTTTTATTTCTCATAAAGAAATTTACATTTCACTTAACTAAGAAACACTTTAAATACTAAGTAATTATTTAGCTCCGACAATCAGAGTAAAATACACAATATGTAGATATAATTATTATGGTTAAAGTTGTTTTCATAACACATATACATATACAAAATCTTTCAGAGGGAAAAAAATATCAGATGGTCTTCTACAATGTAGAAATACGAGGTACAAAATTGAAAATATAATAGGGACACACTAGGGCTGTCGAGACTCGACATGACATAAAGTGATGTTTATTTCTGCAAAAAGACACTTTATATGTCAATGAAAGGGTTTTTGGCATCGGCATTTCCGAACTGACCTTTGAGAATAAATATTTATTTATTTATTTATTTTACACTTTATTGCACACCAATAACACAATAACTACAAAGAAATTAGGAAAAAATTTAAAAAAAAAAGTTAATGCACAATGGGCGGTCTTATCGCACAAGGCGATCTCTTCCAGACAACCTTTGGATGGATATCAAGAAAGAAAACAAACAGTGGGTAGTGTAGGTGTACTAAAATATATCGTATGTTTAAAATAATAATTAATAAAAAATATTTGATAGAATAATAAAAATAGGTACATATTATGTAAATATATAATTATATTTATATATATATAAATATATATATATATATATGTAATAAAATACATATTATGAATATATAATTAAAATAAATATATATATATAAGTGGCTAAGGAAAAGTAGTGGATGATAAACCAAGCGAGTGAGTTATGCACTCTTGGGTAATAAGGAAAGATAATGATTTTTCACAAGCTTTTTGAAAATAGGGAGCGATTGAGCACGTCTAATGTTGAGTGGCAATGCATTCCACAGGCGAGCTGCCTGAATCGTAAACGATTTGTCAAAGAAGCTTGTGGAATGCATTTGAATTTTCAATTTCAAATTTTCCGAAGATCTTAAACATAAATTGTGTGTGTCGCAAAGGAACTCGAAGCGCTCCTTAAGGTAGTGGGGGGTGGACGAATTAAAAAGAACATTGTAGAGTAGAGAAAGAATATGAGCATTCCGGCGAAGGCGGATAGGAAGCCAATTGAGCTTAGTACGAAATTCAGAAACATGATCATATTTACGTAGACTAAATATAAATCTGATACATAAATTTTGGAGACGCTCAAGCTTATCGAACTGGTCTTCAGTGAGATCGAGATAGCTGGCATCAGCATAGTCTAGGATAGGAAGAAGAAGAGATTGAGCAAGGGCAATTTTGGTGGTAATAGGTAGAAAATTTCTAAGGCGTCGCAAGGAGCCCGCTGCTGCAAACATCTTACGACTAACTTCCCGCAGCTGTGCAGTCCAAGAAAGTGTCCCGTCGATATATATCCCCAAGTTCTTTACTTTATCAGTAAAAGGAACAATTGTATTATTGAAAGAAACTTGAGGGAGTATCGACCAGTCTATCCTGGACACCATCCGGGAGCTACCTACAATAGTCAACTGGGTTTTAACTGGGTTGACAGTCAGTCCAAATTCTGTACTCCAGTCGCTTATTCGAGTAAGATCTGAATTGATTAAGTTGATGGCTATAGGCAATTTATCAAGTGACGCTTGACTATAAATTTGGAGATCGTCAGCATAAAGGTGGTAGGAGGAAGAAAGTCGATAAGAGATTGAGTTTATAAAAACAGCGAAAAGAAGCGGGGATAGAACGCCACCCTGCGGCACACCGGCAGACGTGCTGCACCATGAAGAGAAAGAGTCTTCGAGGCAAATTCGCTGCCGGCGACCAAACAGGTAACTATGAAACCAATCAATCACCGATGGAGATATGTTAAAAGAACGTAGTATGCCAAGCAAGATATCGAAATCTACAGTATTAAAGGCATTGGTAAAGTCTAATAGAGCAAGTACTGTAAGATTCCCAATTTCCATGCCTGACCTGATGTCATCCGTAATGTTCACTAGAGCTGATGTTGTACTGTGTCCCAAACGAAAGCCGGATTGGAGGGGATTAAGGAGACTATTTTTGGACAGGAAACTACTAAGTTGCTGATGGATAAGGCTTTCGAGGACTTTGGACAGGAATGGCAGAATAGAAATAGGACGATAGTCGGAAAAAGACGAAGGATTCGACTTTTTGGGTAGAGGGACGATCTGAGCATCCTTCCAGGCATTCGGAAAGGTACTACTAGATAAAGAGAAATTAAGGATATGAACAATGACAGGAAGGATCTCGTCTAGGATAGGAATGATCATTTTACGGCTGACACAGTCACACCCAACAGCATTGGACGTGATCGATACGATGCCCTTCTTAACATCACAAGCGGTGAATTGATTAAAAGTAAAAGAGGAAAAATCGGGAGTCGGAAGTTTAGAAAGATTATTAAGGGTATTAGCTTTAGTAATCTGATCAAATACAGATGCAGAAGAAAAATGATTATTAAGTAAATTAATATCTAAATCCTTAGGAATTATATCATTACGTGATTTCCCGACCCCTATTGATTTAAGAAATTTCCAGACTTTAGCTGGATCACCATTTTGTACTGATTTATAGATATGTTGGCGTTGTGCGTTCCTACACACCTTGTTGCAACGATTTCTGATGGAGACAAATCTTTCCCAATTGTTGTCCGATGGCCGAGTTTTGTACCTGCATTTTGCTGCAGCTTTCTTATACATTAAAGATTTAATATCATCCGTAAGCCACGGTGCAGGAAGTTGTTTTATTTTAACACCACGTATAGGAGCGTGTTTGTCATAAAGCTTTATCAGATTATTAGTTAGGAGATCAACTTGTTCACAAACTGATGTAGATTTAAGTACAGGAGTCCAGTCTATGGAATTAACATCATCTCGAAGACGATCGAGATCCATACCACCAAAATTGCGAAGAAAAAGAGTTTTTGATTTAGCCTTAGGTGGGCGAAATACCGAAACAAACTCAGTAATCATGGTCTCTTTTAAAGTCCATAGTATTTTTAGTTACATAATATCAAATATGGTGTCTCAAACGAGATAATCAAATAAAATTCGGTCTTGTTTATCCATATAAAACTGTCTCTTAGCACTTAAGTAAGTTTAGTTGACAATTAATTGTGCTCTTTTACTTTGTTGACCCCACGAAAGTTTTAAATTGAGTTCGTTAACTGTCTTGGAAGTTTAACGAGCTTACCCGACAATATTTTTTTATTGTCCATTACTGTATGTTTTACCCATTACTGCCCCACTATCCTACACGTGTCCTCTCTTAGATAAAAGGTAGTAGAAGAGAAGACTTTGATAGGAGGTAGGTGTATGAAAAAGTCCACCAGTCTCAGTCCAGAGCTCCTTCTAAGGATGCGCTGCGCTGGCAGCAACAGGTATATTCCCTCAAACTGTCGGCGCAGTGAATTCTCCATAAACCTCTAAGAGGTTTTTCGGGTCGGCAACGCGCGAGTGATACCTCTGGTGTTGCAAGCGTCCATAGGCTATGGTAACCGCTTACCATCAGGCGGGCCGTATGCTTGTTTGCCACCTTAGTGGTATAAAAAAAAAGTCTGACAACACAGTTTTGCAACTTGGGATTTGGTCAAAAAGTCGAGAGGTCCTGTCCTGAATTCATATAATATACCAACTTCCATTTACAGCAGGCTACCGTTCTAACTATTAAGTTATCGTCTTATATTGAGAGTTATTTGATATTAATACCGTCACTAATCACCATTATAAAAGAAGCGTGGTCATGTTTGTGATCCTATTTAGTTACAATAACAGGAAAGTCGTGATGGATGGGGCCGTGGGGGTGTTAAACGTTGATATAATAAGACCATGTTGTTGCGTTTGGGTTTTGGACGAAGCATTTTTGATGTGAAGTAGATTTTCATTCTTTTGTCGGTAAAGCAATCACCACTGTTGTTTATCCTCTACTGATTAGACTCCCTAGCTTCGTCTGGGTAATTTCCTTCCTAGTTAGTAGAAGTCGTCAAGTGGCCAACCATCTCTCCCTTTATTTTGTCTATGGCTCTCAATTACTGCCTTACGTCGTTTAATTTTTTAAGCAACAATACTCATTTGTTTTCCATTGCGTTCAATTGCTTTTTCATCATCCAGCAGTACCACATTTCCAATGCATCTAAGCTTTTTATTAGCCGCTCTTACTGAGCTACTATTAGGAACTAGTCGAGATAAATACGGCAACATGTATCTTACATGCGGTCTGTCTTCTAAAGCATCGAACTAACTACCTATCTTTATCTAAAAGCTCATTAATCCTCAAAAGGCGACCGTTAACCGCTAAATAACCTTATTTGTTGGAATAGCGATCGGCGGAAGAAAAGCGGATACCGATCGTCTTTCGTTACACCGTGAGAAAATTGTGACATTCTGTTTAATTAAAATGCCGATTTTGAACACTGGTATCAGGTACCAGTTGCTCCGGAATTTGTTTTTGACGAATTGGAGGCGATAATAATCTCAGAATAATTAGGTATTATGATTTTGAGATTTATGGGTGAGTACTACTCGGAAGTTTGGAACTAGCGAGTGTCTATGTATGTATGAGTAAAGTATTTCTTATAACTTTCATCCCCTATTTCAACTCCTTACACGTTTACTTTTTTAGCGAAAAAAATAGCCTGTGTCCTTTCTCAGACTCTTTACCAAATTTCATTAAAATCGGTTCAGTAGTTTTGGCGTGAACGCGCGACAGACAGACAGAGTTACTTTTGCATTTAATTTTATAATATTACGAGTAGTAAAGAAGAATTGCGGAAAACGGAAATTTATTTCTCTTCAAAAGAAGTATGCAAGAATGTTCAAGTGGCGATCTCTAAATTCTGCCTTCCCCTGTGGGAAAAGAATAGTAGATCATATGTATTGAGATTTAGTCTTTGTTCAAGAATCTTAAGAAGCTTAGGTTAAGTTAAGTGATTTAGATTCAATAAGGGTGCATGCCGAAGAAACTGGTGCCGAGATCCGATAAACAACTTAAAAACTATTTTGTTGGATTAACCAGAGAACACAAAAATAAGGGAAATATTGTGAGACCTTTGCTGAGTAGTGTGTCAGTACAGGCTAAACCTAACAAGGAGTTTCAATTCTCGTTACCGTCTCTATACCCCAAATCAAAGAATGGCTGATGGTTTTACCAAGTGCTTCCCTTCCACTAAGTGAATCTGATATACTTAAAAGCTATTTTATTACCTAGGCAATACGATTGAGATGGATAAACTGAACGGTTTATTTCGGTTAGCGGTACTTATTTCGGTTTCAATACGAATTTCCCAATTTGATGCTTTTATCTAAAGTAGATTATACTGGTATAAAGTGAAATAATCGAGTTGTGTTTATCGCAACGCAATGTTCAGACGGAGTGGAAGCAGAGGCTAAATTTTATACCAGAATTCATTTAGAACTCAATATTATTACGTCGTATCGACTCACTGGAAAATCTATTTTATTGGCTCGCTATCTGAGTTGATTTTTGAGTGACTATATTGTATAAACCGGACAAATGCGATTTTGACTCGTGCCACGTTTCCATGCAACTCTAAAAAGACTCTCTCGGAAGTAGTCTTGTTACCCTCTAGTAGTTTCCCCGCGGCATAAATATTAAGAGAGCATTTAACAATCCTTATAGCTCTGTAAATTACCTGATTATGGAAAGGTATGAATATCTAAGTATAAATAAGAATAATATGTATGAATGATAAAATATTTAAGACACACCTCGTTAATTGTCATTTAAATAAGTACCATACTTTCCAAAACTTCCAGAAGAATTCTAGAATTTCTCGGGAGTCCAGAATTAATGGTCATATTCGCCACGGGGTGGAGTTATAGGGGTCGTAGCCCAAAGTTCGTAATGGGAAAAAGTCTTAGTTAATATTGAAGAAACTTATTATAATACCTATTTTGATGTAGATCTATTCAGGGTTGAATAAACAATGACCAATCTCAAGACTTCTTTACTGCATAATTATCCGAAACAATAGATTGATTGATGATACCAGAGATCAGTATTACTTTATGAATGAAGGTTCTACCTTTTTCAACAGCCTATATATACAGTCTAGCTGGAGCTAGACATGGGTTTCGTAAGATACCTGCAATGCGGTGGTTGACGGTGGAACTGTAATTAAAAGGGGCAACATGAAGGGAAAACTAAAATCGTGGCTTGGATTAATGGGCTATTACACTGAAATGTTGCAGATAAGTAAATGAAGCTGTAAACTGCACTGTATTTTGTTGATAATAATGTTTATCTATACTAATATTATAAAGAGGAAAGATTTGTTTGTTTGTAATGAATAGGCTCCGAAACTACTGGACCGATTTCAAAAATTCTTTCACCTTTGAAAAGCTACATTATCCCCGAGTAACATAGGCTATATATCATCACGCTACGACTAATAGGAGCGGAGTAGTAATGAAAAATGTAGCAAAAACGGGGAAAAAATTATAAGACCACGCGGGCGAAGCCGCTGGCGGGAAGCTAGTGCTTTCATAAAAGGATAGAAAATTGTTTGCTTATTGGTGGACATTATAAAGCACATTGTTTTTTTCTTGCATTAAAGTTTTGATAGTATTCTGAATATGATGCGAAAGTAATGTCTGGTGATTTTGGTAAAATTTGAAAAGGAGATAGATTGTATCCTAAGGAAGGATAGGCAAAGTTTATCTCATAAATAATTTTGGTATGCCATTGAAATTTTATTCACTGATACATAGAGTATCAGTAAATAAAATTGCACACTATAAAATCTCATCATATTACTTTTGTACAGAAAGAAATAAAAATAGAACCTATTTAACGCCTACCTACTAATTTATTGCATAGCTCACTACGAATTCATTGCATTGAATCGTTTTCGAACCCACAGAAAATACAACATTAAATCCGTACTCATTCATTGATCCAATGCTTTGAACATTGTTTATCCTCAATAATATTATAAATAAATACATCGGTAGGTTATTATAGATAGCGGACCGCAAAACGTCACAATAAAGGACTATACTGACTAGACCATATCATTTTAACTCCCGATACGTGCAAGTCTCAATCCTACCAAAGAAGATCAGTGTAGTGTTCGAATATTAAAACATTTATTAAAACCTGATGCAATCCTATTACATCCTTAATGGTACAGTGTAGTAAGCGCATGCCTTTTTATAAACAGCACAGCAACCCGAGCCATCGTTTTTGAGTTGCGCACGCGCCTGACTCTCGTGTCAGCCGTGTTATTGTAACACAAGATGTTTTACCAAAAGTGGGCAAAATGAAACCAGTTGTAATGCCACTGTTCTGATTACAGTGCGCCGTTGAATATTTGCGTGATATTTTATCTTTTTGACCGAATAGGGACAATGTGCAACATGATTATGTATGAAAATCTTATACGAGGTGGAAGGGACATCGACGCACAAACGTCGTGACAAGGTTTCACTCAAGGTCAAAAATAAAATGACCTAGGTCATTAATGTAGAAAATGATCGGTTATTACAGATATAATTACATTTTTGAGCGAGCAATGTATTGCTAAAAACTGACAAGTTTCAAATTATACCACTGTAAAATTTCTTGGTCAATTTGATCAAAGAGGTTTTTAATGAATTCATCAAATATATTATTGAGGTGATTGTCAAAGAACTTTGATCAAGTATTGAACAAACATATCTAACCAGTATACTGTTATACTATACCATAATTATATCGTTCTGCCAATGAGGAGGAGCAGTTCCGTCGGTACTAGGACTACTAGGTCACAGTTTAAACGTATTTTTATTACTAAAATAATGGTTCACTCATTTTGTTTTCACCCTAGTAAACGACCAGCCTCATAAATATTCATGAGTTCACCAACTTTTATATCTTTTTATGGGTAACTAGTTACCTACCCAAACGTGGTCACAGTTTTCATGCCGTTAACCAATAATTTTACTCGTGAGCGAATCTGCGTTCTGACGTAATTTAGTTAAAAGCATATACATAAAAAAACTATTAAAACTAGGTACTTAAATGTTGCGTAATCGTGTTTGGGGTAGATGAAAGCAAAGGTAATTGTAGCGATGAAATGTCCTCAGAGTCCGAAGTTACTTATTGTTTTTAAAGCAACACTAACCTTAATTCGGAAAGTTGTGTGTTTACCTTATTTAGAGACTAGATGAATTTAATCAAATCAAATAAAAAAATATATTCTGAAAATCAAACCTCAAGTCAGTCCCCTAAGCCAACAAATTAATATTTACCCAAGAACTGTCACATATGAACTTATGTGTTTTACTTAATCTATTGAGCAACAAGCGTGCTCTCGTTCAACAAAATTCCAAAGTAACTGATACGGTGCACTGATAACTGACCGCCCGTCGACTAGATCGTAAAGCGGGTTAATTGTGAAACGCAACGTAACAACGTTTAGGTTATAAGCCCTTTGTTGACTTTATCACCGTGGCTTTATAGTGTGGTGAAAGCTGTAACACCGTTTCTCGTCACATTACCTTTAATGTTTTCAGTTTAACGATACTGAATAAATCGAGGTTATATTAGTGTTGGACTACGCTAACTGATGTTTCTGTGTTGAATCTTGCGAAATGGTTTTCATGCTTCCTTTGAGTTTATATTAAAAAAGAACTAACCTAACCTTTAATAAAAAAACTAGAAAACTCCCCACACAAAATTTAATTTGCCATTTTGTGGTGGCGGCCATCTTGGAATTGAAATTTATCAAAGTGTATAGTATTCTCCTAGTTATGCCCTTTCACCTTTAATAAAAAAACTAGAAAACTCCCCACACAAAATTTAATTTGCCATTTTGTGGTGGCGGCCATCTTGGAATTGAAATTTATCAAAGTGTATAGTATTCTCCTAGTTATGCCCTTTCACCTTTAATAAAAAAACTAGAAAACTCCCCACACAAAATTTAATTTGCCATTTTGTGGTGGCGGCCATCTTGGAATTGAAATTTATCAAAGTGTATAGTATTCTCCTAGTTATGCCCTTTCACCTTTAATAAAAAAACTAGAAAACTCCCCACACAAAATTTAATTTGCCATTTTGTGGTGGCGGCGATCTTGGAATTGAAATTTATCAAAGTGTATAGTATTTTCCTAGTTATGCCCTTTCATTTGATACCCACATTGAGGGAGTTATGAAAAAATATGTATTTCGCTATTCTGCGGCGGCGGCCATCTTGGACCGATTTTCATCAAACATAGCTAAGAACACTCCTGACTAAATCACCTTTCAAATAAAAAAAAAACAAAATCAAAATCGGTTCATCCGTTCGGAAGCTACGATGCCACAGACAGACACACACACACACATGTCAAACTTATAACAACCCGTCGTTGTTGCGTCGGGGGTTAAAAAAGAAACGGTCTCTGTTACAAGTTGACACCCGTCTAATACTTGAATAAAGGGCCGTGGGAAATAATCTCCATTCGCAGTATTGCGTCGTTTTTTCTATGAATTAATACGTCACAAGTACAATGTCGAGTTACTATTAAAACATAATGATAGATTGATCTCGGACCATTCAATGTCATAGTAGGTACCTATAATGTTTTTTATTTTTTATTTTTCCTCGGCACAGCGTCGTAACGGGCCCATCTTCTATGTCTATGGGTACTTAATCCTACTAAAATTATAGATGTGTTTGCATGTTTGATACTCCATCACGCTGCAGCGGCTGGACGGATTAGGCTGAATTTTGAATAGAGTAAGCTTGTAGTGTTTTTTTTTTCGTTTTATCTTAATCGTGGGTCCGCAAAGGAAGAGTTACTACAGAAAACTAATTTTATAGATTACTAGCTTATCCCCCGCGTCGTCTGTGTATTTCTTATAACTTTTATTGCCTATTTCAACCCCTTACAACCTATTTTCGCATTAACAAGTAGCCTATGTCCTTTCTCAGGCTCTAGACTATCTGTGCATCAAATTACATTTAAATCGGTTCAGTAGTTTTGGCTTGAAAGCGCGACAGACAAACGAGAGTTACTTTCGCATTTATAATTAGTAAGGATTTGCCGGCAATTACACAAATATTTTTTAGTGCAGGTAATTTAACTCATAGCCACAACTCGAGGCGCAAAAGCTGGTGTTGTAACAAGGGTAATATTCATTTTGATAGTCAAGAGGTAAACAATAAACATTTTCCTCCTAAAATCAATATAATTTCGACGAAATAAACCAGACCTAGTTCGCCGGAACCCGTAATATAAAAACAAACTGGTAATGGTAATTTTATATCAAGGTCAGATAACTTAATTGCCTTTATCTTTATGACCCTACGAAACGCACTCGCTTTCAAACCCGCGACTGTCAAATGGCGTACTGTGAAAAGTAAAAAGCCTATACCAGTATCTGAAAAGGTCGTGGAACTTTGTCTGACAAAGACAAATGTTCCGTCTGCAGACGAGGTTTTATACATATTGACTGCTGCAGTACGCGCCAAGTAACTGGCGGGTTTCACTGTCATGTAAAACAGACAAAGTAAAGTCGAAACGAGAAAGAACAATCATCCTTCTTTTTTTCTCTTTTTGGCTTTTCTTTGTCTGATTAATATGAGCACCGCGACAAAATTTTGTCGACGCTTTTACATGTTGTGCATTTGTCTCATATTTTGTTGACGCTCGTGTATTTATCTCACATTTGCACGAAGACATAACCGTGGACGAGACTTTTTCGAGTTTTCATTGGAAATGGGAGACCTACCTAATTATTAATTTATGAGTGCAATGTCTCGTCTACGTGTTTCTTATGCGTTCATAATTATCATGACGGACGGACGGCCGCAACTCTTACTTTAAAAGGTAAAAAAAAGTTTACTCTCTATGGTTTTCTTTATCACAAATCCTGCATGCACTATGATTACAGTTCCTACTAGTAAACGACTTTAAAACTATTAAGTGGATCTAGATAAGGACGCTGCAGTGTCAATGCCTAGTGCGTCAGCAATCTATGTAGGCAGATAAAGTAAAGATATTCTATATTTCCATACGATTCTCAGAACAGTTTAGAACGAATCGGCTAACCTTTGCAATAATTCGTCTCGGAGCAAGGCCTGTATAAATAAATGTACAATGTACAATATGTACATCTGTATATACTTTTCCGTAAACAAGCCTATTGTTTACGATTCCTACGATTTACTCATTATAAGTAGATTTTTGTATAGGAAACAGAAATCAGAGGGCAGGCGTTGCGATTTCTTAACAAAGATCGTCGTGAAATAGATAGGGTATCTCTTTGGCGTTGAATATATTAAAATATAGAAGTAAAAAGCCTGGCGAAGGAGTGAAGTAAAAAGTACGTACTCTAGAATATCCCAGAAGAAAGCCCTTGCCTACAAATCTATACAAATAAAAATGCAATGCTAGTCGTATGTATAGCGCAGAACGACGGGGCGAATTTGGTAACTTTATGGAAAGAAAATTAGACAGATCAGATTCAGATCAGAGACAGAATCAGATTTATCAACAAGTTGAAAATTATATCGAAATAAGTGCTTGTTAATTTCAAGATTTTTATCTTCCATTACGTTTTAAGCACCTTCCAGGCGTTCAGTTTTAACTGATCAGTTCAATTGATCAGTTAAATCTTACGTGTATAGGCAAGACTGAGAACTGTTCAGTTAAAACTGAACATCTAGAATCCGCTTTAGCCTGCGCTGGACTGAAATGCAGAAACTTAACTCGAATACATTTTTTTAAAGTTTCTCCAGCTGAAGTTATACGCTGTAACTTTATCGTGGATTAAAAATAAATTAAGAGAGTTGAACCAACGTCTTTTGATGAGGTCTGTGGTCTGGTGATTCGAGTACCTGCTGCGGCTGCTAATCGCAAGATTTCGATTCCCACAGGACACAAATATTCATATGATGAATATAAGTATTTGTGTTTGTCTGGGTGTTTCTTATGTATAAAAATAATAAATGTAAGTATTTACAAAAAAAAGTATGTATGTGTTATATCCATTGTCTAGTACGCATAGTACAAGCTTTGCTTTGTTTGGGACTACATAAAATTTTCCAAAAATATTTATTTAAGGAAGCCACAAAGTCGTTACAGTAAAACTTCAGGAGGAAGTCGGTAATAAATAATGCATTAACACAAACCTTTGTACATCGACGTCACATGCAATTTCTTTGTCAGAAACAAAGCCTAAGTGGTATCAATTGACAGCCTAGTTCTTTGTCAGAAACAAAGACAGGGTATACAGTATTGACAGACTATTAATTAATAATACCTAGTAATTAGTATTATAATAGGCGTGGTAGATTGTTAAGTAATTGAAACTAATAGTAGATTAGTTAGCCGAGAGAAAAATATTGGATTGAAATGATTTATTAAAAATTTAGAAAACCCCCGAGACGAAATGTATTTTGCCATTTTGTGGTGGCGGCCATCTTGGATTTGAAATTTATCATAGTGTATAGTATTCTCCTAATTAAGCCCTTTTATTTGATACCCATATTGAGGGAGTTGTGAAAAAATATATGATTCGCTATTTTGTGGCGGCGGCCAACTTGGACCGATTTTCATCAAACATAGCGAAGAACACTCCCAACTAAATCACCATTCACAAAAAAACAAACAAAATCAGTTCATCCATTTGGGAGCTACGATGCCACAGACAGACACACACATACACACACACACAGACACGTAAAACTTATAACACCCCGTCGTTTTTGCGTCGGGGGTTAAAAACGACAGCCCATGACTCGAGCTTGCGTTTCTATTTATTAGAATTAATTTTTTTTCTTTAGCCGGGTTGAAGTTAGCTCGTGCATACTTCAAGCCGGACAATAAGTTTGGCGAGAACTGTACTCTTCTCGTACCGCACCAGTCCTCGCGGATATTATTTATAAACTAGCTTTCCGCCAGCGACTTTGCCCGCTATCCCACGGGAACCATACATTTTACCGAAATAAAAAGTAGCCTATGTGCTATTCCAGACTATGTTCTATCTCTGTCCAACTTTTATCCAGATCCGTTCAGTAGTTTCTGCATGAAAGAGTAACAAACATCCATCCATCCATACATACAAACTTTCAAATATATAATACTAGCTTTCCGCCAGCGGCTTTGCCCGCTATCCCACGGGAACCATACATTTTACTGGGATAAAAAGTAGCCTATGTGCTATTCCAGACTATGTTCTATCTCTGTGCCACATTTCATCCAGATCCGTTCAGTAGTTTTTGCGTGAAAGAGTAACAAACATCCATCCATCCATACATACAAACTTTCAAATATAAAATATTAGTAGGATAATTAATTTATTTGCGAATCTGTTCAACGGTCAACCTAATATAACGCTACGTATAGAATAGTAATGTAAACAGTTATTTGCGTTATCGTCCGGGCTTCCTCAAACATGTTTAGCATGCGGCCAATGTTATGCAAAATGAACGATTACGGGTAAAACCCAGTGTATTGTGTCGCCGAGGAACCACTGACACGGACAAAGGTTTGGTACTGACGACAAAACAATCAAAATATACAGTCACCTGTATTTTTACACTACACATACACGTACTACGCGTACATTTAATAAACTAGCTATATTTTTTTATTTTTGAAGCATTTTCCTTCATTAAAAATAATAATTAACTAGCTGTTCTCCGCGGTGTTACTCGCGTTCATCTATGGTTCCCAATCCCGTGGGAATTTCTCCCAAATCCTTTCTTAGTGGATGCCTACGTCATAATATCTATCTGTGTGCCAAATTTCAGCCCAATCCGTTCAGTGGTTTGAACTGTGCATTGATACATCAGTCAATCATCTTTTACTTTTATATTAACAGCATTAAGCGAACTTCCACCCAAAAAAAAGGGCTTTTGTGTTTTCCTCCGATGTAGTTTTTGCTTTTAGTATTTTGTAACATAACACAATGCCAACGTTCCTATCACTAAACACCCAGCTATATGCGCACAACAAAATTATCACAGCTATAGTTTGGGTCAAAGAAATTAAGCTAAGGTATAACCTATTATGTGGGACCAGAAACTTGCGGAAAGTTAGTAACAAATATTAAACAGCGATACGGGCCGGTGATATTTAACCACTGTTCATGTTCAACAGATTGTGCAATCACTTGAGCTAATTTAATTAGACATTACACATGTCTATAATTCGTATCAAAGATTTTATCATACCTAAATCTGTTTTGCCAACTGTACAAGTGTTACATATACCTACGTTTGAACAACTGACACAAGAAACATGCACAAAACAATAGTATTTAAATATTATTTGTTAATTAATGTAGGTTGAATGTTAAAGAGGGAAAATATTGGTATTGGCCAAAGATTCTTTTGTTGCGTTTGTGCAACAGTGAGTGCATGCGATTACTTGAAATAAAATTTGATTACAGACTAAAAATAATAAGTACAAAGCTTCATTCGCCCACGAGTCTTTTTTAAACTGTACGTGCGTTTCATAATACCCGCTCAGCGATCGCTTTTATCGCTTTGCTCCCCGCCGTTTGTATTATAAATTATAACTTTGTGTCATGAAAATAGAGTTGTAAATAGAGCGCGGAAACTGCGTATAAAAACGCCACACAACATAGGAGTAGAAGACGATAAGGCCAAATATGTTTAAATTAACGCACATCTTTAAAAAAAAAACGCTCGTGCGAATGTACTCTAAATGCATTATTAATTTAATTCTTAGGCACAAAATCTAACACGATTTACCAAGAATCCTTTTAACGTCTTTCAAATACGATTTATGTTTATTTTTAAAACAGTACACGCTTAAAATTAACTTAAACGCCCACGCGACATCAATAGTGGGTGAGTGACCCAGTCAGTGTGATCGCTCACAGAACAATAAAATGCTTAATTAAGATACTATTAACGACTTATTTCGCTTGACACTATATCGCCCTACGTCGTCTTCAGAGCCTTCGTTTTCCAAATCAAATGTCAGAACGAAAAAATCTTGTTATTTAATTATAATGAGACGTAATCCTTCTTTGACAAAGTTCAAATTTATTTCTTCACTTGAGTATGCTAATTACGGCCTAAATAGTCGGTTAGTATAAGCGACAGGCGATTTTGATTGCTGAAAGGTAATGCGAAGTTGCATATGCGACCAACTACCGTGGGATCCAAATACTTGTTTTTATTTTATCTTTATGTATTAACCCATTTAATATTAATGTTATGGATTGATGAATATGTAAGTCGAGCTTTTACGTGCACCGGTAATACCGTATTACGAAAGAGATGTTTATCACAGACAGACGAACGGTAATGACCACAGAATGTAGGTACAGAAGGTCAGCTGCATTTATGTATTCAAAACTGCAGACAACTTCAACATTTTCCTACAATCATGCACAACAATGTTGTATTGGATGTTTTTGTTTATCTTCTATGTTAAGTAACAACAATACTCTCACGCGTTTTTCCCATAGTTTTTCCTAACATACTAAATTAACGATAATTTTGAGAAGGAAAATTTTGTGGTTGGTATTTCCAATAGTCATAGTTTGGTAATAAAAACGCCATGATAAACGATATTATTGCTCATATTGTCGGGAAAAAATAATTTGCGGATTTGTAGAAGTCAGAACATAGTAAATGGCAATAGGCTCGCTTATCAGACGTTGAGACTTCTGCTAAAAGTATTCAGTAGTAATAAAATACAATGCGGATCTGGGATAGGTTATAGAATTATATACAGAATAGATAGATTTTCGTTTTCCTTCATATAGCTATTTTGTGGTACATCTGTTTATCTCTATCTGACAATCAGTTTTTGAACAGCTCTAAGGTACATCCTGCCTTGTTGTAAGTCAGATGAACACGTGTTTCTTCTTAAATATCATTATGGCGAAAT
Source organism: Acronicta psi (assembly GCA_946251955.1). Taxonomy (NCBI): domain Eukaryota; kingdom Metazoa; phylum Arthropoda; class Insecta; order Lepidoptera; family Noctuidae; genus Acronicta; species Acronicta psi. The sequence goes on from OX276481.1 coordinate 12,444,184, forward strand.
AACCAGAAATATTGAATAATATATGATGCACAAGCACACCTCTACGGACTCTAAAAGGTGAGGTCTTGATGTCTGTTCAGCGGTTTAAGCGAATAATAAACGGACAGACAGACAGCAATTATTTAATGCACTTTTAATCTGCATTTACATTGTAGTGGCCAGTACTTATTCTAAAGAGTTTTCATTTAAAATACTAATATTATAAAGAGGAAAGATTTGATTGTTTGTTTGTTTGAATTCAATAGGCTCCGAAACTACTGGACCGATTTAAAAAATTCTTTCACCGTTGGGAAGCTACACTATCCCGGGTGACATAGGGTACAATTCCTAACAGACCACGCGGGCGAAGCCGCTGGCGGGAAGCTATAGTTAGGTAATAAGTTGATATAGTTGAGTTGTAATTTCGCATTTTGCAGCATCATTGCTGCAGAGTTCTGTAGAATCGCTAAAACAACATCAGTGTTCAGTGCTAGATAGCCCATTTATCGAGGAAGGCTATATATCAAAATGCTACGACCAATAGGAGCAGAGTATAATTAAAAATGTAGCAAAAACGGGGGAAAACATTTAACTTCTACGGGAACGAAATCACGGGCAAAGGTGTACACTTGATAATATTATAATTAAAAAAAACACATTTCTGTCCAGTATGAATTAACACCAAAGTTATCAGGGTATTTTTTTCTGATTGCTACTAATTTGGACATTATAATCGATATGGTGTTAAAGGGATATCAACAGCGATGTCGATTACGTATCATAAAACAGTACTGTATGAAATCAGACAGCCAAAGATTCGCGTCCATTAAAAAGTAAACGGTGCGAATACCTAATTGCGTTTTTACGACCTTTTGATGGGTCCAAATTTCTTTTGGTATTTCAATATACAGTTTTCCTTAATCATTTGCTAAATTGCGGGCCTTCGAATTATGATAACCTTCATTGTGGTGGGATGATTGCAGTGTGCACTGGTGTGGCAGGTAATAATCACTGCATACCCTTCGATATACATATATTTGATATACATATAAAATAACTTCTTTTAATATGTAGGTAGGTAGGTATATCAATGATACCTTTATAGAAATCCTTGTGCATTCCACTGAGTTTATTTAAACATGTGTTTCTAGGTGAGTAGTAGTTAGGACACTTAGGACTGCCTCATTAGTCTAATTCGTCGTAATCGGGAATGCTACGCTAGAGGTCCTGGGTTCAATTCTCAGGTCCAGGAGGTTGTTATTAGGTTTTTCTATGAAATTGTCAGTAGTAGCTCGAGGTTTTAAAAGAGTAACCATGGAGTTCCTTGCCGGTTCTTCTCCATAGGAAACGACTAATTTGGAACCGTGCACCTAGTTTCGACATTTCATAAGTACCTGCATAAAGTCTATGTGAAAATAAAACTATTTTGATTTTGATTTGATATTGGTTTGTAACGATAGGCGACGGCGAACTGTGGGTGTACATTAGTACACCTCCCACTAACCCTTCAGTCGTTAAAAAAAGATTCGAAGTCACTCGCGGACTAAACCCGTGACACACGCGTCCAATTACAAGTCGTTTGTAAATCTATACTAAAAATACCAGTTGACCACACCGCTACAGGAGCTCAAGTGGTCCAAATGTACCAAACCTGCTTAGGCTGAGTCAGACAGCGTTTGTTAAGACCTGATGATTCATCACGGAAGAAATCACTTTCGACTGACCGATCTTGCGTAGTTTGGTAGGTTGACGTATAGAATTTATTATGGCGTCACATTTAAAAAAGGAGGACAACCGTTCATTTTAAATTTAGCAGTAGTCCTTAGTCACTTACTAACTGCTTCAGGGAGGCATATAAGCTCCAAGGCGACCAATGCTGAAAAATATGCTTATCTTATCTTATCTTACTGGGGCTGGTACAACCAGCAACACTTCGACCCAATGGGATCTTTTGTGTCGTCCCCATTACCGTATATTCCTTACTCTTTGAAGACGTGGTTCACGAAGGCGGCTAACCCACTGAGAGGAAGGAACCTAAAAAATCTTCCGGCTTCGGGTACCCGTTGCCGAGAAGACTCATCCGTTTCGTCGCCAGGACGTCACAATCGCACAGGATGTGCTGCATAGTTTCCTTGAATTCACCACAGGCTCTGCAGTCGTTATTCAAACCTACTAAGTAATAACCCTCCTCCTTCGGCAGTCGGGTAAAAATATGCTTTCCCTATAATATCTACTATTTGATTACTTAAGATAATAAATAAGGGCCTGTTGCACCACCTCCTGAGTTTCTCGTTAAATCACTTGGCAGATAATTTCATACAAATATCATTCCAATGTTAAAGTTATCCAAACGTTATAACAGGTCCTAATTCTGCTCTTAAGTCTTAAGAAAAATTTATGTTTAATTTTGGAATGGTGGGTGTTATCAACAACAGTCGTTAGCGGTCTGAAGCCTTCCTGCAAAGCTTAGGCATTACAAGTCAACTCTCAAGTTCATCGTTAGACTTTGCCCAGAAATACAATAGCAGGTCTGATGGGAGTCACTTCGTGCGTGATGGAAGCCAGTCCCATTTAGAGAAGAAACTACGCTGATGACACCTGGTGCCGTAATGAAGCTTTACAGCGAGAGAGATATGCTGCTGTACAAGTTGGGTAGCACCATCTCTTTTTTGCAACGTAACAATCATGGCCTTAGCACTTCATAATACGGCCCCTGAACTGAGAAGTGAACGGATTGTTTTCTTCTAGCCCTCATCATAGGGCAACACAAAAATAGTGCGCATTTTTAGATGAGCAATCTTTAGTATTGGCATGTTCGTCATAGCCTTAATACTTGTTTTTAAATATTAATTAATAACTTACAGTGCAGATTTAAGTGGTTTATTTATTGACTAACATATTAGGTATATTATTGAGCTCCGAAATTGGTAGGTAGTCTCCATAAAATACGGGGTACCTAATGAACATTTAAAACATCGTTATCTTTTTATATTACCACGACCGGCATTATTTGCGCAGTGTATAAATAAGATTATCTCTAACTTGTTTACTACTTTTTGCCGAATTCTCAGAAGCTTGTACCGTTAAACAAAACAAACATGTTTTTTGTGTCCAGACTACCTGTAGACATCTCAGTCATCTCACTTATACTTTTTGGGTTATACAACCCTTTTAACTGGTATATTAGGCAGCAAATAGTACTTCTTAGTTAAAATTTACCCCAACAATTCTGGCAATCCGAAAATTAACGTATTTTTATCTTAGAATTGGATTGCGCCACAATGTTTCTTTCAAATACCTAACAAAACTTGAGTTAAAAACCTACAAAGGTTAATTTTATTGCGTGAATACCGTTGTTACTTTTTCAAGATCCCTTGTTCTTAGATCTTAAACTGGATTTCATAAATAAATGCATTTGGCAGTTTTTTTAAGAAAACCCCTAGTTTTTATTAATGTTTTTGTCCTTTTCCAATTTCGATTTGTAGTTTGTACATCATCTGGATGAAGTAACGATGATTACTTTGTTGTTTCCTGTAACTGTTTCATATATAAGTCGTGAGTAAACGAATTATATTGGGTGCAAGACAGCATACACTTGACTACTGACATTACGTGGCATCATAGTTCGCCAGCCGACACCAATGATTGCGTGTTGATGATAAATCGTCAAGCGTCGTTAATTTAGTCACAGAAGGCGTTCCATTATTAAAATCTATTTGCGTATTAGAAAGCAAATGTAACAGCAAACTTTATAGCTAAGTTTTTTTGTTCGATGTTATTTTTGACAAATATCGGGTGAATTTACAACTATTAAAATTATTAATTGGTTTTCTCTTATAACATTTTATTGAATAAGTACCACCGTACTTAACCTTTGTACCCTTTTATATCCTTTCTTTGTAACCTTATAAACGTCTGGGAATTTGGCAAATATCTCATCTGATGATGAGTCTTCACTCATCTAGTTCACAGACTATTGTCCCTGCGGTTTCATCTGTCGTTTTTGCTCGACTCCCAAGAGTTGTAGCGTGGTGTTAAATTAGCCTGAAAACTTTCTCAAGAATTATGCTATCAAATGTAAAGTTTTTTTTTAAATCGGACTGGTAGTTCCAGAGATTAGCGCGCGACAAAAACAAACATACTCTTTAGTATTATTATATTAATTAATGTTTCGTCAATTCCGTTAATTATTTTCCTCCAATCAGGAAGCGGATCATTGACTCGCTCAGTGCGTGGTGAGTAATAAATCATTATCGTAAGTATTGTTTATTCCTTCTCCTCTTTATCCCTTCCGTCATAATATTATTCGGTACGAATCGCTCATTCCTACCTATTTAATTCCTAATTATTAATAACAAACCTGATGAGCGCATCAGGTTTTTCTTAAATAAACTGAGTAGGTATTATATCCTTAGGTCTTTTAGGTTACTTTTTTGAGACCAAAATTGAGAAAAGTGTTATTAATAATGTCAGTCATTAATTAGTGTTTTATAACAATAAATAAACTGCCTTCTTGACTGTACCCAAACCTGATGTTCGTATTCTCCGAAGGATTAGGCAAAGGTGTACTAAAGCACACAAATATTTTGCCGGTATGTTAAGTTCCCATGTAATAGGGGGCGAACCGGGCACAGCTCCAAACTCTAAAATTTCATGGAAAAAACCCAATAACACCGTTCGAATGCGAATCGAACCCGTTCCTCGAGCGTAGCAGTCGCGATACCGACCACTAGGCTAACCAGCCACAGTTACTTCATATTTAAAATTCGAATATTTTATTTCAATTAGACCAAAAGTCAAACTATGTAGTTGCACGGTTCCAAAAAGTGGGACTTATGGAGAAGAGCCGGTAAGAAACTCGATAGTCACTCTTAAAAAATAATAGGTTTATGGTAACAATTATACTTATTTATATCGCAATTTTGAGGATCGTGCGGTTTGATGGGTAAGATTATTAGATGTTACATATATGGGCCTTTCTCTACTAACAGGAAAATCATGGTCCAAGCATTTTTTTTTACTTTGGCTATATTAATTCATAGTTTTATTTATTAAAACACATAATATATAACCTATTATTTAAGGAGCCAAGCTTAATCAATACTTAAAATCATAATCATTTCATAAATTTGGTCTAAAAGCCACTAAAAACAGTCCTCTGTTATGTCCTAAATCCGGATCGAGTACCGATTCGATTCGTTTTTATTAGTTGTATTTATAAATGTTAAATCTTATAACTCTATAAACATAAAGAATATTGAATGCATGTAAACATAAAACAATTATAATTTTAGAGAATTTTTTAGTACTAAAAACTGGTGTTCGAATTTTGTCCATACATTTTTTGAACAGTCCTCTGTCACAATTTGAATATTGCGCCACAAAAATATTAAACACTATTATGGTTACATTTCGCGTTAAACGGAATGTTAACAGTGTGAAGTTTGCTCGGTCGCCATGCTAAACAAGTCGCTGCTATTTTGCGCATTGAAAACTCCGCGTCTGTGTGGGAGCCACGTCTCTGTAGTGTAGAGTGAACATTCCTCTGGTAAGTCTATTTTACGGTGTTTTAAGTGTTATAATTATATTTATTTAACAAAAACATTGCTCAGTTTGATAATTTATAGCTGTTTCTGTGTTATGAAGTAATATTTAAACTGATACGTGGTATTACATTTTTTACGTCAAAATAACAGTCCTTTGTGCAACAGTCCTCTGGAAATGTATAACACAGAGGACTGTTAAATGTGACAGAGGACTGTTTTATTTGACGTCCATGTATTTTATTAATATTGTTTATAGTCTGCACTAACCTACTGCTTGCCGATAGCCTCTTTCTTTCTTACATTGGCCTGTCACTCTAATTCAGGTCTTTTGTTTTCTGTTATTATGGATTTTGGAATATAAAATATTACGTACCTAGTAACTACCTGTTTTTAAACCCTTACGTTTTTTTTTAAATATTGAAAGTATGTTTTATTGTTTAAGTCCGCAATGCCACCAAAGTAGAAACCTAAGACCAAAGAAGAAATAAAAGAGCAGAAACGAATTGCAGAAAGATTAAGATATCAACGGCAAAAAATGACCCTGTAAGAAGAGAACAATTGAACGAAAAAGAACGACGAAACTACCAAAGGAAGAAGGGAAAATGTACAAGACAGTCAGTTAAAGATACCAGGCCACTCAGAAAGATTTGTGACAGAAAGTTTTTATGTATAAGACACTGGCCACTTGTAATTCTTTTAAAAACTTAGATTATTTAAAAGTAAAAATACCACTGTTCGATTTACAAATTTCCCTCAGCATTTTTTTTGAGAGTCAATTCAAACCTTCTTGTCTCATAAAAAAATGGATCTGCATCGAGAATATTTTCGTACAATGATTTTTTATGATTTCAAATGTGGCTTAAAACCTGATGAGTCATTAGATCGACTTCGAATTGCTTTTATGGATGAAGGACCTTCAAAAGCAACCATCTACCGATGGTATAGAGAGTTCAAACGCAGTCGTCTTACTTTGGTGAATGAACGAAGGAGTATTCATGCTACGATTAGTTCAGGAAGTGTTCACAAGATTTTCACGAGCACCTTCGCGTAAGGAGGATAGTTTCCCCGCTGGGTACCGCACAACCTCACCGAAGCTCAGAAGCAGGCCCGTGTGAATTGGTGCCGTGATATGATACAAAAATTTGATGCAGGCTCGTCACGGCGCGTTTACGACATTGTGACAGGTTAGGAAACCTGGATTTATCAATACGATCCAGAAACAAAGCGTCAGTCGACAGTTTGGCTGTTTCAAAATGAACCAACGCCTACGAAAGTAAAGCGATCGAGGACCGCAGGAAAAATTTTGATCGCTAGTTTCTTCATTTTGATGGGGTACCTAATTTCAATTCCACTTCTAGACCAAAGCAGCATCAACGCCGAATGGTATAGCACAAATTGCCTGCCAGAAGTTTTTTTCTGCAATGAGCAACAAGCGACCGAACACCGGGCTCCGCGGGGTCCTTCTTCACCACGACAACGCGCCCGCGCACTCTGCGATCAAAACGAGGGACTTCCTGGACTCCACACCGGTCAGAGTCTTGGGACACCCTCCTTACAGTTCTGATTTGGCTACGTGTGACTTCTTTTTATTCCCTGAAATTAAAAATCAGCTCAAAGGGATAAGTTTTCATCGCCGGAAGACGTGCTAGCAGCGTTTGAGAAGGCCGTGGAAGAGGTGTCTGCGGAGGACAGGAAAAAATGTTCTGAAAATTGTTTCAGACGCATGAAACTTGGTGGAGAGTTCTTTGAAAAGATTTAAATAAAAATATTTTTTTCATAGAAAATAGTTTTTAGTTTTTTAGTTTCTCAAAACTTTCTGAATGTCCCACGTAGAAGTGCTGCACGAAGATTTGGAAGCCTATTACTAATCTTTAAAACTCTCCCACCTAACCTAAAGTTCATCTACATGCATAAACAAGGCTGATTACCTAAGCTTGCCATTGAGTACCTAAGCTTAATTTTGATTATAATTATTTTAATTCGTTATAAGCTCGCAATTTGTTCGTGATAAATATAAATATTTAAATTCTGTATGTCATACAGTAAAGAAAAGAATTTATTTGATTACATTTCATAGTTTTTCTTCATATAAACATTGACATAAACTGTTCTCTGGGTGGAAAAAACAGTCCTCTGGGTGGCAAAACAGTCCCCTGCCGCATTTTTTTACAAAATTGCCTATAATTCGAAAAATAAGGGAAAATTACAATGGTTTCTTGTTTATATGTATTTATATTATAATTATCTATCGACTTAACACATTATATTGTTAATTTTCTAGAAAAATAGGGTTAGGACAACTCTCAATAGACAAGTTTCCAGTTAGTAGAGAAAGGCCCATATATAGATTTAATCTTAACCTAATAGTCGCAAATCAGATTCGTGAAAGTTAACAAAAACCTGACTTGTATCAACATAATAAAATTACTGTTCTAAATACGCAGCACATTTTTTGCTTACTCCGCAAACAGAAATAGGCTGACAACAAAGCGAAATAAAGTCCAAAGTACAGGCCTTTGCACTTAGTAAACAAAAACATTTAAAAAAGTAAGTGAAGCACAGATTACGCGCGGTAAGCTGAAACCTAATGTCACGGTGACTGTCAGTTTTGTGACACAGTTCTGTGTCGTTGGCCCTGCTTCCGAAAACTGTGCGTTATTAGCAAACATTGTTATCAGTCTTGCGTGGAGCGAGTTTTTGCGTTACTTTCTTGCTCCTGCCCTAACATACCATCACGGCTGTATTAATAGAAGGGTAAGTAGAGGTGTAGTAATGTACACCCACACTTCGCCGGTATGTTTAGAAAATAGAACCCATGTACCTATTACAACAAATCCAAACTTCGTGCGACTCGACTGTAAACTCCGAACTGAGAATTTCATAGAAAAACACAAACACTGCTTGAACTGGGAATCGAACCCAGGACCTCGAGCGAAGCGCAATTAGAACCACTAGGCTAACTAGGCAGTTCCTGTCCTGTACGTTCACCCAAATCAACCAGTAACATTTTACTAAAGGGTTCACAATTTATGCAAACTGTGAACATGAATTTCATACGTATGTACTGCGGTTGAAAGCTTGCTGCCTTGTTCAATGGGCAACTGATTTGCAGCAAAATCTTTACACAGATTGCTTTGGTTGGCTTTAACTACTGTTGAAATGCTGTCGCGGATGTCCGTCAGTCAGCACGTAGTGAGCCGCTAACCGTACACAAAACATACACTTGCTAGCTTGTTCAATCGGCGACTGATTTGCAGCAGAATCTTTACACATATTGCTTACTTGGTTGTAAATACTGCTGAAGTCGCAAATGTCCGTCAGTCAGCACGTAGTGAGCCGCTAACCGTACACAAAACATACACTTGCTAGCTTGTTCAATCGGCGACTGATTTGCAGCAGAATCTTTACACATATTGCTAACTTGGTTGTAAATACTGCTGAAGTCGCAAATGTCCGTCAGTCAGCACGTAGTGAGCCGCTAACCGTACCCAAAACATACACTTGCTAGCTTGTTCAATCGGCGACTGATTTGCAGCAGAATCTTTACACATATTGCTTACTTGGTTGTAAATACTGCTGAAGTCGCAAATGTCCGTCAGTCAGCACGTAGTGAGCCGCTAACCGTACACAAAACATACACTTGCTAGCTTGTTCAATCGGCGACTGATTTGCAGCAGAATCTTTACACATATTGTTAACTTGGTTGTAAATACTGCTGAAGTCGCAAATGTCCGTCAGTCAGCACGTAGTGAGCCGCTAACCGTACACAAAACATACACTTGCTAGCTTGTTCAATCGGCGACTGATTTGCAGCTAATTTGTTACACTGGTTACACAGATTGCTTCGTTGGCTTCGATGCTTGTCTTGAAATTCTTTTAGCGGAACAAAGGTTTGTTTTTCTATTGAAATTTTATTATAATTTAATGCAGTAGGGTTATAATTAATGTGACATTTGTGCATTTACAGAGAAACTAGTTAATTCCGAAAATAACTTGTTGTTATGGGTTATTTTTGTCGTGAGCTTTATTCAGTAACAACCTGGGTGATAGGCTTTGCCTTTATAGCATGTTTGTTGTCATGAAATTATGAAACGGACCTAAAAGTAATAGTCTAAAACTAAAAACATTGACTTTAAACTTTTAAAGCAATAGCGGTCCAACATGGTTTGGTTTCCGGATACATCGTCTCGACACCAAATGGAAAGAATGTTATCATAAAAAAACCTTATTGGTAAATGATTATAGATTTTAAAAAGATGATGCGAATAGAGCGTGTTTAGAATATAACTTCCGAATCGGAAACACTGTCATGTCATATTCTTCAGTGTAATCGTCAATCTCCATATTATTCTAAGACAGAAACGTGACGAGCGGTAGTGTTGCCACTGCGGTACCAGTAACCTTGGCCGGCCGTGCCATGCTCGGCCCGGCACTGCTGTGGAGCCGGTCCGCGCTAGTGATGTAAATACACAGAGATTCTACTTGTGACACGGCTTTAATGACTACTAGTACTACTACTACTGACATCGCGTTCTGTGAGAATTCGTATTGCCCAGCTAGGAGTACTAGGGTTGCTAAAAACATGGCGTTGTATGCTGGCTCCAGTAATGTCTACCCATGTGAAGCCAGGTTTGGTCGCGGGTTTTTTTTATAAAAAAAAATACTACATTATTGCAAATTTTTGATCGATACTCCGGTCCTATTGGTCTTAGCGTGATGATATATAGCTTAGAGCCTTCCTCGTTCAACAGGCTATCTAACACTGAAAGAATTTTTAAAATAGGACCAGTAATTCCTGAGATTAGTGCGTTCAACCAAACCAACAAACAATCTCTTCTAGATACGGTGTTTGACAAATCATTAGATAATGCCGAAATGTATTTCAAAACTATTTAAGGGCCTGTTACACCATGGCTGGATAACAGCTATCCGCCGAAGAAATTCGAAAATAAAACAAAATTCGGCCGAAATTATCTGCTAGGTAGTTTAACAGACACTGATGATTAAACTTGCTCTTACTGTTACTTTTGTGCATTACATATATACTACTTAACCTCTACATCGCTTAGCACTAATTTCTGTTTTCAAATTTAAATAATATGCCTTCATAAACTACACCCATTTCCCCAGAGTAGCTCGAGACTTGATAATAATCGATGGCGGAATTTACATTCTGTCATCGATTATCAAGTAGACCGTGATATTTACTGTTCCATTAAAAAAAACAAGTGACAGAGAGACAAGCGAAAGTACGTACGTTACGTGCACATCAGTATCAATAATGCCTGGGGCTTGTCTCGTTATACCGGCAACTCTGACCGACATTCTCTTGCTATTTAAATGTATTAACTATCTCAAAGTGAACTTTAATGAAAATACTCAAGCATTATCACTAAGTACCTATTATAAATTGATGCAGTGATTGCAGTAGTAGCCGGGGAATGACCACTGGACCAAGACAAAGGTCATGAATTCGAATCAAAGGCACGCACTTCTAACTTTTCCAAATCATGTCATTGTGCGTAATTATCAGTCGCTTTAACGGTGAAGGAAAACATCGTGAGGAAACCTGCATGCCTGAGAGATATTCTCGACGGCATTGTGAAGTTTGACAACCCGCATTAGGCCAATGTGGTGGACTATGGCCTAATCCCTCTCATACTGAGAGGAGACCCGTGCCATGCAGTGGGACAATTAATGTGTTGATGATGAAGATTATAAATTGATAGTATCCAACGCGCTGAGTTTGTGTTTTTAATCTCAGAAGCTTCTGTGCGGGTTTTCATACGGTTTTCGCCAATTTAATAAGAATATCGCCAATTCAAGAACCTTTGCGAAGTCGGGGCCGGTCTTTAGTAAAGAGTAAAGGTAGATCTATATTTTCTCAGGAGTATCACTGCAGCATTGCCATGCAAAAATATACAGGCCTGACACTATGTAAGTATAACCTATACCCGTATTAAACAAAGCATGGTAATAAATTGGAAGCCGAAAGTATTTTGAAGTCTAATTCGATGCTGTTCGCAGCACTAGTGCCGTGCGAAAACGCCACGGACCGCCTGACGCGAATGTTTTGCATTCTTTTGACCTGTTTATTTTGTCTCTATTACTTAAAGACAAGCTATTGCCCACGGTGTTACTCGCGTAATAAAATATTTTTTTGAAACCACCATTGAAATGTTATTTTACCCTGTGAGAAATTATTTGCAACAACACTTGGGCCTGTTTCTGTTTTTTTTCGGAGGGGCTCGTGGCTGTTATAGCAACGCTGATTAACCGATCTGCAATGTTAAGCTACGCTGGTCGAGGTCAGTCTGTGGATGGGTGACCATTCGCAACACATCGAGACACCTCCGTGCCTCGGAGAGCGCGTAAAGCCGTCGGTCCCGGTTGTCATACGAACACCTATGGCAGTCGTTAATGGTACTCAGAAGCCCAAAAATCCTGACAACCAGTTTATCCTTTGAATATCATATTGCCCAGAATTTGGGTTGCGGAGGTCTGATGGCAGTCGCTTCGTGTAAAATACTGATATTCAGCCGCATCTGGTTAAACTAGAAGCTGACTCCAACATGGTTGAGAAAAACACTAGGAAGATATACTTAGGGCCTATTTCACCACCTCTGGATAACCGCTAACTGTCGGATAAATTAAAAAATGGAACAAAATTCTACCAAGTAATTTAACTAGAACTTATCAGGAGGTTGTGAACAGTAACTAAAACACGAAATTCTTTATTTCTTATTGAAACCCACATTATGTATTAATTAGATAATTTTAATATGCGTAACTTGACAAGTGATATAATGTGTAGGAGCCACCAGTTTTCCGATTCTTTGAGGCAATAAGTCTTAAGCTTTGGTCCATAGACCCTTACTCATGATCCAATCTATCTCTTACAGTAATAATCAAAATAACTTTAAATACTTACGTCACTTAACATTTTTTTTTTCTGTTACAGGTAAGACACCGTGCAAAGGTATTCATCATCGAGCAGTAAGATTACGCAGATATAATCTTTGTAACCTCATAATGTCCTCACATCCGTTTCATTCATGTCGGTGGGTGAACTCTTTTGGTTTCACAAAAAAATAACTTGCAGTTTTCTTAAGCTTGGTGCAAAGTTCCGATAATATATTTCAAGTTCCGATAACATATTTCAAAGACCATCTTATCCACAGTCTTAAACTCATAGATCTTAAAGAAACAGTTTACATTACAATACAAACAATACAAAAACCTGCCATTTTAAACACTTGCCGTATAGTCAGAAAGTTCATGCAACTGGAAGAAAACCAAAACACACCTCACAATTAAAACTACACCCCATATACTACATTTTACTTGGCTAGTCGGCCGTAAATGTAGTAAAAAAACTAGCCCAGAGGCTCAGAAAAAACACTTATATATCCGAAAATTATAATAATAATAAAATTCACATGACTTTCAAGTAGTATCATACCCGTCAAAAAACATGCTGTAATAGCCTCTTGGACATAGAAACGCACTTAACAGCAGTAATTTTTCATGGTTAAGCAACATCTTGCCTTACAAACTAATTAGTGAACAATTCTCTAAGATACAATAACTTATGTCGCATCGTAAGGGGTCGGGATTGCTCGGAATGCGAAGCCAAACAGTATAAATTCAACCGTGAACTTATTTCTGTAAGATTGATTTTACATTGACGACGAATGTTGTTTACGTTTGCGGGTGAAACCTGACGAAACGCTGGAGTGCCGCATAAGGTATGTGAGAGACGTCGGGCCTTGTCTAAAGCTGTGTTCACACGATACAATTTCGAGCGGTGCTAGATCGGAAAATAAAGATCCGTCTCCGATTATTTTTGTCGGAATTATCGGTCGACATCAATAATTAGTACAGCGACCGATCCTACATTTGCTAGATCCGAAATAAGGCTGTGAGTCTGGGACAACAATATCAGTTAGGTCGATTTAAGTATGTTCCGTTGGAAACCTGTTTGGTATAGCAAATTTGTGACGTAATCGTTTGTTGCTTCCCTACTACTTCTACTAATTCAGAACACAACGTACCTACTCGATTTTTACAATTCGTTTGAATATCTAAGACACGTAATTTAATTATGTGCACTAAATACATAATATTTAAATGTTGTGTTATGTTCTATGTAAAATGTCGCCTAACTGTTACGGAACTATTTTCGTTTAGCCAATCTCCGTTCTCCTTTTCATCTGTTTCTTAATTAGGGAGCTTATCTTAAGTTTTCTTTTAATCGACGAAAAAAGGGAGGAGGTTCTATGTTCGATTGTGTGTATGTTCTTGTTAATAGACCCGTTGATTTGATACGATTTCCACTTGACTTTCCTTCACTTATTGTTTCAAAAAGCTTTCATAAACAAAAACTTATAAGATTAACATCGCACAGTAATTGCAGACTGGTCCATTATCAGCAGAAGCCAGCTGAAACGAAATATCTTTTATATGAGCACAATTAAGATAAACCCTGTATAAGGCTTAATAGTGGTAGAGCTAGAACTATTAACTTTCGACCGTCGACTATTTATGGCGATTGTAATCGACACGATGTACCACCAGGCGATTATTTACCAATTAAAGCACGATTAACATTTATACGTCTATTTGATGGCCCAAAGAAATGTCTAATGACGTGCTATATGGCAGAAAAGGCCTTGTTTTTTGCGTCCTTAAACACTAAAATGTGTCGATAATCTTTTAGATTGATTTAAGATTAAGAAGCATATACTTCGTTAAGACGTACAATAAAAAGAAGACCCACTTAAACCAGAATATCTACTTCAGTTTTAGGGTAAATTAGACCTGAATGTAAAAAAGATATTTTGTCCTTTGTGAAAATAGAATAGTGTAATTCATACTACAGCGCCATCTACTATATCGTACAAAGGAAAAACAATGTCTCTAGGGAGCATTTAGACGTACCCCACTGATTACCATAATACATTGTCAAAGAAACACGACTGCCGCCGTCTCATTTACAGAACATTGATCTTGTGTTCTTTCTCACCGTTTCTAAGAATTTCTTAGAACTGGTAACATCTTGGTCTATCTTCGTAAACAACATTTTTTCCGCACGTGACGCCATTTAGAGCCTACGCGTACACGGTTGTTTTTGCATCGGCGATCAGTCGCATCGATTATATGAGGCGCTGACCTTTGCGGCTTGTTTCATTTGTGAGATTTAACGATGCAGGCGACTCAGTGCTGAGAGTCGGTATATCATTGCTGTAGTATAACTTGATTCTTGGTAATTGAGAGCCTACTTTCTTGCGAGTTATTTGTGGTCTATTAAGCTACATATGGCCAGAGTCCAGTGCATCAGTACAATGCCTAAAGTCAGGTGATTTTTCAATGCGTGTATTACAATGTGTTTCTTATTGTATATGAAATATGAATGACTATGATTCTGTTAAAAATGATAACACTTTGCAATTGACAAATGATTGCAGCTCTAAGGATTTCGTTTCTGAAAGCAGTAAAAAGCTATTTCGATGCAACGAATTGCAGGCGCATATGCTGCGATTGATTATAACAATATCACAGCATCAATGTAGATCGTGCATCGCTCCGTGATCGCCGACGCTAAAAATATCAATATGTCCTAGCCTTTACGTCTTTTTGCACGCATCGGCGAGATCTCTTCGTGTATTGAGGTGGCAGAATTCGTGTACAATCGGATAAGGTATAATGTTATTAAAGCCGTATCTGCCGTATTAGATTACTATGCAAGATATTTCCATGTGTGTTAAGTTTTAAATAGGCGTTTATCGATTTTATGGGTAGTGATTTGAAACTTTTATGACTGCATACCTATTTTGTTAGATAAATCTATCCATTTTGTGAACTTTGTACTTCTCACATCTTCCCTGGGTTGACTTAGGAGCTATAAAACAACGCATCTGGATGAGTCGATGACTCCAGAAGTTATACTTAGATCCAGAAGAAGAAACAAACTTAACTCTGTTATCTTTCCGATGAAAGTAATAAAGAAACAATGTTTGGAATACTAAGAAAATTTATCGTTTATTACTTGACGGGTAAAATTCTTGGCTCCTCGTCCCGACGATTTCTCTTACACCTAGAAAGCTCTTCAACGTTACAATGTTTAAATTAGGTTGACTTTGGACGTTTTTATTCAGTTTCAATTATAAAGAATAATAATTATTTGCAAAGTGACAAGTATATTCTTCGTCATTTCAGAAGGAGAATATCCACTGGCGTACAAAGGCCTTCCTTATAGTTATTTTTGGCCAAAATTAGACTCAGTCCTGCTGTTCGAAGTTTTTTTATATACAATTGTTTATTAAAATAAAACTACTTTACGGATTTTATCGCGTTATATTGATATTATTTTAATCCCGACGTTTCGGACCCTTTACTGCGTCCATGGTCACGGGTGACTAAATAAAATCTAAAAAACGTGAACTTATTTATTATAAAAAAAGTTGCATACAATATCCTAAAATTTTGCTCGACTGTACACATCACAAAAAACGTATATTTAATTGTTATAAAAGTAAAACACAAACTTCTTCAGAGCAAGACAATTTATTGAAACGATATACGCGGAAGGTCATTAACTGGCGGAGAAACTTAACACCGCGATTCAGGAAACAATTAAATTCGCACAACTCCATCTATGAGCCAAAATAAGTACTATAATTCAAAATTTAAATATTCGAACGGATTCGATATCGACTATGCTTGAAATCTTGCTGGGGCTTGCTTATCGAGCTTGTCCCTCTGTGAAGATCCACCATTACCCTGAATTATTATAGACCAGTGTTCTTAAGAAATACTACCACGCCTCTGGGTCACGTTTTAACTTTAAACGGTATGCCCGAATGTTTACGTTTTATAGACATGTTTACTACCGTTCTAGTAGTTTTTAGAGGTAACGATGACGGCCAAGTAAAGTATTATGCGTCGTAAAAACGCTATCGACACCACGATGTTTTACGCGACTTTAATGGACTTTGTCATCGACCTGTCTGGCTGGCTTTGGGGAGTGGAGTCCCCACCTAGGCTACAATAGGTTGTAGAGATTTTATGGTCGCTCAGTGAAAATCAATACATACACAAATAAAATTGAAGTGTCTGTTTGTTATTTTAAATTAACAGCTTTTCATTAAATGCTCAATTTTATTATAGATACTTACATAAAAAGCATTTTTTTTAATTGTTGTCCGTCCGTCTGTTTGTTCCGGCTAATCTCTGAAACAGCTGGTCCTATTTTGACGGAACTTATACTCGCAGATAGCTAAAAAGGAGTAGCATAGGCTTCTTTTATTTTAGAATTTTTATTTATTTAATAAAATTTAATGCACGTGAGTAACGCCGCGGGAAACAGATAGTCATAACATAAAGATGTAGAAATAAAGAAATGTTACTCCACTTAATTCTTATCATTTTTTACCCGAAGACGGCAAAAAACCAAAAATAAGGGTAATGAATTTGGCAGTATATGTGTCTTAATATTTCGAAAGTCTTGACACAAAGCAATTAATATTATCCACTGTTGTGTGGATACAAGTACAAATATTGTAATTTTAACTAACCACTTCAAACTAAATCTAACTACTACCTATTTATCTAACCGCAAACATAGGTACATAACTTAATAGCCGTAAAAGGAAAACTCTTTATTTATTACATTAGAAACCTATTTACATAGGCGACGCCGAGCTATAAATAATAGCGGCTGGTGACAACTGGCTTCCAATTCAATGACCGAACAGAACAGAAGTCTGTAAGCCTGTTTATCTGTCTGTCACTGGCGCCTGATTATAAATACAGCTTTATACCTAACCGCGCCGCTATTAATAACGCCCGGTTTTGCTCGGAAATCCCGTTATGGCGCATAAAAATGTTTAGCTTTTACAACACATAATTGGCGATTGGTTTTAGTGGGTTAATTCTGTAGTTTTTAGACAATTAAGGCACACAAAACTATGATGTTTTTTTTTCTTATTGTAGTAGTTATAATGCGTTCACCAGAGATCCCGGATCCCCCTTCACAGTCTGCTAGAGACGGCCGTGTGTTTTTAATCGGTAAGAGCCCGACATAACTCTGATTTTTCTTTCTGAAGAGTAAGAGGGTTATCCATGAGGATTTTCACACGAAAAAAAAGGTATAATGATAATGAATGTGGATGGATTTGGATATAGGGGGAGAAGGAAGACCAAGGAAAGGTGGATGGACTGTGTAAGGCAGGTGTAAGAGATGTATGGAAGAAAAACACATCCTGCGCCGGCACCAAATGAATTGGGATGGGGGCAAGTGGATGATGATGATAGTATAATGATAAACACGCATATGGTGCGCCAATCTTGTGACTTGTAATGACTATTAGACAAAGATAAGTTTAATGTAATGTTTACGGATAATAATGATAATTCACTACTCACAAAATCCGTTCATTCGTTGTTAGTGTGAAAGTAATCTTGTACATTATTTTGGAAAGTTTGTTCATCTATGAGTCTATTGCTGTCAAGTGGCAAATGCTGAACTTAGGTCTCCGCCTAAGCTCAGCAGTTGACACTTGACTTTGGGGGAGCCCAAAGTTGGTTGCGTCGCTTTTATTTCCCCATGAAAAGTCCTTGGAAGGAATCGGCGTAAGATGTGGTGCCATTTTGATTATTGATTTTCGAAAGGCAATTTAGGCTATCCTGAATTTTATTTTGATTAAGAATACTATACTTTTAATATAATCCTGTTAAATGCGAGATGTTCTATCATTCCGTATAATAAAACATCTAATTCCCTTTAACAATTCAACAGAAGCCCGATAAAAACTATAAAATATCTTCTCAGCGATATTACACACTTTACAACACTAACAAATGCTTACACGGCGTCGTAAACGCACAGTGCGGCTCTATTCTCCCGTCATAAAAAAATATAAACGCACAGACAGCAATTCCGATGTATATCAACGTTAGAGTACATATATGTGGGTGGTCTGCTCAGGCGCCGCGCAATATTGCTACATTTTTGATAAACAATGCCTTTACAACAGTTTTATCGTATTTACTAATGCAGTTGTTACTTAGTTTTAATAGTTGGATTTGAATATATTGAATTGATGGACTCATATTATTCACAACAAAAAAAATGTTATACTGTCTCACTATTTTTTTAAAAGAGTGACTATGGAGTTTCTTGCCGACTCTTCTCCATAAGTCCCACTTTTTTGGAACCGAGCAACTAGTTTGACTGTTCAAAAGTACCTATTTATATGGACTATTTGAAATAAAATATTTTGAATTTGAATTTTTGAAAATCTGTTCTAGTATTCCCAATTTTGCGTGGTTATTCTTGTTGTGTTGACTAAGAGGATGGTTCTTTATCTCGGCCTCAGAACGTTGCTAAAGACTAATTCTTTACATAATATAAAACAAAGTCGTTCCCGCTGTTTGTACGCTTAGATCTTTGAAACTATGCAACTGATTTTAGTGCTGTTTTCAACAATAGATAGAGTGATTCAAGAGGAAGGTTCCTGTGTATAATTTGTTAAGGTTTTGTGTAAGTTGGCTGAAATATTACAATAAACGTGGATGTTGTCGCTCCGTGCGAAGCCCGGAGACGAGCTGCTAGTATAATATTATAATCCTCCATCTTGTCTTGAAAGCATATTCATTACCAAATGGAGCCGTCTTCATAACGAAGTTTGGAGGTCAGTAGGCAACATTATTGCGATCTTTATCGACATTTTGCCCTGAAAAGAATCAGTAGCAGACTAAAATTTAAATAAAAGTTATGACAGTGAAACTACTTATAATATTTATCGTTTGACCTTAGTTTTATTAGGGCAAATTATTATAATTATTTTAATTACCATTAAACTAAAGTCCTATATGTGACTTTTCTCACGATTACAAGTGATTATAAAATTATGTTTGCCTACATAACATAATGACTTTGTGTTTCCTGTTGGCCGCATTCATTTAGGTAGTTCCGTTGGAGCCTAGAGTCTATAATATTATAATTCCTAACTGGAGCGTCAAAGCTTTCAAAGAAGTATCTGTTTGTAATGTCGAAATAACAGCTTTTTAATAAATGCTTTATTATGAAAGTTATTAGTTAAAAGGTAGTTATAACATTTTTTTTAAGTATGTCTATTCGGCAAATATCTCCCAAACAGCTGGACCGATTTCAACAGGACTTTCACAAGCTGATAGATAGCTGATGCTATTAGCCTATTATAACTTAATCTTTTTTGGTTTTTGAAAAAGAATAAGGGGTCCGCGCAAAACAAATGAACGCAGGTAACATCGCGGGACATAACTAGTGGTAGATACATGTCAGATTTTTATATGTAACATACAGCTTCATACGATAATTGTCGGTGAAAGAGCTTTGAGATGTCGTCCCGTAGATCATTCCAGATCTAGAACCAGTTCTAGAAAGGTATTCTAATTAACTACAGGGCTGTGCTTGTGTTAATTGCATACTAAATCAGTGCGTTGACGGCCCTTGTTCTACTTGAACTGGCCGGATAGATAGAACAAAAGTTAATGACGAAAATAAAAAGAGGTTCTGAAATTGTACACCAGCTGGATTGTATTTAAATAGGTAATATCTATTAGCTGTTGCTTGCGACTTCACTCGCACCTTAAAAGACTTTTTGTCATCCCATTTGTTATTCAGATATATATAAGCTATAATGTTGTAAAGTTTTATCAAAATCCGTGCAGTAGTTTTTGCGTAAAAGAGTAACAAATATCCATCCATCGACTCTTACAAACTTTTACATTTATAATAGTACGAATAGGATAACTTGTAGACTACATTATATATAGACCCTTCATCCACACGATATCCTCAATCAAGAATATTGCTAGGTGTTTTTTACGTCACAAGTTTTATTTGTGGCAAAAACTCTAATCTACGCGTGCATTGTTTAAGTTAACCCTACTAAAGAGAGACATTTTATATTACTACTTATAGCTTCCGTCGAAAAATTCACTTAAAAAAGATACTATAAAAGATAATTTCTTTTCTATTTCAATTATTTTGCCGGCATAAATATTTTTCCAATCCAAGATATATATATATATATATTATGTGTATATTGCGTCGAGTATATCATCTGTTCACACAGACACATCTAATTAAATTATTCTAAAAACACGTCTAGATAGTCAAACAATAGCGTCTACGTCTGAGCTCCAAGCACTGCGCACTACAGCTCGTTAATACAAGGACCTTCTGTCTGTTTAATTGAAGAACCCGCTCCTCATCTCCAGTTGTTTTTGTCTCCCCCAGCTGCGTCGTGAAGCATCCCCGCGTGGTAATTAATGCAGCACTCCCAGCGTGCTAATTGTGGCAGACGTGTGTTGTTTATGCTTTAACAAAGGGTCTATTAGCAAATTAAGGGCTCAAGGGAGCTATTCATTGTAATTTCGCACTTGTGGCGCTTAGATTTACAGAACAACTGCTTCGGAATTCTCCGACCATGTTTACGGCACAGTACTAAATACAGAACAACTACTCTCCACCTCTCCTATCATTTGAAACATCGGAGACTTACGAACAATGTTTATTAAGATCAATAAACTTTTGACAGTACTTATCGAGATCAAAAGGGTATTCCTCGGGATTTTATGCGTCAGGACCTTCAATATATCTTCGTTGTTAGTCTACATGGAACCTCTCGTAAGGCAAACGCAACCTACAATAAAACAAGGATTCAAAGTCCATTTACTGGGTCGACAGACAAACGGTTCGTCGAAGACACACAAAAAAGTAATAGCATAGGATTGTCGTCATCAATAACATTTCCGCACACGCGCTTTATTTTAGGAAGTCGTTTGTCAATGTCGCATGTCGCCATGACACCCCCATATTACGACAAAAAGTCGAGGTGCTATGAATTATAACGTCATAGTTTTTAGGGCTACAAACGTGTGAACAAGAATTTTATATGCGGTCGTTTGGCACGAACCCTAAAAATTGTTTACTGCGTCCCGTTTACTTTTATTAAAAAATTTTGGTCAACCTCTCGCAACTCCAATAAATTGCTTTCAACGGTATTAGAAACAAATATACGGGGATATTTCGTCCCTCAATGGTATTATTTTTTAGACAAACATTTTGCAGGTTGCAATATAATATAATTTGAATTATAACGAAAGCCCCATAAAGTCTGAAAGTTGTAGAAAATACATGAAAAGACCTGAGTTTTCTTTTACACATATAATATAATTTAGACTTTGAGGGTTTTATTTTTCTAAATGTCGCAATTTTCTCACTCCGCCAGACACTCATCCATTCCCCTCGCTACGAAAGTTCTTACTGATTAAATTTTAAACTGTGGAGTCTAAAATGCATCCTATATTTTAGTAAAGTGCTACTGGGTATTAAATTATTCTAGGCACTAGATCTTGGAATGAAATAGAATAAAATTGTGGTCCAGTCCAGTCGTATTGCAGAGAAAGAATAAAATGCATTTCTTGTGTACTCTTAAACATAGAAACTCCAGGGGCACTATCTCATTGAGATATTATACCCAACTGACTCCAAGCTAGAGACGCAAAAGTGCTGCTGTTGTCTAGAAAATATTCAAATAAGTTCATATTTATTCAGGAACAAGTTGAAAAATAAGTGAGGGTAACACGGCATTGCTGTGTAGCATTGTTTGGCAAGCATAAATGTGGGTGTATTCCTAGTAATGTCTGCAATAAAAATATTTTCGTAGCTTCGTATCTTTCTGTTTAAAACGAATGTTCTTAGATTTCAATTTCGAATCGATTTGAACTCGTTTTCATATTGAAGTCTCCAACTTTGCATAGAGAATTCTGCTAAATAAACTCAATTTCCTCCAAACGTTTCTATACATATTATTAATACGATTTACCGGTTATTTGCAAACATCGAAACCACATTAATGGCGGAGTTTCGAAAACTTTTGGTACTTGCTAGAATAAGAACAAGACCTGTCGAAACTCTTGTGTGAAAATTAACCCTTCGCCGTAACTGGCACCAGTTTAACGACATTTTAAGAAAACTTTTCAACTTTCTGCCAATGACAAGTTCTTTTGTAGTATAAACTACGCCTCAAAAACTTTATTATAAAAACGAATCTTACCGAAAAGCCATTAGGGGTATAGAGAAGTTGAAACAAAACCCTTTATACCTCCATCTCACGCCCAATTAGACTTCAAACAAGCCGAACACGCCTCTATTTCCATACTACCCCCCTTTTCGCTACATAAAATTTCCTCGACATGATACAAACAATGCTCCCTCGCCCTTTCCATGGAAATGCCAGGGTTAACGTTCATTTTCAATACTACCGAGCCGACGAATATTTTAGGGAGCACCATTGTTCCAATAGAAGCTGAAATCGAGGACTTTCAGCCTGTGTTGTTAAATGATTCATAGGTAGTTTTAAAATGTCAAAAATGAGTTGCAGGGTGACAAATAGTGGGAAGAAGTAGTCGTCAAGAAACTCCATAGATAGTCCTTTAAGTTATTAATATTTATGGCCTGTTTTATCACCTCCCGTGCTTAAGTCGCCGTTAAATTACCTAGCAGATATTTTCATACAAATTTTGTTCCATTTTTTTATTCATTCGGTTGTTAGCGGCTATCCCGAGGTGTGCTTGCAGCGTCTGCTTTTGAGATGAAGAGATACCTAAATGTGTTATGATCTAGCTCATTAGCTTCGCCTCTATAGAAGTCGTTTCGAACCCCTCAGGAACTAAGCAATCAATATAGTAAGCACACCCAAAAGTATCCCATTGTTTTGAACTATTTTTGTGCCAATTTTCATAGCTGTGAGTGTAAATCAATACCAAGCAGACAGCAAGACGCTGAAAGCAGGTGCAAGTGCTTTGTTAGGAAAAGAGTTTCAATCAGGATTTTTCTGTCTTACGTTTGATGATCGAGAGAAGACAGATGTTTCAAAGATCTCGATCTTTACTGCTGATATCCATTTTGTCTCGACATTATTAGATAAACAAAACTCAAAGGTCCTACACAAATGCCCACCCATATGAATCGATAAAGATGACGTATTCGAGATACTTCTGATAAGTCTGGGCTAAAAATAGAGCTACGCTATTCGAAGGTAGGCCTTATCATTCATGCCTAAGGTCATTGCTACAAATATAATTACGCTTTCTGGAGTTAATACCTAACGTCACAATCTTACCAATATTATAAAGGCGAAAGTTTGTAAGTTAGGATGTTTGTTGACAAAGCTCATGTTCTTCTATATTTCTTCCAAGAAAAGGACAGCACTATTCCAGAATGCCGTCTCACTCTCTCCTAGAACATTAACTAAGTCTTCGTACCGCAACCGTGATCTTTATTTTTATTGGATTATTTACAAATACACGCAAAACAGTGTCGTATGGCTTTCTTGTTTTACGGCTTAGCCAGTGAACTACGTATCGATAGTTCTTGAACAATGAGCGATGGCGCACGTAGACTAAACAATATATTTATGTGCTTTTCTGTTTACTAGGAATGCAGTCTTGAAACCTGTGGTTAATTGATTAATTTTTCCTTTCACAAAATTTAAGATTGATTACAAAAATTGGTACCTAGGTTCCAGGTTTAAAGTTTGCGATTATATCTGACAACAAAAAAAATAGTCTTTGATAGTGTCTTTTGGAATTTAATTTATAATAAAATTCTTGGTCTCTATAGTAAGTATAATTATTGTAAAGTCAAAATTTTGATCTTTCCGGCACTCTGACCTACAGAGAGAGAGAGAGCAGATATTTCTCTGTTACTTAATTCATTTTACATTATTTTGTCAAGTAAGCAGTTTGTAATGTGCGCACCGTTATACACCACCAAAAACATCCATAAAGAAACGCTCAAGAGTTTTTTAACAAATTTTT
Source organism: Acronicta psi (assembly GCA_946251955.1). NCBI lineage: Eukaryota > Metazoa > Arthropoda > Insecta > Lepidoptera > Noctuidae > Acronicta > Acronicta psi. The sequence goes on from OX276481.1 coordinate 12,468,582, forward strand.
TTTAACCTTCGACGCAAAAAGAGGGAATTTTCTATTGTCTACTGTCTGTCTGTCTGTTCTTTGAAAGGTTAATTTATTATCTGACCTTTTTGCCAAGAAGATCAGTACGATATGTCATACCATTTACAATTCTATCTAACTATTTAGATCCGAGAGATTCAGCTGCCCGATCAGAACAGGTCACTTCCTTTAATTGACTTCTTGTCCGGGTAGATGTCAGCTGATGCCTAACACCTACACTGACCTTAATAATACTGATACGATGCTCCTGACTTTGATCGATGTGAATTTAAAACATATTCATATCATAATACTGGTGTAGTTATAATTACACATGTATAAATTAGATAATTATCTAATTTATGTTACAGACCACTTCGTGTTTAACACCGCTACTGACTGAAGCTGATAAAATTATTATTTGTGTTAATGTGGCACTAGAAATAGAAACTGATTTCAACTCTTGACCTAGTACGGTTCATGAAATCATGAGATACAGCCCGCTGTCAGACGGAGAGGGTCCATTTGGCACCCTTCGGGTACGGAATCCTTAAAACGTCCTAGAATCTCCTAAATGTATCATATTCATCCCTGTGTTCTTCTGTATTTATTTTTTTCGTACGTTAAAGCTCTATTGATAAGCAGTATATTAATATTATTAAGAAAAAAATCTACTTCCAGTACTTCCTCACAACACTTTCCTCGGAATACCTTCCAAAGTCAGGGAACAGAGGAACCGGAACTGTATCCTGTCGGCGGGACCCGCGCGCGCGCTGAATAATTCATCGCGCGTCGATCGCGTGCGCATTGATTGACGGCGGTTCGGTGAAACCATTTCTTTGTACGATCGATGACATCAGAGGAGCTAACGTTTTGTAAATTAGGCTTGAACACAGCTGGCTTAGAGGGAAAAGCTTATTGACCTTGTCCAAATGTAAAAAGGTAGAGCATAGAAATTATTGGTGTGCTCTTTTTTTATTCAGCCATGATGGTCCCACTGCAAGGCAATGACGCTTCTCTTTCCACTTCCACCACTGCAACAAATCCATCGATATAAACGTCTGGTTCATCCAGCCATCTCCTTTTGGATTATTATTACCAGCTCGGTTGGTCCCACTGCAAGGTTACCTAAGATTAAGGATAATATTCAGAGACGGCGCTAAGCTTAAAGTAATGCTTCCGTATGTCGAATTTGTATTACAATTTGACATACGGAAATCCTAAGTTTATGCTTAGCATCGTTTCTGAATATAAGCATAAGACATTATCAGCCCGATCTCTCAGTAGTATCTTTTAAATTTTGTTTTTCTTTCGATGAGGATGCATTTGTCATATGTAAAATGCGAACAGGTTCCACTAAAACTTAACATTCTGGCCGAACCAGATGTAGATATTCCGCGAATCCCAAATTAAGATGGTAAGATATATTATGACCATTATGTCAGCTGGTAAATGTCCCGTTGAACGTGGCTACAAAAGAGTAATGACTACTTAAACCAAATTACCATCTTTCATCTGAACAGAAATATTGCAAGCAATTTGTCCACAGAGCACCAACAATATCTTCATGTCAGCTTTTTAGTACAAATTGCTCATCAAAATATCGCCGTTTAATCCTCATTACAGGCTGTTACAATCGGTTGTCAGTTTTCCGACATGCCTGCCTGTCCCTTTGTGAGATGATGGACGTATGAATCGACTGAGAAATCAGATGCGTGCGTTGGGTGTGACGGTAATGCGATTGTGAAATTTGCTGCTGATGTACAAGATAGATGTACTTATATCTTATTATGATATTGATGTCTGTGTGTCATTTTCGCAAAAAGGAAACTGGTTTGTTTCTTTACATTTCTAAATAAAGTTTTCCAACTTCTTTATGGCACTTTTATACGTATTCTAATTTTTTTCAAGTTACCAGTTCCTTTTACCTTACAAAACAAAATATTTCCTTACAAATAGGCACCTATGGTAAATACTGGGTTAATTGGGCGCAGTATTTCATAATAAGCTAGCTCTATTTTCTATAAATTTAAGTATATTACCATCTTATTATCACTACTATATATGTATTCTTTGTTTTAAAGTTTAATTTCATTGCCTTTATTTTCGATGAAAATTGGGGCAATTAATATTAATGGCTTTAACGGACCAACGAAAAAGGTCCTGCCGAAGTTTTAATTTGAGTAAGGAAAAGGATGGTAAGTATCCTTTTCGCTTCGAATTATTCTCCACGCAGCTCAATCACAATTTGTGTTGGATTCAATGCGCCAACATATTATGTATAATAAGAAAATGTAGATGTACCACGAAAGGCATACAAAAGGGGGCATTAAAAAATCTTCCACTACATAAGTATTCATGCAAGAGGGGTAATAATAATTAACCGTCGATGCAAGTCTGTTGAAACCAGCTTGAAGCATAATTTCGTCCGGCACTAGTCGTTAAGTCCGAGGGGCGTGGCTGAACAGTGCCTATATATCATCAGAGGGTATAAAGACTCAGTGACATTTACTTTAAAATTACATCGTGCTCGTTTGTCATTTATATGTACAGTCAGCGTCAAATATATCGAGACAGATATAACAGACTGTTCTTATACAGGTTGGCTGGAGAAGTGACGTCCAAAGATAAAATTTTGATACTCATCATCAGGGGGCATCCGAATCTCCCACATGTATGTTCCATGATTTTCAGTAGTTTAGAAGATACCATGATATCAGTATTTTTTTCTTCATAATAGTGAAAATGGCTTTAAAGTATTTCTAAAATACTACCACGTACCTTGAAGAAAATTTGAACTAAACGATTTTTATTTCCTGTAACTTGGAACAATATTTTGATAAGTTTTTCCACCATGTAGGTGGAAAAACTTATCTTAGCTTGGATTCTACATGTTCCCTTCCAGCTTCTCTCTCTCCATGGACCACTAGACCAACGAGGAAGTCCAGGCGATTCAGACAGAACAACATTCTTGTTTAAACCCAATGTCAGGGTACATTTCGGGCGTGACATTTACCATTCTTTATAGCAACCGCAAAGGCTATGCAATGTTAATGCAGTAACGTCTAGTCTCAATTTTCAACGAGCCTGTTACGTCACTTGCTTTGCGGGTCACGTCAGATGTACTGTATGGGTGTGCCATGGAAAAAAGGTTTTATGAAGGTCGTCTTTCGATAATGTAGCCTTTGTGTGCTTTAGTTTTGGTATCATAATCTGTATACATATATTATATATATGAAGCGAAGTGGCGTAGTGCTGGTATGCTGGCCATCTAGCCGAGGAGCTTCCGAGCAGGGCAGCATGCATACGGCGCCTTTTTCCACCACCTACAAAAAAAGAGCGAATGATAAATGATTCGCATGACTAGATATAAACAACGAGAGTTTTTTTTAACACTTCGTCGTAGACACGTAGATTCCATTAATCCATAGTCGTCGTTATCAGTGTTTTTGACATCAGAAACTGTTCTTTCAAATCTTCGTCCAGATCGATAAACGATGTGAAGAGATCTAATCACTTAATTGGCGCGTGCGACGGTTGCGCAGCTATCGTTGTGCAATTACAGTTCATTTTGATTTCCGTTGTAAACTAGTGTTAAACTAAAAAACGTTACATAGATTTTAGTTGAGAAACTGAACATCCATACATACTTCCTGCTAATTCTATTCTACACTACTAATAAATCTATAGATACTAATAATATAGAACAAAGGTTTGATTCTTTGTTTGCTTGGTTGCATTATATAGGCTTCGAAACTATCAAACCGATTTGAAAAATTCTTTCACCATCAGAAAACTACATCTTTACCGAGTAACATAGTGTATAATTTATAAGAAATAACCAGACCAGGCGGGTGAAGCCGCTGGTGGAAAGCTAGTTTATTTTAAATGCGAAAGTAACTATTTATCTGTCACCTTTTCACACCTTGAATTTTTATTACAAATTTATCTGGATACTGACAACTGCTTTTTTTCTTTAAACCTATTCTTCATAAGTGTGCCTGCTACGCTTGAGGTTCGAATCTCAGGTCAAGCAAAGTGAATAAGCTCGTCCCATATTTGGCATCTAATCATACCGGCGAAATGTGTGTGTACATAAGTACACCTCTGCCTAACCCTTGTGGTAATACGGGGTGAGGTACACAAGTCATGTGTGTGTTATTTGAATAATCCAAACCTCTTCCTATATAGGAAGTATTTCACTTCAAATGTGTTTGTTTGTGCTAATAAAATTAATTTGTCTTATTTTCAGTGTTGCTGAGCGAGGCTATATTACCGGATGACCAGCTGGAGGACAAGACTCTCAAGATCACGGACTTCGGCCTGGCCAGGGAGGTGTACAAGACCACAAGGATGTCTGCCGCGGGGACGTACGCGTGGATGCCGCCTGAGGTGAGACGGTAATCTTGAAACCTCACGAACTTCTCCAACCAGCCAAGCTATCCGCTTGGCTGTTTGGACATCTAGAGTTATCTTGCTTCGAAACCATGCCAATTCCTTACATAACCATGGCCCTCCACAATTTATGGTGGAGGGGCGGGGCACAAGGGCTCAAGGCAGGGGCGGATACAGGATTTACTGTTGAGGACACAAGTTAGGAATGTCAGATTGCCAGAGACATGACACTCACGTTCTGCACAAGTTAGGAATGTCAGATTGTCAGAGGCAGACGACACTCATGTTCTGCACAAGTTAGGAATGTCAGATTGTCAGAGGCAGACGACACTCATGTTCTGCGCAAGTTATGAATGTTAGATTGCCAGAGATAGACAAGACGACACTCGCGTTCTGTCGATGGAAATTGTGCGATGTGTTCCTGCTTGGAACTGGGGGTAATATTGCAATTGTGCCACTTTCGACCCGCTCGCTCGATGCTGAGCGTCATAATAAACCCGTAACAATGTTTTTTCTGTTGGGTTTGCTAATTATTCCCTGACATTTAGACCCACTTTAGAATCATGCAACTAGTTTATCACTATTAAAAAGTATTGATGGTCTAAGCTGAAATTTTCACTGACTTTTGCTGGTTACTTTTCAAATAGCACTATATTACACTAAGTAACACTCCACATCGTCGTAATGTGTATGTAATAAACAACAATAAAACATGACCAGTAACTGTGTCACTCCTACGGAACCCAAGGTGAGACGGGCAGATCGAAATCAATGCCCACACTGCGTGGCCGTGAACTAAAATATGAGCTAGTAATGAATTAATTACCCAAGTACCGACCGACCGATACACCTATCGATAGTTCTCTTTTTGTTTTTGGCCACGAACGACGATCATACCTATTACATGTATACACGTGTGTTTGGCTTTTGGTGCTGATAGTAACTATCTGTTCCGTCATCTGAGGGCACCACTGACGTTAGTTTAGGTGTAAGTCTAAGTCATAAGGGACCCTCTGTGAAACTAAGATTTTTTTTCAATAAATAAAGTACCGGTTGGTTTTAAGTGTCGCTAAAGTTAAACCATATTCTAATACCTAATAAAATAAAAAAATATATTTATTTTTCTCTTCAATCAACAGATATTGTTCACTTTGTAAATTAAAGACTTAAATATACAGTGCTAATCGACTTTTCAACATTTTTTTTTTCAAATCTGTTTATTTGACGATGGAAATATCGAGTCTTGCGTTACGTCAATTCTTTGCGAAGCCATGTCTTATAATAAAACCATTTCCTAAAACTACAGGTAATAAAACACTCGACGTTCTCCCACGCGTCCGACGTGTGGTCGTACGGCGTGCTGCTCTGGGAACTCCTCACCGGGGAGACCCCCTACAAGGGCATCGACGCGCTGGCGGTCGCGTACGGGGTCGCCGTCAACAAGCTCACGCTGCCTATACCCAGCACCTGCCCGGAACCCTGGAGGGTGCTAATGGAAGGTATGTGTCTTCTTTGGAAAAAAAACAACCTGAAAAATACGTAGAATTCCGGTATCTCGGTATGAAGTAACACCATTTGTTGGCCGGTAAGAGTTCAGTTAAGCCTTTCTTGCATGGCGGGAAGCTTTATGTTTTACAAAAAGCTCTGCACAAATACTTAAATTAATAAACCTTAAGTAACCTTTTGGTACACACAACATTGAGCAAAAGCTGACTTCGCATTGTATAGGTTTTCCATGCAGTGATAGGTCAAAGAGTACCCAAAACTCAAGTTAAATCTTACCTTGGGTACCAGTGTTCAATTATTTGTACCTACATTGTACTAGTGAATAGTGCTTTTGTTTCTTCAGTGTATTTATATGGTAATAAATTATTATTATTATTATTTATTATTAAATTATACTGGAATAGCTTGATCTGTAGTCAACTGATTCTCTTATACATACATGGGGTAATATCTTTTTCCGCAGCGTGTTGGCGTTCAAATCCCCGCGAGCGTCCCCTGTTCCCGGAGATCTTGGAGCAGCTGGAGAGGATCAGCCAGTCGGAGTTCACGCGCGCGCCACACGAGTCCTTCCACACAATGCAGGACGGATGGCGGCTGGAGATCGAGGAGGTCCTCCGAGATCTTAGGCGGAAAGAGAAGGTAGACCCTTCATATATGTTAGCATATCCTTTGCATGCTACTCCAGTTTAACATTGATTACGTTACGGTTTTTGGAGGGATCGTCAAGTGATAAACATTATTCGTTTTTAAGCTTATCTCACTTGTAAATATGCTATGTAATCCACTCACAGAGTCACAGCTAGCTTTTGCAATAAGCTCCTTTAAAAAATATCATCATTATCTTGTAACTAAAAGTAGAAAAATATCAATTCCTTGATACATGTTTGGATAATCTATTGATGTAATCAAAACATCAATTTTAAGTTGAATAAAAGAAACCTTGGGTACTTTTACAAAGTACAAAAGACTTTAATTATTTACTTTTTTAATTTCTAGTATACTCGAAGTAATCGTTCTTATTACAAAAGATGGTCTAAGTTAAACCCAGACTAAAACTATATCCATCACTTTCCAACATAGTGTGACTAAAAGGGATGGGCTATTTTAAAACCGTGGATTTTCTTAAAACTTCTTTTTGTAATAACGGGGATTAGGTTTTGGCTGTGCGTTGGTAATTTGAAGCAATTTCACTAATTTCAGTTTAAAAAACATAATGATTGAACATACAAGTGTACCATCATCCTACCATCTCACTTTATCACTACCAATTTGTTAATTAGTCTATTTTATGTAGACTAGAATTATATGTACTAGTAATTTCTACTAAACTGTCTTCTCAACTAATAATAATTGTATTTTCACAATGCTTTCGGATAGGAATGCAAAACTATAGAAGAGGTTAGTGTTTGATGTTTTTAGATTATTTGTGTCGTTGCGTTTAGAGAAACTGCTTTTTATATATATGTATATATATTAGAAAGAGGGATGGTGACTTTTACCCGTGTAGTTGAACACAAGGAAAAATCTCACTGACATTTCTCATTGTAGAAATTCCCATAATTTTTATTTAATTTATTAATTTATTTTTTATTTTCATTGCTTGAAACTTATTTTAATGACATCAGAACGAATTTTGGCTTTTTCAATAAATAATTTTTGTCAAGGTAACATTTTAGAAGAGCTTACTTATGAACTAAACTGAACATGGCAGCATAGAAATACCAGTACAATAATGATATCTCCCAAAAAAAATAGTTTTTCTTCTTTATCTTCTCTATTATTTCTCCCAATAGAGCAGTTTCGTACTACGTTCGATCCGAATCCGTGAAAATACGGTGCGTCGTAGTCATAAAATAAGTTCGACGACTACTCCGGACCGTATTTTTACGGATTCGGATCGAACGCAGTACGTAACCGCTTTAACAGAACAGTAAAAAAACATCAATTGATGTCAGAAAACTTAAGCAAGTATTGTGGGAGTATCTCAATGACTAACATTCTTATAACATTCCCCTCTTCTCTTTCCAGGAGCTCCGCTGTCGTGAAGAAGAGTTGACCCGCGCCCAACTGCAGCAGCGACTCGTGGAGCAGAACCTCGCGCAGAAGGAGAGAGAACTGGAGATGCGGGAGATTGACCTGGTTGCCAGGGAGCTGCACATACTGATCTTCGCGAGCAATATGTCTGCTAACCAACCGCCGCAGCCTAATAAACGGAAAGGTAGGGGTTTAACCTATTGAAGTACTTATGTGGTATGTGGTAGAACAACTGCAGGCATTCGTTTGAGTACAAATTTACTGCAAGATAGTCTGCTGCCGTAAATATGTAAATATCCAAGGGGGAGGACATTTTTACACATCACCATAATCTGGTCCCAAACTAACCAGACCTGGTAATGTGGGTAACTAAACAGTGGATTTAATACTTATATACTTTGTTTTTGTAGATACAAAGTTCATCACATAAATATTTGTGTCCTGTGAAAATCTAACTACACCTCGTGAGCAGTCCGGTACTCGAACCACAAGACCACAGACGTTGTCAAAATATTACGGCACTTTTCACTCGAAATTTGAAGTATTGGCAATAACTGTGTATAAATTATAGTACTTTTGAACTTCCACTCACATCTTCTTGATTCTTCAAGGTTGCAAACTCTTCTACTGTCTATGGTCTTCATACATGTATCAAAGACAAAAAAACGGTCTATTCCTGTGTGTACATTTTTTTGCTAGTGTTTGCATTTAAGTAGGTAAAGATAGAAATTGATAGCATCAAACATGAAACAATTTCTTTATTTTCACTTGAATAACTTTAAAATGTTCAGCCTTGGATCAACCCTTACGTTTCTAAGAATGTTCGACCTTCCATTCCTAATAAAACCCAACATAAAAAGTACAGTGGGTTTTCTCCTATGACTCAGTATCATTGACCTAGTAACACAGTTTTGGGGTACTAGCCTTGATAATGATTTCGTTTGTAACCTTGACTATGATAGCTTAACTGCTCGTTATGAAATCTAATGTCCTATTTGAATATGTTGCATCCACGCCAGCTTTCACAACATTATGCTGAGTGATGGCCGTTTGGCGCAAAAGTGGCGCATATCTTTCCAATACTTTCAAGCTTCTCTTGGTCATGTCACGTCATGGCGGCGCAAATTAATTTATTTTCTTTCTTAAATGAGAATGTAATTATGAAATTGTGTAAAAAGAATCACTTCTCTACAAAATGTATGGCGCAGAAGTTTTTTTTACGACCCGGAATGTGACATTCTGAGTGTCGGACATACGGCAACTATTCGTTTCCTGAATTCCTTCAAAAAGATAACTTTAGTACCTAAATCTATTTCTTGCAAAGATAACATATAAGTGCCATATGTCTGGAGATTTGTTGGCAAAAACCACGAGAATGTGTGTACCTGAATATTTTAAAAGACGTCACTGGTATAAGCTAGACTTATATTGCAAGGGTTCTTAAATGGTCGATAAATGAAAATGTAATTATGAAATGATGCAAAAGAAATCACTTTTCGACAAAATGTATGGAGCAGATGTTTTTTTTTACGAACCGGAATGTGACATTCTGAGTGTCGGACATACGGCAACTATTCGTTTCCTGAATTCCTTCAAAAAGATAACTTTAGTACCTAAATCTATTTCTTGCATAGATTACATATATGTGCCATATGTTTGGTGAATTGTTGGCAAAAACCACGAGAGTGTGGACTCCTCAGAATTTCAAAGTACGTCACTGCGGAGGCGGTACAACTTTACTTATATTGCAAGGGTTGTATGCAAAAAGAATAAGAAGAATAGAAGAGGAATTGGAAGCCTTCGCCTGCAGTGAGACGATCACAACTTAAAATAACTTATCTTTTTGTATTTTTAAGCATTTTCCATGGTAAGATTACCAGGTATTTTTAATGAAGAAAAAAATCAACTCGTTGGCAGCATTCTAACCTGCGTCTTCGGGTTCAAAACAGCAGACGCTATGATCGCTAAGCCACCGCGAATCGTACCCGCGAAGTCGAAATCTTCCATCACATTATAAATTTACGTTAATATAATTGTTACACGATTGTTCCAGGCAAATTCAGTAAGATAAAGCTCCTGAAGAAGGACACGATCTCGTCGCCGCTGGACTTCCGGCACACGCTGACGGTGCGGCCCTCGGAGGACGAGTGCAGCGTCAAGCAGCTGGTGGCCGTCGCCAAGGACACGCCGCCCGGCTCGCCCGCCATCATGAGGGCCATTGCCCGTTAGTTTGTTACTATCACTTTTAGTAACACCGAATTTTATTTATTCTATTTTTTGTGTTTTTAAAGAGCTAGTTGACTCTCATTCTACTTAGAACTTTTTAGAAAAAAGATAAATTACTTATAATGATAATATTTTACTTGTGATACAACTGTATGTATGTATAAGAGCAAGAGTTTTGGTGCTATCAAAATTCAACATGTCTCTATGTCTCTCGTTAACAGTACCAGCAGACGGCGTGAAGGGCAAGACGTGGGGCCCGTCGACGGTGCACCAGCGCTCGCGCACGCAGCTGCCGCACGCGCAGGCGCACGCGCACGCGCACGCGGCGGCGGCGGCGCCCCTGCCGCGCCCGCGCCACGCGCGCTTCTCCAGCTCCGCGCCCGAGCTGCCGCCCGCGCCGCGCCCCGCAGGTAACCCCCCCGCAGCGCGCCGCCCCGCGCCCCCCGCGCCCGCCCCCGCCGCCCCCGCCGCGCCCCGCAAGCGCAGCGGCAGCCACGACGACCTGCTGTACGAGAACGCGGAGCCGCGCCGCAACCGCTTCCTGCTGTGCCCGATGTTCTCGTCGACGGCGGACATCCCGCACCAGTACGACACGGTGTTCGACGTGCCGCTGGGCCGCTCGCGCCGCAAGCCCAGCCACGGCGAGGTCAAGCGGAGCTTCCTCAAGACCGTCCGCTCCAATAGCCTCGCCGTAGCCGGCAGTGGCGACCTCTCCTCTGAAACTACGAAACTGCTTCGGGACGACTAGTTTGGGATAAAGTTAAACCATTGTACACGTAAGAAAATATTCGAAAGAATACAAAAATATTCAAAAATAAAATACGTGTACAGTGCTGCGTTTTAGAATATTCCGCATCCGTTTTTGTTGCAATCTGTTAAACAAAACATTTAAAAAACAGAAGTCGTAAACGGTGTTGCATTTAATGAAAGTGGAATATTTACTACCATTTTTTTGCTACTATCTGTGGACAGTACAAAAATGTTGCCATATTTAAGACATATCATTTCTTACTAACACATTCCTCCACAATGCATTTGTCAGTTATTTCCTTTTTTTAATTAGTTAAAAAATGTGTTATAAATTACAAAAAAAAAATCTTTACCCCAAACTACAGTTTCGAATAAACGAGCTCGAAAATTTAATTCTATCTTTGTCTTAACGAAAAACGACTTCGCCTAATATTCGATTATAATTCGACGCGAAATAATTATTTTCGAAAAAGACGACATCACTCGATATTTAGATCGGATAAACACGCATTCTATCTGTAAATATGTTACTTATTTGATAAAGAAGTTCCAAGGATTTGAATTTAGTCACTAAGTTTAGTTTGTAAAGATTTTAAAAGACTTATTTTTTTAGTGTTTAATATTTAGTCTTAAAACACCAGTGCTTGTTTTCTTCTACGTAAAAGGATACGTGTTCTACCGCGGTAAACTAAAGTAAAAAAAAGTTATCCGTTTATATAGTCTAAATTTTATAGCATGTTCGCATTTATTATGAGAAAAAATATAGTTTGCCGTGGTAAATGATCCATTTTCAGACAGATACAATTTACTGCCAAATGATTAAATTTGAAGTCTTTAGTCTGATGTGTTTTACAGTTATTAATCTATTCTTCAGCTTTAATTGTTGAATATGATTGTTGTTTGGTCAATCAGTAGTTTTTCAGTAGTTTGACGTCTGTGGTCTAGTGGTTCGAGTACCGGACTGCTGATCATTGAGGGTTCGATTCCCAAAGGACAAACATTTATTGTGATGAACTTAAGTGTTTGTGTTTGTCTGGGTGTTTCTTATGTATTATAAGTATATATTTACAAAGAAATGTATATAAGTATTACATCCATTGTCTAGTACCCATAGTACAAGCTCTGCTTAGTTTGGGACTAGAATGTGCTGTATAAAAATGTCCCAGGATATTTATTTATTTATTTATATTTATTACTATTTCCATAGGTTTATCAATAGCTTGATAATATAATATTTGGGTTATATCTTATGTATCGTCGGCTTAAGCAAATTTTTATATTAATTCGTCTAGGCCGCTGTATAAATAATAATTATTTGGCGTTTGCTACAAATATTTTAGTTTTCTGCTAATACTTTGAGAGAATTATGAACCATTACTGATAATCGAATTCTTTCGCTACTCTCCCAATTATATCTTCCATGTCAAATACAAATTCAGTGAACGATCCAACATAACCCTACACTGTTTCAAAAAAAATCTTATGATCTAGAAGTGTCACATTTCTTTCGAGGAGTGATGTCTCCTATTTATTTTTCTATTTTATCTATTACTCTCCTACTCTTTATCTTATCTTTTTAATATATAAAACAATGTCGGTTTTCTTACAATACTTTTAACTCGATAACTGATTGATTAGTCACGGTTTTTGATTTGTTGGATTTGTCTCCGCCCCGAGTAGCAATTAAAACGGGATCCAAACTCGATGCTGCGGAAAGAAGCTAATTAAACATAAATAAAAATATTGATTGACCAAACAGTACAGTTGTTGCATTTCATATGAATAATTTGAATTTGTACCTTGTGCCAACGAAATAAGTCTTATCGGAAACAACTGTAGAATGGCCAAAATCAGCATTTAGGGAAATAGTGGCGATACACCTAACTAGGAAATAATTTATCTCGTAGCTAGGAAATTGTTAAGATACTTTTATTTAAATTAAAAGACTTCGTTTTTACCGTTTCGACTGACCGAAAATAATTAATTTTGGATCTTGCCAAATTGTATTAACATATACAATAATAAATCGAATAGAAAAGGCAATATTCAATTTGATTTATATATTGTATAAAAGAAAAAATATAATGAATTGTAAGAATGTTTTGTTTAGTCAAATTATTTGTTTAACGTCAGCCATTTTGTTTGTTTCTCGCTGCGCTAAAGGAACTTCTCAAGACAACTTGCTCTATCCTTGTAAGTATGTTTTTATTATTCCAAATTTAATTTTGAACGCGTTCTGATTTAATTTTGAAAGTCCATAATAAAACTACGGTTTAAATAAGAAAGAGGTTTATTTATATTTTGATCTGAATTTCCTAGAGGCTATTTTAGTCAGCTCAACTTTTCTCTCTCTTTCTAGATTTTCCCTTTCTGTCTTAAGACACCTATTGCTATATATTTTGTCCTATTTTCTAAACGATAGCTCAAATTATATGCTGTTCAGATAACCAAGTAACAACAACGCAATTATTACATAACTATACTGTTTTTATTTCAATACATATCGATCCCATTCTTAATAATACACACACATAAATTTTATTTAGCACAGAAATTTCAAATTTCACTTATCGTGTAATTAATTGCCAGTTGAAAAAAATCAGAACGCGTTTTATCCGTGTCACAAAGCCATTGGCGGAAACACGTGGCAGATGTAGGGATATAGTGTTAAGTTAGTGCGTATTGTTTGGAATTGATTGTATAGAACTGTTATGTCCAGCGTGTGATACTCAATGTGTGCTAGTGTAGTGTTTATCGAGTGATACGGCCAACCATACAGTGACTATGTAAATAAAACTATAATTGGACATTCTATTATAATCAATAGAGTATACATATTATTTAGGACTGCTAAATACAACTAAATTTTAATTTATACGTGTCTCCGTCGATTTTACTAGATAGCGACACCATCATCGTGTATAGCAATATACATATATATTAACGATAGAATAATGCATTCCCTTACCTCAAGCAGGACTCGAACCTGCGTCCGCCGCTTGTACAACTGATGCTTTAACTGCTAAGCCAGGCGAGATTACGTGTTGAATTTACTAAATCACATAAGGGCGCAGTAAATAAAATTAAAACAAAACAAAAATAGATTGTAAATTATTCTGTAAAAGTTATGGCAAAATAGATTTTGTCAATATATTTGTTATTTATTTAAGTTTATCCATATTTTAACTTGCAACAGTTAAATGCCGTTAGTAATTGTATTTCGCAAGTCCTTGTGTTTTGAGTTCTTAAATTCGATATGTCACATAGATAATTGGTCGTATCGCTCCACGCAGTAATTTTTATTATTACAGTAATTTAGTATCAGATTTGACATTTGATATATATTTTTTTTTTGTTTGTAAATTGTAAGCATTTGTTTGCTTTCAGCCAAGTTTTTTTTTTCTTAATTTTAAACACGGTATCTATAAGTGCTATGCATGCTTACCAGTTCATAGTATATGCTATATACAGTTTTTAAGGTATATATGTATCTGTTGTACTTACTTATTTGTTAGTTATTATGAATTTCGCTTTTATCACCTCGTCATTATGGCACGCTTTCAAATGTTTACAATGATTCTGATATCTAATAACAATGTATTTGGATGTCTATATGATTTTTTTGTTTGCTTGTAGATCGACGTAGTGTTTTGTTTATCGTATTTCGTGAATCGAACTTTTTGAATTTTGGCTTCATAACTTCGAATGTCCCACATCCGAACTCGAATGTCCCATGTCAAAATGGCGTCTCATTATTATGCATAATCAAATCATATAGGCGTCCAGGTGTAAGTAGCGAGTATGTACAGAGTACAAGCTGTTTCCCCTGTAACAATCAGTAACAATGTTCCTGAGGGTGGTGGAATAGTATTACTATTACGATATACCTGATCGAGAGGCTCACGTCACATGAGACGTCTTAGAGCGGAGGACTGCCGGTATGTCCCAAATATTCGGGACATTCAAATTGGTTATGTCACAGCGGGGATGTTCTGATAGGTATCTTTAATTCAATAGTCTCGTTTAGTTTGTCAAGTTTGTGGTTTTTACAAAAAAAAATAGTTATGGTTTTATAAAAAAAAAAAAAATTTACTCTTTATTATTCAAAATCAGTTTTAATTGTAAATTGCTTCAATTTGCTTTTAATAATGTCGACACAGATTTAAATGGGAATGCTTATATTAAAAAGCAAAGCATTAGTGGTCATTAAAGTAAGATGCAAATAAATCGGGTCATTCAATACGTTTAAAATCGGGACATACGGCAGCCCTAACCTCGATAATTTTAAGACGCTCAAAAACCATTTGTAAAAAAAGAATTATAGCTCTTCGGTGATCTGGTTCTTTCATAGTTATATAGATTCTTTTTTATATATCAAATAAACCTTTTCCATAAAATCGAAATTGGTGTATTTTTTTAACATGGGTTTACTAATTAATCATTTAGTTACTAACAGACCCCTTAACTCCCAAAGAAAGAAATCAAAAGAGCCATAGTTAAATACAAATAATAAACAAGATTAGAACAGATTAAAAATCGGTGACGGTTACCTATTGACGCGCTTACGCTTTCTCACTATGGCTATCCTAATTCGGGAAAGGTTAAAAATAATAACAAGTTAGTTATTATTAACAATGTTATTTGGAATAAGTTAAAAGTGCTATCAAGTATTATTTGCACAATGTAAGTATAATAGATTATTATTTTTGTTTGTTATATTTTATAGATTTTATTGCTTTTTTACTGAATGAACTGTTTGGCATGTATAGTATGAACTTTTTTATTGCATGACATTTAAAAAGTAAATAGAGGAAGAATGAGAGCTTTACTGTCACTTTTTTTTTCAGACATTTTTTTTTCCTCTATTTCTATTGATCGTTTTTAATTGTTTTATACACTGTTTACTTCACTTTATTGAAATAAATATGTCTGTTTCCTTGTAGCAGTGTATAAATAGCTATAATGTACGGATTGCGTAGTTTTGATGTGAAATCATTGTAGACTTTATAACATTTGGTTAATAAGGTTCATGTTCATTATTCTTCCATAATAATTGTTATAAAAAAATCAGACTGACCGAAGCATAAAGTTTTGAAGAAACTGTAAATTGTTTAAATTTGTTATATCAAACAGGCAAGAACAGTAAAAACTGATTGTTATATTTTAAACGACTAGAATTCAATAGAGCTAGATAATTCAGAACTTAAAGCAATTAATTCAAGCCTGACAATACAAATTGATTTATTTCGTTGAATTTACTATTTATTTATTTAAATTAATTAATAGTAAAATACGATAAGTTATTAATTTATAGCGGAAACGGAAATTGTTTTGAGAAATACCCACAGCTTTGGGAATATCATTGGGACACAACTAAATACATAGCCGCTGCCCGCTACGCTTTAAAAGATGGAACAACGTTTTTATAAACTTATATCGGCCAAGTAATTTAACGGAAACTTAATAGAAGTTATCAATATCGAGAATATCACCTTACAGATAAAGATACAGCCAAATGCTTTACCAATTTCCATCTAAATTTCACATCAAAGCTATTGCCCGCACACAGAGTCATGCACGCACATATACACACTAATACCTATGTTTTCATTCACATAGGTTGTTTTCTTCCTTACACAGACTTCAGTCCGGACGACTGGGGGCCAGAGTTTCCACTATCGTCGGCATCGAGATACTCAGTGCCTATGCCCACGCTTTATAGTACTGAAGGTATGTTATATCTCAATTAATTTGTAACATATTGGCTAACAGAAACGCTAATGAATCGTTAACATACAGTGGCTACTATAATATCTTCGCTTATTTTTCTATATTTAAGTTAGTTGTCAGTGTACCAAGATATACTGGGTTTCTATTAGCTAATGATTCATTAGGCTAAGTGACGTCTTTGTTCGGACAATAAACTCATATTTTTACAATAAGCACCAAAAATATTTAAGAATGGTAGACTCCTCGTTGGTGTAGTGGTCCAAAGCGCAACTGCTACGCTAGGGGTCGGATCGAGCGGTGTTGTTAGGTTTTTCTGTGAAATTACCAATAGCAGTTTGGAGTCTGGATTTGTGCCCGATTGAAAGCAATAGGCTCGCTCCCTATCACATGGGACCTATTATACATTTATAGGTACATTAGAACACCTCATTACAGTTTATCATGCCTGTGAAATCCTTACTTATTATTCTTACTAATATGTATTATAAATGCGAAAGTAACTCTGTCTGGCGCTTTCACGCCAATACTACTGAACCGATTTAAATGAAATTTGGTACACAGATAGTCTGGGCCTGAGAAAGGGTACAGGCTACTTTTTAATGCGAAAAAAGGGCTGTAAGGGGTTGGAATAGGGGATGAAAGTTACAAGAAATACCAAGATTACGCGGGCGAAGCCGCTGGCGGAAAGCTAGTACATACATATACATCCCATCATGCCTGTATTCCTCGAAGAGTTGGGCAGAGGTGTACTATTGTTAGAAAATATACAGAGGCTCATAACCACTTTTTAATATATTCTGTGATTTTAAAGTTTCTCATTTTCAGGTTATAAGTACAAAAAGCCGAGTATAATCGAGCTGGTGTTGTACAATATGGCGGCGCTGCTGGGCGGCGTGGCGGCCGGATATGACGTCAGAGTGTCCAATGTCAGCCCGCTGCATCCTACATTGCAACCACACAGGTAAAAAACAAACTATCTAGTTCTTTTAATGATTTAGTGTAAGTAATATTCGACCTTAGAAAGGATTCAAATGAAAACTGTTTTTGAAATTCAGAAAAACTTAGATTTGCATGGCATCTCGGGGGTTTAGTTTATTAAATTGATAATATCCAAAGACGAAGACTGTCAGGCCTAGTAACATGATGCAAGTTTCTTGCATGTGAATACAATATAAATTAACCGCATCGTTGAAATGCTGTTCAGACAGCACTTTTTTCACAATTGTTATTACAATTTGTTGCATTCAATGGGAAATTAGATTGTTTTATAAGGTTGGGAATTACTGAGTTTTTATATCAGTGAGTCACAACCTTTTTGTTAGCGATGACTAGAATGTTAAACAATAAAATGTTATTTGCCATTTTGTTGGCGGTCATAATTTAAAATTTATTATAGTGTATAGTATTCTATTAGTCAAGCTCTTTGATTGGTACCCATAGTGAGGGAGTGTGAAAAAATATATAATCCGCTATTTTGTAGCGGCGGCCATCTTGGACCGATTTTCATCAAACGTAGCTAAGAACGCTTCCGACTAATTTATCTTTCATATAAAAATAACAAAATCAAAATCGGTTAATCCGTTCGGGAGCTAAGATGCCACAGACTGGTTTGCGGATCATTGGTTGGAAATCACAGCTTAACAATGTGATCTCATTAATTTGTTAGAATGTTAAAGTGTTTCAGTTTAATATAAGTTAAGTAACGTTTGCAGGGGCGAGGTGGAGCCGGAGCCGCTGTCGGCGGTGTACGAGGGCTTCGGGTTCGCGCACAACACGTACCACGGGCCGGCGCGGCACCCGCGCGCGCCGCTGCCCGCGCTCGCCGGCGCCAAGGTACGCGCTTGAGCTGTGCTGCCACCTTATCTAACTAACTATACTCCGCGCCGAACTAGTTTAGCGCCTTAACTATGTGAGCGGCGGGGCGGGGGCCAGGGCGCGCGCTTTCGTTCACAGTAACCCGCCGCCTCACCCCCGTCCCCTACCTAAGGCGCGGCCAACTAATTCCGCGCGGACTATAACCTCAAAGTGACGTCATCCGCCGCACTTGCCGACTAGTGGTGCTAACGCGTACTGAGAACGGTGACGTCATTTTTTAGGTCACTCCAATATGGCCGCCAGACACATTATCAATTTGAGGGGCTTATGCTAAGGCGGGTCTACGTACAATAATTTGCCCAATTATACTATATCCGTATCGTCGACGCGTATGATCATGCTTAACTGGACGAGTGATGATACGCGATCATGATACGCAATCTTGTTACGCCGCTCTGATACAATACTCGATACAGGCTGTTCGATTTTAAGTCGGTTTTGGTCGGATTACGAATAGAGTATCTTAAATAGGCTTCTTTCTGCTTGACCACAACTCGCCCGATGGAGTGCGCTTGCCTAGAAGTAACCGATTCACTCTCTTCTTGAAGACACCCCAATTATAAGTTTCGAGCAACAAAGATTATGGCAACGAGTTTCTCAATAA
Organism: Acronicta psi; assembly: GCA_946251955.1. Lineage (NCBI taxonomy): Eukaryota > Metazoa > Arthropoda > Insecta > Lepidoptera > Noctuidae > Acronicta > Acronicta psi. The sequence goes on from OX276481.1 coordinate 12,487,702, forward strand.
TAATAATAAACGTTTATTTTCAACCAAATATGTTTAAATACATATACTCTGACTCCTAAACTAGGATATAACCTGCGCCTCGACCATGAGTTTTCTCACTAGACTCGCTAGCGACGCAGTAAAAAATTTTATGGAAAACTCTCGCAGTGCCTCTAGCGGTTATGTAAGGAACTAAAATCTATGAGATTACAGCGTTTCGATAGGTTACTGACTAGGGCACTGACTCTTGCGATAAAGCCCCTCAATCATGAGGTTGAGGGGCTTTAGCGCAAGAGTCAGTGCCATCCCTTAAACTAGTTATTCTATTTGGCAAATAGAGCAGCTTGCTATTGATGTCAAGGCAAAACGCTTAGTGCGGATATGTAGGGTTTGATACGGAGTAAACAAAGGCGTGCATAACTAGAGCTTGATACGGAACGACGAATGATACGGATACAGCGATTGGATCGGGCAAATCATACATATATTTAAACTTGGCTTTATGTAATTTCACTGTATCGATATTCTAGTGTTCCTAAACGCGACTGTTACGCGTTGTTGGGTTTGTTCTATGAAATTCTCAATAGCAGCTCGGAGTTTGGTTTGTTAATAGCAATAGGTCTTCCCTTACTACATGGGAACCAAACATACCGGACGTCAAACCCTTACGAGGAATACAGACAGATTATAATGTTATCTATGTCAATAAAAATAAATTATCGAAATGTTTATACGCGCATATCCTCCAAACAACTGCACCAAATTTAATGGGTTTTTTTTTTTGGTGTTCGTTGCAGGACAAAGTTTGTATGTAAGATTTATTTTTTAAAACGCAGGCGAAGCTGCGCACGCGACGCTAGTTTTTATTAATTTCCACTTGTGATTTCAGATATCGGGCCTTCAATCAGACGAACAGAAGCCGATCCGGTTCACGGACTCGCCGACGCAGTATGCGCACGCGTCGTCGTCGTCCGGCTACGGACACTCGGCGCCGCCGCTGTCCGGCACGTCCGGCCTCGGCACCAACTACACCTCCACGCAGTCGCCCACGCCCTCGCCGCGCCGGACCTCCTCCTCCACGTCCGACCACCTCGCAGACCTCTACCACAACTACAGGGAGAACTTCCAGCCTTCGCCTTCACAAGATAGAGACTATTTTTACCGAGCAGAACCCTACCCGTACGACAGAACCGCCGATTATGTCGTCAAACACCCCTATTACGGCTACGACGAATGCTCCTTCGAATACCGGGAACCCACGCCCGACTACCGACCCTCACCGCAATACCTCACTCACAGACGGACGCCGTCAAACTCCTCCGCGTCAAATTCCCACCCAGAAGAATTCTCCCCTTCGAGACAATACCGAAGTAAAGATAAGAGAGACGAATACAGACCCAAGACTGAGTACCCGCGGAAATCGAGCGACTATTCCTTACCGAGAGATTTTTACAGACAAGACTCGCAAGAGAAGAGCGAGGTCGAACGACCCGCGAATTTAGGACTAGAATTAGCGCCAACCAAACTGAGATCCAGCTTGAAAAAGTACAATAAGAAGACGAGTGCGTCGGGCGGGAGCTCTGGCGGCGGCACTCCGACGAACCCGACGCCGCCGTCCAGCGTCGCCAGCGAGACCGACAGCTCCTACGTGTCGGCGCGCGACGCGTCCAGCGGCGGCGGCAGCGGGGGCGGGGGCGCTGGGGGCGTCGGGGGCGGGGGCGGCCCCGCCTCGCGCGTGCGCTTCAGCCCCGACGCGCCGCCGCCCCCGCCGCCCGACCGCCACACGTAGCGAAGGCTCAAGAAGTTCGACGACTACCTCGTGTGACGACAACTGTACATACGCTTGCGGGTAGTGCGTGGAACGCTTCGCTTCGTAGCCGTTTATTTCAAGTGACTGATGTTGTGGACGTAGCCAAGGCAATGTGAATTGTGACGTTGTTCCCACGCATTTAGTTGACTTTTAATGTTAAATGCATTTAAAATTTGAAAGAAAAGACTAAAACTACACTTTTCGGCGTAACTATCTGTAAATCTGTAATGGCTTCTTTCTTCAATACACAGTTGAATGTAACGAGTGTCGGGACAGAAAAAAGCCATGATAATATTGCCTAAATGTCTTTAAATCACTGGATTTTATTAATTTGACACATACTTAACAGTACCTGCGTATCCCTGCCGTACTGCAATACTTATGGGGATTCTCATTTCATTAGTTTTCTGCAATATATCACGAACGTTTGGTCCAACTTAGATATTGAGTCTTTGGCTACGAATTACTACAATAAGCTAATGTATAAATGCAATTGTGTTCATTATTTAATGTATGCGTAGTTCCCATTGTACATTTTGTATAATACGTCGACATAATAAGATGTATGTAACAGACAAAAGCGAATTGCTCTTTCATAGTGCCTATCACGCTAAAACATTGATATTAATTGCGTGATGTAGAGATTAAATACGAATATGTAGTGATTTCCGTTGATCGCGATAGCCTCGTGAGCCAAACATACAATGAAAAAACATTTCTAAGAGAAAAGTTATAAATGTTTTGACATTGTTTTTGCCGGGACTTTCTTGCACTATAGGATCAACAAATAAACCGTAGATTTGATATCAGTTGTTATTCTGGTTTGATATTAGCAATGAGAAACAGTATAGGCACAAACTAATCAATGTACAAATTGTAAATATCTGATTATAAAGCTGATGTTATATTCAGCGTGTATTTTTTGTTAAAATGCGTTTTTTTATTTCGTTAAATTTATAAATAGTACAAATGTATTTGTAAGTGTCAACGTGTTCGATCACGTGGCTGAGAAAAAAAGCATATTTTTAATTCAACGTAATCAGTGTATATTTTGAAACTAACAATTAATATATTATGTAACTTATATCACTAAGTTGTATGCATTTTGTACAAAAAGTAGATACTTTTTTACTGAAAATATCAGTAACATTAGAATCTAGTATTGTGAGCAGCTTTTATATCCCACAATTATATGTAATTAGTTAAAAAATACTAGTCGGAAACATTGCGAAAATCCTAAATATTGCATATCCAGCTAAAAATTGATATTATATTCGATATTACGCTTCCCTTACACGAAAAACACTGGATTACTTTATGAATCGAGATATACCCAACATTAATCTGTTCAAATGATGGCCTATAATTGGGAAGCTTGAAATTATCACGTAAATTAGCGTATAAATTAAAATTTAAGATGTATATCGGAAATTCGAATAATAATATTAGCTTTGATAATTATTGTTAGCCCGAATCAGTGCCTAATGTTTGCTGGAACGGTACTTGAGAGATTATGCCATGGAAAGATACGATTTTATCAAAACGAATTATTTATTTTACAATTATGGCCAGTAAAATTTATTTCGACTGCTAAAAAGTTTCTATATATTTTGTATTTTTCAATTTTTATTTTCATGTGCAATATGTGAAATTATTTTGCGTCCATATTTAATTTAATTCTTATTTATACATATTTAAAAACAAATCGTCGTGAATGTAACAGTATTTTATACAGTATTCGATTCGAAGTATTGTAAATTCGGAAAGATATAATGTATGGTTGTATGTAGTATAATTTTTATTAAGTTAGCTTGAACCAGTGCCAATGTCGTCCAGTGTTTTACATTATCTTTTATTTCCATTTTAGTACAAACCAAATCCTAACCAAATTATCGTAAGAATCTCTTGTAAAATTAAGTTTCAGTTTAACAAGTCACAAATTCTGAGTCAACGACGAAAAGATTATGTAAATAATTATATACCTGAGATTCACGGCGCGTTTACTTAAAAAAAAACTCTAGTCCTGATTTTTTTATTATATTTTAATATCTGGCTTGTATTCGAGTGGTATCGAACGACTGGCGAACGTACTTCGAATGAAAAACGTAGTTTATTGGGCATTCCTGTTTTATATACATTCCATGTTTTGAAGTGATATTATTGTAATCAGTGATGCGTTAAGACGAATGTAAAGGTTTTGTGTGCCAATAACATGAGGTGGGAGGATGCCTTACGTCTGTATGTTGAAACGACAAATAAAAACCTAGAATAAGCTTTTTATGAAGTCTTATTATTCCTTATCCTAACTAACTCACTGCACCTAACATTCCGTAGAATATACTAAACAGTTGAAATGAGGGTTGCCATTTCATTTAACACATTTCCTTGGAAATAAAATTTGCAATTCAATTTGTAATTCGGATGCAAATTTTTTGAATAGAAGACACCCAGCTGGATTCTTGAATGCATGGCAAAATCTGTTGACTTGTTTGTAACGGTTTAGTTAACTAATCCGGGTTTGGGACTGGCGATAGGCGGAATTAAGCTAAACCTAGCCAAAGCAGAGTTGTATTGCCACATGAATAAAAAAAAAATCATATGAGGGTTGTTTAACACACGAAAGCATGAGGTCCTACCTCTGTTTTTTACCTAATAATCTTAAAAGCCTGCGCAATTCCCCGACTTCAATCTTCTTATTAAAACTTTGTCGATCCATACTTACCTGTTGAGCTCCAGAATCGTCGACCATAGAAAACGCGACTCCGTGAGTAACGTATTATAGATTATTTTTTATTCTCATTATGGAAACACGAGTTTTGTGTTAGCTAAGCTTGTTATATTGGAATATTTGTAACGTGTTGATGCGTTGTTATTTGAAATTCGAAAATGTATAACACACGTCTAGAAATAAAGTTGCCCTTTGCACCCCAGATTTGTTACAGTAAAATTCTGCACTTGAAAATATTATCTGAATTAGATATCTGCAATCACAGATAAGTGTATAATCAATGTAGGCGGGTCCCTGTATGTTGTATGTATTGTAATTTTAGTAGGTAGGTAATCAGGTTATCAGTACCATTCTGTATACATATCTAATCAGATAATAGCGTAAGTGTCAATAGTTATGACCCAGTAGGTACGTAAGTAATAAATGTATCATGACTCAATGAAACAAACCTCTGTATACCTAGGCATACTTCGCCAATAGTTCGCTCCATTCAATAGCAGGTTGTGTTCTTGAACCCGACGAGCTGATTGTGGCCAATTAAATGTTCATTACACCCAAATTATCACTTTCTCTTATCTGGTGCCAGGGTAACAAATGAGACGGGCCATTATATAAAAACAATTTATTCAATACTGCATACTTAAAATACTATGTCAGTGCGATGTAAAAATATACTTAGTCGGTAAAATAGTGCTCTTACAGGCTAAAATATTTACAAAATTAACACTCCTGCCCACTGAGGTGTATCTTGATACAAATACATCGAAAAAATACTGTTATTTAAATGTGTGGAAAAGTATCGAAAATTGTATTTTAGTGTTCAGTTTAGAGAAGCCTACGGCTGAATTTGATAGTTTTTACGTTTGAGTAGACAGAATATGTTATAAATTTCATTTCTGTGGCAGACTGAAGTGCAAATTAGCAAAGAACACTTTTGACAAATCGATCGCGCGTTCTGCACACAATAGACGAGAAAATTCTCATGTAGCACATTTCTCACGGCACTTGCGTAATTTTCCCCACTCATTACAGTGTATCTTCTAGTCCAACTTTCGTAAATATTTATCACAGTAGTTACGTCTGTAACATATTTTAATCTCATGGATCGAATCAATTTGTAAAAGTGCCATTACTAACTTTGCTAGTCACGAACATTATAAAAATGTAAAAGTATTTCAACAGTCTGATAATTTCATAAATTATGCCTTTAACAAAATTGTCTTAGAAATACAAGAACTATGTTCCATAAAAAATACACACTGGTTAAATAATTGTAATTCAATTGCATGGAGAAACATTAAAAAAATGTATATAAAAATCACCCTGTGACAATAATCCAATAAGCATTAATTTAGGTTTAGAACCAAAGTTCTTATGTCTAAATACTGGAGGTTTCCAGTAATATCACAATCAAGTGTCCCTAAATGCTTCTAATCTCTATTTCGTATTATTTCTAGACAAGCCGAGTCTGTTTGACTAGTAAAAATAACTTGATTGTTTATTTTAATGAAGTTCGTTCTAGAGTTTTCGCTCGACTTTTCCGTTACTTGCATTAAGCATCCAATTCAAATACAATAAGAGACAAAATTAAATCATGTTTTGCGAAATCCATTATTCCTACTTTAGCTGACCTATGAGGTCATTCTGCTTACCAATTAGGTTTAGTACGAACTATAGTTATACCTATATACGTTTTAAATTGTGTTTCCTGTGTCCTTCTCATCAGAATCTCATTCTTACAATCAGTCTATTTCAAAGATATCAATAAAAATTGGCGGGTAAATCTACTGTTTGTTACTACAATCTAGAAACCAATACGTCACACATATCTTCCCCACGGGATGCTGTTTATCTCATAAACAGGATACTAGCATAAATTCTAACCATAAAGTAGTTATCTTTTTGTATTTTTTAAGCATTTTCCATGCTAAGATTACAAGTTATTTTTAATGAAGGAAAAAATCGGCGGGCGGGCAGGATTCCAACCTGCGCCTTCTTAGTGGTCAGAGCGTCTGGTGTACCGAACCAGAAGGCGCAGGTTCGAATCCTGCCCGCCCGCCGATTTTTTCCTTCATTAAAAATAACTCATAAAGTAGTTTTTTAAACATTTCTCATGCTACAAAAAACATAACGGCCTCGAATGATGACATTTGAAGCGCGACTCATGTTTATCTTAAACATTAGGAAGCAATAATCTTATAGTCCACGCCGCCATGCGATCGTTGAAAATCTGCACATATTCGATAAAAAAGTTATCGCATTTTCGAATTTGATGTTTCTTCATCCAAACAACTGTTATTATTCTCGTACAGGTTATAAAACGCAGTTCGTTCGTCGTTACTATATTTATTATATTTTCGTTATAGAAATATGTACTTAGGACAAACCTCTTTATACAACTTGTCTTCATTAGTTTATAAGTGTCACTAGCGTGGCAAGGGCCAATTAAATCATCTGGTGCATCATCAAAGAACGCATATCTATTTTGAAATAATATATCATATCTTTACTGTCGTTTCTATCGCTTACTTACAGGAAGTTACCAATAATGGCCATTTCAATTACTCCATAAATACCGAATGTAAAGTATGTCGACCGCATCAAATTCTGGCCACACTACGACCAAAGCGACTCTAGAGAGAAACATTGCTTTAAAACTTTCTGTTTTCCACCTTAACCATATGAAATATCCATTGTTGTCTTCTAACCAAGTAAACAACGATGAACACCTAAATACACATTTTGATGTGTATGATTCGCTCGCCTAACGCTTGCTTACATTTTCAGCTTCTGAATATCAATGAGTGAGTGATATTTATTTTTATCGCCTGTATTGTAGTTTCAACACGATCTAAAACCGGTCTTTCTATAGTTCCTATAGTCGCTCAGTTTTACAAATTAAAATCTTGTGCGCAAATACTGAATCTTAAAATTTTTGTTGGTATCGCATAAATTTGTATACTTTCACGACTCGCGTCAATATTACAGCCTTGACCTTTCGCGTTATATTCATACGGTCAAATATTATTAATTAATGTTTGAGGCTACTTATAGCTTATTAAATCTTACGAAATAAAGTTATGGAAATGTCCACTAGTAACACACGAAGCACTAAAACAATTGGTTGTTCATTAATTAGGTCCTACATTCTATTTTGGTGTAGTCGTGGCTTGTACCTACCTACATCACAGCTTCCGCCGCAATAAATCTCGGATAACGGGAACTAGTAGCACGTCATAACATGTTTAATACACTGAATCTTTATAGATATCGCCAGAATTTACGATCATCTTACAGCCTACATTGCAAAGTTCAAGAGTTAGTGAAAAAACAACTTTATGCGTTCGAAACGAAAGATATATTTCAATCAATCGATCTTTTGCCTTCAAAATTAAATCTTCAGACAGAAAACTAGCTAAAGCAATCAATGAGATTAACTAGACAAGCGTCGACATGTATTGAGATAAATTGTAACCACGAAAAGCATCAGTGAAGACATAACAGTTGCAAAAAGGATTTTATATCGTGTTATGCTATCGAAAAGTACTACCTATATTGATGTAACTCTAGACTTCCAACTTAGAATATTCAAAAAGGGGTATTAGGTAGCCGGTTTATTAACATTTCTTGATTGTAACCGGAGGATGGAAAAAAACAAGGCAGCCTGTTTTCGCAGACGCCTCATTAACATAGCACCTGAGCGCTTAGAACTTAGAAGCACAAAAAACTACCAACGTCCTTGGCTTATGCGTAAATGCATGACCGCGTGTCAAGACTAATGTTAACAATGTGTTTTAAAACTGACTCATTCCGTCTCCATTAGAAATCCTTGAACCTAGCAACAGTATTCGGGGGGCATCCACGTCGGCGCGTTAAGCACCCATTACGAAGGAATTTAAGAGGATTATTTCGAAATTCGACCCTCAAAAACACGAAAGGAGAAATATACTTTTACGAGCTCCTATTACTTCGTAACAAAATTTCCCCACATTTAATATACTGTAGGCTTCATGGTTCAAGAAGTACGTCATGTTCGAATAATGAATTTGAAATTCCTAAATCTGTAACTATCTGACTCGTATTTACGATACATGCGCATCTAATTCGTTTATGAGTATTCGTTGTAACACAATTGCGTGCACGATTTCAGCAGATGATATAACTATAGCTAGCGAGCTAACATTTGCACGTGATTACAAAAGCAAAAATGAATAAATATTGATCAAAACTTGAGCGGCCAAAGAAGAAACACTGTACATTTCTTCGCACAACTTCGGACTACTAATGAACTCATGGCAAAGAGAATTACAATTCTATGAAAATGTGTGGGACTATTAGGTGGGTCTTTCCATTACGGTTATTCAAATCATAACGCGTAACCGCTCAGGTGTTGCTAACTAAAAATACAAATTACTTGATTACGGACATCTGTCTAGCTTTGCCGATAACGGTGCAGGTGGTTAAATTTGTAAAACATGTTAAATTGCTTTAGGCAACTGAATTTACATTATATCTGCCTTTCCATATACGGTAATGTCAAGTCATCAATGTAAACAAACATATTACAATATTTGATCAAGACGAAGAATGGTATAACTAAATTTAAATGCCCGCTGTGCTGTCTTCTAAACTAAATCGTCAAGTCTAATCCTTCGTATGAAAAATCAATACACACCCACCTAAAATGAGTTCATTTCGAAAGTCCGAAATTAATTCTTGCTTTACAAAGATACTCAATCCTTTATCCTAATAATAATCCTATTGTCAATGCCAATGCACAATAAGATTCGTATGACATTGAGATCTAGAATTTCAAATGATTAAGTTTTTCTAGATTTGCATCATTATAACGAGTCCTCAGACTAGTCTGGCGTCAGACATGGGAAAAAGGTCGACGAATCTTTAAGTAAATATTTATATGTATTTTGCCCTTGAGAGGACGGCGAGTCCTAAACTCATTGACCGAGAGTACACAAATGCGTCTCGCTTTATTTTCACTTAAATGACATTGTTTTATGAAAACTGAAGACGAAGCAAAGCCTAATGCCTAAGTGTAAGGTGTGTTATAAGAATATACGTATGGAGACGTGAACCTAAGCAAAAGTAAGCCATTATTTCTGTCCTGTTCCATAGAAAATCGTAAAATTCAATCTCGCCAAAGCTATCGGTAGGTGTGGCAAAATTTTCGCGTTCAATCTTATTATGACGTCAATAGACATTGGACAGGAAAAAGGCCGCGTAGCAGATTATATTAATGCCATACATGACATAGGGACGATACACGAGCCCACTTTGCTGTCGAGTTTAGCAAGCTTTAATTTATCAATGCATTGGACCGAGTTATCTGTACCAACTACAGTTACGTCATGCGGATAACAATATGCGCGTTACAGCGATGTCCAAACTTGATCGTTGTCGGACATCAAGATCTTTGAGCTCCAATTACCTCAACGGCAACATTCTTGGCACGTGTTTTGGTAAGATTTTTATGTGCATTTTCCGACGAAACGGCTGTTAGGAAAAATCCAAATTTTCAGGCTTATTGATGCAACAGAAATATCTAGCAATAATTAAACTTTTTATAGGCTGTGTGATGGCAAATTCTTCAGGTATTAAAAGCAAGGTTGCTAGTGCAGTAGTTGTACAGGTGGGAATATAATCAAATTTTAGGTGAACTTTTACAATGTCCAGACTGTTAACGGTCGATGAGTCATTTTGGGAGCAGTGTTATGCAAAATTACTGTTGCTTTACTTTTAAAAGTTGGGGACATACATGAGTCACGAAAAACGTTTTATATTGATAAAGCTGTATGGCAACGACATAACGCAAAGAAAAATATCAGTTACCCGTGGATTTAAGAGAATTTGTTCGAGTTCCAATCATTCAGTAGCGAACACGTGTCGATATTTTTAGTATTTCTTATTTTACAACTAAGATTTATCGCAAGAAAGGGCATAAAACTTAACAATTTATAGCTGATGGATTATTGTAACTAGCCAAAATGTGATAACGGAATATAATCAACATGCAACTACAAAAGTATCAAAATTACTTCAAATCAACGCTAAGCTATAACCTAGCAGACTAGAATTACTTAGTGACAAATACGTTACATTTAAAAAATTACACATCATTACTCACCATCTAGATGTCACGGCGTAATACTTACTTTCTACTTTCTCTCCCTAAAACTGTTGTTAGGTACATAATTGTCCCGAGTAACAGGCACGGAGGGATTGGCACCTAGTGCTTTAGTCTAATTTGTGGCAGTCTCTAATTGTGAGTAGGAAAATTGGTTTGGACCACTTCTTTGTTTGTATTTCTGTATTATCTTATCGGCTTCCTATGCTCCAAAGCGCTCCCAAAGATAATTGTTATCCTTGTCGGTGCATCGTCCGCGCGCGGCGCGCCACATGCGCTACGCGTACCTACCCTACCCTAATGGACTGACTCGAAGCCTTAAAAATGTAATAGAGATTAAAGCTCATTCATCCTCGACAGCATTAAATAATAAATAAATTCACAGTTTGTTAGACTACATTTTAGAAATTAGAAGGCCTGACTTGCGCTTGCGCCAAAAATAATATTGAATAAGTAACTAATGACGGGATAAAACAATAACGGGCACCATAAACCCTGAGGTAACATAAACAAATAAAAATGTATTTCTGATCTCTCACTACGAACACAACATGCAATATTTAAGCGGTTTTACACAGCCGACCTGCCGCCGACAGACAATACACACAAGTATATATTATGTACATGTTAAACTACTGCCACAAATAAGTATATTATGTATTATTACGTATATTATGTAAGTAAATAAAGGACACGATAGGGCGGGGATTAAGTATATAGAAAAAAAAATAGAGAAATATACAATAAACTCTATTTAAACATGAAATTTATTAAAGATTAAAAACATACAATGTTTTGTTTTACACAAAATAAAATACCTGGAGGGTTATTGACGGGCGCCGGGGCGGCATTAGCTGAGGCGGGGCGCGCCCAGGCGCCCGCGGCAGATATACATAGTGCGACAGGTCCATATATAGTCCAATAATATAATACCATAGCATATGATAAAAAGTGTACACATATATGATACTGTCAAGCCAACTAAAAACTCACAAATAGTCATGTCGCGCTCTCGCGAATATAAAACTATGTTAAATCTTACAAAAATACTTATGTGACTAATTTGAAATGCACATATAGGATCTCGCTTTCCGTCTACAAAAATAATCTGAAATTGGAATGAAAATCTTTCTTAAGCATTCGGCCTGGGAACAATCACAAAAGTTACGGCGTTCACAACGTCCGTACACATCTTAATTATTTCTCTTTTGAGTCTTAAAGCTAACTGATAGAACCTGTCCGTTGAGCGTGTATCCATTGAGCGCCTGAATGGCCATAGCAGCCTCATCATACTCACGCATATTGACAAATGCAAAACCTTTGTTTTTCTTTGTTTCCGGATCTTTAATTACTTTAATGGAGTCGATTGCACCATAAGGACCAAAGAGTTGCCATAGTGCCAGCTCCTCGGTATCCTCACCAATGTTGTATACATACACTGTGGTCTGATGAGGTGCAGGCGCCGCGCCAAGCAGTGGCACGGGACTGGCCGGCGCGCCCAGCAGTGGCAGCGGCGTGTGGTTGGTGGCAGCCATGGGGTTGAAACGCTGCTGGCCCTTGTTGATGAACGGCAGGGCCTTGCCCGGCGAAGGCAGCAGTGGCGGCGGCGAGGCCTGTGGGAAACCAGGAGCAAAGGCGGCCGGGCGCGCACCAAACGCAGCGCTTAGGTTGGTGCCGTTGAAGGCAGCAGGTGCGGTGCCGTTGAACACAGCTGTGGCGCCGTTATACGCGAGGGGCGCAGCGCCCACCGCGACCCGCGGAGCCGGCCGGGGCGCGTTCTTGTTCGCATTGGGCTTGTTCGCGAACTTAACCACGATGGCGCCCGCCGCCGGTATCGGTGACTGACCATTCATTTGTTTTATCGCCTCCTCGGCCTGAGGCCGCGTTTCGTAGCATACGAAGCCGATGCCTTGCGACACCCGACTGTTTGTTATAACACCGAACTGACTGAATAAACTATTTAGACGTTCTAACGTCATGTCTGGAGGTAGATTGCTAATATAAAGATTAGATTCCGTGTCAGGTTTATGGCTGACCTTATTTTCAGGGTTGAGTAGTGCGAATGACACTTTCAGAGTCTTGCCTTGCATGAGGAGGCCGTTGAACGCCGCCCGCGCCTTCTCAGCATCCTCGTGTTTTTCATATTCTACGAAGCCGTAACCTCTGTTGGCTATGAGCTTGCAACTCTCAATCTTGCCCATGGCGGAAAAGAGCGCGTACATCATATCGCGCGTCATCAGCTCGGGTATGTAATTGACCATGAGTTTGGTCGGTGACACATTGGTAGCGTCGCCGCCGCCATTCTCCATTTCGTTTTTTATCATTGTTCTTTTATTGTATAACTACACTACAGAAAACAAAATACTAATAAAACTCACACTATGAATAGTTGTTTACTTCATTTGCGACAAGTATTACGAACAAAGAACGAACACAAAAAGTCCCAGTCACACTAAAATGCCACAGCGACGCCGGTTCACAAGTTCATCATCACACGAACGAGTTTGTTTTCGGAATGTTACCAGGTTTTGCCGTTTTTGTTTGCTAACTATGTAATGCAACTAGTTGGTGAATTATTCGATTTCATTTCATTAAACGTCCCCTAGCAGATTAATAAATTATGATTTATTAATTGGCACGTGTTTGGATATTTGGTTACTGTCAAATTAATAAATTTATAATTTTTTGATCGCGTGGCACATCTTTAAATTATTGTCTATGCTGCTATGATACAATGTTTTTTATTTATTTCTATTTAATATTATTTTGCTACACAGCTACCTAATAATATTATAGTATTTACAGACGAGAGTTAAAAATAATTATTTATTTTAGTTAATATTTATAAATGGTTATTAAGGTTAATCAAGGATAGATCCAGATTGCATTTTTTTTTCTTGGCTAGATGGAATGATGCTGAATTGAATGACCGAAGTTTACCGAACTACCAAGACCGAGTTTTGTGATATTAATTTTGAACCTTGGTATACTTGGATAGGTTGTTTATTTATATATTATTTCATTTGATATTATTTGATAAAAAGTACGCACATAAACATAATCACATAACACATACAAAGCTTGATCTGAACCTATGTGTTCTTTAACATATCTATTGAATGATTATTTATAATGTTATACATTACTTGTTTTAGTAAAATGTAATTATCCTACTTATTCACAATAATTTATCTTAGTCTATGGCAAAAAACATGTTTCTTTCATTTCTCTCCTTCCTTATCTTTTTAGAGAGAAAGATAGAATTTTATGTTTGAAATACCGCATTGAATAGTTTGAAACGCTTTACGAACAAAACCACAAAACTGATCAGCTGGAATTGGCAAAGTTGTCACTGTCATTGAACCGTAAAATTGTCAAATGTAAGTGTCAAACCGTCAAACGAACGAATGAAGCCTAGGGATGCCGGAAATTCAAAAAGTATCGATATATATCGTATCGATATAAAAAAAAATCAATATCGATATTGGTATTTTCCAAAAATATTGATACATCGATATATCGGCCAACTTAAAAAACAAATTATAAAACAGACAAAAAAGGTAATTTGTAATCTTTTAACTTAAAAATGTTTATTGGTCGGAAAAAAATATCCATTTTGATAACTTTTCGATACTTTTATATTGATACATCGTTATATCGAAATATTAAATATCGCGCAAAAACATCGATACATTGATAAAATAATATGGATATATCGATATATCTATATTTTTTCAACATCCCTAATGAAGTGAAACTGAACCTGAACAGCTGTAGTCTGGATGTGTAGATACATAAAATCTGAATAAAATATATTTAATCTAATTAGTAAATAGTAATTCCAAGAGTATATAAAACTTTAAATATGTTCCTGACAAACGTCCTATTCAAAAAGGCTAAGAGCAAGTCGGTGTATAACTTAGATATTGTCATTTTATCGCAAGGAGTCCATGTAACCTAACATTGGTTAATTTTCAGAATGATTATGGTTTTAATGGAAAGTGTGGTGTCTGGCCACCAAGTTACGATGATAAGGGAGCGTCTCGCTGATAAGTTGGAATTCATTCGGTTTGATCCATACAGTAAGTGAATTTTTTGTATAACCTCAACATCAAAAAATATTTTCTTTTTATCTATTAATGCGTTACATTTGATTACATTCTATTATAATTGCAAAATTAAGTCTGTTTGTCTGTAACCTTTTCAAGGCTAAATCGCTGTACATCAACAAAATTTGGCCAATAACATTTTAGTCATATAATCATCTATAACTCTTGTCGGTTACGTTGAGTGATAATGGGATACAAATTTACAACCCAGCAGTGGTATTTATACCTACATTATGACATTTTAGCTGTCTTGAAGCTACAGTAAAAGTTGTTAATAATGATGAGTGGATGAGGTTGACTGAAGAGATGTTGGTGAGCTGATTTATGTCAATTTTTGAGCTCAGGATAGAAAATCTTAGACTGACTTAGGGGATGCCTGCCAAGTAGTGGGAAAGGAAAGAAATGAAAATAGCCTTTATTACAGTCGCACGAATTACGGTTTTTGTGTAAAGTTACATATTGGTTCACATAATGTCTCTGACTTCTGTGTGCCTCTTGGCAAAGGCCTCCTCCAACTGTCTCCACTGGAATCTATCTAATGCCACTCTTGTCCATAGTGGAATATGGAAATAAGGAATAAAAATAAAACATAGGGAAAGGAAAGAGGCTATGTTAAAAAAAAATTATAATGCCAACCCTTTGGCTTGAATCCCATGTAACAGACCCTATTGTCACTAACCAGAGGACTAAATCCACTCATCTGACCTAGGTTCTAGCGTCTTGAGACCTAGAATCTAATAACTATAATGTTTTCCTATATCTATAATTTATTAAAGATTTATTAGATTAGACTATTTGTATTTTTGTCTGTAAATCTTCCTTTCAATAAATTAATATAAATACAAGGGAGAGGGAACAAACTTATAATCTTTTTGATATCATGCATCAAAATTAGAAAGACTAGGTTGTTATTGGGTAGAATTGTGGTAAAGTCTACTGACAGCTTACTAGAATGTTTGTAAATCCTATGTAAAAGGGTGCAAGGCTAACCAGGCCCAAATCCAGACTGAGCTAATACTAATCATAGAAATATCTGCTGGCCATTGTTATGCTGCTATGTTAAATTCCATTGAATTCAACAGCCATGCTTAACCACTTGGCTAATGATGCATTTCTTTTTCAGTTCAACATCAGAGTTTGTACAAGGAAAGGAAGAAGATTAGGAGCATAAAATCATCATAGGTTCGTAAATATTAGTTTTTTCTATACATGTAGATATTAGGTTAAAATAATATACCACTTGTTTTAAATGTTTTAATTTAGTTATTGTACTTTAAACAATAAACAAATCTTTGGATACAATGTGTTTCACTATTATTACTAGAAAATTATTTAACATTTGTCATTAAGTACTGCAAGTTACAATTCGCTACCAAATTTTAATTGTATGTCGCAGAGTCTAATATATGTTCAATATAATGAGTTTAGAATATATGCTTCACTTGTTGAGGTCTTATGGCTAAATCCAATATTGTATGCAATTAAGAAAACAAAGTTACATATTATAGTGTTCATCCAATGTGCCTTATTCAGACAAAAAGTGCTAATAGTGCTAAGAAAATTAAATTTACAACATAAAACACCAATTATAAGATTTTTGTCACTACCAAGTAGGACTCAGCATAGATAAATCTAAATCTAATAAAAATTTCAAAAGAGAAATATCAATTTATATAATATATAGGCCAAATCTTGATTATATATATTTCTTATATCACAATACAAGAACTAAATGGGTATTTTATAATTTCGTTAATGATAATAATTAATTTAAAAGATTTTTTTATACATTTTCAAATTTTGTTACATGAATAATTTCATTATTCCCAATTTTCCGTAAAGTACAATTCCGTTAAATTACCAACATCCCATTTTTAATATATGTAAATATTTTTTCCAATCAATAAATATTTTGAAACACTTATTTTTTACTCTCACTGTATTCATTACATCTATGTCAAATATTACTAGAAGGTGAGATGTGTGACTTATATCTTATAAAGACCTTATAAGGCTCTATTATACGTTTTAATACTGTGGCCACTTATATGCAGCCATAATATCAATTAAAATGAAATAATTTGAATGAAATTGACTAGAATTTAATGTTAGTGTACTTAGGCACCTAAAAGAATCTCTTTAATATTCAATATTTTAATATTTAAATACATCAGATATAAATTTGTGTTTACAATAATTAAAACTATTTACAGGTTCAGATAAAATAATTATGAAAATTCTATATTGACATCAAAAGAGTCTTTAATTGATTAAAAAAACAAATAAAACTTAAGTTCTACTTATAATAAATGTACAATATGAGGAAATCCTTTGGCTTATTTATAGTTTCTAAAGAATAATTAAGTTTAAAAAGTGTTGAAATTATTGGAAGTTGGTCCTCTAACGACACAATATATTCATAGTATAAAACTTAAATGGAATGGTATTATTTCAACTTTTTTGTGGATGCACCTAATATTTCTAGTGTTTTATAAATGTAAATTGTTTAATGCATGATTTTATTATACCCATAAATATAATAAAAATTTATAAAATGGAGTGAAGGAGACATATTAATTGTATAACGGTTGATAAAAGATTATCGTAATATACAGGGTAGAAAGTGCGGTGTGGTATGATAATGAATCAACGGAACCATGTGTTCCGTTGATTCGTTCAAAGGATATAAAAACACATAAAACAAAGGAAATTTTATTTATCTACTATATAAAAATAAGTCGGGTTTTCCTTCCTGACGTTATAACTCCAGAACGCACGAACCGATTTCCACGGTTTTGCATTCGTTGGAAAGGTCTCGGGCTCCGTGAGGTTTATAGCAAAGAAAATTCAGGAAAAATTTCAACAGAATAGCGGGTTAAAAAGGTTATCAAGACCACGCGGGCGAAGCCGCTGGCGGCAAGCTAGTTTATTATATTTTAGAAACAAAGTAATGATTCTCCATTCTTACCACCCTGTATTAGACATGAGCGCCGATGGCCAATTTCACGGCGGCGGCGTGGCCAAAAAATTTCCACGGCGGCGGCGGCGTCACGGCGGCGCGGCGTGGCCGGCCGTGGGCCATAGTGTTTTTAATAAGGGAGAGATTTCTTAAAAATAGCGTAACGAAAATCATACTGTTGTCACCATAAAAGCTTTTTATAGCAACATAATTATTTTTTAATTACAATTTTGCAGTATTCTAAATAATAAGTTGGGATCAGAAAATATTATACCTATAATAAAATATTTAATTATGCATAAGTAGACATATAAAAAAATGCCGTTTATTAGTTTATGGAGTCTGCAAAATACATAACTGAATTAAAACTACGGATTTTATCGCGTTATATTGATATTATTTGAATCCCGACGTTTCGGACCCTTTACAGCGTCCATGGTCCGGGTGACTAAGGTGGTAGCCGTCTTGACGTTTTAATTACTAACAGCTACCCTACATTTTTGTTAATTATTGGCAATCCGATTCACGCAGAACGAGCTCACCGTATCCTTCGGTCTTGCAGTTTTAGGCTTGGTGTTAGATTTAATTGAATCTATAATGAACACAGATACAACAAAGGTTATGTTTAACGACCTTATTACCCCGGGACCGGTCGTCCGAAGTGGTTCCGGAATACGTGTACCTAGGGCAGACAATACAAGTAGGTAGAAACAACTTCGAGAGGGAAGCCGAAAGGACGATTCAGCTAGGATGGACTGGCTGCATTTGGTAAACTTCGACAAGTCTTCTCGCTATCCATTCCACATTGCCATAAGACGAAAGTCTTCGATGCGCGCATCCCACCAGTCATGACCTACGCAGCTGAAACGTGGACACTCGGCATGGCATCACGGCGAGACCGGTCCATAAGTTAAAAGTAGCACAGCGAGCTATGGAGAAGGCTATGCTCGGAGTCTCTCTGAGGGATAAAATTCGTAACCAGGTTATACGTCAGAGAACCAAAATAACCGACATAGCTAAAAGGATTAGCACGCTGAAGTGGCAATGGGCCGGTCACGTCTCTCGGAGAACCGACAATCGTTGGAGTAAACGAGTTCTTAGGTGGAGACCACGTCTAGGCAGGCGTAGTGTAGGATGCCCGCCAGCCAGGTGGAGTGACGACCTGCAGAAGGTAGCTGGCAGCAACTGGATAAAAAGAGCTAAAGATCGAGCTCTGTGGCGTTCACTAAAGGAGGCCTACGTTCAGCAGTGAACGAATACGGGCTGATGATGAATCTATAATTGGGTTCCAAGCAGGTGGTAGGACCCAGCCATCTCCTCTATTGAAATTTGGGTGTTTTTTAATTTCAATAGCCTCACGAATCATCCTGGGTAGAAATCGGTTAACTTTTGCGAGGACTTGTGGTTTATTAAATCTGATGTAATGCTGGGCCTTGTCAAGGGTTCATAAATTGCAGACTTTCCGGAACGGCGGAGTTTGACATTAGTTGTGTTCTTTTACGCGGGTCCCTACGCTTCGTTTAGTTTGGCCTATGTAAGAGAGACCACAGTCACAATCAAGCTTGTATACTCCTGCATCATGTAGAGTCTACGTAGTGACACTTCACAGGTGGTAAAAACTGACTGATCTCCTTCAGCGGCTTGTTTTAATTGTTAGTGACTCCGCTCACATATGGTACTACTACAGGTAAGCGCTCGACTGTGATACGATTCACGGTTTCCGTGACCTGCAGTACTACCATGTGTGAGTCACTGGCGCGGCTTGGTTTGCCAGGTCGCAAACCGGACAATTATAATAGCCGGATAGACCAGCCGGTTAGGCTGGACATTTGGGTAAAAAAGCCGGACATCCCTGGGCGGGCGGGACTGCGGAAGCGTCCGAAAGTCGACTCGCCTTCGCTCGGTACTCGCTCGTTTGCGATATGTAAAAAGCCTATCAGAGCCAGTTTATTTTGGCCGGACAGGCAATCAAAAAGCCTAACTATGTCCGGCTTTATCCGTCCGGATAAGCGGTAGTCCGGATAGGCCAGGCGTCCGCCTGGCAACTCTAGGCGCGGCGAATGGACGCGGTCGGGCCGGTCGTGCGCGCGAGAAAGCAAGTTGCGGCGGCGCGCCGCGTGCTACACTCGGCGGCGGCGCGCCGGCATGAACTCACGGCGACGGCGGCGCGCCGGCGCGGCGCTCATATCTACCCTGTATAGGTACACTTTAATGTTTTTCCATGTAAAAAAATATTAAAAAAAACACTGGTATTACATTGGACTGATATTATTATACACAGCATTCTAACAGGAAGTTTTATTTGCATAGACAAATCTTATTTTATTATTTTTATGCTTATTCATACTGATCCAGTTTTAAAATTAGACATAGCAATAATTCCTAGAACAATCGAAAAGTATGATTGATCCCATATCAACAATTAATTATAATTCTAGACAAAAGAATAGCTTGATAAATACACAATATACTGTCATGGAATACATATGAATAAATATAAATTCATAGAATAACATCAATTATATATTAAGAAATATATTTACGTAAGTATATAATTAAAGAAAATATATTATTATAAATTATCTAAAAGACTAGATAGTCACTGACATTGTTAAAATGTTACACTAATAAAATGACAATTTTACAATTGTTTTAACAATCTTATGACTATGTTTTATAATTTTTAATATTATGTATTCTAATACAGTACCTACCTATTTTTAGGATCGGCACAATTTCTATAATTCTCAATTATTCTAATCGAGTAAAATGAATGTATTACAGTTTATTTAGAATATGTCTACATAATCGTATTGTTTACCCGTAAATATATTAATTGTTCTAATATTCTGACAATATTATATTTTCCGGAAACAACATAGTCCTTAAATGCGATCCGGATTCGATTTTAGAATTAATTTGCATTATATTTAGAAAAGTGTGTGATGTGTCATGAACTTTTTTTATTCCACAATTTCGGTATCAATTTTAAAATAAGCTTACTCTAGTGTTTTCCGAATCCGAATTTAGAAGTCGCTGGGTACTATAATATAATTGGAATATAAATTGTCAGTTATTTACCTTAACCCCCCGTATGCCACTTAGAAGTTAACTTAGAAACTATAATTTATAAATTTCGAAAGGCCGAAAAATCACTTAAGTTTTCTCGTTTAATTTAATCGTTCCAATTTTTCGATTAATTAATTAGTACAGCTACCAACTCGTTCTGAAGTGCCCTCAACAATTCCTATTTCGGTCTGAGACCGCTTAACTAACCCTTAATTCCACTTTTTAAATCCACTAATATATAAATACGTTAATGATGAATATAATAAAATAATTTTTAATATCTTAATTTTAAAATAACGACACGCATCGGGAAATGTTTTAAATTAATATTATTTTACAGCATTTTCGCCAAACACCTGCGTGCCGTCAAAACGAAAAACTTTTTTTAAACACCAAAACATTACTCGATTTAAAAATAAATTAATAATTCTAGTTTAAAAAAAAATTAAATTATTTTACGTCTAACCGTTACCGATTCTAATTTTAAAATTTGAATTTATCAGTTTATTCTAGAGAGATCACTGGTTCACTCACTTTTCAAGTCATTTGCTCCAACAGAGGAGCTATGTCAGGGTACTTTCATGCAAAGAACTCGGTTTTACTCGTCATGTCGAACTCGGACTCCTCCATCTTGTACATCTCGATCAGCTGGAACAAATAAAATAAACTCGCATTCGATGCTGCTGCAAAGAATCCGTAATAATATGCACGCATTTTTATTTAAATGCCTTATATTCGCGTTTCACAGAAATAAAATAATTTGAATAAATGGATAATTTATTGATTATATTCCTTATTGATCCTAAGATTCATTTATCTATATTTATCAGGTTTTTAACTCGCTTTAATTTTCACCCGCTTACACGGTGAATAGAAAATCTGGGAAAATCGTGAGAAAAGCTGTATGCTATATGAGATTTTCTCTACGGCGTGAGAAATCTACCACCACCGCGACCGTGTCAATCCACATTAGGCTTGCGTGGTTGACTAAGTAGCCTAAGTAACCCCTGCGATTCTGAGAGGAGACACGAGCCCAGCAGTGGGACAGTAAATGGGTTGATGACTACGTACGTTGTCGATGTCTTTGGAGAGCTCCTCCATCTGCTTGTCGTGGGTCACCTTCAACTTCTCCTTCTCGCGGTTCTGCTTGATGGTTTGAGTCTGAAATAGTCAATGCAAGTTCATAAACCTAGCCTGGGTATTTTTTATTATTTCCATGGATATAGAACCGCATGATAGTGAATTTTTTTCCTTTTTACCGACGTACAAAAAACCGTAGGAGATTATAAATTCGGATCTTGATATGTTTTTTAATCGATCAACAAAGATCATACTATATTTAAATTGAATTTGTTTGATACCGGCTCAAAATTAGTTACAAAGACAAAAAACTGTATGTTCCGCTTTTCAGTTCCTTGTTTCATAGGTTTTTATTTATTGTTAATAAGTTGACTACGCCACCCGTTCTTCAAGCATCAATTTTGTTTATCTTCTCGTACATTTTTTAAATTATACGGCGGTTATAGTCCGCGCGGAACTAATTGGCCACGCCTTAGGTAGGGACGGGGGTGAGGCGGCGTGTTACTGTGAACAAGCGCCAAACCACCCACCGCTCACATACCTAAGGCGCGGCCAACTAGTTCCGCGCGGACTATAGCTGCTATCCAGAGGTGAAACAGGCCCTTAGTCTTATAATAAAAAATAAACTAGTAATTCTTACCTTTCTCTCATCTAAGAACTTCTTGGTGTTGTTCTGTTTCTTCTCCCGGAGACGGCGGTCCTTCTCCTGCTTGGTCTTCAACGTCTTGTCGTTGGCAACCTCCTTGCTCGTCTCCATGCTGATCTTGGCTTGACGAGCGTTCATTTCCTTTAGCTCCCTAGAGTTTGAAATTATGGTATTTTAATTCTAAGGTTTTCTATTTATTTATTTTACATCCTTACACCTCCCAAATGTCCAGCATGAGGCCCCAGTGGAACAAAATATTATTTCAAGTATTGAAATTTAAAGAACTACGAGTAGTTATGTAGTTGTGCAAACTGCGTCATATAAATTGTTTTTCTTCTTTTTTTGTGTGGCCTTGTTTTGGTGGGGTCCTATGTGCCCATGATGCCACCCTTAGATCCGCCCGTGGTACACAGCAACTGGGTTTTTAAACAACACAACCAGCCAATGCTGCTCTTAAGCCAATGTAAAAGATTTGTTTAGCAATTGTAAATCGTGTTTATACGTCCAATAGAAAATTACTGTCGGAGCATTTTAGTTTATGATGTCATAATGAATGTTCAACTATTTACGTTAGCTCGTAAATTCTGGATAAAGATTTTTCAGTCTTAAATTTAGAACTAGCGCCTAAGAAATATCTAGTTCCGCATGCATACCTTGTTTGTCTGTTAACCTACACGTTTCCTTTCAATAACATTCCATCACTTATGTATTCCCCGAAAAGCTAAGAGGTGGTCTAAGACCTTGTTGGGTTTTTTTTTATAACACAAGAGTCGCAAACAAGCACGCGGCCCGTTTAATGGTAGATGGTTACCGCAGCATATGGAAATTTACCACACCCAAGCGCCACTCACGCGTTGCCGTCCCTGAATAAACCTCTGAGAGGTTTAAGGAGGATTCACTGCGCCGACAGTTTAAGAGAATGTTCCTCTTGCTGCCAGCGTAGCGCATCCTATGAACTCTGGCAACCTTACTCACTGCAGGATCACAACACAAAATAGTGTGTTATTTGGCTGCAGTTTTCTGTAAGATGGAGGTACTTCCCTGGACGGGCTGTTGCAGATTTAAGCTATAAATTGCTGTGAGCTATCATTTAATTGTTATTATTTTATATACTCAGTTTAACAAATAATTTCTTTCACTCAATTTTTCGACGGGTCACCAATCCATATACCTGCTGTAAGAACCTTACCTTGTAGATCGACCTAGGATTAATTCTTAAGCTTCAATGCTCACCTCTCATGTTTCCCCTCGAGCTGCTTCATCTGTGCCAGCTGCGTGGCTTCCATCATCTTCTTGAGCAGGTCCCGCTGCTCGTTGAGGCGGCTGCGGGCGCTGGTCCACTCCTCGACGCGGTGCTTGGCCACCAGCTCGCTCCACGCCGTGGCCTGTTCGTTCACCAGCTTGCGGAACGTCGCGTCGTTGCTCAGCTGGTCCTTGCTGCAAAATTAGCAGGATTGGCTGTTGTAGACGTTAGAAGATGTTAGTATTATCAGAGGAATTTATTGGGTTTTCGGTCACTTTCAAGTTACAACGTAACCTCGAACCTTCCCCAATCGGCACAGGGTTAACGGCACCGAGTCCAACAAGAATTATCTTTATTACTGCCCATCCCCCGGCACGGAGCGCCATCATTTACGTTCATCGTCATATTTCGCCCAATTTACGCAAACCCGTAACAAATAACAAATACACCTAAATATTTTCTAATCACTGTCTTTTGGTGAAAACCGTATGGAGACCCGCTCAGTAGTTTTTGAGTTTATCGCGAACAGACTGACAGACAGAAACGGCGGAGGACTTTGTTTTATAATATGTAGCGATGATTGTTTCTAAACTGATTTTGACCATTCTCTCTTTTTTCGTATTATCTCTTGCACTGAGATAGTATAGGTATAGGCAGGTACTTGCCCGCCGGATGATAAGCGGTAACCGGCCGTAGCCTATGCACCTATATGCGAAGAATAAAAGGGCATTACTCGCGCGTTATCATCTTGAGACGTCAGTTGTTGTCTCCTTTGCCTGGCTAAATTACCGTTCATAAACGAAACGCACTAATTTTAACATTGCTTAGCGGCAAAATATCTATTTCTTTATCATCCTGTTTTCACCAATGGATAGAGTGGTTCTCGAGGAAGGATATAGTATATAATTTGTCAAGTTTTTGTATAAATTGGCTAAAATATAATGATATATTATGTTGGAGGTTTAGGCTATTATTTATAAGACCACGCTGTCAAAACCTTTTTTTAAGTCATTAAGTATGTAGGGGTTACTCACTTCTTTCCCTTTATCATTTTCTCAAGCGCGGAGCACTGCGTCTTCTGGAGCGCCATCTTCTCTTTGGCGTGGCGCTTCCTCATGGCTTCCAGGTCCTTCTGTTGCTTCCTGCCGGTCTTCACAAAGCCTTTCTCCTGGCGGAGGGACTCCACCGTGATTGGCTCGAAAACTAGAGGAGGTTCTAGAAACAAGAATGAATGAATTAAATAAATGATTTTTAGATAACATTATTACCACCTGGGTCTTACCACCTGCTTGGAATCCTATTATAGATTCGATTAAATCTAAATCCAAGCCTAAAAATGCAAGACCGAAGGATACGGTGAGCTCGTTCTGCGTGAATCGGATTGCCAACAATTAACAAAAATGTAGGGTAGCTGTTAGTAATTGAAACGTCAAGACTACAACCTTAGTCACCCGTGATCATGGACGCTGTAAAGGGACCGAAACGTCGGGATTAAAATAATATCAATATAACCCGATAAAATCCGTAAAAAGTAGTTTTATTTCAACATTATTAAAGTTTTTATAAGGACCACTGATGTTTGGGTTACCAGAAAAAATGGTGCTTGGATAAGATAGGTCTATATTGTGAGCATTTTTTAATTAACTATACATAAACGGAAAAAACTACAATGTTATATGACAAGATATAAAAAATATACTATTTTAGGTGAGATTTTATGAGATCATTGACTTGTCAGGAAAGCCTTGATGCATAATATATAATAGATGCAGTTTTCAATTTAAAACCAGGACTTATTTAGATTTAAATAAAACAAATTCTTGTTTGAACACAACAGTTTACCTACAATACACTTATCTACATCACAATACAGACTTAAAAAACAGGTCAACACCCTGGAAAATCTATTTAAAAAAAACCACAGAGTCGTCTGCGCATGACCATTGCGTTGTGGCAAACAAAAACAAAACTGTCACCAATTATCACTATCACTAAAAGTCCATAGCACAGAATAAACAAATAAAATTATTTATATAACGTACCTAAACAAAAAGACACCGTGCTCATTGCGCTTGGCACGAGGAGTTAACTTGAGTGAACTGAGAGCGTGCAGCGAAGATAATCTGATACGAAACATCTGTATAGTGAAATATTTAAGGTAATATGTTTGGCGTGTGCCCCAATTCAAGAGCGGAGCGATTTGAGTGAAGAATAAGCATTAAACGTCGGTTGGTTCCCCGATTAATTCGTACGCACTATGTCGATGGACAGAATCTTACATTATTTTGTGTACTTGAACGCGGATGCGTTCACAAAAACAGGCTTTATGCTCTATAGCGTGTTTTTTTAAGTCCTTGTCGTCCTTGACCTTTCAGGCAACATAGGTACAGACAAACTGATACAAGTCCACAATTAAAGTTCCTTCTTAAAACTGTCTTTATCATAGGGGTAGGAACAGACTTACCTACATATAGCTACAGTCTATAAATTGTTGGGTTCTTTTATCATTTATTAATACATTTTCGTCACTTTACTTCATGTCTCCTTCTATAGACAAGACTAACACACGCAGAATTTAGGAGTATTTGAAAGTCGAACGAAACTATGGACCAAGTATGCGACTTAACTGTACTTCAACTGTACATAATCGTTTGCTTGCATATAATGTAATCCGCTACCTCTTATACATTGCCCCACACCCCATTATAGAATGATTCTCAAAATATCCACTGCATGTCATACACTGTGTGGATTAGTACGTTTAAAGCTCTGCGTAAATACATACTCGCCGGAAAATATGAATCCCATGTCTATTTGTGGATCGCAGATCGCTATAAACTAAACATGAGAGTAAAAACCTCGATCCTTACGTATTTATATACAAGATTTAGCTTGGAAATGTACTGCAGACCATGAGACCAGTTTATACAATGTTTGTTTATGCCTTACGGGATTGAAGTGTTTTTGCGGGATGTGTGGGGAATGTCGGAATGTCGACAGTTGCGTTAATTCAAATGTCGAACTGCGAGTGATTTTGACAGTTGATGTGTTTCTGTTTTGATGTTTTTCAGTTAGCAGCTTCGAAGTAGTCATTTAGGATGATTCCAGTCTAACCAGATGAAGCAGAAATATGTAGACGACCTCCGTATCACAATTTCTGGGTAACGCTGTTATTTATTTATTACAGCATATTGTAAGGATAAACTGGTTGCCAGGCTTTTCGACCTTCTGATTAGGTACAAAAAGACGATTCACACACGAATATAGACCCAAAGAATATTAAAAAAGTTTGGGTACTTCTTTAGACGATTTTATAGGTATTTTTGGGCAACAATTGCTCCAAAAATATTTTCCACTAATTTCTGATTGGCGATTGACTCCTGTTAGGCCAATCACAAACGCCCGGCAAGTCGCAGGTTGAGTATGGCTGGGCTAGATATTGCCGGTCTTCTAAAAATTTACTTATCAAAATCGACATGAGTGGTAGAACCCACATAGAAATCAAGGTAAACGTTTATTTTTGCTTCTAGTTTATATAAACAATGTTTTAAACTTTATTTACGTCTACTGACGAACCAACTTATTTTTACTTCTTCGCTTTCATTATTTTAGAGTTCCAATTTCTTTGATATTAAAGTCAACGTGTTTATAGAGTGTGTGGGGAATCTTCATGGTTTCTTCGTGGGAAGGCGGCAGGGTTTGTCAGACTCCTACCGACTAAAAACCCGCACTTAAATTCTCTTGCCCTATCTTAGTCAATGGCCATGGGTTGTCTGACATATAAATAAATAAATATCCTGGGACATTTTTACACAGCACCATCTAGTCCCAAACTAAGCAGAGCTTGTACTATGGGTACTAGACAATGGATAAAATACTTATATACTTTTTTTTTGTAAAAACTTACTTATAATAAGAAACACCCAGACAAACACAAACACCTAAGTTCATCACAATAAATGTTTGTGTTCTGTGGGAATCGAACCCACGACCTCGTGATCAGCAGTCCGGTACTCGAACCACTAGACCACAGATGTCGTCGAAATATACGGTTCAGTACAAACACAGATCTCTATCGAATTTCAAAGAATTATCTTGTAAAGTACTATCCATAGCCAGTCAAGTTTCAAAAAAATTGTATCCAATAAACTAATAGACAACATACGAATAAGCCTGTATTAGTGTTACAAAATTTTATTTCTATTAGATTGACATTGTGAGCTCGGTCAAATTTGTTATGCCCTCATGGTTTACTTATTCTAAAACGACATAACATTTGTAATCACTATGTACTATATATTTTGCATGCTGAAAGGCTTAATGTGATGTACTCCTAATATAATATGTATCATCCTCTTTACCCATATTACGCAAATAAATAATTTGAATTTGAATTTTGAATTTAGTTAGGTAGTAGTAGTAGTAGTAGTAGTAGTAGTATGCCAGTGGTTTACTTATGTACCTCCACAATTCGCTGGTATTTTGAGGTCCCATGCAATAGCGAGTCTATTGCTATCACCTGGACACAAATCCATACTCCGAGCTGCTACTGGGAAAATCTAATAACACTGCTCAACCTCAACCAAGAACCTCTATCGTCGTAGTCGCTCTTAGGACCAAAAGCCAAATGAAAAGACCAAACGAAGATCTGGTGCTGAAAATACCTAAGGTTTCTTGGAGTAGTTCCTTACCTTCCTTCTTCTCCTCGATCTGCACCTTCTTCTCGGGGCCGGTCTCCTCGATGCCCATCTGCTTCACCTTGTCTGTGCGTTCCTTCGCCGCGCCCATGAACGCGCGAGGATCCGACAGGGCAGCCATGAAGTCTGCACAGAAAAATCACGTTAGTTAATAATAATAAGATTAATTTTAGTAAGTAGTAAGTGACTGTTTGTTTTTAATGAGAATAAATGTCTTTAAACCTAATTTTATCTCCACAAATAACATTAAAAAATTACAAAACGATCGGTTGACAACGATTTTACAACGATAACAAACGTTAAGATAACAGAAAATTTGTACGTGTCTATAAAGATTCGTCATGTGACCCCTCGCCAGATTCACCTTGTTTTTACGTTATGCCACACATACATGCCATTTCCTCATAAGGGTAGGCTGAAACTACAGCACCTGAATGAGTCTTTCATACATTTTTCGTCTATGTTCATACATTTTGTCATATACACGCCAGTTACGAGTACTAGGTCAGTGTATATCTTTTTAGGACGACATTAGGTGAATGAATCGTATTGCCAATAATTAACAAAAATGGTCAGTAATTAAAACGTGAAGACGTCAGACCACCTTGCACCTTAGTCAACCGTGACCATGAACGCTGTAAAGGGTCCTACACGTCGGGATTTAAACAACATCAATAACCGATAAAATCCGTAAAATTCAATGTCTAATATTCGCGTAAGTGTCAGAAATTAGAACATTAGGTAATGTTTTTAAACCTAGGTTTTTAAACTTGGGTTTGGTAAACCTTTTATGGTATAGAATTAGGGATAAGGCTACAAAGATACCTATCTTTACCAATTTACCAATCAAGGACACTCATCTTTACAATATTTACCTTCAAACCCGTCTGGCACGTAGATCTTCAGCTCGATGTTGCAGAACAGCATGGGCAGCGACATGGGGAAGTTGGCCTCTGTCCGCAGCGAGATGTGCCGGTAGCCCGCCTGCAGCCCGTCCAGCGGCAGGATGCGCTGCCCCAGCAGCTTGCCGTTCTCGTCGTACACGCCGAAGCGGAGCACCGCCAGGTCGGGCAACACCACCTAACGGAGAACAAGCTCTTGAGTCACGTTGGACCTTAGCATCTGATGGAAAATGTCGTCCAAGAGATGCCAGAACAAACAAAGTAATAATTCTTTTGCGGACCCTACGAGGTATTAAAATATATGATTTTCAATGCTTCTACAAAAATACAATTTTTACGACGTTTGTTCATTTTGTAATGTGATTTTGATAAAGACTATGCAGTGATATAATTATCACTACACCCAACTCGGGACCTTGCACTTGGCACTCCAATGGTTAAAAACATTGACTTCTAGAGGTGTCCTTAAAAAACCTATTTGCAGAAATAAAATTAATATCGTCATTTCAATAAATAAATAAATAAATAAATAAATATTTTGGGGACATTTTTACACAGCACCATCTAGTCCCAAACTAAGCAGAGCTTGTACTATGGGTACTAGACAATGGATATAATACTTATATACTTTTTTTTTTTGTAAATATATACTTATGATATATAAGAAACACCCAGACAAACACAAACACCTAAGTTCATCACATAAATGTTTGTGTCTTGTGGGAATCGAACCCACGACCTCGTGATCAGCAGTCCGGTACTCGAACCACTAGACCACAGACGTCGTCAATGAGACAAATTTGATTGAACATCTTAGAAGTTTTTTTGTTTTGATCAGGATAAGGTTAAATTCCTCAACACTATACTTATTTGGAAAATTTGTGTTTATAAGCTTCAGAAAGAAAGAAAATAAATTTATTGACACAGTCATCAAGCACACAAATAAAAAAAAAAGGCTGCGCCAAAGAGGCACAGTTCAGCTAGATGATGCTAGAGATGTCCCTCACCTTCCTGAACAAGAACGGCTCCTCGTTGTAGACGGGGTTGAGTCCGTTGGCGGGCACCATGCGCGTGCGGAACTCCTTGCGGATAGTGTCGGACGGCAGCCCGTACATGTCCACCTCCACGTAAGTGCCGATCTTCTTGTCCGACAAGAACTGCCCCGCGATCACCTGCACACCATATTAGGAATAAAATAAATATACTTACCTGTCTTTGTCACTTCAATATCATTTATGAGATGGCAGTAGACACTAAGGATAGTTAACCACTTTGGGGGACGTTTAAATAACGTTTTTAACTACTTTTAACGTTTTTAACTTTTAACTCCTACTGCCATGTCTATCTTTTCAAGCCTAATACCTACTCTTAAATCTTTGCATCTACACACATCAAGCTGCATCATCCTCATTGACAACAATTGTTATTATTACATTTTTTTTAAAGATAGAATGGCTCTTCTCCATAAGACCCACTTTTTTTGGAACCGTGCAACTAGTTTGACCTTTCAAAAGTACCTATTCATAATTATGGTCTAATTGAAATAAAAATATTTGAATTGTAAAATTTGAATTTCTTTTTGCACAAAAACACCATCCTAAACACCATCACGCCTGTATTCCCCGAAGAGGCAGAGGTGTACTAATCTACACCGACACTTCGCCGATACGTTTATAGTTCCCATGTAATAGGGGCGAGCCTATTGCCAGCAACCGATCATAAATCTAGACTCCGAGCTGTTACTGGGAATTTCACAGACAAACCCAACGACACTGCTCGATCCAGGAATCGATCCTAGTACAAAGCGTAACAGTCGTGCTTAGACTACACGATTTAAAAATAACAATGCAACTGACCTGTACGGAGCACTGTGCAGCAATAACGCCATCTACCGGCGCATCGGCGAAGGGGTCGAAGCTTCTGTCGGCGCGGCGCATGAAGTCAGGCTTCAGCAGGTAGCCGCAGTTGCCGTTGTACTCGAACTTGCCCTGGTTCAGCTGCATCGGCAGGTCTGACGTTTGGAAGTTCAGGGATACCATTTGGCAGCCCGCGTTCCAGAATACCTGGGGATGAAGTACAGTTGAAAATTAGTTACTGTTATCCATGGGCGAGTGGTCTATCGTAAGATTTCCCAAACAGAGGGGTGTGCCTCCCTAGGAGGGTAAAGAGAACTGCAGGGCGCGGTATGCTTTGTATTTTAGATAAAAAAGAAATTGTATTTGTATTAAAAAAGGCAGTGATAGCCTAGGGGTGTGACCACTGGACTGCCAAGTCAAAGGTCTCGAGTTCGAATCCAAGGCATGCACCTCTGACTTTTCGAAATCATGTGCGTAATTATCACTCGCTTTAACGGTGAAGGAAAACATCGTGAGGAAACCTGCATGCCTGAGAGATTTTCTCAACGGCATGTGAAGTCTGCCAACCCGCACTAGGCTAGCGTGGTGGACTATAGCCTAATCCCTCTCATACTGAGAGGAGACCCGTGCCCAGCAGTGGGACAGTATATGGGTTAATTATTATTATTATTATTATTTGTATTATATTGTCACGGGACAAATTTATCCCACAGAAGCTCAAATTCACAAATAATTTCATAAATATCGGTCCGACCCTTTAGAAGGAGTTCAATAACACACGTTTATACAAAAGAATGATTTATTAAAGATGTTCAAAATAATCATTGCCAATTTTGTTTCTATTCGTTCGTCGATTTGAGGGTTACCTAGACTAAAACTTGTCTAAGAACTCCTTGTTCTCCGCATCCCAAAAACAAAAAAAAAATATTTTTTATTTTGGTGTGCGGAAAGTCCTCGTGGATGCCCACCAGCAGGCTACAAGGTAAAAACCGCACTTGCCATAACTTGACCTCTGTTTCATGGCCATGGGATCAGGAACATTCACTACGACCATTACGGGAGTTTGCTCTTACCTGTGGCATGTAGTTGGAGGAGTCAGCCCTGGTGCCTTTGGGGTAGATCCTGGACATCTGCCTCTTGTTGTAGTTCACAAAGTCGATGGCCTGAGTCTTAAGATAGTTCATACCGGTGGTCTCCGCGAACGAAGACATGTTATGGTAAATATTCTTCTCTGCAAGCAAAATGAATAATGTTTTTAATAACTATTGAAAGAAACTGGACAGTGGCAATGGACGGGATTTGGGCTTTGGAAATAAGAATAAAAATATAGATTTTCCAAGATTTCTCATGTATTTGAACGTTGGCGATAGTGGGATTATGTTTTGGTTTTATTTACCCAAATCAGTTTGGAGTTTATTGAGAAAATGAGGGTCACTGAAGGAAATTTTTTGGCTTTTGATGTTTTATATGACTGTCTAAGTATATGCTGGGAGTCGATGAATGCAGGCGTATAATCGGTCCTTGTGGAAGTCTATGGACTTGTGGAGGCATTTGTTTTGATATGACGATGATTATGATGACGATGAAGTATAGCTACATTTAATTGTTCTGTATCTTCCTTCCAAAGTAATAATAGAAGTAGGTATACTGACTGTCAGCCTCCTCGAAGCCCTGGAACTTGATGGGCTGCGCGTAGTTGACCATGGAGGAGAGCCACGGGTGCACGTTGGTGGTGGAGCCGGTGTACGCCACCGGCGGCGGCGCGTCGTCGCCCGCCGACGCCGCCTCCGCCACTATCTCCTCCGGCTGCATGCAACAATGTTCGAAAATCCCCTAAAATTCAAATATCTCGAAAACTATTGAATTTCGACCATACATTGTTTGCATTGCACAATTTGTTGCATTTTTGCCCGCCAATCAGCTCCTGGCGGATATACGTCGAATTACAAGTAACCCTGTATTGAAACAAAGATAATTTAACAATCATTTTATATTTTTTGTATACAGAGCAGTTCATTTATTTAACACAGAATAAGTCATCATTCTCCTAGCCTTTTTCTAACTATGTTGGAGTCGGCTACAGAGCCTAGTTTAGTTTAGTTTTGCTGGGAATTTTCCGCACTTAGGCTCAGGATTGGGACTTTGTACGTGTCTTTCAATTTTCCCTATTCCAACCAGCCCAAGCACTCCCAAAAGGCCAGCAATCTGTGGAGATTGCTGCAGGCTTCCGCAAGCTATGCTGGGTACAGCATGGGCCTAATTACATAGCTTTATTATTCAGCATCTAAGTACATAGACGCAAAGCTTACTCGACAGCACAGTGCTCTGTACAGGTCGGTTGCATTGGTATTTTTAAATTAAGTGTGAAATCCTAAGCACGACTATAACTACGCTCGAGTTCCTGGCTTCGATTCCCAGATCGAGCAGTGGTTTGAGTTTTCTTGTCTGTGAAATTCTCAGTAGCAACTCGGAATCTGGACTTGTACTCGGTTTTTTCTATGCCACTAAGGTGGCAAACAAGCATCCGGCCCGCCTGATGCTAAGCGGTCACCGTAGCCTATGGACGATGGCAACACCAGGGCTATCACTCGCGTGTTGCCGACCCTAAAAACCTCTCGGATGTTTATGGAGGAGCAAGACTCCTCGCTGACGCTGACGCTGCCAGCGCAGCGCTTCCTTAGAAGGAGATCTGGCAACCTTACTCACTGCAGGAACACAACATACAATAAAGTGTGTTATTTGGCTGCAGTTTTCTGTAAGGTGAAGGTACTTCCCCAGATGGACTGCTCCAGATTTGAGCCATAAACGGCACGGTACCCTACCTCTCATAAAATAATGAATTCTTAAAGTTAATGACATTTGGTATTTTCGTCTGCACTTAGAACTGTTTTGTCTGTACTAACTAAACGAATACCCGTATCAACAAGAACAATAAAATTGCTTTATCAAAAATAGAATTTACAAGAATCAATTAAACCAATTAAAAAGAAAAAATGAAAGCTAATAAAGACACTAGACAACGCAATAAAAACTTGGCGCCAAAAGTTGACATTGACGTTGACAAGTATTTTCCCGGTAAATTGGTGACAGATTACCATATTTTTTCGGCTTTCAAAAGAGGTAAGAGAAATATTTCGAAACTAACCTTCTTGTCCAGAATAGCGACAGCCGACGCGTCTTCCTTCTCCTCGTCCTCAATGACGAACTGTCCCTGCCGGAACAGCTCCAACTCCTGCTTCTCAACCTCGGGCTTGAGCCGCTTGTTCTTGATCATGATCTTGCGCTTCAGGGCTGAGGGTGGCGGCAGAGGAACCCCAGGCTCCAGCTGGAATTGTCGTGACTTTGCTTGTAGGATCATTTTTTTAATTTACATTTATTGACTAAATATTCTCTCAGCCATTTTTTGTCACTCATTCTGGGAGGAGACCCGTGCCTAGCATTTGGGCATATATTATATGGGTTGGTACTTAGTGATGATAGTGATGTGCTACTGATTATTATTTATTAACTTCAAGCAAATGCAACTGCCTCATTGTCTTGTGCGATATTTGCTGCAGTAAGTAAGTTTGTGGGGAGCAGAGTCAGCAGCTCAGGTGTTTGGATTTGTGATTGGTTAACCAAATGGCCTTTACTTCAACAGCTCTTTTATCAGTATACTCACAGGGTGTTCCGGCAACGCTTCCTTCAACAGCAGATCGCCGAGGATTTCGTCGCAGTATTTTGCCAGCTTGTACTGCTGGGCCTTGCAGCAGTGGTTCTCAAACGACAAGATTACGGGATAGTCTGAAGTCACAAAAGCGGTGTCCCTTAGGGCGTATATCACATCTTTGAACAGGATGTCAGTACACATGGCCATGCCGTGGGTTATGATAGGTTCCTCATCTTCCCCTTTGCCGTCCCAGCAGTCGAGTTCCACGCACCTGAAGGAGAAACAATGATGTATAGAAGACAATAATTATTTGGCGATGGAAAAGCGTTTTGAATGAATCTTTAGGACTAGACGATTAGATATGGGTCACAGGTTTCCTTACGACAGAAAACACACGGTACGGTACGGTCGACAGAATTTGTCTTAAAATACAGGTGCTGTGTATGTGAAAAACAACAATTGTGTTAGTAAACGCCCCCACGATATAATAGAAGAAATCTTAGTAAAGATCGACGTTTTAAAAAAATCTAAATTAGGTAACTAATTGCTCGTAAAAACTGAGATCCAACAAAGTGTAAGAATTAGAAGAAAAACCATTCAATCAAACAAGAGACCTTTTAGAAACACAAAAGCAATTACTTTCACCTTAATCAAAGATTAAGAGCAAGTTCGCAAAGTTCCTAATTGACTAATTAATAAGGGCTGATAAGTTTCAGTGACGCGGATGGTTGGAGGGTGGAATCGTTACAAAGTGTAGCCATTATGACAATGAAATCTATGTATAGATCACATAGATAGGAATAATTATGATGTAAAGTATTTGTTCGTAAACTCGGCTTAATTTTATAGTTAGTAGACGAACTAATTATTAGTAGATAACCATAAACTAAGTTACTTATAACTCGCAATGAGTTAAGGGTTGCCTGGTTGTAAGTTTTTTGAGCTGCTGACTTCCCGGACAACCATTGGTTCGAATTATAATATGACAACCAGGATCTAAACTAATATACGACCCCTATTTTCGCAATTCCGTTAAATATTATTGTTCGCATTTTTGAGCTGGAAATTTTGAAGGGTGGTGACCCTTCCCCATATCGAGAAAGTTCCTGTACGCACAGTGTCTATTAAAGGGTCTAGTGGTAAGGTTGTGGGTTCGATTCCCACTGGACAAATTTTTATGTGTTACATAAGGCTACATAATATTTCTTCATTTGCCATATCAATAGTTTCCTTATTGTTGCGACCTTTAAAAGGTTTTATGTGTTTGTCTTAGTAAAAAAACTGTATAGTCAATAAATGTATAAGTAAATAATGAGAATGAGTATTTTATCCATTGTCATAAGTACAAGCTCTGCTTAGTTTGGGACTAGATAAAGTTGTGTAATATAACATTATAAAAAAAAATTGCTGTCTTCGAACTCGGTACACTAAAAAGGTTGTCTACCCTATTTAAGGAACATACCTGCACCCAGCCAGTAAGACCTGCCGATACATTTCCACGGAGCTCTTGCCACCGAACTGCCGACCAGACAGGTAGGTGTTGTGTGAGGAGTTGATGTAGTAGTGGGCCAGGGGCTGGTCCATGTCCATGTAGTTGTCCAAACGGTCCAGGAACACGGGCGCGTTCTCATCAGACATCAGGTAGCGGATCAGACCGTCTTTTGTCAGGCATTCTGGAAGTTATTGATGCTGGTGTGAGGAGGTTTTAGTTTAGGCTGGCTATAGAACTGAACTGCACATTTAGAGTAGTGGATAAGGTGGTCCCCTCGCTACTACCGTTGCGTCGCGGATCGTGGCTTCGAATCCCATACGAGGCAAATTGTGTGATAGTGTGTTTGTACTTTGTGTCCGTAAAATTTTATATTTATTTATTAGGCCTGATATAATGGCTTGTTTCCTAGTGCGAGCTGTCTTTTTTTGAAAAACAAGAAAACTGCCCCATCTGACAATTAAGTTATTTTTAAAAGAGGTAGGGCACAGCCATTTATAGCTCAGCTCTGGAGCAGCCCATCTGGGGAAGTACCTCCACCTTACAGAAAACTGCAGCCAAATAACACACTTTATTGTGTGTTGTGTTCTTGCAGTGAGTAAGGTCGCCAGAGCTCCTTCTAAGGATGCGCTGCGCGGGCAGTAAGAGGAATATTCCCTCAAACTGTCGGCGTAGTGAAACCTCCATAAACCTCTAAGAGGTTTTTCGGGTCGGCAACGCGCGAGTGATACCCCTGGTGTTCCAGGCATCCATAGGCTATGGTAACCGCTTACCATCAGGCGGGCCGAATGCTTGTTTGCCACCTTAGTGGTATAAAAAATAAAAAATAAACCTAATTGCAGATGGGGCAAGTCTTGAACTCCTTAGGTTCAATTCATATATTGAGCTGAGTTATTGGGATTTCTATGAAATTCTTAGTAGAGGCTCGAAGTTTGGATTTGTGCTCGGTTAATGGCAATAGTCTCGTCTCCAATTACAATGGGACCTAAACACGCGACCTATGGATGTATAAAACGCGACTTATGGATGGATACCTTTGCTATAGTTATGTGATGTTGTTTCAGAAGTGTCATTGGGGTCTTCAATGAAGCAAATCGGAGTTTAAATTTGTATCTCGTGGTACACAGGATCTAAACATACCGGCGGACTGGTGTACATTAACAAAATAACAAACTTACTGTCATTCTTAGCCTCGTCATTCTGTTCATATGTGTTAATGATCTCGGCGGCTCGCTTTTCGTCGTATAGCGGGTACAGGATCTCATTCAGCCGAGGGTCGCGCTGCTTCTCATTCAGGAAGTTCACGAACTGCTCCAAGTTGATGCGGTCTGACTTGCCCTGAGTGCTGCATGTGGAAAGGGAACAATGAGACATAATCTTTAACCCATTTTCTGTCCCACTGCTGGGCACGGGTCCCCCTATCGTCTAGTCAGGAAGTAAGCCTTATAGTCCACGACTATCAACACCACGGATTCCTACTTCTTTGAGTGGGTTTGGTTTCCGTACTTAGTCCCAGAATTGGACCATTGTACGTGTACCATGGGCTGTTTATTCTAACCAGCCCAACTGCCTCCAGAAGCAGATTAGTCTTCAAAATATGGGCTGTGTCAATAATGATGCTGTTGCTGCCACGTCACTGCAGTGGTAATATAGACCGCTTTGAAAGTTATTACTAGAAAATACCTAAAATAAAAGATTTTATGAAGAAGTAGGTCTACGCAAGAGGAGAGCCGTTCTGTAGTTTGTGCCCACCCCTAAAGTGTAAAAAGGCGTCAGTGTATGTTATCCTACTCATATTGTAAACGTGAAAGTTTATCAGAAATACCCACACCATGCGAGCGAAGCCGCAGACGGTAAGCTAGTGTAACATAAGTATTATAAATTGATAGAAAATAATGAAATTACGTAATCCGAGGGTAAATAGAAAGATCACGTTAGTAAATAAAGTGCTCCCACAGAATATAAAGTTAAGTACTTTTAAATCTCGACATAACCCGGGGCTGCGGGTGCGGACCCGCCCCCCCCCTTAGGGGTCGTAAAACCACTAAACGATTCTATCAAGTGGATGGACGCAGAATGGAATACTCTGAGTATTTGTAGCGTCAAGTTATGTGAGAGTGAGTGAAAGAATTCTTTACCGCATAAAGACAAAATGTGTCTAAAAGAGTGATGCGTAGGTACATGGGATGAAGGGTTTAAAGATCACCCTTTGATTTAAATACTATAGATAGGGCCCGTCCAATTGTTTGAAAGACGCGTAACGACGTTCGCCATACACAG
This sequence comes from Acronicta psi, assembly GCA_946251955.1. Taxonomy (NCBI): domain Eukaryota; kingdom Metazoa; phylum Arthropoda; class Insecta; order Lepidoptera; family Noctuidae; genus Acronicta; species Acronicta psi. The sequence goes on from OX276481.1 coordinate 12,526,340, forward strand.
AAACGAACGTTACGCCACCTTTGTTAGTCTGCGTGGAACTATGTAGTTGGCCGCGCCTTAGGTATGTGAGCGGCGGGACGGAGGGGCAGGGTCACCTGCGCTCGGTGGAACGGAGGAGCGGGAGCGCTTGTTTTCGTTCACAGTAACCCGCCGCCTCACCCCCGTCCCTACCTAAGGCGCGGCCAACTAGTTCCGCGCGGACTATAGTATCGCGCGTCATTTGTTTTTTAGCCGATCGCGGACTAGATCACTTCGGTTTAGAGAAGACCATTTTGGGACCATGTTCAGGGGTGTCATTGTTATATCCATTCCGCTCAGTCCTAACGCAGTAATATTGACTACTTACATGGACCTGAACAACTCCTCAATATCATTCCTGGGGCAGATCTTGTGGTACAACGCGTAGAATTTGTCGAAAGTGAAGGCTTCCTTCTCCATGGCTTCATTCTTCCCTGATGGCAGCCCGAGTTCTGACAGGCACTGGTAGACCAGCTTCTCAGTCTTCCCCGACGCGAATGTCCGGGCTACGACCTTCACTGGCACTTTCCCACGAGGATCCGTGAGGAAGCAGAGGCGCATCCAACTGGAAAAGGTTGGTGATTTAAAGGTAGTTTGTAGTGGAGTATTTGTTTTATCAAATAGGACGAGAAGTATACAGGCCAGTAGGAACAATAGCGCGTTGTCGTTAAGCAATAATCTACACTAATATTATAAATAGGTAAAGTTTTTTTTTGGTTGTCTTCAAGACGAGAGTGAATCGGTTTCTTCTTAGTAAGCGCGTATCCTTTCGTAGACCACATTGTTGCTTAAGATCAAGCGAGTCGTGATCAATCGCAACTAGCCTATCTATACTAATATTACAAAGCTGAAGAGTGTTTGGTTGAACCCGCTAACCTCAGAAACTACTGGTTCGATTTGAAAATTTCTTTCAGTGTTAGATAGTCTATTTAACGAGGAATGCTATAGGCTATATAGCATTACGCTACGAAGGCGCGGGCTAAGGCTATTCTAAGATAAAAAAAAAGAAAGTAATTCATTTATTTATTTATATATACTTTATTGTACACCGAATATGACACAATAAAACAGGATACATAAGTTATTAAAGATATACAATGGGCGGCCTTATCGCAGACTGCGATCTCTTCCAGGCAACCTTAGCATGGACATAATCAGAACAGAACAAAAAATCTCTTTACATTTGTCGGGAACAATGTAGTTTTCTACTGTTGAAGGAATTGTACATAGGCTATATTTCATTGTGATTAATCGGATTGCGAACAAAATTATAGATGGGAGTAACATAGCAGAGAGCAGCTAATTAGCTAGTGGAAAAATTAAACGTGGAAGCTACGCTCGGGATCCTTAGTTCGACTCCATTTGAGCCGAGTTAATGGATTTTTCTATAAAATACTCAGTAGCAGCTCGGAGTTTGGATTTGTGCCCGGTTAATGGCAATGGGCTTATCCTCTATTACATGGGACCTAAACATACCAACTAATTACAGTAGCCTTTTACTTTTCAGCAATACCTACAATCAATTATATCGACTATCTTTACCACAGAAATTGTAATTAAAACATCTGTGTATTAATTACAGTAGCAGCAAAAAATATCGAGGCAAAACGTCAGACATCACTGGGTTGTATTCAATGTATTCAATGCTTTGAATGATACTGTACTGATTACCATTGAATTTCATTGAATACCAACCCTATCACCGCTCGTTTTGAAAGCCGCGATGTGAGCACACTGTTAATTTATAATGGCGCCGATATAATGGAATCTGGTGGCTTGTCCTGAATATCTGCTGATGAATTAATAACCACGTTACTTTAGAGGTAGGTGTTCAAAATGCGCCAGTGATTTTATCCGATTTCCAAAAGAGGGTAATGTTTTTCCATTTATACATACATAACATCACGTTTGTATTCTACGTAAGGTTAGGTAAAGATGTAACTGTATTCTTGGTTCTTCCATTGTTCTTATAGATAAATGATATTTATTTCTGCAATTGTTTAACGGAAATAAATGATTATTATTATTAATACCTATATCTTTTAAAGACACTTTTACTAGTCAAAGTTTTACTTTTTTTTGGAGATGGCGCCGGCATTCCCTTTCTGACGACCTCTGAGAAGAAACGCCGAAACAAACTCCGCGAATCATGTTTTTTTAATTCCCGACATAATTAGTAGACATACTTAATAGGTATTTGGTGGAATATTTTGTGTAGTGGTGATATTTTATTAAAACTTTTACATAATATTTGCATTAGTTATTAGTTGTCAGAGATACTATTTTTCTTTCATTAATAAATATATATTTTCTGAGATTAATACATGGTTAGCGTAGGTAAAACACAATCCAACAAAATTACCCTCAGGTTACCGCTAAAAGCACATAGTACTTGATTCATCTTCCATTTAATAATCATAAATCAATACGATAATTCCATTTTCCATAGCTAAATCATAAAGGGCCATTCCAGATAATTTATCGGCACGCTACGTGTATTAACTCGGCCAAATTGCCGTTTGAAAGTTAATTTGTATAATGGAGAAAATTTATGGAAGTCTTGTACAATTTCCGTGAATCTAGTACACCAATAGCACAGAATAAATAATACAGAATGGCCACTCTCCGCCCCTCCCTAACGTCAGATACCTCAGTACGTCAACCATGAGTTCTATCGAATGGCTTTCGAACGGTTTTTTACGCATCGAAACGCTGTAATCGCAGATTTTAGTTCCTTACGTAACCGCTAGAGGCGCTGCGAGGGTTTTTCATACAAATATTTTACGGCGTCGCTAGCGAGTCTAGTGAGAAAAACTCATGGTCGAGGCACAGGTCCCCCGCATTCTGCCGGTGTTCTTGCCGGATGTACTGCCAACAAACCCTACGCACTCTCACGCACACATTTGCATTTTCACTTGTACAAACGTAATTTTGACAAGTTTGACATTTGGTATTGTAGTGTGCAGCGGTATCGGAAAGTTTGTAAGTATGGAGTGTCACAAGTGTGCCCATCGTTACTCACTTATAGACGCAGTTCATGACCACTGTTGGGCACGGGTCTCCTCTCAGTATGAGAGGGGTTAGGCTATATATAGATCACAACACTGGCCTGGCTTAGTGCGTGGTGTGGTTGGCAGACTTCACATAATCACATGCCGTTGAGAAAATTTCATAGGTATGCAGGTTTCCTCACGATGAAGGAAACGCTTACACCGGTGAAGGAAACTCGCTAATGATTATTTTATAGGAAAACCCTAATAACAGTACTAGATCTGGAATTCGAACCCTCTCGAATTTTCATAATCTGAATTCAGATTATTAAAGGCGTTGTGTGTCGGGTCGTTTTATTCCCTACAACATGGTTGAGTCAAACGGCGCCGATACACACGTCATACTCGTGAACGGGTGCTGTCTGTCGGGGCTGGTCGGCTCTCACTGCCTATGGCCATCTTTTTAATTTTAATCTTAATACTCTTTGAATCACACACATCAAACTGCACTATCCTCAAAACCATTCACAGCAAAATTGTTACGATTTATATTTTAAACATGAATTTAAATGTAAATGTGAGTACTATGTAGGCTAGTTTAAACGCGTTCCATATTTCAACGAATTCTGTCTGTTTTGGGTATTTCATCTACCTACGCAAATGTCTTGCTGATCTGGTATCGTCGTGCGACGGGTCGTTGAGCTCCCTAATAATGGTTGAGCTACACGATGACTGTTGCATGCGTGCCGTCAGTTAGGACTGGTCAACTCAAAACTGTTTCAGATTTTGCCCTACATTGTTTAACTCGCATATCCGATATTTACTACGTTTGTCTGGACTTTAAAAGAGACCATGATTCTCTGAGTTTGTTTCGGCGTTTCTTCTCAGAGGTCGTCAGTTAGGAAATGCCGGCGACATCTAGCATTAAAAAAAAATGACTTGTAAAAGTGTCTTTAAAGGATCTACTTACAGAAATAAATATCATTTCATATCATTTCATTTCATTTCATTTCATTTCATTAAAGAAAGCCCAGAATTCATACAAAGTAATGATCGATCTGAGATTTTAACCCAAAACGAGACGAGGCGAGACGATCTGGATGCCTTCCTGGACAATTGGATACAAATAACCCAACAAAGAGATAAGTGGGAGAAATGGGGGGGAGTCCTTTGATCCGGATAGAGACAATACAGCCTAGATAAAAAAATGCCAACTTCAGATCATTTTGATAGACTTATACTTCACAATCGCCTGCACTTTACATTAAACATGTTAATTTTCTCGAAACTTCCAACAGGTCTCTACTTGCCTCTGTAAAGCCCGTCAAAGAATATTAATCCCGTCCCCTAGGCGTGGGTGGACGTTGGAACTTCACAAAGTAGGACGGTGCCTAGTTTATAAATAAATTAACATTATAATTTGTACCCTCCCTTCGCCCGTGTGTAAGTGAATTAGAAAATTCTTTGTAATATGTGACGTAGTCTGGCATGACCACAGCAATTCCTCTGAAATTAATTAATACTTAGATTATAATAGCTCTTAAGCAGTAATAATAATATTTATTTGTACACAAAATCCACAATTAGTGCAAGATACATATGACAATGGGTTGGTTAAGTTGTACAACATGACATTGTGCCTGTTCTAATGGGAATCATAATTATTATAATAATGCATTAGAAGTTGCGTTTTCAGCCCTATCATTTCATTCAGTAAGCAATTAGGTGGTAGACAGTACAATAATTTCGTTAATTATGGACCCCATCGGGCACAGCAATGTAGGAGAGAGGAAGCACTAGTTACCATACAATTACATTATTTTAATTATTATTTTTACTTTTCAGTTTTTTTTTGTATATATTTAATTCATGTATTTTTGGACAATTAAAATATACGGAGCTTATATTATGCGTGGCATTAGCGCTTTTACAATACTGCTATGGGAAAGTTTGTATGTATGTAGGTATTAGTACCTACCAGCGACTAATTTATAGTACCTACACTACTGCCTGACCTTTAAAAATACACGTGTGAGTAGTATGTAATCTACCTGACATAATGTCTTACATTAAAGCTTTTATGAGTCTGTAACTAACAGAATGGCCATTATTTTCACCGTTGAGCCCCATTTAGTGATGTTCCACCCAGTTGAGTTTCACTCGCACGCCACATTAGGCAGCGTCTTTCTTTTTACTCACAAAATATGGAAGAAATTCGCAAAAATTGAGATATTAAGCAGTGTCGTACTAGTGCTTTGTCAAATGAATGTGTGTGCAAGTGAGTGAAAAAACACTTAAGCGATTTTCAGACAGTTTTTCTGTTACGATACTCATTTTAGTGCCTAATACCCAGCAGAAAACAAATTAATCTTTTCACGGTTCTTTCACAATCATATTTATTTATAACTTTTCGGTTTTTAGTCGTAAGAACACATTCATATTACCTCAATGCGAACAATAAAACATGTACAACTTTTATTTTTTGACCTTCAAAGTTGGAATAAAGTTTGCCACCGAAAAGATGTTCCCAAGTATCAAGATATGTGCGGCGCCAACTGTGGTACCGTCAGCAACAAAAGTCACTGGACTCAATAGAATCTTCAGAAAGTTTTAATATCTCACATATTTTAACTTATCATACAGTGACTCAAGTTAATTCCAAAATCCAACCTTTTTCGTAATCATGTGTGTACCTAGTTAATTCGGAAAACGTCGTTGCATACCTGATAGATTTTCTCGAAGTCATATTTTGTAGTCTGTCAACCCGCACTAAGCCAGCAAGGTGGACTATAAGCTAACTGCAGCTCTCATTCTGAGAGATCACCCGCGTCCAATAATGGGACAGTATAATATGGGTTGATTATTAACGACACCGAAAAAGTAGTGTGAGTCAAAGATCTCATACTCTCCCGGGTGGGGATCCTGAGGACCGCATCCCAAAAAGGACAATTATTTAGCTTTGATCCAACAAATGGGTGAATTTCAACAAGAGATTTTTATGTGTCATTTCGGTGGGATTTTTTTATTTCAATGTTATTTACATATTTTTAGTGACAAATAAAACTTTAGCCTATTTTGTAACATTGTGCGTGAGTGGACATTAAATATCATCAAAACTTACATAAATATTTAAGGATGAATTTTTAAGAGTCCACTGAAATGAAAAGTGTCTACCGTAATGATAAAAATTACCACCGAAATGATAGACTGTGCACCGGAATGAAATAAATCCACCGAAATGATACAGTTAAGAACAACCGTGCCGGGCAGCCAGGGTTCCGTACTTTGTTAGGTTTGATTTTCACAAATTTTAGATAAACACTGAGACAGTTATTTTAATATCATAATTAATATACAGAATTACAGTTAGTATTACATATACCATTCTTTGAGGTTTTACTTAATAACCTCAAAGAATGATATTATGTAATGTTTATTATGATATGAATGAATTGTTTCTTTACTTATATAATCTTTGGTAATTCAGTACTCATAATAAATTATATAAAAATAAAGGTAAGGCAATTATAATGAAGGTACACCCTCGAAGTAATTATTTTGTTGACAATTAGTATCTAGAAATAATAATCTACACTGTGGTGACTTACACACGCATCACATCATCGTTGAGCCGAACAAATGTGTATCTAAAATATATACATGAACTAACTAGATAGATATACGTATATATTTTATATATTTAAATACAAATACACCCGAAAAATCTAATCTACACTCTAGGTAAAAGTACCTACATTACAAAACTATGACTTTGTATCTGACATAAGTATCTCTAAAACTTTATATATATCAGCCACCGAAATGAAACTATTTTTGTCCCCTTATTACTGAAATGATAAAATTACTTTTTTTGCGGGAAACGGCAAGACGTTGGGACCGGTGCGTTTGCGCCGAGAGCTTGAGCCGGATTGATCCGAAGTGAGGAAAGGTGAGAGGGGCGTAACAACGCAATGTTGACGTGGCTATTCTACTAAAACTTACTGTCCTCTGAAATGATAACTTTTTTCCAGACAAAAGTTAACTGCCTGTCAAATCCATGAGAAAGAAGATAAAGAAACAAAAATAGTTTTATTTGATCGAATATGTAATAATTTAATGATATCAAAATCGATTTAAATCCATATTACGAATGTATTTGCAGGGGAAGGTATTTTATGAACGGAATTGGGTTCAGGACAGGCCACCCTTTATAATTATTTTTTTTGGTATATTAAAGGGTAGAAATCAATGATTTTTTTTGTCAAGGTAGAGGAGTACTTAAACTATTGAGGAAAAATTTATAAAATTAAAAATCAGCACGTTGCACTACCGTTCTCAGGTTTGCCGTGTATTTTTTTTGCTTGCGCAATTCACCCAAATAGTTTTAGTATTGGGATATTTCTAAATTTGGCTGCGTTATGTGACGTTAGTTGCTGACCGTATCTCTTAATATTGACCATTGGCGTGTCGCCAAGTCGAAGTAAAAGTTGTCACTTTGTAGACACAATGCGTCGTAAAACCGGGTTTAATGATCTTTGCCGGGTTAATGATAATCTCTTGATTATAGTTAAGCGGAGTTAGTTGATGTTCTCATAGCCTCCGCTTGATAATTTCTGAAGTTATTTCCTTTCGTTTTGCAAGAATATCAGGATTGATAAAGCTTTGCTAGGGTTCCTTTTATGTCTGGGAAAGTTAAACGTCATAATAATTAGGTACTTATAATTTGCCGTCGTCTGCTTCAAGCAACATTTAGGGTTTGATTGCGAAATAAATATACCCTAATCCTTCTTCTGTGAAGAGATCCGTGGCCAGCAGTCAAACTAAATGTTAAACGTAACTTTACTTATTTAAGACTGTCACTGATTCTAACGAAATAATGAAATATTTTTCCTCTAAAATCCAATATCCAGTAGAACATAATAGATTTAATATCTATCCCTCCTACCAATAAATCTATCCTACATAATAGACTGTCTATCCAATTTTACTTTTACTAAGCTCGAAGAAAAACTACTTTCGTCAACTCGATATTAAATTGCTTTGTAGAATGTAGACCGACACGCCGCTGGCGCCGGTAGCGACATGTGTGATATTAATTTTTGAACTTCGAAGGCGACAGATTCAATATCTTCGAGTAAAACATGTATTACGTGGCTTAGTTGATACCTACGTCGTACAGATGGATAGAAAGTTAACATTTCTATATTGTAATTTGATATCTAAGCACCTCTGACATTTCGAAATTATGTGCGTAATTATCATTTATCACTAGCTTTAACGGTGAAGGAAAATATCACAAGGAAACCTGCCGGAGAGATTTTCTCGACGGCATGTGAAGTCTGCCAAGCCGCATTAGGCAAGCGTGGTAGACTATACTATAGCTAAGCCAAATTCCTCTCATACTGAGAGGAGACCCTTGCCCAGCAGTGGGACTATATCGGTTGAGGTTGAATGAATGTATGGACGTGGATGAATCAAAAGATGTATACTATAAATGCAATTGGCGGTCTCTACTTAGTTTCTGTTTACCCTTGTGACAAAATGGCGACAAATAGGGACTATAATAACTACAAAGATGACAAACAGGGATAAGTAAATAAGATTCAGAATCCAGTCACTTGTAGGTAAGTTAAATTACAAAATCGAATATAGAGCTTCGAAGTTTGTATCGAGTCAGAGGGGCTCGATACAAACTTCGAAGCTATATTCGATTACAATCGCCAACTGTAGACCCTATTGTTGATGAAAATAACCGGGAAACAAAAGGATACCCTAACAGCCCCCAAGGTAACCAATTTAACAATAATTACCTGCTTATTTTCCAAACAATAAGGCCCGGCACCCACAGGCGGCACGGCACGGAAAATGATTTAAGGGGACGATTGTCAAATAGTATTTTTGTTGATACTAATTAAAAATGGTATGGAAGCCTTTATGTGCGATTTCGACTGGTTTTAACCTATAACCACAGATTACTCATGTGCCATAACGTTATGACGTCATAATATAAAAACGAGGTTAGATGAAAAACGTTATAGTGGCACTAGAAATAGACTCTCTACCTATTACGGTTCATGAGATACAACCCGCTGACAGACAGATAGAGGTACGGACGGACAACAGAGGCTTGGTAATTAGGGTCCATCATTCGGGTACAGAACCCTAAAAACACAAACAAAAAATAAAATACTTTAAGTAACCCCTGACTGTTCTTTATGCTAGACCATCAGCCCAACTTTAGCATGTTTTGGAAACTCCACCGAATAACAGTACAACTTTTAACCTTGTGTTAAGTAGGAAATGAGTTGATGATCAAACGACTCAGTTTCATATATTATCGTTAAGAATCATCACGATCATGTCAACTATCAAATAAAGAAAACATCAAAATCGGTCCATTTGCGAGCTACAACGCCACAGACAGACACGTCAAAATTATAACACCCCTCTTCACTGGTCGGGGGTCAAAAACAGAGAAACAAAAGCTATCGACCAGCTACTTGCAATTACATCACCATCTCTGGATAGCCCCTAATTGCCAAAGAAATAAAAAAATGGAACAAAATTGTTATGAAATTATCTGCCAGGCAATTTAACGGCAACTTATCAGTAACCTATGAAGCAGGCCCTAAATGTCTTATTATCGTTTGTCAAGTAATAAACTCCTTGCCGTGCCGCCCCGCGATTGAGTACCATGCCTAAGTTCTGCTCGCAAGAAAGGCATGCCGACCTCTTGAATCCTATTAAGTTATGCTTTGTAAGGATTATTTCCTTTTGTTGCAGTAAATAAGCGTCTTTGATATTTCAATTAAGTAGGTATTAGAGTTTTCTAAATGGAAATAGGTACATAAAGTCCTTTTTTAACCTTCGACGCAACACGAGTTTTGAATTCCTAAATCATCTTCCTCCATGCCTATTTTCCTCTTCTGATGATAGAGTTCATCCTACAAATGAGTTATTAATACTAAATCAAGGTCTTCGATTCTCAGGTCGAGCGAAAATAGAGGTGATAAGTTTTTTTTTTTATTAATTTTTCAGTTATAGCTCGGAGTTTGGATTTATGCCCGGTTAATGGCAACAGATAGGCTTATTATTTGGGACCCAAACATACCAGAACTTTGAATATAAATAAATAAATATCCTGGGACATTTTTACACAGCACCATCTAGTCCCAAACTAAGCAGAGCTTGTACTATGGGTACTAGACAATGGATATAATACTTATATTCTTTTTTTTTGTAAATACACACTTATAATATATAAGAAACACCCAGACAAACACAAACACTTAAATTCATCACAATAAATGTTTGTGTCCTGTGGGAATCGAACCCACGGCCTCGTGATCAGCAGTCCGGTACTCGAACCGCTAGACCACAGACGTCGTATACATTAGTACATCTCTGCCAAACCCTTCGGAGAATACAGGTGTGATGTTTATGAATTTATTGAAAGAAGTTCTCCTATTAATTAGCTATTGCGTGCATTCATTTTAATTGCATATCTTTGTTGTTTTAATTACTTGACTTCTAGGACATTATTTTTATTGCAACTATTGTAGGTATGCTAAGACAATGGTAACAAGATAATATGGCGGATCATAGCAGCACTATGTACCACAATAACAATATGGTACTTAAACGAATAAATAAATCATCTGTTCGCAGAATTTATCATTTTCTGAATCCTAGATTTAAAACGAAAGTACATAACATTGATCTCGCTAAAAGACCTTGCTATCTTTATAAGCTTGCTAGATCCACCAAAATAGGGAACTGGACAAAATAATACCAGCAAGAAGACTGATCATCCGCCTAATGCCTGCCGGCGGCCCCGAACATATATAGAATAGACGAGGCCTTGCTAAGAACTATAAAACATAAGAAAGGATGATACGAATGCCCCTGTCTATTGACAGGGGCATTCGTATCATCCTTCGGAGGTTTTATATAATTCCGAAAATATATATAATTTACTAAATCACGACTATTTTTTACTTAGAAGCAAATCTAAAGCTCCGTACTCACATATGGTTTATACTCGATCGAAAAAACACGTCGGATAAAAATCAGGACACAAGATTCAAGGTCCACACGTAAATTTTCACTCACTTGAGTAATACCGTAAGTGAGTACAGTGCCTCGACCATGAGTTTTTCTCACTAGACTCGCTAGCGAAGCCGTAAAATATTTGTAGAGGCGCTGCGAGCCTCTAGTGGTTACGTAAGGAACTAAAATCCGCTATGAGATTACAGCGTTTCGATGCGTAAAAAACCTATCGAAACAATTCGATAGAACTCATGATTGAGGTGCAGGGCTTTACGTTGACACCACTCCAAACCGACTGAAAAAAGGGCATAAACTTAAAACATAGTTATTTTATAACTAACACCATAAGATAAAAAATAAACAAATGAAATCTACGTACTGTTTCATAAGGTTAGTCCTGGGACAGGTGTTGCTAATTTTGTTGTTGTGTGTTATCTCCCGGAGAGTCTCTTTCCATGCCTTTGACAAACAAAGCAAATGAACGAACGAATATGCATGCAAAAACTCGTGCAAGAATTCCTTATGACCTTCCAAGGGACAAACCATTTAATACATAATTTGTATAGGTAATTTTGATTGAATAAACTATAGCTTGATAAAGCTTTAATAAGATTATAATTGCAGATATTTTAATGAAGGAAAATATCGACTCGCGGGCAGGACTCGAACTTGCGTCTTCTGGTTCAATACACCAGATGCTATGACCGCTAAGCCACCGCGAGTCCTACTCGCCAAGCATAAATCTTTCTGACTAAATTTACGTGACGTATTAATAATTTAAATACCTATTAATATATATTTAAATATATATTAAGAAATAAAAACAATGGTTGAATTAAATTACAGATTTGGAAGACATAAAGCCCATTGGATTGGATTGGAAAAAGTTAACTTTGTAAATTTTAATTTTATTCTGATTAAATACTTAATTGAAATCCTTCAATGTCTAGAAAATTATTAATCCGCATCAAAATTATAATTAAACTTTTTGAAGTTATGTTGGTACAATGGACACAACCAATATAAACTTATTTTCTTTATCCAAATATAATAAATTGAGAGACAGTAAAACTTTATATATTTGTTCGGCGGTCCAATCAAACTGATCTGTGTCCAAATATTGGTATTTATGATTTATTGAATTGTTTTTATGTCTTAGAAATGCCCTTGGAAAGTACACAAGCCATTCACATCGACACGAAAATAAAAACAACAACAAAATATGTATTAAAAGATGCTTTGGAGCAAGTCTTTTCCCTGTTAATATAGAGTCATAGTAGGAATTAACAGCGCAAGGTATTAGTAATGTTATAAAATATACTCGGAAATAAGCCTGACGATTAATTTATGACAGCGCAAGTTAATTGCAGCGTAGTAGTTAATTATTCCGAACAACTTGCTTCAAAGCCTCAAGCTGCTGCCCTATTTCCAGTGCCTCGAAAATAGCAATGAATACTCTGAATATTTTATGCATTTCAAGCACGAGGTGCACTTCGCCCGGAGACTTGCATCCGAGGCATTAATTATGCCGTTGTTTTGCTCTAGTCGAGGCAATGTAAAAAAGGCAGTAATCACCAACACAGATATAACAACAAGATATTGCAATGAATCCGAGTCTATAGAAGCCATGCCTTGTAAGCTTGCTATGAACTTACTGCTTCTTTAGACATGTCATCGGACAAACGTTATTCGCTTTGACATTGTGGGTGATCCTCCTGAGTCCTTGCAACCATACCTTTTTCGAAAAACATCAATTAATTTTAAACAAAGATATAAAAAAGATTTCTTTATGCAAGTAATTTCATTTTAAATCTGCCTCGTGAAAAGCAACGCTGATGCCTCGAAGTGAGTAGTGTGTTGTTGGTACTTTTTTGTGGTAATTGTGCAAAAATGGGCAGATGGAGGCCAGTGTTAATGATTGGCACAATAAACCATACTTTTGCATTGCTATAAAATTCATAAAATTGTGCGTGCCTTGACTTTTGACAATCTTATGTCACTGCACATTTGTACAGTCGCAGAAAGTGTTCTATCAGATTTCCAAGGTTGCTGTTTATTCAAATCTCGTTTTATCCAGTTTAATCTAGTAATAACCGGTTTAAACTGACCTTAGCGGTGGCGGCGTCAGGACAGACCACGTGCTGGTAGTTGATATTGATGTAATCTGTGCCGCTGCAGATTGTCAAAGACTTCTCTTCTAAATTCTCGCCATGTTTGTTCACCAAGTTCATACTGAGTTTCGAATCCTGCGATCAAACAAAAAGTAATTAGAGAGTTGTCACTGAATAATGAGGATTTTGCAACAACATTTTAGTTGTTCTAGACAAATGGAAGTTACTTGAGATATCCTAACTACCTAGCAACGTCTACCAAATAACTTAAACTATCTCGGTATTGATTTATTATTTTTAGTCGTGATCGTCCCACTGCAGTTTAAGTGCCTCCTTTCCGTGCTTCCACTCTTCAGGGTTGATAGCTTTCTGCATTCAACCCTTGCAGTATGAGTCAAACTCATCTCCAGCATCTCATTCTGAGTCTATAGCGCCGTCTTTTAAAGTGCTGGGCCATCCACATTGTCGTGATTTTAGCCCACAGTTAACCAGACATTCATTTATCTCATCCTTTTGCTCTTATCCCAATTCATTTGGGGTCGGCGCATCATGTCTCCTTCTTCCATACATCTCTATTAGCCGTCATCTCATCATTCAGCTCCTTTGCGGTCATATCCTTTCTCACACAGTCAATCTCTCTTTCCTTTTAGTCTTTCTCTTCACTTATATCCTCCACATTCATGCTCAAAACCTTTTTGGTAACATGCTCTTTCAAAAAATCCAGCTTTTAGTAAGAATATGATTGTTTATGTAACTGTAGTTGTATCGTCAATATTGGACTTGCTTCTCTTTTGCTACAAGGTCCTCAATTTGAGCATTTAATCAATGTTAAATATTTTAATTTGGGTGTATGCCTTCAGCTTTATTTTTGTTGCTACAGTTCAGCCTCATTGCGGAAGATAAAACGCCATCGGGCAACTAAAACATGTCCAAAAACTGGACGCTTTGTGGCGCCACTTGTTATGCGACCGCTCTCCTAATATTTACGCTCAATGTTTACATGCGGCGCACTAGTGTTTTCAGGATCGCTTTTTTTTACAGTTGTAAAATGTAATAGTGTTAGTCGTGAACAAATGATGTACTATTTTTTAATAGCAAGGTTCTGTTTTCTCGTAATATATATGAGGAGTTCTAGCAATAAAATTAGGTAATTAATGTATGTACCTTTGGGACACCGCCGGATCTGACGTCACTGACTTGACACAGCTCGATGACGTCACCGTCCTGTAACAAGGGATAAAGATGTAGGTAGGTAAATTCATTATGAAATACGTAGCCTAGCCGGTAAGCAATTATCCTACTTCCTACTAATATTATAAATGTGAAAGTTTGTGAGGATGGATGGATCGATGGATGTTTGTTACTCTTTCACGCAAAAACTACTGAACGGATCTGGATAAAATTTCGCACAGAGATAGATTATAGTCTGGAATAACACATAGGCTACTTTTCATCCCGGTAAAATGTATGGTTCCCGTGGGATAGCGGGCGAAGCCGCTGGCGGAAAGCTAGTCATCAATAAAGAAGAACCTACCAATAAGGTAACCGTCCGTATATGTTCAATCAATAAGTATAAGTGAACCGCATATTAGTTAAATATTATACTAAGTTGTTTTGTCTACTACGTTCAAGAATAAAATATTTAAAAAATAAGATCATATTTATCAACCCACATCACAACACTTCTGGGAATGGAATTCTTTGCCGGCTGCTGTGTTTCCCGATTCATATAATTTGGGAACCTTCAAGGCGAGAGTGAATAGACATTATTTGAGTTTGCGTGCTCCATCCTCGGCAGCATGATCACATACCAGCAGGTGAGGTGCTGCCAAACGCAATGAAATTTAAAGTAAAAAAATAAATAAAAAAAAACACCTCATCTCGAAATCATACATATAAATTTGATTTATCATTACATATAGAGTACCTAATATATACTACGTCAGTGGTATGACGTCAGATAAACGTATTGTTACACCAATTTGCCTCCAGCCTCGTTCCCCGTAGTGGAACCAATCGTTTTATACGCCTATCCAATATTCCACGTTTAGTTACAAGCCAATGGAAGTATGTAATATGATTATATTATAAACTAGCTTTCCGCCACCGGCTTCGCCCGCGTGGTCTGTGTATTTCTTATAACTTTCATCCCCTATTTTTTTATTAGGCTCATCAATAATTGTTTACACTCAGACAACATAATAATAATATTAAAATTAAATAAGTTAAGTGTAACAATCTATTACAGATAAGCACTGCATGCACAACATTAAATAAACATCAGCCTAAAAATTAAAATTACAATTACAAAAATTAAAATTACAACTTACACAAATTATTATTTACTAAGATAGTTATACATATTATATTTCAACCCCTTACAGCCCTTTTTGCGCATTAAATGTCCTTTCTCAGGTTCTAGACTATTTGTGTACCAAATTTCATTTAAATCGGTTCAGAAGTTTTGGCGTGAAAGCGCGACAGACAGACAGAGTTACTTTCGCATTTATAATATTAATAAGGATAATTATTTAACTACCTCCTAAGCGCGACTGCTACCCTAGAGGTCGATTACCAGGTACAAAGAGCAAAGGTTTTTCTATCAAATTCTTAGTAATGGCTTGGAGATTGGGATTTGTGTTCAAATAATGGCAATGGCAATAGGCTCGCCCTCTATTAGGTACATTATGGGACCCAAAAACACCGGCAAACGGTGACAATAATTTGCACACCTCTGACTAACCCTTCGGGGAATACAGGCGTGATGGTATGCATGTATGTATAAATTATATCATTAAATTGTTGACATGAACTTTGATCTCCAAAACAAACAATTCAGTGTAAATTCTCAAAAAACAATTGAAAAAAAAAGCGATTAGACTTGTCAACGTGGCGAAGTTTGTATAAAATGTATAATGTTCATCGTATTAAGTAGGTAATAAGCTACTGAGTGTTCAATGAATTTCAGTAGTAATCTCCACTACTTACTCGTAAAAACCTGGAATTGGCTTCCTAAAGTTTTCTTTAAGAATATGTTCCGTAGCTATCCTACCTAAGTATATAAATAAAGTATTCATGATACCTAATGAATATGACAATTCCCACGGCACATCTTAAAACAATGGCTTTTATTTTTTTCTGTACCAGGAACCTTCGCACAAACTCTCGTAGTACAGTTGTTCTATCAAGTGGAAACAAACAGTGATGTAGATAAATGTTATGATGTATCATTTATAAATCCGGGTTAAATATCTCGGCATTTGTGTCTGTCAGGGTTCGGGTCGTGCCAAGTGATTCGCGAGGACGGCTTTCGCAGCTTCACATTTGATTTCTAGATGACCAGACTACCGTCAGTGTACTTACAGTTCCCACCAAACTTGGGGGCTAGACAAGTTGCATTTTGACATTCGAATCGACAAACTAAATGTATGGAAATGACACAAGCTTTCGACAAATCGGGCTGACACTAATCGACATTCGAATGTCAAAATGCAACTTGTCTAGCCCCCAAGATTGTGCAGCTTGAAGTTGCCACGAGCTAACTTGAAAAATATTGGATTGAAATGATTTAAAACGATAGCCTACGACTTGAGCTTTCGTTTTTATTTATTAGTAATGTTTTTCTTTCTCCGATTTTTACGGCCGAGTTGAAGTCGGCTGGTGTCGACTTCAAGTCGGACAATAAGTTTGGCGAAAACTATGTATTATGTATATGTAAACAACTAACTAAAAGGATTCTTATTCCATTTACAAAGAATCTGTTACTTTTGATGAATCTTATTATGAATCGCGTACCCAAAGCCGCATATCATACTGATATGGGCTGACACTGAAGCCTTGGGGTAATACAGGCGGTGATGGTATTGTTATAATTATGTTAAAGGTTTTAAGCCTAGTAGTAAGTGTGTGTGGGACCGATTTTGATTTTGTTTTTTTTTATTTGAAAGGTGAATTAGTCGGGAGACTTCTTAGCTATGTTTGATGAAAATCTGTCCAAGATGGCAGCCACAAAATAGCGGATTACATATATTTTAACAACTCCCTCAATATGGGTATCAAATTAAAGGGCTTAACTAGTACAATATACACACTATGATAAATTTCAAATCCAAGATGGCCGCCACCACAAAATGGCAAATTACATTTCGTTAATTACAATTAGTTATTAACCATATACATATAATGTATTAGCACTCTAAAGTTCTAAACCGTCGTTAAAAGTCGCTTTGTTGCCTACAACGGCAATACTTCCTACAGCATTTAAATTCTACCGTACAAGACCTGACCTTTTCACAAGCACGAGTACAACGCTCCAGCGACAAAGGAAGCGCATCTCGACGGGAAATGTGCTCCTAACTACGTCCTGAGTTCTAGCCTATTATGTCATACACTCCCACTGGTTTTGTACGCAACGTAACATGTGCGGTGTGGCAGATAATTTACCACTCATCATCTTTGAAGCCTTAGTTTAACAGACAGTTCAACAGACCTGGTTGAATTTAATCAGAATTTAACACAGACTTCTAGGAAATCCCGATATCCTAAAGGTAAATTTGGTAGCATAACATAATTTTTACGCAAATTCTCGTAAAACGAATGATCGACGAAATGAGAATACTAAGCAGAAATTCCTGATTTTATATTTAAATACATCATTTCTCAGAACAGTGCATATTTTTACTGAATATTAGAACGCAAAATGAAAATACCCGCGTTCCTTTTCAATCTTATTTTTCAAACCGAAACTCATGACGGCTGTCAATGTCAACGTCAGCTGTCATTTCATTTTAATAAAAAAGGGAAAATATTCGCGCCATTCCTTATTTGAAAATGTTGAATTGGATTTTCTCTCGACTACGGCTATGAATGAATAAATTTAACTAGAGCGTAGATATTATTACGAAGATTGTGAAGAAAATTTATGAATGTAATTTTATTAAAACAGGATTTTCATCAATGAAAGTTTTGGAGTTTATTCAGTAAATCTATGAATTATTTTCTCTGTTGACTGCGTATTTCAGAGAGTGCGCATGGACCAACTAGGGTTGAAAATTTGAAATAAAGGTATGATTTATGCATACGAATGAAATATTCAAGTCAGCCTTTGTCAGTCATAAAGGGTGCCCTTTTCCGTATTTACTAGTTCCCTTTCCTTTGAAGAAATTAGGATGCGAGAATGTGAGACCTGCAATTTTCAGGCGTGGAGGCCTTTTTATCTTGTCAAAATCTTTATGGAGATCCGTCACCGCTGGATGCTGGACTTTTGCCGTTTTTTTTAAGAACTCCAAAAAATTTTATGCCATAAATAAATAAATATCTTGGGACATTCTTTACACAGCAAGTAAAACTTGACTTTAAACTAAACAGGATTTAATCAGACATTAGGCTAGTGTTTGGTATTTTATAAGTTCGGAAAACCGTACTTCAATTAAGTACGGTTTTCCGAACTAAACACATGGAGGGAAAGTAAACTAGATATTGATGAGAGCATTTCCGAAGCAAAGAAAACTGCATCATTTTGTATAATCATCTGCCTAAGCTCGGAATTGGGAGTATTCCCGTTTTAGCAACTGGGTTTAGAGCATTCAATACATTGAGCACTGAATGTACTTATTCTCAAATGGTAATTAAAAAAAACACGAGAATACTCCGAGAATCAGACTGGACACAAAAATTGCTATTTTCATTATTTGGGTTACTTTTTCTACAGGAGAAGCCAATAAAGTATGAGAGATAAGTTTTATTGCTTTTTGTACGGCTTCGCTCACGTGAAATTTTCGGGGATGCTCGACTGGTTTCAACCTCGGCTTTCGAGGTCACGAGGTCAAATGTTGAGCTATTATTTTTTTTTTGCCTTCAATGGAAGATTTTTAATGACTTCTGGTGGATTTCAACAGCTAACATTACTCTGTAATTGTAATTGTGACTAGCATTTCTGAATAAATGCTTTCTTTTTCTTCTTCAATAATGCTTTTCTTTAGTTAACCGACATCAAAAAAGAAAGAAGTTCTCTCATTGATATATTTTGTATCTTCCTTGATTTCATCAACTAAGTATGTTTTTACCGTTCCAATTTTCTTATGGTACTTTGCCGTCAGTGTGCACGGTAGTGCGCCTTGCCAAGTAATAAAATAATTAACAATTTACTAAATACTACCTACGTTTCCTCCTTTATTACTCTGATTGACCGTTGAGAATACGTAATGGTTCTTAATGGAATGACTCTTTTAGCCAGCACTAGTGGGTGTGGCAAATGGCATAAATTATAAGTTCAGAATCGATTGGAAGTGAGGCCACAGGAGATTGAGGGCGGAGCCTCTGGGGAAATCCAGCCTGGACTGACCTGTGCTATAAAATATGACTATTGTTGCCTAGCAGTATTTAAAAATGTAAAAAGAAAGTATGAGTTTGTTCTTCCATTTAAAATGAAATAAGTCGGTACGCTACCGAGATATTTTTGCGACCAGCATGTAAATAGCTTGAAGATCAAATATTTGTCCAAGAAGTTGTGTGAATTTATAATCCCTAATCTTTATTACATGTCCAAACACACAGACTTGGCTGGGGTCACTAAAATATATTATTGACTTGATACACAAATCTGTGAACGTATGTTCGGAGGGCAAGCAGAAACTCTTTTCTTTCAGATTAGTGCATATTTATTTTGCTTCTTCCATGTCCATATATTTATCTTGTCATACACACGCGTCGGTTGCCAGTACTTCGCACCTAACCTTTTTAAAGGGACCTCACCAAAAAGATCAGTGTACTTAAATCTTTCTAGTGCATCCCCCCTACCGCCGACATTCGCCTTATAAATCCCTGAAGTCAGTCGTCCATCTCAACATATTCTTTTAAAAAACGAATAATAGTACATGCATAGCTTCACGCCTGTTTTTCCATAGGGGTAGGCAGGCTTGCTAGGTAGACTTGCAACTACTTTTGCTTCATCTATGCTCTCCAGCGTCCGGATGGGTGCTCTTAACCTTGCCTTTTTTGAAAACGTCCGGTTATGGTACATTCACCGAGGTCGACTCCTTTCGACTCTTCCATTTGTGCTCGTCATGTATATTTGTTTCGTCAATCTCCGGTTATCCATCCTCTATATGCCCAAACCATCGAAAATACCTTTCTAGTAAATAAATAATAATCTGTGAACAATAGCGCTAAATCTAATGACAACAATTTGACTACAATTTATTTAAATAAACCTAACCGGGCAGATTGCAAATAATTAATTACCTTACAGTACCTACTCCGAAATAAGTGAAAATCCATGTCGAAATAAAATATTAATGGTAACAATTTAAATGGGGCGTATTTATTCTTGGTACCCCTGTCACGTATTTCATTTATCATTGGCTCAATACATTATTTATCTTTAAGTACCTACCTAGACCTGATTTTACCTATATTCTACGTCCATATTTTTAGGTTTACTAAACTTTCTTTGACTACCTCGTTAGCGTAGTGGCACTAAGCCGGACTGCTAAGTTTTAGGCTCTGGGCTGGGTTGGTAGTGCTTTTTCATGAAATTTTCAGTAGGTAAACCTTTTAATTTTGAGCCCAGGGTAGGTTCAGGTGAATCAAGTAACACAATACTTAATTTTTCTACTACATGTCTGGACTTGGCACCATCTAGTTGAAAATTGTTTGTTATAATTAGTATTTAATAGTTTTTTTTTAATTTACTTTTAGAGCAGTGATAGCCTAGTGATAAGACCATTGGACTGCCAAGTCAAAGGTCTCGAGTTCGAATCCAAAGCGAAACCTTTCGACATCATGTGCATAATTAACACTCGTTTTAACGGTGAAGGAAAACATCGTGAGGAAACCTGCTTGCCTGAGTGATTTTTTCGATGGGGGTGAAGTCTGTCAACCCACATTAGGCCAGCGTGGTAGACTATAGCCTAATCCCTCTCATTCTGAGAGAAGCCCTTTCCCTAGCAGTGGAACAGTATGGGTTGATGATGATGATGATTTTTTTCTCTTCTTATCGTAATTTAATTTAATTTACTCGTAATTTTTAGCGTAAACTTGATTTATATTGTAGACGGTGACTTAGCGGTCATAGCGTCTGATGTATTTAACCAGCAGACGCTGGTTCGAATCCTGCCCACCTCTCGATTTTTTTCTTCATTAAAATAACAAATATTGTTGAGCTTGTATAATTTCAACAACAATACAAACGCCCACAGTACGGTGTCCGGTCGACGTCAGAGCGGTTGACATGCGACCCAGTTACGTTGCATCGCGCGTATCGCTCGCTGGATCGCCTGTCAAATGCACTGGTGACAACTGGGACGCAGCCGGACGAGGGTAGCCGTGGTATTGACAGGCTGTGCGTTCAATCATCTCTGCTTGAAGCATAGACAATAGAAGCAAAAAGGTTGAGGTTTATTAGGTGCTTTTTATTGTAATAAGGTGACGACACAAGAAACGTGACCTAACTATGAGTTTTTCTCACTAGACTCGCTAGCGACGCCGTAAAATATTTGTATGAAAATCCCTCGCACCGCCTCTAGCGGTTACGTAAGGAACTAAAATCTGCTATGAGATTACAGCGGTTCGATGGGAAAAACCTATCGAAAGCCATTCGATAGAACTCATGGTTGAGGTACTTACTGGTGACGCTTACTATGCTCAGCAGTGGGACAGCTCCATCCATTGATAAGAAAAAATATTGTATAGATAAATACGAGTAGAGTTGGCTTGTTGTATTGTGGTTGTATCATACATTAGGGCTTATAATCGCGAGACCTCAAGTCTCATATTGATCAGTAATATTTCTCGCTACATTGTCTTTCAAAAAAGACAATAATGTTAGCAAATAGGCGTCCCTTTCCTTATCCCTTCCCCGGTCTTGTGCCAATCACATCCACGTGTGGCCAATGAACTTCTTGATATCATCGACCCATCTCACCACTGGACGCCCCACACTCCTTCCTCAAAAGGAAAATCAGTCTTGGAAAATGATAATTGCCTCATAGAGACGGTTACAAAAGAAAAGTATGCTATTGACGGTACGGCAATAAAGCTCCACGTGACGCTTACACAAAAGGGGGAGTAGAGTAGGTACAACTGATTAATTGGGTCTTGGAAAATGCGTTATTAAATCGCAGAAACAAAGGGTGAAAAGGTCTCAATTTACAAGCTTGTTTTGTCTCTTTTGATTGAATATCATTTACACAAGATGAGATAAAATACACAGCTTATATAAACCTTTACTAGCTTCTGCTCGCGGCTTCTCTCGCGGTAATTTGAATCCCTGCAATATTTTTATTTACTTGCCCAATTTGTCCCATTGCTGGGTCACTTTGTCTTAGTGTCGTCGCTCTATCTGTTGACGCTCCGCTCGCTGAAAGCTCCAAGCTCTCTCTTGTGAGAGTTGAGCTCTTTGTGCCACCTCCGTCTGTGCCGACTATCTGCTATTTGAGTTGGAATTTTCAAAAATCTGTTCTTTGTGGATGCCTACCTTACAACTATCTATGTGCCAAATCTCAGCCCAATCCGTTTAGTGGTTTGAGCTATGTTGATAGATCAGTGATTAGATGAATCTGGGAATACTGAATGTGTTTCGAGAGAAGGAGTCGTGTGTTTGTGCCTAAAATAACTAATTTAAACAATTCCATAACGCCAATTTTTGAATTAATATTATTAGTATAAACTCGAGCCAAATCCATACCGTAAATCAGATAATTAAACTTATTCCTGGAGCAGATAAGTACTTATTAATTTCCTAGAAATACAATCTATTTTTAGATCACATTAATAACGTTAATTTTGTTACGACATACGAATGTATCCACAATCCATGATTGTATAGTACCTATAAGATATTCAAAGGTTTAAGTTTAAGTGGATATAAAAACATCAGGATAACTTTTTTTACTGGTTTGGCAGCTGCAATACTATGACAATCACTCGCATAATGGTCCTGATCGCGACTGTTACGCTAAAGGTTCGATTCCCGGGTCGAGTAAAGTGTTGTTGGGGTTGTCAGTACTAGCTCGGAGTTTGGACTTGTGCCCGGTTGATGGCAATAGAATCCCACCAGATTCACTTTGCTTTTTTTTAAATTAACTTTTTATAAGTAAATCTCAGACCTTTTATAATACGCTGCTAAAACTACCATTCTCTTACAAGTCACACAACGCGGACAAAATATTAAAATAACGCAGAAAACCATGTATTATTCCTTAACACATCCATCAAAAGCACATGTCTAATAAAGGCCACCTATTCAGATCTCTCAAAAACACATTATCGAGACAATAGCCCGATCCATCAACTCCACACCTATCATATGCCCCGTCTCGCATCATATTACCCATAACTGACCGAACAAAGGTACCTCGGACAATGGGCTTCCGATCCTGAGTGGTACTTCAGCAGGTAGCTAGTTTCCGCCAAGGGTTTGATACGGAAATGGCTTTATCTAGGAAGGTAGTTATGTAAAACGGTCGTTATATTTGAGGGTAGGTTTAGGTTTTAGGTAAGCTGAATTTACGTAGGTGTATAAATGTTTTATTCAAGTGTGAGGAAAAATTTCGTCACATTACAAGTCGCCTAGACATGTTGCAATTTGACATTCGAATCGAAAAATGAATAGAAACAAAATTTATGTAAATGACATAAGTGACAGCCCGATTTGTCGAAAGCTTGTGTCATTTCCATACATTTTGTTTGTCGATTCGAACGTCACAATGCAATTTGTTTAGACCCGCAGTTTACATACCACCACGCGTGTATTCCTCGAAGGGTTAGACAGAGGTGTAGTAATGTACGGGTGTGTAATGTTATTGTTAATTTAATGTGGTAACACTGAGAAACCTATTGCCAACAACCGGGCACAAATGCAGGCATATAATTTAAGAACCTTCAAGGCGAGGGTGAATAGACATTATTTGAGGTTGCATGCTCCATCCTCGGCAGCATGGTCGCTTACCAGCAGGTGAGGTGCTGCCAAAAGCACTCAAATTTATAATTTAAAAAAAAGGCTCTGAGATAGTGCGAATTTGACAGAATATGCTACCAACACTGCTCGACCCGGGAATTGAATCATCTAGCGTAGCAGTCGCGTTTAGGCGTAAACCCACAGTTCGCCTATATGTTTAGGTCCCATGTAATAGGGGGCGAGTAGAAAACCGCAAATATTTTTAAAATTTCAAAACGTTATCGAAAGATGCAGGAATTTTGTATTCAAAGGGAAAATTAGATTTCTTCGCTTCCTTTCAATCTAGGTTTTCTTTTGAAAATAATTCCAATCTGAAAGCCATTTCGATTTTGCTGCAATACCAAGAGATAGATACCTTCTCGCTGATAACATTTTCATGATAGGTATTGAAATTGAAAATAAAATACGAATTGCCTACTTTAGGTGCGGAAATTGACCAGCAAAATTAAACTAAAACCACTCTTGATTGGTTTTAGTTTAATTTTGCTGGTCAATTTCCGCTAAGACTTGATTGGGAGTTTGGGACATTATACGTATCTCCTATTTCTTCTTACTCCAACCAACCCAGACTTGCCCAGAAGGTTAGCAGCCTGCTGCTGCACTGCAGGACTCCGGGATGACGAATGGCACATATTACTACCTCAAGCACGACTGTTTGAAGTTCTGGATTTGATGGGCGAGAAAAATGTGCTATATAATTTTTAGTGGCAGCTTAGAGTACGGATTTGTGCCCGGACAATGGCAATGGGTTCGCCCCCTGACATTGCATGAGACGAAATGGTGAATCTCTAGTGAACAACATTGGAAAGCTACATCTTTACCGAGTAACATCCTTACCAATGTTATAAATGTGAAAGTAACTCCCTGTGTGTATGTCTGTCGCGCTTTCACGCCAAAACTACTGAGCCGACCTTAATGAAATTTTATACAAAGACAGTCTAGAACCTGAGAAAGGACTTAGGCTATTTTTTATTGCGAAAAAAAGGCTGTAAGGAGTTGATATGGGGCATGAAAGTTATAAGAAACTAGCTTCCCGCCAGCGGCTTCGCCAGCGTGGTCTTATAATTTTTTCCCCCGTTTTTGCAACATTTTTCATTACTACTCCGCTCCTATTAGTCGTAACGTGATGATATATAGCCTATAGCCTTCCCCGATAAATGGGCTATCTAACATGGAAAGAATTTTTCAAATCGGTCCAGTACTTTTTGAGTTTATTCGTTACATACAAAAATACAAATCTTTCCTCTTTATAATATTAGTGTAGAAGTGTAGATACCCAGACCAGGCGGACGACACCGCTGGCCGAAAGACAGTAAAATAACAATAACTATATAACTTGTCGCAAATGAATTTAGTTATTTCTTTTTTTCACAAAAATACTACCGTCCATTTTGACCTAGTGACCGGTATAGAATGAAGAAAGTTTGACAAGAAAACGTCTCCATAGTTGAAGTGACACACATTCCAGCCAGTATCTTAAAGAAGGTCAGGTTTACTAATGAGTTCTCTTACAAACAGGTCGTTATAAATCCCCCTGCCTTGTGTAGGGCTCTTTTGACCCGACACCCCTCACATGCTCGACCTTGCACACTTAGCGGTAACAACTTTGGAAAGTGGACTCTGTAGCCTTCACGTAAAGTGCTCTTTAGCTTGAGTGGTTAAGACAGGTATTTGAATATTTGTAAGAGGGTATTGTCGCGAAATGTGATATTAATTTTGTGGGAAGATTTTTTGGTGGTTTGTATGTTATACTTATGTTAGAAGATATTTTGGAACTCGTACTGAGGGGCTCGCTGGCAAACCCCGAGTGCGGACTTCTGATGTTTCGTCAAAGACCAAGTCTGAGCACCGTAGGTGAGGATAGGCAGAATACAAACGTCCATAAGTTTCTTCTTGAGGGTGAGAGGGAGGTTACCCTTCATTAGGTCTTTCATAGACCAATAGCTCAGTATCTTGGGAGTCAGATTGTTAGACCGTATAAGGAATAGTATACTGCGCTCCAGAACTCAGATCGCAAGCTTGAAATGGAACTGGGCTGGTCACATCTGCCGCATGTCGGACGAGTTGTGGGCAAAACGTATTACCGAGTGGAGCCCATACAACGTTAGACGACGTCGCGGTGGGCCCAAAAGGAGATGGCGGGACGAGCTAGACCTTTACTGGAAGGATTGGCCACAGATAGCCCTCAATCGTGACGAGTGGAAGGCGGGTAGGGAGGCCTTTGCCCTGCAGTGGGACGATAACGGCTGATAATAATAATAAATAATACTGAGGGGCTCGTGGCCAAGTTGTAACTACGCTGATCAACCGATCTGCAAGGTTAAGCTACACTTGCCGCGGTCAGTCTGTGGATGGGTGACCATTCTTAACATTATCGAGACCCCTCCGTGCCTCGGAGAGCACGTAAAGCCGTAAAGCCGTCAGTCCCGGTTGTCATGCGAATCCTATACCTATGACAATCGTTAGTGTTTGTACCTGTTTAACGGGGAAGGCTACATATCATCACGCTACGACCAAAAGGAGCTGTGTATAAGCTACTAAGCCACCGCGAGCCCCGTATGCCAGTCGAAATCTTCCTTCACATTCTAATTTACGTCTTAAAGGTGACGTAGCAACATCTATTGTGAATGCTTCACAACCAACACGACTAACTTTACACTTTCGACTGGCGAGCGGGGCTCGCGGTGGCTTAGTGGTCAGAGCGTCTGGTGTACCGAACCAGAAGACGCAGGTTCGAATCCTGCTCGCCAGCCGATTTTTTCCTTCATTAAAAATAACTTGTAATCTTAGCATGGAAAATGCTTAAAAAATACAATAGGTGTACATTAGTAAGCCTCTGCCTAAGCCTTCAGGAAATACAGGCGTGATGTTATGTATATGTATGTATATATAATCTGTACATAACAATCGCGTACCTCCTATACTGTTACAGTTGATATATTGTTCGCGTCAGCTGTTTATCTTGCGGGGCTTTAGCGAAATTGCTTTGTGTAGCGGCTGAGGCAAAAACAGTGTACGTAAGACGTAAGACTTTTTGCCAAAACAATTTTTCATAAAGTTCTGACTGCCTTGAAAGATTGTTCGAAGATTTTGCTCTTATTTTCTTATGGAGTTTAGCAAATAAAATGTATCTGTTTCTTAACATAACAGATTTTGATTAAAGGAGATACATTGTTAGTATTGTGACGACGAAGTCTTTTTTTTTATACCACTAAGGTGGCAAACAAGCATACGGCCCACCTGATGGTAAGCGGTTACCATAGCCTATCTTCGCTTGCAACACCAGGGGCATCACTCGCGCGTTGCCGTCCCTAAAACCTATTAGAGGTTTATAGAGGATTCACTGCGCCGACACTTTGAGGGAATATTCCTCTTGCTGCCAGCGCAGCGCATCCTTAGAAGGAGGTCTGGCGACCTTACTCACTGCAGGAACACAACATACAGTAAAGTGAGTTACTTGGCTGCAGTTTTCTGTAAGGTGGAGGTACTTCCCCAGATGGGCTGCTCCAGATTTGAGCCATAATTAGCTGTGCCCTACCTCTCACTCTCTCTCAAAGTCTGTAGTCAAGTGGTCTAAGTTTCGGTCTGCTGATTACAAAGTCGTGGATTCGATTCTCACAAGACACTAGTAATAGATAGACAATATTAGCAGCAGTAAAGTAGCGACTTGGAGACTGGATTTGTGCCCGGTTGATGGTAATAAACTCGCCCCTTACATGGGACCTAAGCATACACCTCTGCCTTATCCTTTGACGAATAAAGGCGTGATGATATGTATGTTTTTATTGTATCCTGAGTAAGGATATTATAGGCTACCGTTTTTGTCCGAAAAAGTCCCTTATGTTGTGAGCAACAGCTGCTAGACATCTCATATTTGGAATTCGAAGCGTTTTTTTATATGAATCGTATTATGAATACAGGGCCTTTTTGGCCTTGCGTATCCCGGTAATACAGACGTATTTCTCCATTCCCAAAGGCCCATAATTACCTACACCCAACAAATAGCCACATCATCGTATGCTAGCACATTTGCGTACCCTCGGAACTAGGGGCGACCCTAATCACTTACTAATGGAAACGGGCTGCGGCCCTTGATAGCGGGGTCAACGGTATAAACACGCCTTGGGTATTCCCTAAGGGGAATGACTTAATTATTGTGTCTTGCGGAAGCAAATTTGATACCTAAGATAGGTCCTACCTGAATAATAATTTTCTTAAAACAACAATTTTATAGATTTATAGTCTTAACATAATAAATATAACGCTTGTATTTCCCAAAGGACTAGGCAGAGGTTTACTAATCTAGTATAGATTCGCCGGTATGTTTTAGTCCCATGTAATGTAATAAAAACTAGACTGACCACTTGCGAAAGGGTGTTGGCAGTGACTGGATGAAAACAGCTGAAGATCGGGCTCTGTGGCGTTCAGTAAAGACGCCGTTTTTTTTTCGTGTGAAAATCCTCGTGGATACCCTCCGGCTCCCCAGAAAGGAAAGTCAGAGAGTTATGTCGGAAAAACACACGGCCGTCTCTAGCACACTGTGGAGGGGGCTCCGGGATCTCTTGTGAACGCACCGGTGCCCCTTCTGTGCTTTGTCTTTGGCACGTCACAAAATTGCAACTTAATATACTGCCCTCAGTAAAAGAGGCCTACGTAAAGCAGTGGACGAGTACGGGCTGAAGATGATGATGAATGTAATAAAGGGAGAGCCTAATGCAGCTGCTACTGAAAATTTCATAAAGAAAACCCAAAAAATCTACTTTACAGGCCGGTTAGGACGATCAGGCTACCGTATGGTCTGTTTGAATGAATTACAAGTTCCAGTATTTCGTGGAAATTATTCAGTAGGAGTATTCTCAGTTAGAAAATGTATACGTAGTAGTTAAAATTGGAAATAAACCTAGTTGTATGAAATATTCCGATGCTTATTTAACTTTTGCATGTCCCGGAACGGCTCAAGGTGTTTGTACTCCAAAGCCGTCGCGAAGCACAAACCATGAAACTAGTTTTATTCCATGTGCTATATGCAAATAGATATATTTAAGTATATTAGTATACGTATTCCACATAGGTATAAGTTATAGGTGATCGATATATTTTAAATATGTTTTTATTAGTTTGGTATGTATCTGTAAATCTACGTAGTATACATATATACAAGGTGGAAGGGACATCGACGCACAAACGTCGTGACATAGTTTCATTTAAGGTCAAAAATAAAATGTTCGAGGTCATTCATGTAGAAAATGATCGGCTAATACAGATATTGACATTTTTGAGCGCGCGGTGTATTGCTAAAAACGCGGTTATAACGCTCCGCGGTGAATGTTATCGCGCGCGCGATCTGAAATAAATGAAATAATGTTTTTAATTATGAATGAAAAAGTTACGGAGAATTTCAACACAGGGGGGCCAGAATCATGTACTGAACTCATGGTATTGGGATGAATATAAATAAAAATGTTTACAGATCTCTAATGTAAATAGTTGATAGACAAACTGATTTGAGAACAGATTGAAGTGTACGAAATAAACCCATTAATATTACTAGAAATGTCTAAGATAAATGTATTTGAATACATTAGAGATAGAAGAAATATCCTCAAAAGTGTGAATTGATAGATTTATGCGTTTGAGTGTGTTTATATTTTATATCTGTTATCTGACCAATCAATCAATCTATACCTATTCATAATCTGTCATTGCGCATAAATATTTTAATTTCATACCATCATACCTGTATTCCCTAAAGGGTAAG
The DNA here is from genome assembly GCA_946251955.1 of Acronicta psi. Taxonomy (NCBI): domain Eukaryota; kingdom Metazoa; phylum Arthropoda; class Insecta; order Lepidoptera; family Noctuidae; genus Acronicta; species Acronicta psi. Next base: position 12,556,223 of record OX276481.1, read on the forward strand.
GCAGAGGTGTACCTAGTACCTACTAATGTACACCCATATTTCGCCAGTATGTTTGGGTCCCATGTATTAGGGAGCGAGCCTATTCCCGTCAACCGGGTCCAAATTCGAGATGCTACTGAGAATTTCATAGAAACCCAACAACACTTTGCTCGACCTTGAATCGAACCCAAAACATCTAGCGTAGCATTCGCGGACCACTAGACCACCGAGACAGTCTTGACGAGTGCCTGTTTCAATGTATCCAGCACATTTCTAAGATTAAGTATTTATTTACTAACACAATACACAGCGATAGATTTCCCTAGCGGTACCGATCAATCTAGAACATTAACTATTCTATACCCCCAGTTATCAAGGTCTTCTAGTGGGAGTCTTAGGGGAATCAATTATTTTTCTAGTAATGAAATCAATAAAGTGAACCAATTGTTCTTGTAAACTCAACAATAAATGGCAACAAAATATCATGTACTTTATTATTATTTAGGGTTTTGTTCTTGGAATAGTCACCAATCTATAGTCTGACCGCAGCTTACGTAGCTTAGCTTTTAAGATCGATTGATCAGCGTAGTACAACGTATCTACGAGCTCTCAGAAAATCAACATCTACGAGCTCTCAGAAAATGAACAATGTGCTTATAAATTATATTTAAAAAGTCGCACTACCCAGTGTTCACACTTGAAAGACTTCATACTCTATCAAGAAATTGAAGGAAGATTTCGAGTTGGCGAGCGGGACGCGGTGGCTTAGCCACCAGTCATAGTGTCTGGTGTACAGAACCAGAAGAGGCAGGTTCGTATCCTGCCCGCCAGTCGATTTTTTTCTTCATTAAAATAACCAAATTGAGAGCTCTTACGGAAACTGAAGTTTAAAGTTACTTACTTCACAGACGTTTTTCGACACAAGACAAGATTTGCTGCTTTTAATGGACCATTAGCATGGACAACATGATATTAGACGAAGAAAAGGACCTGATTGAGAAACCTCTGCGAGTGGACCGAAGTCAAGAATGCTGTTAAACTTATCCGCTTCGCAAAAGTCAAGGAGAGATATTCGGAGATAAGGTGGCTTCAGTAATTGAAGAGGCACCAGACGAAGACGGAACACCAGTCCATCACTCCTCACTTAGGTAATACAAGCCGCTACATTATTCTATACTGGTTAACAGCTTTTCCAAACCCCAGTGTCATACCCGAAGTCTAGTTCCAAATCATTAATAAGGTATGACCTGGATCCCTAGGGAAATACTAACTCATGATAGACTGAAAGATTAAAATTTGTCATTCTGTCACATTATGCGTTATGTATGGATGCAAATTAGTTTCTAACTTGACGTGGGACCTAGCAGAGACCTAAATCAAAACTGTCAGGCGAAAAAATATTTCATTTCCGAGGTTAGTTACCTAGGAAAAGCGTTTGGAACTTTGGCGGAATGTATGCATACTATGTTAGAAGGCTGACTTACCTTGCCCTCGCTCTTCCAGTATATAAAGAAGCCATACTCGTCGACTTTGAACAGGCAGTTCTGTTCAAATTCTGTGTTGTCCTTCTCTTCTGTCCAGCGGTCGAAGACGGCACCCTGTGGAAGACGAAGTTTTATATAATAACAATGTGACAGAATAATTATTGTATTCTGTGGCAATTTCCTTTGCTAAATACTCTTTGCACCACATTGTAGCACACTGGAGCTTAGAGACAGAATCTAAGTTTACTGTCTTTGAGCTCCAGTGTGCTACAATGTGGTGTAGAGAATTATAAACAATCACTGCAGTGCACGGGTCTCTCATCTTGAAATGAGAGGGATAAGGCTGCGTTAGTGCGGGTTTGCAGACTTGGAAACGCCCCGCGAGAATGTATTTCTGGCCATACAGGTGTAAATTGACACAGCCCGATGTAGATGTTAGTTAGGTTTGTTTTAAGTACCGTTGTTTTACTCAAATCTAAAACAACGGTACCTATAGTTTATCCTCTATATAAGGAAACAGCTCTAACGATTTCAATGAAAGTTGTAATATAGGGGGTTTTCAGGGGCGAAAAATCTGTTTTGCTGGGTCAAATTTTTGGCAACAATCCATTTTGCTAGGTCTCATTTCTGGCAAAATTCTCACTTAATTCACTTAAACAGAGCTCGGTCGCCCAGGCAGTAGTTACTCTAAAAACGTAACGCAAGGTAATAGTTATTTAAAAAATAATGAGCTGCTTTTTATACTTCATTTTATTTTACATAGCCATAAAACAGTGCTTTTACCAGCCAATTAAAACCAGGGCGCCAATAAAGGGCTCATAAAGATCGAGCCGTTTACTGCCGAAGCTATTCGCTCGTGGCAATAATGCCACTGTCATTTGTAACACATGAGTATCGCAGCAGGGGCATTCCGTAAACTGAGCTAGGCGGTCTGGCCATCGTTAAAAGATAGTTAAGATAGATAGATGTTTGTGGAAATTGTTTGCAGTTGCAAAATAGGTCACTTCAACTGAAGTGAGAGTTGAGTAGCAATAGGTGAATGATATAGTATGTATCGTCATGGGACATTGGTGGAACGGGACATAAGAAACATTCGTTTCTTATCCAATGGCCATGCCAATATAAGGCAAGTGCGGTATTTAGTCGGTATGAATCCGACGTACCCTGCCGCTTCCACCTGGAAAGGTGAAGGCAGAATATGTCCGGAATATTTAGCAGGGATCCGTGAGGAATTTCCGCATGATATTGACGAGGACGTAGTTCCTGTTACAATTCGACAGATTTCCTACCAATATGTACTATTTCGATGTCTATAAAAATAAATGCAACATTGCTTTTGGTCTGACAAGTTATTTTTCTAGCTCGTCATACATATCACTCATTATTCTGTATTTTCATATACAGAGAACAACCAACAAATTGCGCAAGTAAAATGATATAATGGAATTATCCACGCAAATCAAATGGAACCGACATTAAATCCTTGATATTTTCCTAGTCACAAGCCAATGTCGAGGTGAGCGGATTACAGAGGCGCGAGGCGACTGAGCGGATTACAATACGACCGACGTTACGCAGACACTAACTATGGATTAGGTTTGGGTTCCAGTGTGAGCGGATACCCGTTTTGTTCCACGGTGTTCTTAGAGTGTATGTGCATTGTTGAGGCAGCTTCAAATATAACGACAAATCGATTTCCACATTGGTCTTGCATATTTGATTTGGTTTAGGTTGTAGAAGTCTGATGGCAGTCGCTGTCGCATCAGGTTAAACTGGAAACCGACCCCAAAATATTTGATAAATAAGTACTAACAAAATGTTGTTTTGTTCAATAGTAATTATTGATGAAAAAGAGCCAAAACGATTTGACAAACACATTGGCAATGGCTCTAAATGTCTAATACGAAGTGAAAAATAATTTAAATAAACGAACGGGTCTCGTCTAGTACCCGCTATCAATGGCACCAAACCCTTACATAAATTCAGTGAGCATGTGCGATCGACTCTGATTTACGACGTGATTGGAACGTCTTCACGAAACGTTTGCTACTGACTGCGCCGGGGTGAGTTTATCTATCGGATTATTATATCTTTGATCTTCATATACTTGAACACACACTGATAAAACTGTTCTGGAATACCTGGGGATCTTTTTTGTATATGGATTTTCTTATGTATATAGTGAATGCGTACCTAAACCAAAAAATGAGGTTGATATATTATTTTATAGATATTTCATAGGCAAGAACTAGTTTGCCTGTAGTTTCATGAATCATGAATCCTGAATTCGAAAGAGCTTTTTGTGACAACAGGCGGTCGTACTCCTTCCTCGGCATGTCTGGTGCGAGTGAGTGAAATCTGTTCAGCATTTTAAGCGTAAAAGGTAACAAACACGCCGAGTAACTTGCGAATTTAAAACATTGGTATGGATTTACCTGAAGTAGTAGGTCAGGGACCGGGATCTGCCAGTTGAACTCGAACTTCTTAGTCATGGTGCTCGACTACAAACACCCTGCAGCTCAGATGTTCAGCATACGGACATTCTTGACGTCCTGGAGACAAGAGAAAAAACATAGTTAATAATCATTTTGTATTTGTTTTCATTGTTTACATATTCCCTGCTGTTACTCTCCCCGTGGGAATTTCCCAAATCCTTTCTTAGTGCACGCTTACGTCATTGGAACATTAAAATTAGTGCAAAATTTCATGGTTTTAGACCCAGCGATTTCAGCAGTGCGATGATACCAATAAAAACAAAATTAAAATCAGCTAAAAAATCACGAAGTTATTTTAATTTTAATGTTTTATGTAAGACAGAGAGCGCACTATACTGACAAAGTGACGTTCAACCACAGTGTAATAAATCTCTAACAGTGAAACGACTCGGCCGTCTAGACAGGTCAACGATGAGGTGGGTTGCGGGGCAGAGCGGCGTCCTCCCACCGCTTTTTCGCAGGCGGCCCGTCCGCCCGACATACACTGCGCGTCGGTACGGAGTTTCAAGTGCATCGCCATCGCGCTGTCTTTAATATTATTAAATTAATTTCGAATATTGCCGATGCGACATTTTTTTAATAATAATGCGTTCTATTTGTGCAGTTTACGGTTGTTTGCCGACATCGTACAGCAGTAATAAATGAGAATTGAGATTTAATCGATTTCCAAAGGATGAGAATCGACAAGTGCCTCCTAACCTATTATGGATACCTACCTAAAGTAATATCACAGTGTAATAAATCTCTAACAGTGAAACGACTCGGCCGTCTAGACAGGTCAACGATGAGGTGGGTTGCGGGGCAGAGCGGCGTCCCCCCACCGCTTTTTCGCAGGCGGCCCGTCCGCCCGACATACACTGCGCGTCGGTACGGAGTTTCAAGTGCATCGCCATCGCGCTGTCGTTAATATTATTAAATTTATTTCGAATATTGCCGATGCGACCATTTTTCAATAATAATGCGTTCTACTTGTGCAGTTTACGGTTGTTTGCCGACATCGTACAGCAATAATAAAGGAGAATTGAGATTTAATCGATTTCCAAAGGATGAGAATCGATAAGTGCCTCCTAACCTATTATGTATACCTACCTAAAGTAATATTATCTCTACAGTAAACAGAATAAAGTATCTATCCGCCGCCACCGTGTGTTTAGGTACTTATTAAAAAAATATTTTAACTTTCCAATGGGTTTTGGTACGATTTTCACATATAATAATAATAATGACATTTTTACTAGATTTCTTTGATAAGTAAGATAAGTAGGTACCTATTGTTGGTATTTTACGAGATAATATTATTATCTCGTAAAATAATAAATCATAGAATATAGGTACATAGATAATAAAGTAATAAATAAGTGAAGTTGGCACGAGCTAACTTTAACCCAGCCGTAAAAATCGGAGAAAGAAAAATATTAGATTGTAATAAATAAAAACGAAAGCTCAAGTCGTAATCTGTGGTTTTAAGTTATCCAATATTTTTCATACTCCGATTTTTACGGCCCGGTTAAAGTTAGCTCGTGCCAACTTCAACCCGGACAATAAGTTTGGCGAGAACTGTAGATTCCTGCAAATTGTAATCTTACAACGTAAAGCCTTTTGAGACGGGATTGACTTCAACACGAAGCTTGACCAATGACCATCAAGATAACACCACCCCTCTACCAGAGATAGCGTGATGGTATCTCATTAAGCGTTTTTGTCGGCCCAACGATAAGATTAAGCACTGTCTCTTAATGGATTAACTTCGTCCTACCTACAACGAAACTCTAGCCGTATATATTTTTTTAAATGCGATGTTAACGACACGGTTTTTCATTAAAGCTAATTATATTACCTATAAGGGTAAATAGAGATCTAGATTTTGTAGATAGAGTATAGCGTTAATTAAACAGTAATTAAGGTTTGGTTTTTCTGTAAAATTTACATTGGTCGAGCTCCAATCCAAACTCAGAAAAACTGAGAATATCGGAGTTTGAAAAAATATAAAAAATCGCTTTCATAGAATATCGTTGGGTATGTATCATTTTGAAACGGGTGAAAATCACGTTCAAAGATTCTGTTACATAGATACATAGGTACCAAGCGTTATGATAATAAAAACCCAATCTCACTGTACGACCCGGGAGTCGAACCCAAAACCTTCTTACTCTCTTATTTCTTATATATTGTGACTGCGTTTATAAACTTAAAGATCGAACCCACAACCCGTGGGTTACGCCAAACGAGCCGCCAACAAGATAACCAGCAGGATTTGAACGGTTAACCTCAATCTTCAATAAGCGCCTTTGTACTTGGGCTATTGTTACCTATACCTATGTCATATAGTCCCACACTGCAAACATTCCTGTGTTGTTATATGTACTTACCTAGTTATATTTACAAAGGTACTCTGTATTATGATGAAAGTTCGTTACACGCTCACTCTAGGGTCAATGCTACCCCAAACGATCGCGTGTCAAGCAACTCACTTAAATATTTCGTAAGTATATCTTGTCATGTTCAATTACCTGGATTGACTTCCAATGTCCTCATTAACCATCTTATCAGGTCCTCTGAGGTCACACAATGACCTCACGGCCTTAAGAACAACGAAGCTACGCTCCTAAGTAAGAGGGCCAAAGGATAAAAAGGAAAAATATCTGAGAAACTTGAGAGGTTTCGTTGAAGGTAACATTTTTGCGAAATCTGGCAAAAATTTTACCTTAGTTAAAGTTTGTCGGGTTGTAAGGGAGAAAGTTTAGTAAATACTTCCACGATGTTGAAATTTCAGAGTAGGTAATTGCGCGAATTTTATGGAAATCACAAAGCGAACTTTTAACAATATTTAAGTACCTACCTATACTTTTGCAAAATCGATACTTCTTTAACATTATACTTAGCATCATGACGTGTTTATTTTAAGTTCTACGTACCGAGCCTATTGCTGTCAAAGCTGGTACTGAGAGTTTTATAGAAAGACCCAAAAACAAAAACAATTAAAATTGCTTAATGTGTGTTGTAAATGTTACGAAAGTACCTACCTATTTTGCTAGACCCTTTTGTCATAATAAGTACGAAGTCAATGTAAACAACTTTAAATACTTCTAAATGCAATTACGCGAAAGCAAAGTCAGCTTTTTATATGGCTTTGCCAGGAAAATCAGATTTGTTTACTTCATAAAGTTTGTATTGAAAATTCTTCTCACGATTTCTGGAAAACGTGCTTAAGTACTTTCTAAATGATTTTAAAATGTTTCATGGATTCATAATGTAGTCGACTCTTTCTTAATGTTGATTTAATAGAATAATCAATAATATCTGCGTACGTCGTACACGTGGCTGCTACGCTCACCTCCTGAGTTCGATTTCCGGGTCGAGCAGTGTTATTAGTTTTTTGCAATAGCTCGACTCACCCCCTATTACATGGCGACTGCCAGAACTCAATTGTGTTCAGTTTTAGTGTAAATTCTATGGAAAATGAATTAATCATGTTTGTTGTTTTTATTTTTAAATCACGAGATGGTTACTGTTTGTATTTATTTATAATAATATAAGTTAGTAAAACAAGACGAATATACAACAAATGCCTACATAATTATTATCTAACGAACTAAATTTGACGAAGTCTGTGGTCTAGTGGTTCGAGTACCGGACTGCTGATCACGAGGTCGTGGGTTCGATTCCCACAGGACACAAACATTTATGTGATGAACTTAAGTGTTTGTGTTTGTCTGGGTGTTTCTTATATATTATAAGTATGTATTTACAAAAAAAAAAGTATATAAGTATTATATCCATTGTCTAGTACCCATAGTACAAGCTCTGCTTAGTTTGGGACTAGATGGTGCTGTGTAAAATGTCCCAGGATATTATTTAAAATTTAAAAAAATCTACCTAATTCAAAACTTTACAATTTTATTAATGCAACTTTATTTTAATTTATGCAATTTTATTTTCGGTTTGCTTTTTATACCTAATCCAAACTTAACCCTTTTTTTGTCCACCTCCTTAAACCCAAAGACTGATTGATACCCTTCGATCAATAATAGTATAGTACCCAGATATACCATGAAAATTCTCATTTGTATCTGCTGAACAGTAACTAATTATCCTTAAATTCCGATTCCAATTGATTGACAATAACAAATGACGGAAAACTCATTGGGAATCGTGAATAATTGTATCTATAGTACCGACGCAAAGACAACAATTTTATGTAGGTAAAGTAGGTAACTTTATTTTGCGTATACGGAGTTTTAAAGATTTACATACCGACACTATAGTGTGTGTACCCTGTGCCAACACTATTGATGTACGGGCTAGTGGACAAGTAATAATTTTGCGGATCATTCGATTTGAAGGGTTAAATGACAATAGTATAGTAATTTCATGGATGGGTAACAAGTATGTTACCATAGTTCGCTGGTGTTGAACCTATGCTGCTACTGAGAATTTCATAGCAAAATCAAATGTTTACTCAATCCGGGAATCGAACGCAGGACCTCGACAGTCGCTCTTACGACCACTACGAGATAGTCCCAAAATACCTTCCAACATACACCATAAATCCAACACAACTTTGTTAAGCCTGGGAAAAAATAATCTGTATTACGCTGGTTAAAACAGTAGTCGTACTTTTTCGTCGGCTGGGGGATGAGAAAAAAAAAATTAAATTTGAAAAAAATCACGCCATTTTGACACACTATTATCTGTTTCGTAATGATTTCATAGTAAAAACTGTCAGTGTCAGTTTCGGAATGTCAAACGCACGCCATTACGCTAGATTATAATCAGCTTCATAGTGATTTCATGATAAAAACATGGTAAAAACTATACACTTGACAGCTGTCATGTACCTCTGGTACAAATTTGGGCTGAATTGTATGGGCTTTTGATGACCTCTGTATGTGTACACAGTTCTCGTCAACTTTAAGCCAGACAATAAGATTGCCGAGAACAGAATAGATTTAATCCCGAGTCAACTATGAACTCGTTCATCTCAATGAGTGTTGCGAGACTTATGACACTAAGTGGCAAGTTGCCGCCACTCGGACATCAGTGTCGACACTAATGGAAGGCGGTCACCCTCTAATGTGGTAATGGCTAAGTCTTGCTGGTGGAAGGGAAACTTTGTTAAGAAACTATTCAGTTAAGTGCTATTGATGTAATAATATTAATAAACTGTTCTGTCATGTATGTCGTAAGCACGACTGCCATTCTCAAGGTCTTGTGTTCAATTGAAACTTTTGGTTTGAAATTTTCATGTTACCTACATGAGACATAAGATAAAAATATAATAATATGTACCTTTACAAACCAGAGACAAAATTTCCATCAATTTTATTTACTTATCCTATAATACAGAGAATGGATAGTTATGAATATGGATTCTGACGACGCCGACGGCTACGCTAGAGGTCCTTTTTTTCTTAGTTCAAGCAGTGTCATTTGTTTTTTAGCCCCCGACGCAAAAACGACGGGGTGTTATAAGTTTGACGTGTCTGTGTGTGTGTTTGTCTGTCTATGTTTGATGAAAATCGGTAAAAGATGGCCGCCGCCACAAAATAGCGAATTACATATTTTTTCACAACTCCCTCAATATGAGTATCAAATGAAAGGGCTTAACTAGGAGAATACTATACAATATGATAAATTTCAAATCCAAGAACCACAAAATGGCAAATAAAGTTTCGTGTCGGGGGTTTTCAACATTTTTAATTTAGGTTAGGTTATCTTTGTGAAATTTATTTATTTAAACTTTATGTACATAAAATGGTACACAAGGCGTACTTAATACCATATGGCATTCTCTGCCTGTCAACCTTTGGGTCAAACAGAAAAAAATCTCAGTAACAGCTCGGAGTTTGTATTTATGCCCGCTTATTGGCAATATGCTCGCCTTAAATGGAGACCTAAACATACATTAGTACACCTCTGCTTAATCCTTAAGGGAATACACGCGTAATGGTATGTTATTAACCCACACATACCAAAGACAAACAAGTGTTACACAACAATATTCTGCCTACGCACGAGGCGCCTCCGTGAGGCACGCGGCTCACATAGCGAGCACGTGTAACGTATTGTAAAGGTATTTGCGACCCTTTGTCCTCGTGACGCATTTGATCTCCGAAGGGTTAGGGATGTGTATTATCAAACACGTTTGTGCTTGTCCCGTTTGAGGGTATTAACGTGCCACGTGATAGAAATTCTCGAAGCCATTTGTAATAAAATAATAAACTTTTTAGGAAAATAAAACGGAAATCAAGCGTTTTGTGATGTATCTTCAAAGCCGATGGTGAGATGGTAACGGGGATAATTGGGACCGAAGGCTTCATGTGCTCTCTGAGGTATAGAGGGTTAATGTTAAGAATGCTTACCCATCAAGTCTCAGTGCAGCTTAACCTTGCTGATCGATTTATCAGTCTAATAGCTAGCTAAAAATGTCAATTGATATAATGGACTGCCTCGTTGGTCTAGTGGTCCCAAACGCGACTGCTACGCTAGAGGTCCTGGGTTCAACCCTTGGGTTTTCTGTGAAATTGAAGCAGCTTGGAGTCTGGATTTGTGCCCGGTTGATGGCAATTGGCTCGCCCTCTATTACATGGAACCTAAACATACCGGCGAAATGTGGCGAAAAAGAGTGTACATTATTACGCCTCTGCCTACTCCTTCAGGGAATACAGGCGTGATGGTATGTGTCGATATAATGGTATACAGGCTCAGACTTAGAGACCCATAGTGCCTATAGGCACTTGGCCTCCTCCAGCTCGAAACCATTCCATTTTGGAAATAGAAAAGTTCATGCTGTATCACAATATTGGAAGAATTTGTAACAATATGTTAGAAGAATTTGTAACACAGTGTTAGAAAAATTCCTTGGCCGTTAATTGACCTATTCTTATTGAAAACAGGACCGCCTAGTTAATCTGTGTCGTGGGCGTGGCAAGAGTTGTGAGCTTGTGACAGAGGCCGACACAAAGGACAATGGCGCCGGACACTGCTTGACTCGCTACTAATTAACGTATATTGTTACAAAGTACGTTTCTAAATCAAAGAGGTTTGGTGGAAATTCAGCCGCATCTGGTTAGACTGGAAGCCGACCCCAACATGATTGGGAAAAAGGCTAAGTGGATGATGATGACGATATTAAGGGCCTGTTTCATCAACTCTTAGAAAGCTCTCGTTAAATTAGTTGACAGATAATATCATACAAAATATATCCCATTTTTTTATATAACCGGCAGTTAGTGCCTATCTAAACACGGTTAAACAGGCCCAGCTCTAGTAACCGTTGAAAACTTTAACAAATCTATACTAATATTATAAAGAGGAAAGATTTGATTGTTTGTTTGTATTGAATAGGCTCCGAAACTACTGGACCGATTTGAAAAATTCTTTCAGTGTTAGATAGCCCATTTATCGGGGAAGGCTATATACCATCACGCTACGGCTAATAGGAGCGGAGTAGCAATGAAAAATGTTGCAAAAACGGGTGAAAAAAGGCGAAGCCGCTGGCGGGAAGCCAGTACTTGTACTGGCTTCCCATCCTCCTTCCATCCCTTATCTTTGATAGAGTAAAGTTTAAAGTATCTCTGTTTGAGTAAAGTATCTCTGTATATTTATATATCTTTGTAAAGTTTAGGTTTATCAAGATAAACCTAAACTTTACTCTATCTCTATCTATATATCTCTGCTAACAACGCCAGTCTGCCACCACTCAATTAGTTCCTAATACGTTCGCGACCTGGTGCAGTTAGTTTTGCATATAGAAGCAGCTTGTAAACTGTCACGCTAGCGACAAACTAATTTATTTACGTAGTGACCTGGTTCCGCACACTACTACCAACGCTGTGTGACCTCTACAGCATAAAAACCGATCAGTGCCTCGACCATGAGTTTTTCTCACTAGACTCGCTAGCGACGCCGTAAAATATTTGTATGGAAAACTCTCGCAGCGCCTCTAGCGGTTACGTAAGGAACTAAAACCTGCTATGAGATTACAGTGTTTCGATGCGTAAAAAACCTATCGAAAGTCATTCGATAGAGCTCATGGTTCAGGGGCACATTCACGTAAAATTTACACCGTGACAAATTGTTACAATCTTTAGTGTATAATAAGCAGGCCGGGGGCCCAGACAAGTTGCAATTTGACATAAGAATCGACAAACGAATAGAAACAAAATGTATGGAAATGACATTAGTGACAGCCCGATTTGTCGAAAGCTTGTGTCATTTCATGAACATTTTGTTTATAAGTTATTTTTAATGAAGGAAAAAATCGCCTTCACATTCTAAAGGACGATTTCGACAGGCGAGCGGAACTCGCAATAGCTTAGCGGTAAAAGCATCTGGTGTACCGAACCAGAAAACGCAGGTTCGAATCCTGCTCGCCAGCCGATTCTTTCCTTCACTTGTAATATTAGCATGGAATATGCTTAAAAAAATATAAAAAGATAGTCATTTTGTTTATATTCGTTTGACGATTCGAATGCCAAATTTCAACTTGTCTGGGCACCCAGGTTATTCTCTTTTGAGATAGCTAGGTCACGTGATTGGCTGAAGAGACATCATCTTGACGTCATGGGTTCTCGTGCAGCTCTTAAACATCACCGCACAGAGCCCACGATTACGTCACTTGTGCCAAAAACGTGACCTCTAGCTGTCTCAAAAAGAATACTTGGCGTAGCTTCTTATTATACCAAGCTCTAGTGTAGAACTTATCAATCTTCAATGCAGTACGATAGGCTTTGATAGAGTGAGAGCCCAGGCCCGCCAGACACACTTTATTTTCTAAAGGACGAAATGTGGAGCTTCGGGTACTCCTCATAGGTACCTTAAACGCCAGCATACCTGCTAAGTTGGTAGAGTGACCAATTTACAGTCTATTATGTCTGGCTCTTGGTCCATGACCATTACCTAAATACTGATGAGCCGTTTTAAATTTTCTTCCATAAGAAAAATGTCTTTCAAATCTAATTGTCACAATGACATTAGTGAAGCCTGCTCTGGTAATGGTATTACGAGTTTATGACGCGATTAGTCCCCCCTCCGACCCATACGGAGGCCGCCGTAATTGGATTTATTTATTAACAACTCGTGCGCAAGGACAGGGCGCCGCGCTGATGGATTTTTTGATAGGCGTGAACAATGTAAATAGATGTTATTTATTTCTTTCTTACTTTCTTTCTCTTTTTTTCTTTCTTCTAATTTGTTACATATAAACTGGATTGCAGCAGCAATTCGGAGTTTGTATTTCTGCCCGGTTGATAACAATAGGCTCGCCCCCTATTACATAAATGACCTAAAAATATCGGCGAACTGTGAGTATACAGTAGTATTGCTCTGCCTATCCCGTGGTGGAATCCAGGCGTGATGGTATAGTAAAAACACAGAAACAGAGTTCCTTTTGCGTTTATAGTATGGATTCAAGTAAGATTTCGCACCCCGAAAATGGGTAGGACGTGCTTTCTCATTTTTACAACCCCTGATTTACATAGGTAGGTCTTTTTGCCCGTTTATTCGAGTCGTATAAAAATTTTAGGCCCGAATATGCGTTATTTCAGCTTGTACGGATTTTGTGGTGGAAAGATAAATTCTGTTTCGTGTGAAAACATTGTTTTAGGGTCCCCTACGTACTGTGAATATGTAAAAGTTGATAATGGTTGGTTATGTGACTTTGGATACATTATCCGTGCTTATTCATCGTCGTAATATATTATATAGGTGTCGTCACCGTTTGCCACCCCTGCTGGCTTACTTATTTATAGTTTTTCTTTGATATTTCATAATTAGGTAATGAATCATTCATCAATCGTTAAAGAGCACTTCAAAATTATTCTTTTCGTGCTTTTTCATCTAACGATACATAAGGGTTCTTTGTTAAAAAAATTGAATGGTGTTCCATTTTTTAAGTCCCGTTCATCGAATAAAAACTTTTTAAGTAGGTACCAATAAGTTGGTTTGAATTTCAAAAAACGAACGCTTATAGCTTTTTTACCGTAAAAAGATTTCTTTCTGGTGAAATCGATTTAAATACTCTGTTTCTGTTGTTTAATTATTAGATTCTATTTATAATTAGGCTCTTAATAAGGATATGAAGGATATAGGTATATTAGCGTCTCTACTGAGCCCTTTGAGGAATAAATGTTATGTTATTCAAACAATATCAATAAAAAAACATTTATGCTTTTCTATTGTAAGTACGAAATACTTTGAAGAGACATTAATTACGTACCTACATCAAACGTCTCAGTTTCACAGCTAATCAACGGCAACTAATTAGGTCACATCCGATTAGATTTGCTGACAGATGTATGTAATATGTATGTATGGGTAACACATGAGCTGTCATCAGTTGTCTCAATAAGTAACGCCTTGGATTTTGTACGTTTTAAATACTTCTTCTTCTTCCTAGCTTTTTTCCCCACCATATTGGGGTCGGTTTCCAGTCTAACCAGGATGCGGCTGAATATCAGTATTTTATACAAAGCGACTGCCATCAGACCTCCGCAACCCAATGTCTGGGTAATACCGATATGCGAAGGATAGATTGGTTGTCAGGTTTTTAGGGCTTCTGACTACCACTAACGATTGTCATAGATGTTTGAATGACAATTGGGACCGACGGCTTAACGTGCTCTCCGAGGCACGGAGAGCTTTTCATCGTTATTTGGTTTTATTATGAAACTAGCGACCCGCCCGGCTTCGCAATGGGTTTGAATTTCTTGTATTTTCTGTACAATATGTATGTATTATACATATAAACCTTCCTCTTCAATCACTGTATCTATTAAAAAACCGCATCAAAATCCGTGGCGTAGTTTTTAAGATTTAAGCATACATAGGGATACAGGGACAGAGAAAGCGACTTTCTTTTATACTATGTAGTGATTCTCAGTATCAGTTAGGAGTTTATGTTATTGTCCGGACTTAAACATACCCCCGAACTGTGGGCTGTGGGTATACACTTATACATCGCTGCCTAAGCCTTTGGAGAATACAGGCGTGATGGTATAGTAGTTAATCTACGTGTTATTTGCAAACAGGAAGTTCTGTAAGATTTAAAAGCAATTACTGTATAGAAAAACTACAACGCTCAGTTAAAAAAAAACGCGTAAATTATAAATTCCTGCTCAAAACTATGAAGAATAGATGCGTTTCCTGTGTAAAAGTAATAAAAAATAAGTTTAATGTCGGCTCAAGCCGCGGATAAGTCTAAAATAACTTTATAAATACGATCAAAGAGAATTTATATTCAAAATAAGTTGGCTACTCAAAAGCGATTGCGATTAAAAGACGAAAAACTGCTTTCCCGATTTCAATGAAAAATTGCAATAAAGTACGGAGTCAAAAATCGATCTAGCTAGGTCTATGACCATGATGCATAGGGTAAGTGATGGCAAGTGCGGTTTTTAGTTTGGGATGAGCCTAGCATATCCCGCCGCCTCCCTAGGTCGAACCTCCCGTTCTCCCTAGGGAACATTCGTTTTCTGTATTTTTTGCCGCAGAGCTTGGTCGTCCAATACTCATTCGTAGTGTGAATAATAAATGTATGAATGAATGATCTTATCGTATCGACAGCAAATGGAAAGGGCAGAGCATGAGAAAGGAAATTCAATGGAAAAATTAAACAAGATGGGCTTAGTATTGCATTTTCTGAATGAATATTACTATGAAACTACCCTCATCAAATGTCCCATAAATCCGTCAGTCTACTCTTCTATAGGTACTTACATTATAAAGAGGAAAGATTTGAAAGAAAGAATATTATTTATCACAAACATAATAAGACCATCAATAAAAATAAATAACAGTATTCGTAATGTAATGTAATTAGATTGTTTGTATTGAATAGGCTCCGAAACTACTGGACCAATTTGAAAAACTATTTCACCATTAGAAAGCCACATTTTCACCGAGTAACATAGGCTATTAATTATAAGAAAAACCCCGGGCATACACGGGCAAACCCGCCGGCGGTAGGCTAGTAGAAAATAAAACTCGTGTTTATTCTGACGCGACTTTTTGTCGCACTGAGTCGTGATTATGTAGACGACCTAACACCATCCCGTGAAAATTTATTACATACGGTAGCAGATCTCGTATACAATGCGACATAAATCATTATTCACGATATTTCGACTTTGGCCTTGATACTGTAGTTAACATTTTAGACAAGTATAATAAATAATATTTAAAATAGCGCATTTAGGTGCTTTTTTGAGCTTTTTAATGGCAAGACACGGCACAGAGGAGACTGACTTGTAACGTTTGTAATGTACCATTCGATCTTGATATAATAAGGCGACATAGACTGACTAGTAGCGAGTTGGCTCAAGTCTCCATTTTTACTCAAAATGGCAGACCTGCGCTGATTTGTAACTTGTAATGTAACACTCAAAGGGATTCGCGAAAAAACAGAAAGTCAAGTGGAACATGCGGCATTCGCCGCGAACGCATTACAAACTAACGTTACAAATCAGCCATTGTTTACAAAAATTCTATACATTACACCAAAAAATTACAAGTTAGTCTCCAGCTTAATTTAAATTATTTTTCTGATATACTTACAATAGTTCTTGTAGTAACAAAAACGGCCAAGCCACATACTTTGACTGAGGTGTAGAGTTTGTGAAGTTAGGGCTTTTAGAGTTTGAGCGTGTAGAGTTAGACGTTTGGCACATGAGATCTGATAACTTTTTGATAGTGGGAACCGTAATATTATGGTCTCGCCTTGGCAACATTTTACATGAAAATGTTTTAGTGGGATTTAAATAGTAAACATCTAACAAGAACATAATTCACGCGTTCCGTTCAAGGCAAGTTGTTTATATGCTAATTAACAAGCTTGTTACAATATAACTGTAACAAGTAAACTGTTGTAACTAACAATGGCTGTCAAAGTATTGCTAAGTACCGCGCCAAAGAGCCATTGTGGTTCGGAGTAAACAACTCTTTTCCTCGTAGTACGGTGATAGCTAGAAGATGGATAGTAAGCCGAAACAGTTGTGCCTATTAATGTATACTATTCCTGTTTTGAGCGTGTCGCACTCGTGGGTCGCAGCTGAAAACCAGCGTTAGGTATCAGTTTATAATTGATACTTAACATTACGCTGAGCTGATGGCCCTTTTGGCACATTACGAATACTGTTATTTATTTTTATTGATGATCTTATTATGTTTGTGTCAATAAATAAATATTTCTTTCTTTCTATTTATAACCATGCAATTGGTCATAAAAATAATATAAAATACCATCACGCCTGTATTCCCCGAAGAGGTAGGCAGAGGCGTACTAATGTACACCCACATTTCACCGGTATGTTTAGGTCCCATGTAACAGGGGGCGTGCCGATTGCCATCAACCGGGCACAAATCCAGACTCCGAGATGTCACTGGGAATTTCATAGAAAAACCCAACAATACTTTGCTCAAACCAGAATTCGAACCCAGGACCTCTAGCGTAACAGACGCGCTTTGGACCACTAGACCAACGAGGCAGTCGGCTGGTCATAAAAATATTCTCCGAAGAATTGAAATATTTTATTTTTATTCAAAGGCAGTAATAATTATAAGTAGGTACGTTACTTTTAAATCTCTTTATTTCAATTAGACCATTTAAATGGGTAATTTAAAAAAGTCAAACTAGTTGCACGATTCCAAAAGACTTATGAAGAAGAGTCGGCAAGAAACTCCATAGACATATTTCTTTTAAATATATTAACAGTAACAATTTCGTATAGTTTTGAGGCTATTGGGCTATTTTCTATGAAATTTTCAGTACCAGCTCGGAGTTTCGATTTGTGCCCCGTTAATGGCAATAAACTCATCCCCTATTACTTAGGACCTAAATATACCTGCAAATTGTGGGTGTAGAATTAGACTAGAACACCTCTGCCTAACCTTTCGGTGAATACAGGCGTGATAGTCTCTTCTCTCAACCTGCATTATGATGTTAGTATCGTCTGTCTGAAGGTTTGCAGCCTACTGCATACTAATCCCTGCCATTCACACACGGAACGGTTCAGTGACAAGGGCACTTTTCTCTTGGCAAATAGTTGAAGGCTATAGCGAAGGTAAGATGGAGGTTTACAAGGGAATAATAGAAAGAGGTAACGTATATTTAAGTACTGGCTATCCGCCAGCGGCTTTACCCGGTCGGGGAATTTCTTATAACTTTCATATCCATATTTCAACTCCTTACAGCCCTTTTTTAACCCCCGACGCAAAAACGACGTGGTGTTATAAGTTTGACGTGTCTGTGTGTGTGTGTGTCTGTCTGTGGCATCGTAGCTCCCGAACGGATGAGCCGATTTTGATTTTGTTTTTTTTATTTGAAAGGTGAATAAGTGGGGAGTGTTCTTAGCTATGTTTGATGAAAATCGGTCCAAGATGGCCGCCGCGACAAAATAGCGAATTACATATTTTTTCACAACTCTCTCAATATGGGTATCAAATGAAACTATATATACTATGATAAATTTCAAATCCAAGATGGCCGCCACCACAAAATGACAAATTACATTTCGTGTCGGGGGTTTTCTAAATTTTTAATTTAGGATATTCGCATTAAAGATTAGCCTATGTCCTTTCTCAGGCTCTAGACTATGTATCAAAGGAGGTCATCAAAACCGCATACAACTCGGCCCAAATTTTGTACCGGAGGTATATGACAGCTGTCAAGTTGATCTTTTTTACCATGACATCACTATGAAACTGATAATAATCTGCTGTAATAGCGTGCGTTTGACATTCCGAAACTGAAACTGACAGTTTTTACCATGAAATCATTATGACACAGATAATAGTGTGCCAAAATGGCGTGATTTTTCTCAAATTAAAAGTTTTTTTTCTCATCCCCCAGTCAACATTAAAAAAAAGTACATAGGACAACTAACCTACCAATCAGAAAGCGAATCCTGCATCGCGCAAGCAAGTGTTGTTGGGTTTATCGGTGAAATTGCCAGCAGCAGCCCGGAGTCTGGATTTGTGGCCGGTTGATGGCACTTACATGGGAGATGGGACCTTAAACATACCGGTGAACTCTTGGATATATGTATACACCTCTGCTTAAACCTTTGGGGAATACGAGATTGATAGTATATTTTAATTCTACATACATACATAGCTTCACGCCTGTTTCCCATAGGGGTAGGCAGAGACTATAGATTTCCACTTGCTACGATCCTGGCACACCACTTTCGCTTCGTCTATGTTCATTAACCTCTCCATGCATGCTCGTCGGTTTAGGGTGCTCTTAACCTTGCCTTTTTTGAGAACGTCCGCAATCTGGTTGTGATACGTTCGCCGAGGTCGGCCCCTTCCAACTCTTCCATTCGTACTCGCCATATATACTTGTTTAGTCAACCTCCGTTCATCCATCCTCTCTATATGCCCAAACCATCTTAACATACCTTTCTCAATCCGAGTTACTATATCATCTTTCATGCCACAACGCTCCCTTATCACGCTATTCCTCACTTTATCTTTCACTATTTTAATTCTGATGGAGGATTTATTCAATATAACCGTTACGTAACAACTATTTCTACATTTTCTACATTATACAAATGCGCAGTGTCAAACATTCAACCTTATCTCTATCCAATGCACAAAGAACATCGCACAAAGTCGTGCATCAATGCTTGTCACTTATAAATGCAATGCTTGTATTAAGTTGACATGGCTTGTCTCAAGCCGTCATGTTCCGTGCAGTTATGCATCAGTTGACTTAACAAGGCCAATGTGTACTTACTTAGGCAACGAACAAAAGATAAAAGAATAGGTACACTGACCTATTAAAACTAAAATGACTGCTAAGCGTGGCTGCTACGAAAGAGCTCCTGGGTTCGATAACTAGGTCGGTTTCTATGAAATCCCGGGTGAAGAAAAAAACTTCGTGAGCAAACCTGCAAGCCTAAGAGCTTTTATTGACGACGTATGAAGTCACCCCCAACCCGAAGTACATAGGCATAAAAAATTATATTTAGTTTGACACATAAAAAATGAATGGGAAATAAAAAAACATAAATAACAACACATTCCGATATAAACTTTCTTCGTAAAAATAACTCATGTGAATAAATTAAATTTCCTACATTGAAATACGAGACTTATGAAAATATTAATTAGCGAATGAATCGAATAGTATGAATGAATGACACTAATTAATTCAGAATTCACAGAGGTTACTGGCATACGAGCAATGAATTAAATAATATTTTATACCCTCACGCTTGTAACTCCGTAGGGATGAACAGAGGTGTGCTCATGTGCACCTGTTTCCTGTATTTTAGGTCCCATTTCTTAGGTTGATATTCAGAGACGAAATTAAGCATGAACTTTGGCTGAACATACATTTGGTTGAACATACGGAAGCCAGAGTTCATGCTTAGTTTCGTCTCTAAATAAAAGCCTTAGTAACGCTATTGCCATTTACACATTATATTTTTTCTATACCAATTAAATGAACAGTTATTGAGATCTTCAATCATTATTGAATATCCAAGAATTTAGGCATTTTAAGAGGCCTTAAAGTGTTTTAGTCCACGTAAGTAGGTAGAGTACTAATTCCTCCTCACTGCCATAGGTAAAGATCGGTATCTTATAATTATACGCGAAAACAGTGGCGGCGTAAGGCGTGGGCGACGTGGGCCACCGCCTACGGCCTCGCGACCCAGGGGGCCTCGCGCCCCGAAAAATTATGCAAATCTTGCGCTGGCAGAGGGCCCCGCAAAATGAATTTTGCCCTGTTTGCCCACATAAAATTTAGGTCTTACGCCGCCACTGCGCGAGAAAAGATCTGACACGCTCAGTGGTATTTTCTCTTGCGGTTTGGCAGGCTAGCGACCAACCTTACGACGGAGTCTGTTGTAAATTTTGTAAAGCAGCTTTGTGTGTTCCGAATTTTGCGCTTTTTAACCGACGTACAAGAAACCGGAGGAGGTTCTCAATTAGGATGTTTGTATGTTTTTTTTATTGAGAGCCAGTTCCACGTTTCGGATGCTGTTGAGATGCAGGACATAGTCAATCTTTCATCTCATATGACATGCATGATATAAACATGATATAACCATTCTCTATCTATATTATCTCCGGCTGACTTATGATATATGGTAGTTATATTTATTTTTTATATCCAATAATAACATATCATTGCTCTCCTAGCGTGACCATGCGACATACTTATGTTACGCCACGACAAATTGACCATAATGATATCGCGGCGATACAGCCTAAAGTAATGTGTTTATCATACAATTTTATCAGCAGGTAAGTTACACATTGTTTTTTCTGCATTTTCTCATTGAAATTTTAAACTCATAACTTGATGAATTTAATCTGTCTACTAAGTACCAAAAGTCGCTGACCACAGACAAAATTTGAAAACATCGCAGCATCAAGATTTTAGATTCGATTTTGATTAGGGTTAAGCGTATCGTTAGATACCTATTTGTTTTGTAGCTATGTAAAGAACTCGTACTACTTACCTTTTTGGGTCAAAACACCTGTTTTGTTAATTAGATAAACATGGAGAGGAGACCTGTGCCCAGCAGTGGAACTGGGTTGTTGTTTTGTGGTGGATAAAGATGAAAAAACGTTATGAAGGTGTTCAGTGAGTTTTGTCACCAAAGACATTTTACACACTTTAGGCACTGACTGGACACTGGACCTACTAATTTTCTTAATCCCCCCATTCTTCGCATTTCTACCGTGTTCCTCGAATACCCAAACTGTAGACCGTATCGATTGTACCGATCTTATTCTACAGATTAGTATTGGCTTTGTGTCGGATATTCTTAGTGTATTCGTGCGGCTAGTAATTAATCAGTTTTGTTAATTATTATTGTGGCGGACCACAAACCGCTCCTGTTGCAAGCATACCTAGCCATTACACTGTACCTGCGCCAATTTCTAATAAAACACCCTAACGGATATTGTTTCCTTATATAAAACTAGCTAGGATGGTCTAGATACGGAGGTAGAAGATAGCAGGTGT
Organism: Acronicta psi; assembly: GCA_946251955.1. NCBI lineage: Eukaryota > Metazoa > Arthropoda > Insecta > Lepidoptera > Noctuidae > Acronicta > Acronicta psi. The sequence continues at coordinate 12,578,164 of OX276481.1, forward strand.
TGACACGCGCCCGGTAGAGGGCAGCAGGTGTCACGCTTGCTTTACTTGGACATTTAGTACTTAAACAAAGTACATTTTAAACTTTGTTACATACTACCTCATTACATTGTGTTAGAAAATGTTTTCTCTTTTGTAACGGTATATAAAAATGATAAATAAATGTCACCTCACAAAAGCGTTTCGTCGTCGGTGTACAAAAGTGCGTTGATGGCAAAGTTACTTATAAAATATTCCACAACCCACGTCAGCATTGAAAAAGAAAATGCTGGGGCTTTCAGCATTTAAGTCGACAAAGGTGTTGTATACCTACCCACCTGTGGAGTCTGCCTTTAAATGAGCCTCGAAATAGGACAATGAGAATGACAGTTCGCGTTAAAGGGAAGTGTCATGGCGGCCGCGTCGGCGGGAAACTGGTAACGACGCCATCTTGCATTGTTTGCCGTTGAAAACTTCGTTTATATTTTGCCTTGTTGAAATATGAACATACTGAGCTTATACTTTGAGATATTCGTGTTATTATTTTTCTAGGACAATGCCGAAAGCTCTATTGTTACTTTTGTATTAAAAATGTTCTGTTTTACTGTTTTAAAATAGGGGATGTTCAACTTGTATCAGACTTTGATTGCCAGATCGTACAAGTTTTGGTTTTTTATGAAATTCTTAACTCGGAGTTTTGATTTGTTACATGGGACCAAAAAGGCAGGATCTACTGTTGTTTACTACTGTCTGTTTTATATTTATGGAGGCATCTTTTTATTTCAGGAAACACTTAAATACGATATATTACGTATATTCTAGCTTTCATTGCCATCTCTGAGAGGAGGAAATGTGTCATTAAGCAGCTCCGTGAGGTATAGAGGGTGAAAATAGGGCTGTTTTCTGTCTTTTACGGCACCCGGAAATTACAGTAAAGTGTTTGTTATTTGGAAATAATAAAATGTCCCTACACACTTTTATATTTTTGAGTCATTTTTACACAGCACCATCTTAGTCCCAAACTAAGCAGAGCTTGTACTATGGGTACCAGACACTGGATATAATACTTATATACTTTTTTGTTGTAAATACATACTTGTAATATATAAGAAACACCCAGACAAACACAAACACCTAAGTTCATCACATAAATGTTTGTGTCTTGTGGGAATCGAACCCACAACCTCGTGATCAGCAGTCCGGTACTCGAACCACTAGACCACAGACGTCGTCGACTTTTGAGTATTCTTTTCTAACTAAATTTAGAAAGAGGCGGTATTACGTTTTAATCGATGCCAAAAAAGGCATTGATTTAAAAACTAAAGATGGGACCGTCAGAACGTTTGACCGACGCGTGCGCCATACACAGAAACTATAACGCCATGTTTGTTAGTATCGCATGGCATTTGTTTTTTAGCCAATCGCGGACTAGTTCATTTCGTTTAGAAAAGACCATTTTAGGACGGAGTTCAGGGTGCCATTGTGACATGCGGTCCGACCAGTCCCTACGCAGTAATATACAACTTGGAAGGGACATCGACGCTCGTCGCCCATTCTACTAATACCATGAATTCAGTACATGATTCTGGACCCCCTGCGTTGGTTTGCCCTGATTTTCTTTTCTTTGTAACTATTTTCTTGAATTTTTCAATTACAGTTTTTTTTACTTGAACGTGTAAAAAAACATTATTTACCTATATCTACCCAAATCAGCTTTATAATAAAATAAATATTATTTCATTTATTTCGGACCGCGCGTGCGATAATATTACCCGCGGAGCGTTATAATCGCGTTTTTAGCAATACACTGCACGCTCAAAAATGACAATATCTGTAATAAATTAATGACCTACGTCATTTTATTTTTGCCCTTGAGTGAAACCTTGTCACGAAGTTTGTGCGTCGATGTGCCTTCCACCTTGTATACGTCAATAGGTATGCGATATATTTTTCGATCTGTAAATATCGCGTAACGCGCTGATCGTGTCTCATTTTCACCTGATAGAATACAATTTCTAGAATTAGATAAATAAATAAAAACAAAACGAGCTCTGTGGCGTTATAGAACCGTTTAAAGGTAGCTGTGTCAGCTGGTGTTGGTAGTTTAATGAAAATAATGCGCCATTCCCTTAATTGACTGTTTCAAAGTGTAAACAGTAAATAAAGCCTTGTTGTCGTTGTACAACGCTTTAGAAGTTCAGAATAAAATGTTGTTTTTATATGATTGGATCCATGTAGGACTCTAGTTGCAATCTAACGTTCGAATCGACGAACGAATAGACACAGAATGACATTTGTAAACGTCAGATTTGTCGAAAGCTTATGTCAATTTAGTTTATAAGTAATTTAGTTTATATTCGTTTGTCGATCCGAAAGTTAGATTGCAGCTTGGCTAGGCCCGCAGGGTCGAGATAGATTGAGGTCTTTGCCCAGCAGTGGGATACACACCAGACTTGCCGTAATCGTAAGATTTCGAAGTGGTAGAAGTCTATTGCTAACTTTGTCTGGGTTCTACCGCTAAGCAATAATGTGGTAACATTGTGTTCTGTTTTGAATAGTAATAAAGTAAATAGCCAGTGAAATTACTGATTCAGTACCTCGACCGTGAGTTTTTCTCATTAAACTGCCATACTCGCTAGCGACGCCGTAAAATATTTGTATGGAAAACCCTCGCAGCGCCTCTAGCGGTTACGAATGAAATTAAAATCGGCAGTGAGATTACAGCGTATCGATGCGTAAAAAACCTATCGAAAGCAATTCTATAGAACTCATGGTTGAGGTACTGTAGATAATAGTAAGATTGAAATAAAACTACTTTTTACGGATTTTATCGCGTTATATTGATATTATTTTAATCCCGACGTTTCGGACCCTTTACAGCGTCCATGGTCACGGGTGACTCGTGACCATGGACGTCATCCGTAAAAAGTAGTTTTATTTCAATGTCTAGTATTCGCGTAAGTGTCAGAAATCAATAATAGTAAGATATTCAATAGGGTACCAATTTTTTCGTGTAAAAATCCTCATAGATGTCCTCTGTCTCCCAGAAGGAACAGGCAGAGAGCAAAACTGTGAACAGGGCTTTGAGGTCTCCAATAACCGTGGTACTATGGTAATCTGAAGAGTGACAACCCTCTCAACAACCTAACATTCCCGTTAACACGTGCAGCCTCTTATGTTTAAACGCCTGAGAACTTAATGTTTAACTTTTAGTCCATGTTTGACCGCATGCTATTTATGTTATAACTTACATGCTACAATATTTACTTACATTCCATTGTTTACGGAAACATTGCTAAGCGATGTGTAATACGAAATGCGACGTCCGCCACATTAGTTCGCAGCAAAATTTTCTTGTTATTTGGCTTATGCATGAGTTACAATCATATTCAACACATAGCTAGACCAATTTGTAGTGATGCTACTGTGTATTAATATCCTTAGCGGTTTACGGGGTACCTAAGGAAAAAAGGGATATAAAATGTAATACAAAAATAGATAGGGAATACCATTATTAATGTAAAAGATTATAAAAAGTACAGCTATAAGAAAATCGAACGTCGAATCTTCGGATCGAAACGCAACAATGACCTCAAGATTTATAAATAATAAATAAAATAAATATCTTTGGACATTTTACACAGCACCATCTAGTCCCAAACTAAGCAGAGCTTGTTCTATGGGTATTGGGTACTAGACAAATTAGACAATGGATATAATACTTATATACTTTTTTTTTGTAAATACATACTTATTATACATAGGAAACACCCAGACAAACACAAATACTTATATTCATCACATAAATATTTGTGTCCTGTGGGAATCGAACCCACGACCTCGTGATCAGCAGTCCGGTACTCGAACCACTAGACCACAGACGTCGTCAATTTATAAAGTTAGTACCTAAGTTGGCACGTGCTTTTGACCGTTTTGGTATTTTTTTTTATAATTTAAAGCCCGATAGGCTTTAGAAATTTCAAAATGCGGTGTAGCAAACCAGCACACACATCCGCGGCGCAAAAACAAATTGTTCACACTGATTATTTTGGTCACAATGGGTCTTATTTGGTACATGCATAGCTTCACGCCTGGTTCCCATAGGGGGACTACCTCTAGAGACTATAGATTCTGTATGCGTAGTTTCGTTAAGGGTAAGGCACCTTGTAAATAAATAACGGATAATATATAAGGAGGTATGGTCAACACAAGACAAGACAATCGAATTAATCGTGGGGTCGGAAAAGCAAAAAGAAGGTAGTAAATCAACTAAGGGATCATTCCCCCAGACGAACCTTCGTAGTTCAGTTTCCGTAGTATGCCCCTTTCGGCTGAAATTGGCCGGGTTTATGGCGTGCCTAAGAGTACATTACACGTGCATAAAATACCAAATTTCGATAGCTACTCCGTATTTACCGTAGTTATTGTCAGCTATAAAATTTTGATTGTGATTTAACACTGATTTACTGTTGCAAGAATAATAACTGAAAATAACTAGATGTAATAAAGCTATAGCCTAGCTTAGGCTACAATAGGATTAGACCACCATCCTCTGGCACGTTGGGCTAGTGCGGGTTGGCTGATTGATTTTATCATAGACACACATACCTTCAATATGTAATTGAAATATGGAATCCTTGTGTACCTACTCTGACTACGGAAAAGGAAGATGAACTTATGAGCTAAACAGTCTACGTATAGAACACTGGCTGGAGTGAAGTTAGTTGTTTAGTTGCGCAGTACACAATTTATAACCTAAACATTAAACCTGCGCACCCAAGTAGGCCGTGTAAACACAATTTGGCAAAATGGGGGATTATTGATCCGTTGATCATCCAGTGCGAGTGGGGCTCCAGACCACGACATGTCTCACTTACTGGAGTGCCCGAAGTGTCCATGCAACTGCATATTCGAGGACTTGATAAACGCAACGGATGCCGCAATTAAGGTGGCCTCCTACTGGGCTTAAACTCTATCAAGATCATCAACCTATTAACTATCCCAATGCTGGGCACGGGTCTCCTCTCAGTATGACAGGGATTAGGCTATAGTCCACCACGCTGTCCTAATGCGGGTTGGTAAACTCAAACTCTATAAATAATACGATTTACCATTGACACGAAAAGAAGAAGAACCTAAACATGTCATTGCGCATTCAAACAGCCAACTTCAGCCCGGCCTAGCTATGCCGCGCGCTATAAGTAAGTAGATTATATGTTCCATGTTCGATGTTAGCTCAAAAACTAATAATTAGATTTTGACTATAGAGATGTCATTTGATTCATTTTAACCAAGATACCATCACGTCTGTATTCCCCGAAGAATCCCCGGGAATTTGTGTCTTTGAAGCTGTTTGTACGCATACTTCGCTAGCGCAAGTAAGTACACAACTAGCTAGGTTTAAAGAATTTTAATCCTTAACGTTAGATATTCATATTTTATTTTACCTTTAGATTTGACCTTTTAAATGAGGCATGAGTGACCTTTCTATCCAGTTTTACTTTCCGATGTTTTGAGATAGACGATATTATTAGCGTCAGCAATGACATTATTACGTCAGTGAAATAATATTATTATCTTACAATGACGTCAGTTATAAGCACACTAGCTGTTTCCCGCATTCCAAAAGGACTATTTACTTAATAATGATTCGATTTAGCGGCGATGTTCACTCTCCAACAATACAACCGTGAAAACGGCCGTAACTCGTGGTTTTTGCATAGTGCGCGTACAGCCAGATAAATAAATAATGAAAATAGTATCATATTATGCATTTATAAAAAAAAACTTATTTTTTAAATATATTAAATAAATAATATACTCGTAAATATAATAGAGTCTTGTCTGTCGAGTAACTAGACAATTCTCTAAAAAACTTTAGTGTTTTTAATTAATTTAGTCCCATAAGTAGGTATGCATATCCTTTATCTTTTGAACATCAATTTTGCCAATTGGGTTGCGGACATTGACTGTATTTATATCAATGGTTGCGGAGGTCTGATGGAAGTCACGTCATATAAAATATTGATATTCAGCCTCATCTGGTCAGACTGGAAGCTGATCCCAAAATGGTTGGGAAAAGGCTAGGAAGATGATGATGATGCATAGGAAGCAAGTCTTACCTTATACAAGGTTAAAATCTCAAGTCAAAACTGACTTTAAAATACACAATGATACAAAAAATGCCTAACTAGTGTACCTATATGTATTATCATTTAAAAGGGCTTAATCAGATAATTTCGTTTGTCCTTAAAACCAAAGCTTATCCCTAAGCTAAGATTACAGTGTGTACATTCAATATTTGTCTAGGTGACCGACTAATTCTATGTACCTAACCTACCTACCAACACACGTAACCGTCACTTTGTTAATCCTGAGGTATTACGTTCAGAGTAAGTGCTCTAGACGCGTATTAGGACTTCTCACTTCTCGGTACATTAGCCTATTTACTAACACTGCTTGAATAAGGAAGCTAGCTTAGAGAGGCTTGGTGGTGTTTTCGAGTCAAGTTACTAAGTTAACACTGTGTTAACGTGATTGTGTTGGAGTCGGCTGCCATAGTCTTATTAGGGTTACCACACAAATTGTAGATCATTATGAAAGAAGATGCGGCCAAAAAAATTTATCATGATTGAAGCGTACGCTGGAATTCGTACCTAAGTATTTAGCAATATTAGACTTTGTTTATGCACTACGTATCTAGTCCTTTAGGTAGGTGCCTATTCATAGTAGGTACGCCTTATCTAAAAGAATCAATTTATGCTCGAATAAATCGTGGGTTCAAGTTCTGTCCGCGATAACAATAACTTCAACATATTTTTTAAAAATATACATATGCCGTGCGCATGCGCGGATACACTGCCCAAAAACAACGGAAACACGGTTTAGTAGAGGTGTGTATACACACTTCTTGCAGTACGTATGTAAGTATATTCCCATGTAATAGGGGTACTACCTGTGGTCTTTAAACGGAGCACAAATCCAAACTATTACTATATAAAATATAAAATCCGAGCACTCAACACCCGTGCTAGCGACCAAGAGAGCAGTTATGACGAATGGTCGCCATATTCCATACCTACCTAAACATAAATTAGTAAAAGCAAAGCAAGTTAAGTAAAAGAACAAATCAATAAGTCCTTTGAACTAAGAACAAAAGCGAACTCTCTCACCCCACAACCCTAGCTACGTGATATACCTATGTTACGCTACCCCGATCAACAAGCGTGTAATATAACAATGGCGTCCATCTAAGCTATAAATAATACGAGTTTCCCTCTGTCACGCGCGTTAACTTAATTTCTTGGGTCACTAAACATTTAGTTTATTTATTTACGATACAACGCGTATGGGTCATAGGACATATTTATTATTATTTATACAGACCATTTTAAAGTGCACGAGTATCTTCGTTATTAAAATCCCCCATTTTTGGAATCGTGTATCTAGTTTTTACCCGACTGCCGAAGGAGGAGGGTTATTGTCTTCTCAGAAGTCCTACAAGTCCCTATTTATACATATAGCCTACTATAAACAATAAATAAATAAATATTCGGGGACATTTTTACACAGCACCATCTACTCCCAAACTAAGCAGAGCTTGTACTATGGGTACTAGACAATGGATATAATACGTTTATACTTTTTTTTGTTAATAAGCAGTAAGTGCATAAATATAATACATAAGAAACACCCAGACAAACACAAACACTTACATGTTCATCACATTAATATTTTTGTATTTTGTTAGTTAACAAATGCTTTCTATTATAATTCTCGACATCAGCTAATTAAATCGATAAAGTCAAGAAGACGTATTGGCCCGGGCCACAAGCTCATGCGTACGTCAAACAAAGAAAAGTTGCCTATGCCTACCTCGGACACGTTTTTCGGCACGAGATATAACTTGTGGCAAAGTAGCTGCAATAAGCGGTGTTGGTCGAAGAAAAAAATCTGGTTGAGGAACATTCGTGAATGGACCGGAGTCACGAGTGCTGCTGAGCTGTTCCACCTTGTCAAAGAGAGATAAATATTCGAAGTTCATGGCCAATTGGTCAACCTTCAGTAATTGGAGAGGCACCCGAAGGAGAAGAAATTTAAACAAAAGTTTTGGGAATTGATTTCAGGTCCTCGAGCGCAGCATTTGTACATAGTATTATTTGTTATTCTGTGTAAAAAGTTTGCGTAATTAAAAAAACTGGAATCAATCTTGAAAATGTCGAATGTAGGTGACATTACGTCTGGTTGAAGCCACTTAACTTCAATGAAAGGTCATGGCGTGGCGTAACGTTGTTGTGCAAGTCCGATATAATCACGACCGCAGTAGGCATCCCAGGAAAGGTAATATTAAATTAAATTGTTCTCATATATCACAATTACGTGGTTATATGATCGCAATTCCAAGTATAATTTAATTTTAATTAAATTAATTATTAGAAACGCCGGGAACACCGTAAAAAGATGTATTACATACCGACCTAATTGGTGGGTCCTTCAAAATGGTCAAGCTCAAAACTCTCAAGATACATGAATAAACGAAGCAAATGAACTAGGTATATAGAAATCTTAAATAACAAATGGCTTTCCACAGTTCCTGGATTTAAATATATCATTTATGTATTCAATAAAGAACGCTAACTGGAGAAGATAGATTGAATTTAGAAACATTATCGATCCTCTGGAGGTCGATAATGTTTTCCTATTGATTCTGATAATGTTTCTAAATTCAATCTATACTAATAATATAGAGAGGAAAAATTTTATTGTTTGTTTGAATTGAATGGGCTCCGAAACAATTGGACCGATTTGAAAAATTCTTTCACCGTTGGGAAGCTACACTATCCCCGAGTGACATAGGAGGACACGTGGGCGAAGCCGCTGGCGGGAAGCTAGTACTGTATATTTTGATAGTCCATTCGGAAAGAATGATTTGTGCGCGGAAGCAAAGTATATTACTGAAAATTAAAACATGAGTAGGTACGTAGGTACTCTATTGTGTTGAGATTTTCATTTTGCAAAAACATGACGCTTATGTGCCTATTCAAAAATATAGGTATGCAGTCAAAATTATACTACCTATTACGATTTAATTACCTAAGTATCTTTAAACAACTGCCGAAGGAAGGTGGGTTATTTGTATAACCAAATTTGCAAGTTAAGTGGATATTTTTAGACGTACATAGTTATATATTTGCATTCAAGTAGTTTATTTACCTCACTCATAAATAAAATCACATGCATGTCTGAGTTTCAGAATACATTCCACTGTTTTTATTATCGAATTGTTTCAATATTGTCGTGTACATAAAGTGTAGATTTCGTCAATGTATATATTATTGATTTTCCTTCCCTGAGTTTGTAAATAAATGTACGAATTTACCTATAAGGTTAATCTTGTTATTATCAACTCGTTCGTTCATTATTCATTATAAATGCGAAAGTAGCTCTGTCTGTCTGTCGCGCTTTCAGGCCAAAACTACTGAACGGATTTAAATGAAATTTGGTACACAGATAGTCTAGACCATGAAAAAGGACATAGGCTACTTTTTAATGCGAGGAAAGGGCTGTAAGGGGTTGAAATAGGGGATGAAAGTTATAAGAAACTTATAACCACGCGGGCGAAGTCGTCGACGGAAAGCTACTACTAGTCGTAGTACTACATAAGTATGCAGTGATAGCCTAGGGATGTGACTGCCAGCTATTAATATATAATACTAGGTTTTTTTTCTTTAGATAGATAGATAGATAGATAAAACATTTATTTGGTACATACAAAAGACAACACACCAAAACACAATTAAGTAATAAAAAATAACAACAACATAAAAAAAGATAACAACATGAAAATATTAAAAAAAAAACAAACGACAAGTGCGGTGTGCGTCTCCCAGTTGCACCAAATGGGAGTCCAGCTCAGCATGTGTCAGGCAAATGTGCCTGACGCTGATTTTCTGCTGGATCCTTTAGGATAACAAACAATTACGTAATAACGCATAATACTATCTTTCCGCCAGTTGCTTCGTCTGCGTTGCCTGGGTATTTCTTAAACATTAATAAAATAAATCTATCCCACGCGAACCATACATTTTACTGGGATAAAAAGGATAGCAGACTATAATCTATCCCTGTGCTAAATTTCATCCAAATCCGTTCAGCCGTTCTGGCGTGATTGAGTAACAAACATCCATCCATCCAAACTTTCTCATTTATAATATTATTTTTTCCCCCGTTTTTGCAACATTTTTTATTACTACTCCGCTCCTATTAGTCGTAGCGTGATGATATATAGGTCTATAGCCTTCCCCGATAAATGGGCTATCTAACATGGAAAGAATTTTTCAAATTGGTCCAGTACTTTTTGAGTTTATTCGTTACATACAAAAATACAAATCTTTCCTCTTTATAATATTAGTATAGATATAGATAAGTAGGATACGAGTATGTCAATCATACTGTGTATATTACTAGCTGCCAAGTCAAAGGACTTGATTTCGAATCTAAGACATGCACCTCTGAATTTTCAAGATCATCGTTCGTGAGGAAACCTGTATGCCCGAGAGATATTTAACGATATTTCACGACGTCTGTGGTCTAGTCGGACTGCTGATCACGAGGTCGTGGGTTCGATTCCCACAAGATTCCAACAAACATTTATGTGATGAACTTAAGTGTTTGTGTTTGTCTAGGTGTTTCTTATATATTATAAGTATGTATTTACAAAAAAAAAGGTTTATAAGTATTATATCCATTGTCTAGTACCCTTAGTACAAGCTCTGCTTAGTTTGGGAGTAGATGGTGCTGTGTAAAAATGTCCCAAGATATTATATTATTATTATATTCTCGATGACGTGTCCAGTCATAGTCTGCTAAACTAAACCACGTTTAAACCGAGTTGATGGTAAATGGTAATCTATTTACATAAGATCTAAACATGTCGGCGAACAGTAGGTGTATAGGGATACTAGAAGGGGGGGGGGGGGTAGGGGAGAATACAGGTCTGATAGTATCCCACTCTGATAGATCCACTTTTTGGAACCGTGCAACTAGTTTGACTTTTCGAAAGTATCTATTGATATGGTCTAATTGAAATAAAACATTTGAGTTTGAATTAATCTGTTATATTAAGTACCTAGCTATTTACCTTTGTGGACTGAAAATGCTTCTCAAACTGTTCAAGTTACTTTATAACTTCGCTAATTCTGTTTGTTTCCAGACTCTCGATACTGACTTTGTGTCCAATACGAGTAAATTGTATTGGAGTTTACTTTTGTTTAGTCAATTTTGGAACAATGGTTCGACGTTAAGAAGGTTTACAAAGGGATGATATCGATTGTGAATATCGATACCTGTTCTAAGTACTAATAAGAAATGTCTGTACGATTTCAAAATTTATAAAGTAACTGATTGACTCTGACTGATCGATCAACGCACGGCTGAAAAAGCTGAACGGATTGGGTTGAAATTTGGCACATAGGTTTAAGAAAATAATCCGAATCCAAGGCACACAGTCGCTTAACGGTGAAGGAAAACATCGTGAGGAAATCTGCATGCCCGAGACATTTTCTCGACGACATGTCTTGTGAAGTCAGCTAACCCGCATTAGGCCAGCGTGGTGGACTATAGCCTAATCCTTCTCATACTGAGAGGATACCCGTGCCCAGCAGTGGGAAATTATATATAATGATGATGATAATGATGCGTAGTTTTAGCTTCGTTAAAGGTGAGTTTACTTTACTCCTTGTATTTATGAACTCTTAAGCAAGTATTCACACAGTTCCTCCAATTAAGCTGATCAAAGCTTCTCATGGGTAAGGGAAGGCAACTGTAGTTTTATATTCGGTACGAGTAAGGAATCCAACTTACCCTCAGAAATGGCAAAAATTCCATGAGGATTATCCGCACTCCAAAACTAACAAACTACCTAGTTCAAGTCAGTTAATTAAAAAACTATGTACAGTCCTCGCCAACCTTATTGTCCGGGTTGAAGTTGGCATGAGCTAACTTTAGACTGTAGTTCGTAGGCTGTCGTTTTAAATAATTTTAATCCACAATATTTCTATCTCCGATTTTTACGGAAAATCACCAGAACAATAAGTTTGGCGAGGACTGTAAGTGTCTATGTACAGTTCTCGCCAAACTTAAACTTAACTTAAAATCGGAGAAAGAAAAATATTGGATTAAAATGATTACAACGACAGCCTGCGACTTGAGCTTGCGTTTTTATTTATTACATTCTAATATTTTTCTTTCTCCGATTTTTACGGCCGGGTTTAAGTTAGCTTGTGCCAACTTCAACCCGGAAAATAAGTTTGGCGAGAACTGTACTGATTATAAAGAAACAGGAAATAATTATTTTTAGTCTGGCAACGCGCGATTACGCATAACGTCCGCGTATAACTGATTTATTTATGACATAAAAACGGTAAATTATAATCTGTTGCATTAGATAAACAATTATAAATACGGTGCATGGTTTTCTTTTTAATTATAGTGTATATCCGGCAACCCGGTTTGCAGAAACAAATTCTTACTGTTTTTTTTTTCATATTTACCTATGTAAGTACTTACTGAAATTTCCTACTCACCAACTGCCTCTAATGGTCCCAAGAACGACTGCTACGCTTGAGATCGTGAGTTCGATTCTCAGATCGAGTAATGTTATTTGGATCTCTATGAAAATCTCAGTAGAAGTTTGGAGTTTGTTTGTTTTTTTTTTCAAGGCGAACAGTGGGTGTACGGTATTGCAAATCTACCTTATCTTTCAGGGAATACAGGACTGATGGTATGTGTAGTTATATAAAAAAAAACTAATAATAATAATCAACCCATATACTGTCCCACTGCTGGGCACGGGTCTGCTCTCAGTATGAGAGGGATTAGGCTATAGTCCACCACGCTAGCCTAATGCCGGTTGGCAGACTTAACATCCGTCAAGAAAATCTCTCAGGCAGGCAGGTTTCCTCACGATGATTTCCTTCACCGTTAAAGCGAGTGATAATTACGCATATGATTTCGAAAAGACAGAGGTGCGTGCTTTGGATTGGCACTCGAGACCTTTGACTTGGCAGTCCAGTGGTCATACCCCTAGGCTATCACTGCTACTTCCAATAATACTATTTTGCAATATATGTAGGTACACGCAAAATGGTCACAATCATGTTCCACTTATGACTAAACGCATAATCGCCCGCTTATCGGCTGTTATCAATAACACAATATTTGCTTTGGCCAGTGTATTTGATTCTTTAGCAATAATGATTACGTTTCCGCGTCACGGATATTGTAAACGGTACATGACAAATACTCGCAGACATACTTAAACAAATATTCGATCGAATCAGGTACTATTTTGATAATTCTAAGCGTGTTTTAGAATTTGCCAAAATCTCAACCAAACGCCTTATCATACCATTACGACATAAGTCCATATTCCCGGAGAGTTTCGCTGGTATGTTAAAACTTTTATGAATCTATACTAATACTAGCTTTTTGCCCGCGACTTCGTCCGCGTGGAATAGTTACTTTGTTCCATATGAACTTTCATCCCCTATTTCACTCCTACATAGGTCGAAATTTATTAATTATTTTGCCCGCGGCTTCGCTCGCGTTAAGAAGTATTATTATTAATATTGCCCGCGACTTCGTCCGCGTGGAATAGTTACTTTGTTCCATATGAACTTTCATCCCCTATTTCACCCCTACATAGGTCGAAATTTATAAATTATTTTGCCCGTCGCTTCGCTCGCGTTTAGAAGTACCTATTATTATTAATTTTGCCCGCGACTTCGTCCGTGTGGAATAGTTACTTTGTTCCATATGAACTTTCATCCCCTATTTCACACCTACATAGGTCGAAATTTACTAATTATTTTGCCCGCGGCTTCGCTCGGGTTAAGAAGTATTATAAGGGATATTTTTTGCGGCTTTAGTTTTGTTTAGCGTGTGTACAAAACTGAAACAAAATAATACATTTACATCCTTCATCATCCCTTATTTTATCCCCATGGGGGTTCAATTTATCAAAATCCTATTTAAGCGGACGTCTAAAATCTAAGAAGATTTATACAAAACTTTTATCCCCTATTTTATCCCCTTAGGGGTGGAATTTATCAAAATCCTTTCTTATGGGATGCCTACGGCATAGTAGCTATATGCATGCGAAGTCTCAGCCCGATCGGTTTAAAATTGACAAAGTTTTATACAAACTTTCATCGCCTATTGTATCCCCTTATGGGTGGAATTTATCAAAATCCTTTCTTAGGGGATGCCTACGTCATAGTAGCTATATGCATGCAAAGTCTCAGTCCGATCGGCTTAAAATTTACAAAGTTTCATATAAACTTTCATCCCCTATTTTATCCCCTTGGGGGTAGAATTTATCAAAATCCTTTCTTAGGGGATGCCTACGTCATAGTAGCTATATGCATGGAAAGTCTCATCCCGATCAGTTTAAAATTGACAAAGTTTCATACAAACTTTCATCCCCTATTTTATCCCCTTGGGGGTAGAATTTATCAAAATCCTTTCTTAGCGGATGCCTACGTCATAACATCTACCTGCATGCCAAATTTCAGCCCGATCCCTCCAGTGGTTTGGGCTGTGCGTTGATAGATCACTATGTCAGTCAGTCAGTCAGTCACCTTTGAGTTTTATATATTTAGAAGATTATAAAGAGAAAGATTCGTATTTTTGTAAGTTTGCAATGAGTAAACTCAAAAAATCTTTTACCGATAGAAAGCTACATCTTTCCCGAGTAACATAGGCATAATTTATAAGACCACACGGGCGAAGCCGGTAGCGGAAAGCTAGTCTTTAATTAAATAAATCCAAACACCTAGCTGTAACGATAGAAAGACTCAATAACACTACTTGGTCTGAGAGTCGAACCTAGGACGTCTAGCACCGCAGTCGCAGTTTTGGCCACTAGGATCACGACCGGCACTGTTTCCATATCATAACAATCCCAGGTTTCGCGAAACCGTAGTATTAAAATAGTATTCCTAACAGATTTTTAACATGGCGCGAATAATAATAAACAAGCAAGTTTATTTTCACCAGATCAGGAAATATGCGGCCCCAAACACCTACCTACCTTTTTATAAATAATTGTCTATAATAATATGTAACATGTGTTACGTACGGCGAAGTTGAAGCGCAGCTAAAATTAAAACAATTGAACATTTATAACATGCTCGTCTCTACCAATCTTGACTGTAGTATGTGGATACTCCACAGAATAACTACTACAAGAATTGCCGTACCAATCAAAGAATTTGCCGGATTTATAAAACAAATACTTTCGTGATGAATGAAGAAAAGAATCGATATACCTAATGTACGTGCAGCAGTAGCAGAGATGAGAATGCGACTGACTAGAATGGATAAAAAAGTCGATGAGCTGAATAGTAAAAAATGCGTAAATTGCCGTATCAATGGCAAGAATTCAGTCGGAAAACCTTCGCGAGAAAACCTGCATGCCTGACAATGTTCTCAACGGGTAAAGTAACCTGCCAACCTACTGTAGGCCAGCGTAGTGGAACAGGAGCCCTTTTAATTCTTGCCCATCATCATCATGGAAACCCACTTCTGTGCTGTGAGTGAGTTTGGTTTCCGCACTTAGTCCCAGAGTCCCATTGTACGTGTACCATGGGCTGTTTATTCTAACCAGCCCAACTTCCTCCAGAGGCAGATTAGTCTTCCGTCGTACCGACTTTAACTCCTGCCCATGTACAGCAGTTGGAAATAAATACATCTTTACACAAAACACTTATACTAAACAAGGTTTATTAGTGTCGATTTCAAACGACAGTAGAGAAAATGTTCCTGACTAGCTTGAAATTGGAATTCACTTGAGAAAAAAGAACGCCTGATTAAAAAGTTTTATAATTAAGTAATTTCAATGATAGCAGCTGAAAGGTTGTGGTATCAATTTCTGCTAGATCTAGATTTTTAACCGACGAAAATAATAAAGGTTATGAATAAAAGAGATCATGATTGATGATTCTCCGAGTTGGTTTCGGCGTTTCTTCTCAGAGTTTGTCAGTTAGGAAATGCCGACGCTATTTAAAACATAGACTTTTAAGTGTTTAAAAAATCTACCTATTCGCAGAAAACAATATCATTTTATTTTAGTATTATATTACACCTGCCTTTCTAGGTGTAACTCATTATATTTTAGTACCTTGCCACTTAATTAACATAAATGCAGTACTCATAGTCAGTAGGTATTGTCTCGTAGGCAAAATAGACAACAATGTTAAAATACAGATTTCTAATGTTTATATGTGAATGGAGTGACTCAGGCACGGTAGCCTAATGTAACGAAATAATTTTGTCGCTGCTATCTCGTGCCGAAACTATAGAATACAGACGAGATGAACCAACCATAAAATTATGTGTAGTTGCCCTAATGACTGATTTGTTTTTTTTTTAAACCTGCCTCATAATTTGGGGTTGTAACCACGTCTGCAACGCTCTAGGTCCTGGGTTCGATTTCCATGTCGAGCAGGGATGAAATCTTCAGTAGCAGCGGAGTATGGGTTTGTGCTGTTGACAATAGGCTCACCCCCTATTACATTTGACCTAAACATGCCGGCGGGCTGTGGGTGTGTGGAGTTTTGCATCACCTTGCAGAGAACAGGCATGATGAAATTATGGTATGATAAGGTAAATTAAATTAAGTCATAGGTCTAGTGGTCCCACGCGACTGCTACTCTAGAGGTCCTGGGTTCGATCCCCGGGTCGAGCAGTGTTGTTGGGTTTTCTGTGAAATTCCCAGTAGCAGCTCAGAGTCTGGATTTGTGCCCCCTATTACATCAATTACATGGGCCCTTACCATACCGGCGAAATGTGGGTGTACTTTAGTACGCCTCTGCCTACTCTTTCGGGGAATACAGGCGTGATGATATGTAAGTTAAATCAATAAAAAACTTAGTATTCATAACATGAGATAAAAAAAGAGATCTTGACCTCTAACTATTTTTTTTGTTTATATTTATGTATTACGTATTACCAAGAGGATAAAATAGTGTTGTAATGTCTCGAATTTTTCGTTTGTATTTATTTGGCCTTTACGATTTGATTTGATTTTTACGATTTGACATTTGGCTTGTGCGGCGTGTTTCTTTCGGCGGAATGCTAAAAATCTAGACTTAGGTAATAAATATTATATTTATAGATAATATTTTGAAACCTGTTCAATTTTCTTGTGATTTTGGCGGTAGGTAGAATATGTATAATTTTTTGAACAATAACAGGCATTGGGCTATTATGGATCGGTACTAGACCAAAATATTTGATTATTTTATCTTAACTCAACATGAAAAATGCTTAAAAAATACAAAAAGATACTTATATATTTTGATGTTTTAAACAGAGAAACTAATAATTTGTAGATAAGTATCAACAATAAAATAATGTTGAACATTATTCTTAAATAGTCTCCCATTGTTACGTGTGTTCAAGCTACTGAAGGCAATACCATTGGTGCTTAGCGGCCGTTAAAATAAATAACACATTGTAATGTTAATAACAACGTACCGATCATCGCCAGCTCAAATCAATTGTTACCTACCATTACAAATTTCTTGAACAGGAATGTTTGTATTTCAGACCAATCAGTTCTAAAATTAGACACGCCTATACAAATAAAATAATCTGTTTTGTGGCTTCTACAGCTAAGAGGTGTCTACCGATTTATAATTTTGAAATTTCAAATTCAAATATCGATCGAACTGTCAAAATTTTGACAGCTAGTGTTTCCCAATCTTTTGATTCGCTCGCTGAAAATATTTAGTTTTAGGGAACAAATCACGGTTTTTGTTTACATAAATTCATGGCTAGAGAATTGTTGAAACACTGAAATCCTTCAGTTGTGATGAAATTTTAAGTATAAATCAGACGTAGGCACTCGTAAAAGGCACCATTACTACTGAGCAATAAAAAAACTAACGATCGACAGTCCGATCGCAACTATCCATCAACAAACAGACAGACAAACAAACCCGGTATGGATTGAACCTATTAACAGCGCATTGAATTGTCGAAACGTGACAGCTTAAAAGATTATCGCCATACTAACCTTATAAATATGTAGATTCCTTGCTCACGAGCCAACGACACACACAATAACAACTATCGGCGTCGCGAGATCGACGGGGATAGTATTTATTTGATTTAGGTGAGGTTTTTGTGTTATCACGCGCTCGCGTTTTCCCGCATTCGCGGTGTGAGACGCTGCCGCCGCGAAGCGTTGTCGCGGACTGTGGCACCGCGGCACCGAGATCCGCTGTGTGGACGGGTCGGCGGGCCGCGACACCGCGCATGCGCGCCGGCCAAGGTCATGCGCGAGAATACCGCTTGTGTACAGGCGCCGTGTTTACACACCGACTATGACCACTACAAATACCGCCGCCACCATTGCGCATAAAGTCCCCGCGGTGTTTGAATTACAAGATTTATGGCAAGCAGTGTATAGTAACAGATGATTCAGTACTCACAGATGTATAAATCTCCCGCGTTTCAAGTTATCAGCTGGGCTGGGAGGTGACGAGCGTAATCACCACGCCCACCGCACACTGCAACTGATTACAGACCCCTCACGTCTAAGAGGAAGTCAGTCGTCGATGTGATATGGCTATAAAATAATTATCCTGGTTATTAGTTAATCGTGGACAGTAACAATGAAACTAGAATTTTAAAGTTTCTGTAGTATTTCAATTTTGTATAATAATGTAACTGAATTTGATGAATCCATGGAAAAAATAAATAATAATCTGTTTCTGTATAAGTGTATGTAGCCTATGGCCCTATTATTTACATATTAATACTTGAAGTATTCTTTAGAGCTTTGGCAGTTTCTCTATTTGTCAACCTTATATACCTAATAATAAGAGTGAAAAGTTGTTCACCGAATTGATAAATATAAAAATGTTATATATTTTTTTTTGCTATTTAATAAAAACAAAACTAAGTAATAAATAAACTTTTATTTCATGTCTTTATAAACAACACGGTTTCCTCTTTCTATATTGTATAACTAAATAATAAACAATGAGATCTTTTCTAGATTATGTATCAAAAGCTTAGAAATCATCTAAACAGAGGTTGACCCGTCTTAATACTTATAAGTTCATGATAACGATCTATTTAAGAAAATATAACCACCACCTCAAAAAATACAATAAGTTTAACTTTTATAAAGTTGATTAACTTTAAGTAAAAATATATAAACACTGAGTAATATAAACAATTCGTAACTAAATAAAACGTCCAAAAAATTTGATACATCTCGGAAGTAATCAATTAGAAAAAATATAAGAAGGTCATATTACTTAACTTTTTTCTAATTAATTAAAAATCTTCTATTAAACAATTTAACCATGAAGATTTCTTACATTTTAACATATAAAAAAATACCACAAAATTATGTAAAGCAATTTTCTTGTCCTTTACATTTGAACATGATAATAAATAACAAAAAACAGCAAACAACTTAAAAAATATAAATAATAATCTTATTTCTCTGACAAAAAATAAATAAAAAAGTTTGAGATGCACTTGGCTTTAAAAGCCTTTTTGTTGTTTACTTTGATTAAGTCAAGTTTATTTATATATATATTATATTATATAGATTTTAATGTATATAAAAATAATACTACTTAAATAGAAATAATAACAACTTACTTAATAGTTACTACACTAATAATAAAATCAGTCTCAATGTGTGAGGAGTAAGACTTTTTTTGATAATAAAAAATAAATTAATGCTAGTCTAGGACCCATATAGGAGATATTCTACAAAATTATTACCTAGATTATTATGGAAAAAAATTTTACTTCTTGACTTCATAAGATTATTTTTAAATAGGTACAGTTCTCGCCAAACTTATTGTCCGGGTTGAAGTTGGCACGAGCTAACTTTAACCCGGCCGTAAAATCAGAGATTAAAAAATATTGGATTGAAATGATTTAAAACGACAGCCTACGACTTGAGCGTTCGTTTCTATTTATTACAATACTATAATTTTGTTTCTCCGATTTTTACGGGCAACTTCAACCCGGACAATAAGTTGGGCGAGAACTGTAATTACCTAGTATCAATACTTTCAGTTGACCAGCTGACAGTCTTTGACCCGAAATCAGATGTAGTAGCAAATAATTTGTGATTTTAGTTGTAAATTTCATATTATTAAAAATACTTATTTTAGGAACGTCCTGTTGATCCACTTTTTAAAACATTATTTGAAAAAACCTATGCAATATACATAATAAACAATAACACATGATGATGATGAAACACCAAAGCCATTTAGGCCAAAACAGAAAAAAGATGGAGGGTCCAGCCCTATTTACCTTCAACCATTTTCAACTTATTCTTCAGCTTCCACCGCAGAAGTCTTTTTGCTGGTGGTATGATGGTATCATGCTCCTCAATACAATGTCTTTTTAGCTCAATATATTTCCTAAACCTCGACCCACAGAATAGGCAGTCAACAATGACTTTCCTGACGCTATGGACCTGCCATTCGTGGTCCCATTTGTCCTTTAGACTGCTGAAGTATTTACAGCAAAATCTGCAACGGAATTTGCTGGTGGCTTCCTTAGTATGGGCGCACTTGATATGCTTGTTCAGCATAGATTTGAAATGGTACACTTTATCGCAGTACTGACACTTGATGGGGCAGTTCTTATTGTGATACTCCATGTGCTGAGTAATCATCTTTTTGGAATTGAATTTACGTTGGCATATGTCACATTGGAAATAGGTAGTGCCATGAATCTTCTTGTGCTTTGAGAAATTGCTCGAATCACTGAAGGATTTGTCGCAAAAGGTACATTTGTATAGCGTCAATTTCGCATGTTCCCTCAAATGAGCTTTATATCTATCAATTTTTGTAAATACCTTTTCCTGGCAGATCTCGCATCGGATGTTGAGGACCCCGAACTTGTCTACTGGGTTCTTCGCCAGAGTACTCCTTATCACGTGTTCGATGAGGTGCCTTTTGAGGTCACCAATCCGGTCGAACTTTTTGAGACACACTTCACAAGTCTGCAAAAATATTTTTATTGTTACAATCATGACTCTTTCTGTTCACTCTTCTATCATAATCTATATCTATACTAATATTATCAAGCTGAAGTTTGTTTGTTTGGTTGAACGCACTAATCTCAGCAACTACTGGTCCGATTTCAAAAATTATTTCAGTGTTAGATAACCAGTTTAACGAGGAAGGCTATAGACTATTATAATTATATATCATCACGCTACGACCAATAAATGTTGCAATAACGGGGGAAAAATTCAACTTCTATGGGAACGAAAACGCGGGCAAAGGCTTTTAATATAATTATGTTCCCGTTTTTTCCAAGTTGTCGCTGTTTGGGTATTGTCACTTACAAGTTTAGTTGATTTTATGTTTGGCAAAATTGCTGTAGGTAATAAGTAGCCTTTTGAGTAAACTACTAAGTAAGGCATAACAATGGATAATAAAGATAAAATTTATATCTCTGTAAAATTCTAGTAATAAATAGTTACAGTGGCTTAAGGGGAACATTACCATAAACACACTTCGCAACCGGATTGGTAGCTCACGACTATCACATAGAAGGGTTAAGTATCTCATACTGACAGAACATAAGAAAAACAATTTTGACGACGATTTCTATTTTCCATATGGAGGTCATCCTTTTGTTAAAAAACAGTTAGAAAAAAGTTTCATAATATTCGGTGCTGCAATTAAAGCTTTGCTTGACAATCCATCAGCAAGCAAAGCTTTGACTTTACTGTGAAATAAAGACAGTTTGACAGACATAGGCTCATGTCAAAAATGTACTCTAAGACTAGAGCAATAGTTCATGTTTTTACTTTAGCCACCAATGAGTATGAGTATTATAAAGAGGAAAGATATGATTGTTTGTTTTATTGAATAGGCTTCGAAACTACGGACCAATTTGAAAAAATCTTTCAGTGTTAGATAGCCATTTTTTTGGGACAGGCTTTAGGCTATATATCATCGCGCTACGTCTAATAGGAGCGGAGAAGCAATGAAAAATTTTGCAAAAACGGGGGAAAAGTTATCAAGACCACGCGGGCGAAGCGCTGGCGGGAAGCTAGTGTATTATATAATAGTGGTTCATTTACATAACATGACACCTGTCTTCGAAGGGGTTGCCAAATGTGTTTGTACTAATGTACACACACATTTCGCCGGTATATTTTGATCCCATGTAATAGGCTTATTGTGTGCGTATTTGCTTAGCTTATTGCCATCAATCGGGCACAAATCCAGACTCAAAGCTGCTACTAGGAATTTAACAGAAAAATCCAACAACACTGCTCGTCCCAGGATTCGAACCCAGGACCTCTAAGCGTAGTTCATTTGGCTATTTGCCAAACCAAAAAGAAAACTACTCTACTCTTTTGATAAAAGAACACTATTATAACAGCAAAAGCATGACAAACCTTGTTATACTTCCTCTGATTCCTAATCTTCTTGGTACTATCTTGAAATATCTTATTGGACACGACTTTCGCAATGACCAAGTCAGCAGACTGCACACGCTCCTCCGCCTCGTGCTTCACGAAGTCTTCTGACACCGACATATCACTGACCATCTCGTCAAATATACCGCCATCGTAGTCGGATTCACTGGAGTTCTTCGACGATTCTGAAGAGTTCTTATGGCTTTCTTGGTGACTCTTCAGCTCAGCGAAAGTCATACAAACAAATGGACACAACTCACAGATAAAAGTGCAGTGCACTTTCTCTAAATGCGCTTCCATCTCTGATGCCGTTGAAAAGGATTTTGAGCATTTCTTGCAAGGGTACATTCGAGAATGTATCTTACGGTGATTGCGTAAAGTGAATTTTGAAGCGAAAACTTTATGGCACTTATTGCATTCTAGTTCTGGGTCACCGTGTCCCAGGCAGTGTTGCTCAAACTTTTTTTGACTTTTTAGGCTTTTTCCACATTCGGTGCACATGAATTTGACGTTTCTAGAGATGTCGCTCAAGTTTGAGAGCCGGTGGCTGCCCACCATGTGTTGCTTGAAGGCTGATAGTTGCTCAAATATCTGCTTGCATTTGTTGCATTGGTATTTTTTTCCACGAGGTTTTGAAATATTAGAGTCTTCTGAAATTAAAATTGAATTTTTAGATAAATAGAGACTGCCCCGTTAGCTTATTGGTTGTAAGCGCAACTGCTACGTTCGAGGCCCTGGGTTCAGTTACCAGGTCGCGCAGTGTTATTTTTTAAAGGGTTTTCCTATGAAATTCCCAGTAGCAGATCGGAGTAAGGATTTGTGTCCGGTTAATGGCGATAGGCTCGACCCGGCAAACTGGCGAAGTGTAGGTGTACATTGGTACACCTCTGCCTAACCCTGAGAATACAGGTGTGATGGTATGTTATGTTTATATTGTATTATGTCGTCATCAACCCAGTAGACCAGACCAAACAATGGTCTGCAATAATGTAGTAGCTTTTTAGTCAATAAACTATCTATAGTTGAAATATGTTATTGGATAAAGTAGTTTTGGATTTATAAACAAAAGTAAAGCTTAAACTTATGCTCGCCCCCTATTACTTTGGATCTAAGCATACCAAAATAAAACATATTGAATACGAAAATAAATTTTTCATAGAACTACGGAGACATTTAACATCAAAATGCTATTATAGCCTAAAAGAATTCCTAACTGAAAAGTAAAAATAACAATTAGGTATAATATCTAATTAAATATAAAATGGTAATAATATATATACTACATTATTAAAAATAGTATAATTAATATAATGATAATAATATTTAATACATTGATAAATACTTACAATACATAACTTATAAATAGTATAATTGATATAATAATAATAATATTTAATACATTGGTAAATACATACAATACATAATTTTATACAGTATAATTAATATAATATATTAACATACAGATACCTATGACATTCAGCAAAATTACTAATTAAGAGACTGTTATATTAAATATTTAATAGATATGTAAAATAGTGTTAAGTAATTAAGACTTATATTTAAGTACCTACTAAAAATACTGTTGTGCCCTAACAGGGTTCATGTTTGATACCATCCAATATGATACCATAATTATGTCAACAACATGAATGCAGAATAAATGATTATGATTACCGACGGACTTTGGGTGCTTACCCTGAGGAATACGATTGTGATGCTATGCTAGTTTTGAATGATAATAACTATTCTACGACACCTTAGTTATTAATGTAGTATGAAATACTGCCAAAACTTTAAATATAAAAAACTATTTACTAAGACTAAAAACGTATATACTTAATAAATAATTTATAGGACTTTAGATCAATTGTTAATTAATTAATATTAACAATTCAACTCCCCCCCCACTGGTCTAGTGTCAGTCGGTCGGTTGCGTCAAGTCCTCGGTTCAATTCTCGGGTTTGGTGAGCTGTTATTATAACATATTTGAGCTTGTCAACACAAGGTTAGATTTTAGTTAGGTACCTAATTAGCTAAAGGCTCGTCCCTATTACAATATGATACCTGAAAAATTAACTGGTTCACCATAGGTGTCAGTACCAATATACACTTGTGCTTATTCTCAGAGAATACAGACGTGATATCATGTATATCTATACAAATATTATAAAGAGGAAAGATTTAATTGTTTGTTTGTATTGCATAGGCTCCGAAACTACTGGACCGATTTGAAAAATTATAATAAATATATAATTAATAATAAATATCCAGACCACGACGGCAAAGCCGCAGGCAGAAAGCTATTTTTTATAAGTAGCCTAAGATTACTAATGCATAATAATAAACTAGGCAGACATGTTCCCTACTGGGAAACAGGTCAGAAAAAAATAACATAGCCAGCTAGCCGGAATAAAAAAAAACTCACCAATAAGAACTTCACTCTCAACATCACCGGCTTCAACACACTCCAACGATGGATCGTTTATAGAAATATTCTGTATTGTTTGTCCTGACTCCGAGTCATGTCCTAAGAACAGGATAGTCTTCTGCTGTCGCGACACGGACTGTATATCAGAAGACATCAACTGCTTCAAAGCTTCATTGTCCGTCTGAAGACCAACAAACTTCCTCTCATCCCGAGCCCTAGTCTCTTTCTCATTGATAATCTCTTCAGATAACTGTGACAGAAAGACTCCACATTCAAACTCATCTTCTTCGTACATATTATACCCATCTAAATTCGGCACATTTTCCTGTATTGTCTTCACTTCTTCTTCCTTCTGTTCATCGCTGATCGGAGAGTATTGGATAGTCTCGTTGTAATTATACACATTCTGAGTTATGTATGTGTTATGCTGTTCAATGGTGATGTGGTTATCATGAGATTCATGTATAGCATATGACTCTGGAGGTGGTGAGTCACAGCGGTTGTAAACGTAAGGACTTCTGACAGGATCAATCCAGACTTGAGAATCGTTGTATGTTGGGAATGTTATCTGATTTGCTTCGGTCAATACCAAAGGTATATTGTCATCGTTGGAGCAATCTTCCGTTGATCTGTATCTAATATTGATATCATTGCTATCTACAACCTTGACATTACAAAAGCCTTGGTATATAACTGTTTCATTACCTTCTGTGTCCGGTGACAAGATGTTTAAATGTATAAACACATTTTCTGATAGCTCACAGTTGGTCTCCAGTGCTGTACACACTTTAGGTATGAACAATATTGGGTAAGGCCCCTCAACATTCAAGTCACACTCTTCAACTTCCATTTTTGGAATTTAAACCTTAAAAAACAAACGAAATTCATATTGCTTATGGCTTTTGATCAAGATAAACTGATTGAAGGTAATATTGGAAAATTTTGATCATAAAAAATGGGATAGTTAGCAAATGTAGGCATCTTACCTCTTGCGGCGTTGGTGTCTACGTAGAAAAAGAGGGATCGGAGGTAGTAATAACAGGCCAGTAACTTGAAAATATTCCAATGTACCCTCCATTTTTGATATTTGGTCATTTCTGTTCATATTTGTGGGTATATTATACTTAATTATAACAAAAGAACAATCATTGTAAAAGCAAATCTTCAAAATATTTTTTCTTGATAAAACAATTAATTTTGAATTTAGAATTAAAGAAAACACTTCGTTGCGCGCACTTTTTCTTTTGAATTTTTGTTTACAAAAGAAACAAACTTGTATCGGCTAAATTAACAAACGATAATAGCCTTTAATACCTAAAACATAAGGTACACAACAGTTCCCCGCGACAAGAAAACGTCAACCATTATTTTTTAAAGTGACATTTCACATTTGCATGAATTTAAATGCGTTCGGATTTGCGCAGCAGAACTGGTAGAACGTGCGATTAAAAAAAAAACATTACGATAATTATTATATTTTGTAAACAAAAACACGAACGAAACTTTTTGATGAATAAAATATAAATAGGTATATATATGTATTACGAAAAACATGTTTCGATAGCATTTTCATTGGTGCAATAAAAACTGATGAAGTGATTCCAATCCACTCGAATCGAACTAATTTCTCAATCAGATACGATGTCGTAACGAGATTTTTTTGATCAGATTTCTGTTTGGGCATGAATTTCTGCTTCCATTATAGTTAATATGGGAATACGCAGTAATGTATAAGCTAATGTTGGTAGGTAATAAAACTATTAATGCAATGATAGCTATACAAACCATCAGTCGTCAAGTTATGCGGCCGATAGTTATTTATTTCCATAACACAATGAGAGAACCTGCTAGTATAAAATAAACCAACCGACTAAGTAAACCTAGCCCTAGGTACATACATCGTCTTTTCGCCACAGCTAAGCCGTTTCGTTTACTTGAAATAAATACCATTCAGTCTTCCCTGTAGGTAACTACAGTTCTCGCCAAACTTATTGTCCGGGTTGAAGTTGACACGAGCTAACTTTAACCCGGATGTTAAAATCGGAGAAGGAAAATATTTGATTAAAATGATATATGACGACAGCCCACAACTTGAGCTTTCGTTTTTATTTATTACAATACAATATTTTTCTTTCTCCGATTTTTACGGCCGTGTTAAAGTTCGCTCGTGCCAATTTCTCACCCGGACAATAAGTTTGGCGAGAACTGGAGTTAAGTTTTTGTGAGCAAGATATTATACTATGTTGAATACGTTCAAAACCAATCCGCTTCCACAAGTACCTAACTTTATAGATTAAACGACGCCTCGATGTAAATCATAAAAGTAGGACAACCCAACTTCCGCATATCTGTTCGTAATATATGGAATGTAATCAGTTGCTTATACCCGACTGGTCGTAAAACATTGAAAGGGTCACTATTAGCGGCAAGATAGAATAAAACCCATAACTCCATTTTATGACTGTAATCCTAATAACCCAAAACGCTCGCTAATATTATTTCAAATTGCTCAAAATCCACGAACCCAAAGCTAATGTTGGTTTTAGCAAATTTCAAGAAAATTTGATTCTGTTTTGTTTTGTTATGAAAACGGTTCAGTTACAATGGTAATGTTATTTTAATTGTGAAATCTGGGGGTTCGTTAAACAATATTTTGTTAGTTGGGTACTAGAAATAATGACTTTTGCGGCAGGAATGGCTCATTGGTTGAGCGACTGACGTTTTCGGTCACATGTTTGATTCCCGCTGATAGCAAAATTTAATTTTGTATGTTCTATAGTTAAGTAGTTCTTCCGCGATTCTGTTTATTTAGTGGTTTACAACTTGGGTGAGTATAAGTAATACCTTTATGTGCTTACGCTAAGTTTTGAGCATGAATGTGGAATGCTACCATTGTGGTATAAAAAGCCCCTGTGGACTGGAAAGCA
Source organism: Acronicta psi (assembly GCA_946251955.1). Lineage (NCBI taxonomy): Eukaryota > Metazoa > Arthropoda > Insecta > Lepidoptera > Noctuidae > Acronicta > Acronicta psi. The sequence goes on from OX276481.1 coordinate 12,605,978, forward strand.
ACAAATGGAGGAACTGGCTCTGTCGCGCAAAAGCTTTGTTTTATTTGAACCACCGTGGAAGGGGGGGGGGGGGTGTTCCTACCTTGTTCTCCCTCCCCCCGGCTCTGCCGAATGTACCCAAAGAACTTAACATGAATTTACATAAGTACCTAACCCACCAGAAAAGCTGCCGAAAGGGTCCATTGTATAATTGGATGTATTTATTCTGTTGAGTAAATATTGAGAACGGAGACCTGAAGTCGTTGTTTGTTGTTATAAACATAGCACAGCATCACGCTTGCATTCCCATACAGGATAATCAGAAGTGTAGGTACGTACCCTTGTTTATGTTTTTTACGGTCCAGCTATGCTTGCCCAGGGTCTTATTAATGGATGACCAATTGACCATTCTTCGATAACTAGGTACCTATATTTATTACTACTTATGTAACCCATGAATGTAGTAAAGAACTTGACTTGAACTTGACCTCACCGTGTCTCGGAGTCTCAGTTGTCAAATCACTTTAAGACTCAATAACAATCATTAGTGGTACATCGCATATCATAACGTACCATCACGCTTGTATTTCCCGTAAGGCCAGGCAGAGGTGAACTAATGTTCGCCGGTTAGGTCCTAAAAGGCTAATCTATTGCCATCAACCAAGAACAAATCCTAACTCGCGAGCCAACACCTTTAGGCTAACTAAGTGAAGGCAGCTCAGTACCTCCACCATGAGTCTTTGTCACTAAACTCGTTAGCGACGCGGTAAAATATTTGTATAGATAACCCTCGCAGCGCCTGTAGCGGTTACGTAAGGAATTAAAATCGTAAAAAAATACGCAAAAAGTTTTGATGTGTAAAAAACCTATCGAAAGCAATTCAGTAGAACTCATGGTTGACGTACAGAACACCCACTCTTGCGTATAGTTAAAGACATGGGGTTTGAAATATGCGCTAGGAGGCACGACCATGATGGGACAAAGTAGCTACTGTTATGATAATAATTAGTATACTAATTAGCTACATATTTATATGTTCAAGGTATCGGTCAGGTGACGAGACGATTGACTGATAAACGCTAAAATCAAGAAATCTACTGACATTGACTTTGAAATCAGACTCGACCTGTCTTATTAACAAAGAATTGGAAAATTAAATTACGTAGATAAGCAATCGTAAATATGCGCCTGCTGAGTGTGTTCTGAGATCACTTCCCGGGACAAGATAAACGTAACATTTTCGGTAGCTTGGATTTGTGAACGGATTGGACTGATATTTGACATACAGATAGTTGTTACAAAGTAGGCATTCTAAGAAATGGTTATAGGCAATTTCCACGGGAATCGAAAATGTTATTAATGCGGGGAACACCGCGGTGAGAGGCTAGTTGTATGAAGTTTAGCAAATAAATAAACAAAGTTGTGCATCACAAACGTTATCAAATTAAGCAACAACATTTGTATACATACAATCAGCAAGGTTATGCAGTGCATCAAACTGAATATCTACACTTTTGTTTATTATTAATTAACTCCCCACTAATTATTCGTAAATGTTTTTGAAATGTCAAGGTTATGTTACCAAAAACAGTTAAACTAAAAAGGTTATCGGCCGATTATCGGTCAAAGACTAGAATTATGGTTTTCTTGTATAAATAGGAGATATTTGTTGTAAAAGCCATCAAATGTAATCAAGTGTTTGGTAACAATAAACACCTATAGTTATTAAAGTGCGAAACTTAAAATGACGGTTAAAATTGTTGTATTTTTGTTCGGAGTTATAACGAGTGTGCACGGTATGATTTTAGGTTAAGCATAGCTCATAGCTGTAATGCAATGCTACCATAGTTCATATGTTTAAAGGAAGTGGTCAGCACAGAGCCTAATATTGCTATTAACCGCGTACAAATGCAAATTCCAACTACCTACCTACATACAATATCTAAATAGTAAACTGCCTGTACCTCAACCATGACTTCTATCGAATGTCTTTCGATAGATTTTTTACGCATCGAAACGCTGTAATCTCATAGCCCACTTTAGTTCCTTACGTAACCGTTTGAGGCGTTGCAAGCGATTTCCATTCAAATATTTTACGGCGTCGCTAGTGAGTTTAGTGAGAAAAACTCATAGTCGAGGTACAGATCTGAGAATCGAACTTAAAATATCAGAAATGTTGACTACATAGCAAATGAAATAGTTTTTTGGTTCTACGGACAATAAGACATAGACTTACCTTGTCCATCCTTTAACGTAACTACTTTGATTGATTATTTCGTCCCAGTCCAATCATCAGACTCATCTCCAAAATTTCTATTTCAGGAGTTCCACTGCAGTCCGACCCGAAGCCTTTCATCATAGGCGGTGTGGACGCACCAATAGCCTATGCTCCGCACATGGTGGCGCTGGTCTTCGGCTCTCGGCTCCAGTCCCTCATGTGTGGTGGGTCCATCATCAGCAGGAGCTTAGTGCTGACAGCCGCACATTGCGTTGAGCCATTCGTCACGGAAGATGGTAGATTGTTGTCGTAAGCATTGGAGTCACTGTTTAATGGTTTTTTAAATAGCTTTTCTGCCGTTAATATTGAGGCGGAAACACACCACGGCGCACGCTGTCCACGGCCACGCGGCGCACGTTTGTAGCGTGGTTTCATTTGTTTGACAACGTGGGTCTACGTTTCCACCGCAGCACACGCTATACACGAATTCATACAGCGTGCATTGCGTTGAGTTACGTGGGCGACATATCCAAGCAAGCCACGCGTGTGACACGTGTGTGTGTCCGTTGTCCGTCCGGGTTGCAGTGGAAACGGCTCCATGCATTTTCTTGCAAAGGGAAGCTTGGCGGGCTCCGTGCGTGGCGGTGGGTTTCCGCCTTTATTCGGTTTGAGGCGGTTTGGTAGGTGCCCTTTAAAGTTCTGAATGTTCCCATGCATCTACCAGTTTGCTTACTTCTAATGTTACATGATTCCACGATCAGAAGTTGCACCTACGACCATTACCCATTACAACAACAGTTCAAATACACATCAGTGTCGCTACACAGACAATGGCCCATCTGGCCCCACTTGTCCTGTTAACTCTACACGCGAAGATCTGATGGTTTCGTCGACAAACGCAGTCTGCGTTGCTGAGTTTTGGGCCGTATAAGCCTCATGTGAAATGTAATTATTTGCCATCGACACGCTAAGAAGAAGAAGAACAGTACTATTAACATAGGTTTTTATACCACTAAGGTGGCAAACAAGCATACGGCCCGCCTGATGGTGAGCGGTTACCGTAGCCTATGGACGCTTGCAACACCAGAGGTATCACTCGCGCGTTACTGACCCTGTACACAAATCTTTTTACATCCTTATCGGTAGGTACTACCTATGTTAAAATCACGTCGTTTTTGCAGGTCTCTCCATGCCCGGGTGGGGTCCAACAAATGGAACTCCGGAGGCAGTTTAGCAGATATCAAAAAGCATTACATACATCCTCAATGGGACTCCAAGAACATCAAATATGATGCGGCAGTGCTAGTCCTGAAAGAAAAACTGGTGCTGACAGAATATGTTGGGGTTATGGAGCTGGCATATGACTTCGTGGACGGGAATGAGGTGTCTTACGTCACTGGGTGGGGACGTACCGGACCCAGGATTGATGGCAACGTCGTGGTTAGTTATTTATTAATCTTTTATTCATAATAGGGTCCTACATTTCCTGTATGCATCACCATCATGCCTATATTCCCCGAAGGGGTAGGCAGAGGCGTACTAATCTAAACTCTACACCCACATTTCGCCGGTATGTTTTTAAGTCCCATGTAATAGGGGGCGAGCCTATTGCAATCCGGGAACAAATCCGAGCTGCTACTGGGAATTTCACAGAAAACCCTCGACCCGGAGATAGAACCCAGGACCTCTAGCGTAGCAGTCGTGCTTGGGACAACTAGACCAACGACTAAGTTGTATAAAACATATAAAAACGTTACGACCATATGGAGGTTCACTATTATTATCTCAATTTATTTGCACTTATTTCAGGTAACAAGGCCCATTATATAAAAATATATAATACAATACTTTAAAAAAATAACAAAACATTAATATAAAGTAGTAGTAATTATTTTAGTTATATGTATGGTAAAGCCATTCATATAACAATAAAACTTTTACTATTTCACACTTATGGTCGGTGTGTGTTGTACGCTGTTAGGTATCCGGCCTGGAAAGCGCTGGAATACTATCCCTTTCAGCCAATACTCCTTCATGAATCTATCTCTGCCTGTCTAAGCTTTAATCTTTCTTCCAGAACCTGGCACCAACACCTGATGACCTTCAACTCCTATATGTGAATACGATCAGTCACCAACAATGTCAGGAGCAAATGAGTACTATATCTGGAAACAATGCGCCGCAGATACAGCGAGACATAGAAATCTGCACTTTCCATTCTTATAGGCATGGCATGTGCTCTGTAAGTATCCCAAAATACTATCTAAATGGGCAATATCTTAATATAGGATACTAGTTTTCAGCCAGCGGCTTCACCCGCGTGGTCTGGCTATTTCTTATAAAATTATTGCGTTCAAGTTCAAAATCAAAATGTCTCTAGGTTCCAAATAGTCCCTTTCCCGAAAGGAAACGAAGAAGGGGATTTTTCGGGAAGGGATATTTTGGGTAATGGACATTATGCGAAAGGGACATTCTGGGAAATGGACATTATGGTGAAGGGACAGTCTGGGAAATGGACATTATGGGGAGGGGACATTCTGGGTAAAGGGACATTCTGGGAAATGGACATTATGCGGAGGGGACATTTCAGGAAAGGGACAATGAACACAGGGAAAGGGATATTTTAAACCTGAACGAAGTCAGGGTTACAATAATCTGTATCATCTAATATGACAATAAATTATAATTATAATTATGAATTTTTAAATATCCAGGGTGACTCCGGCAGTGCTCTCGTGAGGAGCAGCACCAACCAACAGATCGGTATCGTGTCCTGGGGGTGGAACTGTGCTGATGGCGCTCCAGACATATTCGTCAGGTTATATGGCATTAAATACTTTTTGGAGCCCATTGTGAATAAGTATCTTTAAAAACTGACTGTTATTTTGTTAAATAGTTTTAATATTGTTAATAAATGAGACATTACTTAAACCTATGTATTTGTTATTAGTATCCCAGGTATGAGGGTTAAATAAATAAAATAATATTTTTGTAATATTTTGCACAGCACCATCTAGTCCCACACTAAGCTGAGCTTGTACTGTGAGTAGATACTAGACAATGGATATAATACTTATATATATATATATATATAATTGTATTATATATGATACAAAAGAAACACCCAGACAAATAAAAACCCTTCCTTCCTACCCAACCCTCTTTTCGGATCGAATCTTGTGGTCTATAGTATGGTTCGACTACCGAACTGCTGATCACGAGGTCGTTACTTGAACCACAGACTTCATCAAAGTATAGTGTAAAGTGCCCTGGCCAATTATAACTAAGTAAATTAAATAAATAAATAATATTTGTAACGATTTATCTCCAGTAAATTATTTACAGTTGATGTCGAAGTCCTAATACAGAAGCAGTATGTTGGGTGATGTTCAGACGACGTTGGCTTCGAGCCAGGCCTGGTAGGCGCTGACCCTCACGAACATGTCGGGGGCGCCGCGCGCGCAGGGGAAGCCCCACGACACCACGCCGAACTGCTGCCCGTCGCTCACGCGCGTCAGCGCGCTGCCGGAGTCTCCCTGGGACAACAGATATAATAAACATCTAGCTTCCGAATGGGCATTTTCAAAATCAGTCGAGTAGCTTTTGTGTTAAATTGAAAATTAAATTTAAGTTGAAAAACTACAACGCGCTGACTACGGAAGAAATCAACTCAAAATCATGTAACGAGAACATAATTTTCAGTTGATTTCTCATTTATCAAAATCAAATAAGTACTTAAGGAGCTGTAGTGGAACATACGTAAATAGGAAGATACATAGACTGCCTAATATAAAACCCTTCCTTCGGCTTTTTGCCGTGTCGTCGGGTAAAAAATCTAATCTTTCCTCTTTATATTATTAACTAGCTGTTCCCCGCGATGTTACTCGCGTTGAACAGCCGCGGGAATCCCGTGGGAATTTCCCAAAATCTCCCGAGTTTCTTAGTGGATGTCTACGTCATATTATTGTATATCTTTGTACAAATTTCAGCCCAATCCGTTCAGTGATTTGAGCTGTTAGTTCAGATGTGTCAAAATAACTAACTTCTCCTTTTTATTTATTAATCTTAGAATATTTATTCATTGGCACCTTCGTCGCAGAAGAAGTAGCGCTGATTTGCAGTGGAGCCTATACAAGGTGGAAGGGCCATCGAAACACAAACGTCGCGACAAGGTTTTGCTCAAAGTCAAAAATAAAATGACCTAGGTCATTCATGTAGAAAATCACATTAATTTGACATTATTACATATATTGACATTTTTGAGCACGCAGTGTGTTATCGCGCACGCGATCCAAAATAAATAAATAATGTTTTTTTAATTATAAATCTAATTTGGGCAGGTAGAAATAATATTTTATACACGTTCCAGTAAAAAAACTGCAGAAAAAATTGAAAAATTTATAAAAAAAGTTACGGAAAATTTCAACTCGGGGGGTCCAGAATCATGTACTGAACTCATGGTATTCGGATATGCGTCGATGTCCCTTCCACCTTGTATGACACGTCACAACAATCAGCAGTATTAATATACGAGAATTAGTAAAAAAAAAGCACTTACGTTGCAAGTACCGAATCCAGCGGAGTGGAAGGTGCAGACCTCGATGTGAGGCTCCACGGGAGGGGAGCGCACGTTGAAGTCGATGGAGGCCTGCGCCACGCGGGCCACGCAGTCCTCGCCCTCCAGGGTCGACAGGAACAGCTCCAGCAGAGTCGCTGACAGGGCACCACCGGACTAGAACATTTATACACAATTATATTAGGAGCACAAGACTAAATATTTCACTGAAATATTTAAATATTTACAAAAACAAATATTGTGTGTTCGGACTCCAAGTGTCCAACTTACCCTGATCCTGCCCCAACCGGCAACTCTAGCTGGAACTCCTCCGTCAATGAAATCGTAAGTAACAGGCACGGTCTGCACGAGGGCGGAGAGGGCGACTTCGGAGGAGGTGATGAGGATACCGATGTCGTTCTTGATGGTGGAGGACAGGTAGTTGGCGTGGGTCACGTTGCGGGACAGGCTGTAGCTGGTGCCGCCGCTAGACCAGCGGTTGGTACCCACGGTCACACGGAGGGTGCTGAAAATTGATTGAAATATGTTATTTCACAAAAAAAGAATGTGAATCCCTTTCTTTTTCCTAGCCTTTTCCCAACCATGTTGGGGTCGGCTTCCAGTCTAACCAGGATGTGGCTGAATATCAGTATTTTACACGGAGCGACTGCCATTAAACCTCCGCAACCCAATTTCTGGGAAAGACCGATATTCGAAGGAAAGACTAGTTGTCAGGCTTTTTAGGTTTCTGACTACCACTAACAATTGTCATAGGTGTTTGTATGACAACCGGGACCGATGTCTTTACGTGCTCTCCGAGGCACGAAGGGGTCTCGATATGTTAAGAATGGTCACCCATCCACAGACTGACCGCGGCAAGTGTAGCTTAACCTTGCAGATCGGTTAATTAGCGTAGTTACAACTTGGCCATCAGCTCCACCTAGCCGAATCCCACTGTACATACATTTTGTTTGGCCACAACCTCGTTGGTCTAGTGATCCCAAGGTCGAGGTCCCAGGTCGAGGAAAGTGTTGTTAGGTTTTTCTGTGAAATTCCCAGTAGCAGCACGGAGTTTGGGTTAGTGCTCAGTTGATGGCAATAGGCTCGTATTATTACATCGGACCTTGCCTTTGACCTGGGACATTAGTACACCTCTCTGCCTTATAAGTATCTGTTTATTATAAGTATGTATTAAAAAAACGATATCAGAATTACATCCATTTTCTAGTACCCTACTAAAATTCAAATTAAAAATAAAATATTTGAATTTGAGTACCAGCTATACAAGCTTTATGGGACTAGCTGGATTTGTGTAAAATGTAGCAAACATATTAATTTATTAATAAACAGTGTTTTACTTGGAAAGGGATCCAAAGCTGAACACAGCATCGATGCAATGCGCAGCGGTCAGGACGGTACGACGGCTGATCAAGGAACCTCCGCAGAGGAAGCTCCTGATGAGCAGGCCACTGGACATGGCCACCATGTGGGGGTGGCTGCCGGTCGCCGCCTGGGTGCCGCCCACGATACGTGACTCCACGTCGGCATGTTCGAAGAACATGGCGAAGTCATCTTCGGGCGCTGGGAGGGCTGGAAATTAAGACAATATCATACTATAGTTGTTGATAACCACGTGATCAAATTTTTACTACGGTACGTTTCTTACATACTTTATTCCTTTGTTCACATTCAAGCATGTTGTCTTGACATACACGTTAACTGCCTGCCTCAGTAGTCTCATAGTTGTCGAAATCGTGATTGCTAAGGTTCGATTCCGAGGTTGATGAAATGTGAATGGGTTTTTCTATTAAATTATCAGTAGCAGCCCATAATATGCTGTGCCCCGGCTCGCCCCCTATTACATGGGATCTAGATATACTAATAAACTGTGACTGTACATTAGTGCACCTCTGAATAGACCTACATACGAGTACAAGAGGGCATATTTTAAGAAATTATTTTGATTTTGTAAAGGCTTTTGTAGTCCTCGTTTGCAAAATACTATCAAAATCATCGTGGCTTCATTACAGATTGGGTACATTAATTTGTGAGTATTAAATCGCATTAAAAGCTTAGTGATCAGCACGTGGACAAATAATCAATCAATCAGTAATTAATCGGAAATTTACAATCATAATAATCCTTAGATAAATCTGTACATTTATCTATCGCTTGTGTTTTGACCCTTAAAGAAAACGAAAACTACCTACATTTTCTCATTCCTGATTTTAATCTAGACCTAGGATCCACACACACAGTTTTATGTTCTCTGGACTGCCAAGTCAAAGTTCTCGAGTTCGAATCCAAGGCCTCTAACTTTTCAAAATTATGTGCGTAATAAAATTTTATGATCAGTCACTTTAACGGTAGGTAAAGGAAAACATCGTGGGGAAACCTGCATTCCTAAGAGATTTTCTCAATGGCATGTGAAGTCTCCCAACCCGCATCGGGCTAGCGTGGTGGACTATAATCCTTCTCATACTGAGAGGAGACACGTGCCCAGCAGTGGGACAGTTCATAGGTTGATGATGGACATAAAAAAGGAGTTAATACTTTTGGTGAATCATGACCTGTTACAAAATTTTTAAGGAATCATTACAGGTTCTAAATATGAACTGATTTAGAACAATTGTTAAATGGGACCATTAATTTATTTTTAGAGGCCTTTTTATATTTAGTAATTTTTGGCTCATTCTAAAAATAATATCTGTTTGGGTACGTACATTATTATTATCGAAGTATTATCCTAATCTATAGTGATTGCAGCAATAAGACTTAGACGTATCACACTTTAAAAGAAATTAGGTAAGGTATAGGTAAGTGCTTTAAAAAGAAATTAGGTAGGTTTGCCTACTTATTGCTAGGTAATCATTAAATTACACCAGATAGTTAATTTTTAAAGACTCAAAAATTTCTCATTTTCAAATTTAATTGTCCACGATTTTCTTCAAAATACGACTATATAATCATCATTACGTTAAATTAGTCTCCCGTCGCGACGAGTTTGTTCGAGATAATCTCAATACTCCTCAATACTTTATTGCATTTCATAATGTTTTATAAAGGTGGACTATAGATAACTTAGATCATTATGGACCCTGTCGGGCACAGTAAAATAAGGAGAGAGGAAGAGGGTTTAGCATCAATTGTAAATTGATTGCCCATTAAAAAAGTATACATTAAAATATTATATTTATGGTGTTTATATTCTTATTATCTCAATTCTAACTCATTTATAACATAAATTTTGTATTTATTTATAACATTTATAAGTGAATTTATTTGTTATATTATTAATTGTATTTATTTATAACATTAATTTAATTCTCAGAAACTACAACGATTTTACCATTTTATCCATGAAAATGTTCTGCACACCAAAAAGGTTTTAACTGAATTCTATTTGTTTAGTTAAATGTCCCTAAACCCTAAATCCTACTATTATTATAAATGTGAAAGTTTGGATGGATAGATGTTTGGCCAGAACGGCTGAACGGATCTAGATGAAATTTGGCACAGAGATAAATTATGTATAGTCTGGAATAGCGCATAGGCTATTTTTTATCCCGGTTAAATGTATGATTCCCGTGGGATAGATTTGTTTTAATAATTTATAAGATATACCTAGACCACGCGTATAATTTATATTTATCGATTCATATAGGTATTTTTATATGATGTTGAGCAACTTACCAATGCACCCAACCAGGAACGTTAACACCAGAAGTCCGGTTTTGAAGTCCATATTTAACAACGCCCGAAGAGAATTTAAAAGTATTTCCACAACAAACTGTTATATATATATTATAAACACGTGAATTATCTAATTAAGCACTGATTAATTGACAATGATAAGCTGTTAACAAAATACTATACGCAATACTGTGATTAGGAATCAGTGACGAGTTATACGACGGATTAAGTTCCGTTTCAATTCGGTTTGGTTTGGTTTGGACTAATAGTTTGGGTTTGAGTTAATAGTTTTGACATGAGAATGAAGAGCTGAAAATCGGGCTCCATGGCTTTCACTAAAAGAGGCTTACTTCCAGCAGTGGACGACTACGGGCTGATGATGATGACGATGGATAATTCGATGCCTACTTCATACTCGTAATATCTGTCTGTGTGCCAAATTTCATCCAAACCGTTCAGAGGGTTGAGCTGTGCGTTGATAGATCAGTCAGTCAGTCACCTACTCCTTTTATACATACATACATACATAGCTTCACGCCTGTTTCCCATAGGGGTAGGCAGAGACTATAGATTTCCACTTGCTACGATCCTGGCACACCACTTTCGCTTCGTCTATGTTCATTAACCTCTCCATGCATGCTCATCGGTTTAGGGTGCTCTTAACCTTGCCTTTTTTGAGAACGTCCGCAATCTGGTTGTGATACGTTCGCCGAGGTCGGCCCCTTCCAACTCTTCCATTCGTACTCGCCATATATACTTGTTTAGTCAACCTCCGTTCATCCATCCTCTCTATATGCCCAAACCATCTTAACATACCTTTCTCAATCCGAGTTACTATATTATCATCTTTCATGCCACAACGCTCCCTTATCACGCTATTCCTCACTTTATCTTTCAAAGTTAAACCACATATACTTCTCAAAGCTCTCATCTCTACGGCATTTATATATCTATACTAATATTAATAATATTACAAAGAGGAAAGATTTGATTGTTTGTTTGTTTTAATTGAATACTACTACTACTACTACTGCCACCTATTAAGGCTCCGAAACTACTGGACAGATTTGAAAAATTATTTCACTATGAGAAAGCTGCATCTTTACCAGCCTACAACATAGCCTATAATTTATTAGAAATACCCAGACTACGCAGAGTGGCAGAGTACTACACTTGCCGCGGTCAGTCTGTGGATGGGTGACCATTCTTAACATATCGAGACCCCCTCCGTGCCTCGAAGAGCACGTTAAGCCGTCGGTCCCAGTTGTCATACGAAGACCTATGACAATCGTTAGTGGTAGTCAGAAGCCTAAAAAGCCTGACCACCTGTCTTTCCTTCGAATATCGGTATTGCCTAGAAATTGGATTGCGGAGGTCTGATGGCAGTCGCTCCGTGTAAAATACTGATATTCAGCCGCATCCTGGAAGCCGACCCCAACATGGTTGGGAAAAGGCTAAGAGGAAGGACCCAGACTACGCGGGCAAAGCCGCTGGTGAAAAGCTAGTGTACCTACAGATAAAGATACTGCGTCCTATTTAGGACATTGGGCAATGTATATGTCACAAATTGTAAATACCGGTTGATTATAATCTATCTCGTGAGATTGTAAATTGTCGGAAGATTGTGAACCGTAACATACTGCTTACACTTTAGTGCATTATTATTCGTTTCTGGTACACAGTGTTATTTGGTAATTAAGGTATTTTTTGGTCACCGTTCTAACCAAACTAATAAAAAATCTATTATTAAATAAAACAAAAAACCCGACTACGATTAGATTAGATTAGATTTTTAGTTAGTACTTTTTACGCAGTCGGGTTTTTTGTTTCATTTAATAATTGATTTTATTTCCTACTTTTCAGTTTATAAATCATCATAGAATCAGTAGATAGATCCTAAATGATAATTTAAAATAAAATTCATACAACTAAAGATCATTTTCAAAATCAGTTCGCACATTTAAATGTATAAAATCAGTTCCTTTGTTTTTTTTTTAATTTCATATACCCAGTGACACTCGTGCAATGAAGACGAATCTAATGAGGTGTCATTTATCTAAATCAGTTGAGCCGTTGAGTAGTTACGAGCGGACATACATACACACATACATACGCGTCAAACACATAACCCTTTTTCGGCAGTCGGGTAAAAATGATCAATGCATGTAGGCATGGTGCAGTTCACAATGTATCGACGGTTAACAATCTCGCGGGATAGATTATAATCTTACGGTGACTTAATGCACGTGATTATATATAATGTAATAAATCATGGTATACGTATTAGTCGCATGCCGTTGATAAGAATTGATTAAAATCGTCCAACGTCATGATAATACGATAAATAAATAAGACTTATGAGAGAGAGAGAGAGAGAGAAAGAGAAATGCTAAAACAGTTTGTATAAACCTATGGTATAAACCTATATAATCTATATAAATAAAAATTTATTGCCGAAATGTTTGTACGCGCATAACTTCCGAACAACTGCACTGCAACTGCAATATATATATTTTTTAAGACGATCGAAACAACTAGTACAAGTTACGTATATAAAATTGTCGACGTCTGTGGTCTAGTGGTTCGAGTACCGGACTGTTGATCACGACGTCGTGGGTTCGATTCCCACAGGACACAAATATTTATGTGATGAATATAAGTATTTGTGTTTGTCTGGGTGTTTAAGTATGTATTTACAAAAAAAAAGTATATAGGTATTATATCCATTGTCTAGTACCCATAGTACAAGCTCTGCTTAGTTTGGGTCTAGATGGTGCTGTGTAAAATGTCCAAAGATATTAATTATATAATGAATGCCATTTCTTTCTAGCTTATAATGTCTTGGGACTTCCCCTTTAGTGGATATTCTTGGACGACAAACAAAACGACATATCGCAGATTGGATTCCGGCACGAAACAAATATTCGTATGACAGTCCTAGTTTTGTCCTCACAATTACTAGCAATTTCATTGTGAAATAGGTAAATACACTTTTGGAATTACCAAATAAATGATAAAACAAAAATAATCATCTGATAAATAGATAGATAATAATTTCATTAAAGAGTACTGTTTATATTTTAATCTAATGATAACACGAAATAGATAAATATGTTTACCTGTTTATTAGAAGCGTGCTAAGCAGTGTACACCGAACATTGCTTCGGCGCGTGATTCTTGGCAAAGAAATCCATTTATCCAATTTTAGGGATTTTCCAGTCATCTAGCTTTGAAGGGATGTCCCTTGAAAGCACAGGCAAACTTAAAAAAAAGTGATAAGCTGAAAGAAAAAAAATAACTGCATCAATGGTATCGAATTGCAACAGGCAAGAAATATGGCTTAATTTATTTATGTATGGCTTACCAACTAAATACACGTACATCATTAAAATTGTGTTAAAATACAATTTTAATCTCCACTGCATTTAAATTAAAGGTAAAATGTGAGAATGTGAGCAATTAGTAGATTTTAGTTTTTATCAGTAAAAGAAAATAAGGAACTTCAAATAAAAAGGTGTAACACACTCACATTTCTCAGATGGTATTCACGTTGTAAACACTTGAAAAGCATTGGGTTGCGTAGAAGTTTTTATATTTAATATTACCTACTCCATTGTTTGCGAAGTCTGTTATCTCCATCTATACTAGCTATGAAGAGAATATATTTGTTTTCTTGTTTGTAAAGAATACTTCAAAAATTACTATACCAGTTTTAAAATATCTTTCACCAGTAGAATCCTGTCGGCTCTTACTGATATGGCAGTAATTTTTGTAATACTTACGTACTCTTTAATCTCTGCATCATTCTCATTACTATTCACAACAATTGTTACTGTTACCACACATATTTTTTTAAAAGAGTATCTATGGAGTTTCTTGCCGGCTCTTCTCCATAAGACCCACTTTTTTTGGAACCGTGCAACTAATTTAACGTTTTAAAAGTACATATATATATGGTCTAATTGAAATAAAAATATTTTGAATTTTTGGTTTTTGTATTGTCATGAGTTTGTCACTGAGTAACTATATTAATATTATAAAGGGGAAGATTTAATTGTTTGTTTGAATTGAATAGGCTCCGAAAGTAATGGACCGATTTGAAAAATGATTTCACCAATCGGAAGCTACATCTTTACCGAGTATCACAGAAATATCCAGACCGCGTGGGCGAAGCCGCTGGTGGAAAGCTAGTTTTTTTATAAATATTAATAATAATAATAAATAAATAAATATCCTGGGACATTTTTACACGGCACCATCTAGTCCCAAACTAAGCAGAGCTTGTACTATGGGTACTAGACGATGGATATAATACTTATATACTTTTTTTTTGTAAATACATACTTATAATACATAGGAAACACCCAGACAAACACAAACACTTCATCGCAATAAATGTTTGTGTCCTGTGGGAATCGAACCCACGACCTCATGATCAGCAGTCCGGTACTCGAACCACTAGACCACAGACGTCGTCAAATATAGGTAACCCGTGCGAAGTCGAGACGTGACGGTGTGTCCAAGAAGAGAGAGAGAGAGAGAGCCTTAGGTCTACTATACAGAAGACTTGGGGCTGTAAGCTGTAATATAACAAGGGAGCATCAATTCATTAACTGTCCCACTGCTGGGCATGAGTCTCCTTCAAGAATGAGAGGGATTAGGCTATAGTCCACCACGCTGGCCTAAGTTGGCCCATATTGAGGTACTATTATTAAATACCAGCTTAAAACACGTAATTAAATTGAATTATTTTTATTTTTATTTGATAAGTTCCACGTATGGCTAACATACAATAATATCACATTGCTTATACCATAGCCGACAATATTTAACATTAGGACAAAACTAACAATGAAAGAAAAGCTGTATACATTTATAACTTATACTGCACAAAAATGTGCCTTATCCCTTTGGAATACTGCTTTCGCGTGCAAATTTAAGCGAACTTAAAGTTAGGCCATACCTTAGGTGTAGATAAAAGTACGTTTCTTTCTGTCTTTAAAAAATAACGGTAATCTTAGCAAAGAAAATGCTTAAAAGTACAAAAAGATAGTCTTTCTGTCTTTCTAAATGTAGAGGAGGCATTACAAATATTACAATTTATTATAATTTCATCAGTTTTAATTATAGTCTGCGGGGAATTAGTTGGCCGCACCTTAGGCATGTGAGCGGCGGGACGGCGGGGCGGGGTCGCCTGCGCGCGGTGGGGCGGAGGGGCGGGGGCGCTTGCTTTCGTTCACAGTAACCCACCGCCTCACCCTCGTTCCTACCTAAGGCGCGGCCAACTAGTTCCGCGCGGACTATATACAAGATGTACTATTATTTAATGACTTTTAAAAAGATACACAACGTATCCTATACGACTTGTAATTAAAACATCTATAGTGGATACTGCGTCAGTCTCACTTTCACAAACTTAAATTATAATTTAAAGTGACCATAATTAAAAACTTACGAAGCGTTTTAAAATAAAACTTCATCAAATAAACTTTTGGCCACATCTACACTTACCATCATGTGAGATTGTGGTCAAGCGCAAACCCATTCATCATAAAAACAACTTCTCGAGGGTCGTAATAATACTATTGACTTTCTGGCACTTACGTGAATACTAGACATTGAAATAAAACTACTTTCCGTCCGTAAAAAAGTAGTTTTATTTTAGTACTATTGACTTTCTATTCTATCAGTTTTTTAACTTAGTTATATTTAGCATGCTCTCAGGGATGGGCATTTTTTATGAAAGTTGCGTTTGAAGTCACGTGCCATAGGTACCGTACATAAAAAACAGGTATGCTAGTCTTTCTTTCTTGTTGGCGTTAGCGTTAGCGTGATGCTTAGGGGTGTCCGCGAGTGTTATATGAAAGTGTGTCGTATGTGTGTGTACTGTGTAGTTAGAGCGCATTGTCCCAGTCGTGCAGACAGCCGCAGCCGGCGCGGCAGCGCGCGCGCGTGCGGTAGCCGCGCCGCAGCGAGCGGCATCATCTGAACAGCTCGCCCACCTTGCTCATGCCCTCCACTGACAACCTGTCCAGGGCCAGCAGTACTGACAGCTCGTCTTCACCTGTTTCCAGATAAAATTATCTTTATAAAGCAGTGATAGCCTAGGGAATGACCACTGGACTTCTATGGAAAACATCGTGAGGAAACCTGCATGTCTGAGAGATTTTCTCGACGGCATGTGAAGTCTGCCAACTCGCATTAGGCTAGCGTGGTGGACTAGCGTGGACTATAGCCTAATCCCTCCCATACTGAGAGGAGACCCGTGCCCAACAGTGGGACAGTATATGGGTTGATTATTAATCATTTATTTATCTCCATCTCTCTTCCGTCCGAGTCTCCATCAATCAACCCATTAATTACATTAAAAACATTGTCCCACTGCTGGGCACGGGTCTCCTGTTAGTATGAGAGGGATTAGGCCATAGTCCACCACGCTGGCCTAATGGGGGTTGGCATTTATTGAGTACACAAACAGCCATCATCAACCCAATAACTGTCCCACTACTGGGCACGGGTGCGGTTTTTGCGTGTTGTGAGTACAAACATACAAAAATTATGAAAACTGATGTTTTTACTACTGTTGCACTAATAGTTCTTAATAACTGTTACAATTTTATTTATATGTATAGACGATTTGTATTTTTTTTGTTATTATTTCAATCGCAAATAGTGCCTAAGAACAATATATTTTGCATTGTATCTGTAATTTGTTATTTGACGGGTTTTATTAACGCCTAAATCATAACTAAGCAGTACTTACCCATAGCATCTTTTAGAGCACCTTTCGGCAGATCATGGTACACCAGAAACCCGCTCAAAATCTTCTTGACATCGTCATCACACGTACTTATCCGCCTACTGCTGGGCAGGCCGAGATACTTCCTCAGGAAAGGCGTAAGTCGCGTCTCCCAAGTATCAAATATACTTGATACTTTTTGTTTGATGGCTAGTGTGAATTCGCTGGAGATGAGAGGCTCGTTCTGTGCTTCTTGGCCGTCTACCTTCATTTCGTTCATAGCACGCCGGTTGTGGTTCTCAATTTGAGAGAGTAGGAGCTTAATTTGCCAGATGTGGTACGAAGAAGGGTCGGGTTTCATTGTCTTTATTATCTGTAATGCAAAATTGATATAAATACAGTATATTTTTTAATCTGTTCCTACTAGTAACAATCATAGATGACGTCTGTGGTCTAGTGGCTCGAGTACCGGACTGCTGATCACGAGGTCGGGTTCGATTCCCACAGAAAACAAATATTTATATGATGAACTTAGGTAAGTGTTCGAGTTTGTCAGAGTGTTTCATTTACAAAAAACATGTATACAAGTATTATATCCATTGTCTAGTACAAGCTCTGCTTAGTTTGGGACTAGATGGTGCTGTGTAATATTGTGCAAATATATTTATTATTTATTTATTTAAAGAACCCAAAAAACATAACCATTGTAGGTACATATCTAACTAATTCTCCGGGGATTACAAACGGGATTCTATAACAATACAAGCTATTCTTACCTTCAAGAATGTGGTCCAAATGGGTAAAGCACAAAGAATATCCCTGACGACACACTCATAAGTGACCATGCCCAACGTCTGCAGATGTTCCCGTTCGTCCTTCGTGTACTTCCGACACTGACACTGTCTATTCAACACCACCTCCTTGATACCTTTCTTCTTCTTCGAGAGCACCAAGCAGTCAGCACAAACATTTGGACCAATATCTTTGACTAAGTATTGTTTGACGAAGTTTCGTATTTTGTCGTCGTTGGTGAAGAGTTCTATGTTGTCTGTGGAAGTGGACCAAATGTTGGCCTTGTCGAGGGTTAAAGTTTGGGCCAGTATGGTGAGGAAGCCTTGCGGGTCGTCGATGTACGAGAGGCAGCCGGCGCGCTGCTTTATGTCGATGCACCACGAGTACTCGAGGAATAATCTGATGAATGGTGACAGAAATATATTTTTTTTTACTCTACACAATGGTTTTAAAAAGTTCGCTGAAGTACTAGGGCTGTCAACAATAGAAAGAATAACATTTGCACACTGTACAGACGTCTGTTACTTTAGCATTTGACGGCTCTCTATAGGCATATAGAGCATCTAATAGGGGTTGGAAATTTGATCCCCGCACAGAATAAATATCTGTATGGTCTACTCAGCTGGGTGTTTTCATAAATATGTGTCTGTTTAAATTATTAAATAAAATACTTGCCGAGGGTTTCCCAAGAGGTGGGGTTCTTCAAAATGGGTGTGAAAAGATTTTTACAGGGTCGGCAATTAGCGAGTTTCACTCCTGGTGTTGCAAGCGTCCATGGGCTACGGTAACTGCTTAATATCAGGCGGGCCATATGCTTGTTTGCCACCTTAGTGGTATAAAAAAAAAACTTACTTGAGCTGGTCCCAGTTGCGGTCTCTCTGGAAGGTGATGGGCCAGTATCTGGGGTCGTTGATCTTCACTTCCTTTAACGTGTTCAGCTCGGGTATTATACACGGCGCCTTCATTTCTTTCACTACGTTATTTAAGTCGATTACCTGGATAAAATGCCAGAAGTTTAATCAAACGTACACATACACACATGCCAAAAACGCACACACACAAACATACACATATATCCTCTCTATCTCCCTCGGACGCTCACATACACAACCACGCGTGTCGTGTATAGTTAATTTCTAACCCGAAAATAGCAACCTTCTTAACATTTTTAATATACTTAAGTTTTCAAGTGTGATCCACTCCGACTATCTGAGGTCTCAGAATTAAAGAGGTTAGGTTAGTGCGAGTTGGCTTTACACGTATTACCTGTATGTGTGCGTAACATAGTTTTTCTGTGCTGATGTCTCTGGGTAGGATCAATCGTGCTTCTACAGCCAATACATATAGATGTCTGAAGGCTTGCAAGTGATACCTGTAATGTAAATAATTCTGTATATGTCACGGATTCAAACAAATTAGTATGCGAATGGTCGTTGTTAACGTCCGCCATGTTGATTTTATAACAATCAGTGCGCACACCCGACGCAGACGACGTTCCGAAACCAAGTGAAGACAGTTACATTTTGACTTTGACAACTACCCAACGATTTGACGTTTGACCACGCTCAAGATGTATCTAGTTCCATTCAGTGCCACCAGGTGGCGCTGATTCCGACATATATTTTGAAGTAATAATTTAATAGAAGAGAACTATAATAATTAAGTTATTATTGATTTAGTATCGATAATTATTTTGACTATTGTGTGTCAGTCAGTTGCACTGACCGCTACCACAGGCTGCGTCTGTTTGGAGAGGCTTAAGTCACTAAACAGTAGGAATCATAACAGGAGTACATATTTGATACCTGTTGTCTTCACTGTGCGTGGGGAACTTGGGGAAGAATGCAGCTAGTAATGCTGCTACTGCTGTCGGTGACGTGCTCAGGGTAGCACGACCCCCGCCTAGGAACAGCAGACCTATGGTGCAGTGGACTGCCATCTGAAAATCATAAATAATTCTGTATACTGGAAATAGGATGTGCCGAGTCCGTGACGTTGCCGCTGAACCGCGAGGATGAGCGGCAATGTCACGGCAATCACAGCTAGGACTACTTACAGAGCGGTAACTGTGAACGCTCTACTGATATTGTTTATGTAAATTCGTCGTATAGTGTCTTCTACCTCCTTTTGGAAGAAGGGGCAACGCACATCCTCTCTTCGTCCCTCCCAAAGTCGCCGTAAAAACTGAAAGGTCGCGGTGAGTAGTGTAGGTACATACCTGCCCGCCGTGTGTGAGTGGCGGCGCGTGCGGCGGCGGCGCGCCGGCCGGCGTGCGCGCGCGCAGGCGCCGGCACACGCGCAGCACGCACAGGTCGCCGCGGTGAGTAGTGTAGGTACATACCTGCCCGCCGTGTGTGAGTGGCGGCGCGTGCGGCGGCGGCGCGCCGGCCGGCGTGCGCGCGCGCAGGCGCCGGCACACGCGCAGCACGCACAGGTGGCCGCGGTGAGTAGTGTAGGTACATACCTGCCCGCCGTGTGTGAGTGGCGGCGCGTGCGGCGGCGGCGCGCCGGCCGGCGTGCGCGCGCGCAGGCGCCGGCACACGCGCAGCACGCACAGGTGGCCGCGGTGAGTAGTGTAGGTACATACCTGCCCGCCGTGTGTGAGTGGCGGCGCGTGCGGCGGCGGCGCGCCGGCCGGCGTGCGCGCGCGCAGGCGCCGGCACACGCGCAGCACGCACAGGTCGCCGCGACCGCACATTATCTGTGTATGACAACATACATTATCTATGTGTATGACAACATACAACATACATGTATGGTAATCAATTTAATTTGCAAATTTAAGGGTTGGTCCCATAGTAAATGTTGTTCAAAATGATGAGTACAAGGACTACTTAAGATTCTTACGATATAAAAAAATAAAGGTTGTTTACGCTGCATCTAATGTGGGATGCGACTTTACGCCAACATCGGAATGCGGGATTACACCGGGCGCCCGGGGAGCGGGGCGAGGGGAAGCGCCCGCGCCGCCAACATAGCCGAGCTCTCGGCTGTATTAGTTACCCATGCGCGTCAATCTTGCAATTTATTATATTGATTTAGAAATTATATTACAAATTTTCTAGTAGTGCGACTCGAGTCGCCTTTTACTCGAGTGAAAAAAATATCAACTCGAATGGACTCCTCCCTTCTTGATTGATGTGACAAGTCTGAGAAAGATATAAAAAAAAATATCTTCATGATGAACTCAAAAACCACCCGAGATCACCAATCGTTTACTCACGAACGCACTCTAATATCTGGTCCACTCGAGTACAACTCAAATGAAATATCTGCAGTGATAAAATCGAACTCAAATCGTTATAGTCCACCCGGAACTAGTTGGCCGCGCCTTAGGTAGGGACGGGGGTGAGGCAACGGGTTACTGTGAACGAAAACAAGCGTGCCCGCCCCTCTGCGCGCAGGCTGCTACCCCGCCCCTCCGTCCCGCCGCTCACATATCTAAGGCGCGGCCAACTAATTCCGCGCAGACTATAGCTAGGTACTGTTTAGCAGTGGTATAAGTGACTCACCATGCCGGCGGCTAGCAAACACACACAGAGGCAGGTCTCCAGCGTGGAGCGGCCGGCTAGCTCCGCGACGCTCTTGCCGCCCACGGCGATGAACAGCTTGGCATAGTTGAGGGCGGTGTCCCTCGCCTCTTCGTCTCCGGAGCCCGCGAACCGCAGCCCCATCGCGAAGCAAGCCCCCGCTATTATGTTGCAGTACGCCTGACTGATACCAGCAAAAGAAACATGTAAAAAGGAGGTCATCAAAATCTGCCCAAATGATGTACCAAAGGTACAGGGGATGAGAAAAAAAACACACTATTATTGGTTTCAGTGTTTTTATAGTAAAAACTGTCAACTTGACAGCTATCTGCTGTCAGTGTCAGTTTCGGAATGGCAAACGCACACCATTATGGCACATTATTAACAGTTCATCCACTTTGACATTGGCAGAATTGTCGACATCGGCACAAATTGCCATAAAGAAAAAAAGAAGAAGAACAGTTTCATAGTGATTTCATGGTAGAAACTGTCAAATTGACAGCTGTCATGTACTCAGGTACAAATTTGGGCTGGGTTGTATGGGCTTTTGATGACCTTTCAAGAAACTATAATACTAGAATGTAAAAAGATCTGCTGCTCAATAGGTTCAAGCTTGCCGCATTGTCTAAGCGCAGTTTTGCGGCAACTGCGTGTAACAAAGTTCAAGCAAGACAAAGTACATACGAGACAAAGTTTAAGAATTTTCCGGCCATAATCTAGAGGCCGCAAAAACCTTCCAATTTGGTAATAGGAAGGTAATAATAAATATTTAGTTTTATTTGAAACATTGTAGCCATTATTTGAGTATAAAAACCTAGGGAGAGAGACATATTGTTACTACTGCATCATCTATTAATACCAAAAGTACATAACATTTTTGTTTGGTAATTAAAAGATTATATTTTTCTACGTTAAATTTTGTGTGACAAGTTGAACTTACTTCATGGCTTCATAGTCGATGTTATCTTCTGTGGGCTTGACGAAGCAGTACGGCTTGATAGTGGGCGGCACTTGGCTTTCTACCCAGTCCTCAGTCGGCTCTATACTGTCCCATAGTACCAATCCTGAAGCAATCACAAATGATCTCAGTGATACTTCTGACAACGGAGCAAAAAGCGCAGTTTTAAACACCTAAACACTTAGAGCGGTTACTCTGTCAAGGGACAACCATTGGCAAACAATGGCTACGAGAATCTCTGGAAGGTTTCCTTTCTTTATTGATTTGTCTACACGATATCATACGATGATTTAGCAAATAAATTAATTACTTCTGTAAATAAATCTCCGTCTTGATAACTAAAGATATTTTTACAAGTTTTAGAAGTTTAGTACTCAATGGTTCGGGCACTTTTTAACTGACGATTTCCGAGTTAAAATGAAGTAAAGAACTTTCCAATCTAGATTTTGTGATTGTTACCTTTCGTCATCATATCAGTTAACAGAGGTCCACTGCTGAACAAAGGCTTCCCCCATTGACTTCCACAAGGACCATCCCACCTGCATCCAACTACTCCCACCTTAAGCTAATGTTACCTTTATCTTATTATGTTCTGTGAGAATGTAAGAATAGTCAATAACAGTATGGACAAGGTGTTACCTCTAGCGATAATCCTGAGCATGAGCAGGTCGGGGCGCACGAAGTCGAGCTGGTAGGCGGTGCGGGGCGGCGCCAGCCAGGCCGCCACGGCGCCGCAGCCCGAGCGCAGGTGCAGCAGGCCCAGCGCCAGCGTGGCGCCCGGCGACGTCACGTCCAGGTTCACGGTGGCGCCCTCGCGGATCGCGAACGATCCCTGCTTGTACTTCTCTTTCTGGGTCCCTTTGACAACAAATCTTAATTTCAACGGCAACTGTAATCCCCGCAAATCGATCATGTGCCTGGTGGCCATCTTGGTGACAAAGAAATGACGTAACCGTTCTCAGTACGCGTTAGCACGGCAAGTAAGGTTGATGACGTTACGTGGAAGTTAATTATACAAGGTCCCAGCCCATCAGCAACTTGCAGGACTTTATTATACATATGTTGGTAATCACATTTGGCGCGACATTTTAATTAATAACAACCATATTATAAGGCATTTTACGATACAACAGAGAATATCTGACAGAAACCTTATAACATTTTACAAACTGATACAATTTCTTTTTTTTACCACCATCACCAGTTCAATTGGACCATTAAACATACCTGTAAGTGGATGTTTGTCTCCCCCCAGCATATACGTCCTTAGTTTGTGCGCCAGGGGTGTGAGCGCGGCGCCGTGGCCGGCCGCCACCGCGCCGGCGCACACCATGCCGAGCGCCAGCCCTGCCGCCAGCGCGTACCCCTCGCGCTCTACGCAGTTCTCCATCTCAGGGCCGGGGGGCTTGCCTATGGTCAAGTGTTTATTTTCAAAAGTATGCGCTGTTGTGTATTTTTCAAACGACAAAATAAGGAGGGGTGTCAAAATTCGACTGTACAGTTCGATTCCAACTTAATAGCGGCTCGGAACATGAGGCGAGTCGCTGCGCAGTAACAATTTTATGTGATAGCGGGGGTGAGAGGTGGGGTACTGCGCAGCGAGTAATTAACTTCCCAGCCGCCGTGAAATTTGAATCGTACTGTATGTATTATTATTATCAGCTGTACTTTAAATTAACGATGAGCAAACACTACAGAACGCCGCTTGCTACAACTCTTGCATACCTACAGAACCAACTTGCATGATACTTGCATACTTTTACTTCGTCCGCGTTCATACATCCTGTATAACTTCTGCATCTTGCGCGAATGAAACTCATACAGTACATCTTCTTCTAGTCGGAGCAGCGTCTTCCACCGGTCTCTGTTGACAGCTAACTCCTGGTCCTCCTTATACGTCGCGACTTTCAGTTCCTCTTATATTTATGTTATGTAGCTCGTTCCTTCTGCCTTCCCTTCTGGTCTCTATGTCTTGTAGTAGCCGCTTTTTCTTTTATGAATTTATCCACAACAAATCAATATTTTCCAACAATACCTATTTCATTGAGCAGGACTTGCGCGTAGTGCGTATGCGCAGTGGCCTGGTAGATAAGGCCGACTCCTAGCAGTGCGGCCACCAGGATGTTCTGCTGGATATCCAGTTCGATGGACGTGGGCGGCAGCAGCGGCTCCAAGTGGATGCTCATCATCTTCGTGGCTTGCACATCCATTGTACCTGGGAGACAATGATAAGCTATAAGGAAAATGAACATTGGAGTCCACAGAATAGTACAAACTGTTATGGGTGGGAGTTGAGAAAAGTTTTCTTCTCATATGAGATGAAACGCAGTTTCGGCGGATGCCGGATATTCGGCCGCCGAATAGCGCGCGGAACCCTTTAACAAAGTTTTACAAAATCTATCTTTCAGCACTTTGCAGCAGAGTATAATAGCGAAAGACTTTTCTAAAGCTAGCCTTCTTTACGAAGAACACTTGCTACCTCTTAATGCAGAGAAATTAGTACCTATTCATAATTAAAAAAAAATGCTATAAACAAAAGACCGCCTTTGTAATTTCTATACATAAAGCGTAAATAAATGGGACGCAGAGATTAACCCCTATTACGGGCGCTGCTGTGTTAAAAAAACAAACCTCTGTAAGTGGCTGCCAATCCCAGCAGCAGCCCCACACTGATCATCTCGTTACACTTGACGAGATACTCGTAGATGTTCATGAACGGCATGTCCCGCAGGTGGCCGTTCAGCCCCAACGCCATGAGAAACCCGGCATGCTCTGTCGACATCTCCGCTGTGCCCTATTGATGGGTTACCCCTTATTTACAGTTCTCGTCAATCTTATTGTCCGGCTTGAAGTTAGAACGAGCTAGCTTCAAGCCGGCCGTAAAAATCGGACACAAAAATATTGGATTAAAATGGCAGCCTTACGACTTGAGCTTTCGTTCTTATTTATTATTGTCTAATATTTTTCTTTCGCCGATTTTTACGGCTGAGTTGAAGTTAGTTCGTGCCAACTTAAAGCCTGAGAATAACATTGGCGAGAACTGTACTAATGACACTTGATAAATATATACATAATGCATGTTAATTAGAGGTACAATAACGAGAAAATTATCGTGAATCAAGAATTCAAGACGTCAAAACATAATGGTGTTGCATAAATGTAAGAACTTATAACCTCCACTTTAGTACTTATTTGTGGAAACAAGAAGAAATTGACCGTTATGAGTATGACTAGTTTTTTTTTTAAATGTATCTTTGGTATGACTGTTATAGATATATTTTTTTAAACTATCTTAGCCGGTAGACGCAAACGGGATGCCCGACATGATTTGTAATAGTGTATTTAAGAGATGTAAGTAGAGGAACAGACCCTGGGCTTGTTGTAGATGACCCACTCGGAGTGGATGGTGAAGCCGGAGAGCGGCACGAGCGCGAGGCCGGCCGCGGCGCCGTTGTGGAAGGCGGGCCAGGGCGGCGGCGCGGGCGCGTCCGGCGCCGGCGCGCGCGCGCCCCGCCAGCGCCCCGCGCCGCACAGCCGCGGCAGCGCGGCGCCCGCCGTGGCCGGGCACGGCGCCGTGCGCAGGCTCGCCATGCCCCTGCGCACGCACACCACCGCACTCATCACATATTCATTGACGAATCTCTAACTCCCGCAACTTGCTAATGGACTAGAACCTTGTCTAATTAACCTCAAAATGACGTCATCCACCGTACTTGCCCGCTAATGGCGATAACGCATACTGAGAGCGGTTACGTCATTTACGTCACCAAGCACATTATCAATGTACGGGGCTTATACCTCGAAAGGTAGACTTTTATATTGTTGTCACCACAAGAATATATAACCCAAGCTGAATGAACTAATGACAAACAACTGTCAGCGACGAGGCGCGGCGGGCATGCACTGGCGCCCGCTCAGGTACAAACCAGTTTTAGTCAACTTACTGAGTGGACAGAGTTAAAGGTTGCTTACTAACCCGAACGCAGCAATACGACGGCCCTGATATTGCTTCTACATCCACAAATCCAGCGAAGTCACGTAAAAAATCTAGTAACATTAATATATGAGTCTATGGTGTGTAAATCCCCT
Organism: Acronicta psi; assembly: GCA_946251955.1. Lineage (NCBI taxonomy): Eukaryota > Metazoa > Arthropoda > Insecta > Lepidoptera > Noctuidae > Acronicta > Acronicta psi. Next base: position 12,632,531 of record OX276481.1, read on the forward strand.
CTCAAGCCGCACTAAAAATTATTTCTTCAATACTTAATTGACACCTTGATAAAATTTAAGCGTTACCTAGCGATGGGCAGCGCCATAGTCCTGGTGCTGACAGCATACAGGTACTTCTCCTGTTCCTCTATGAAGTCGTGGTCGGACACCTCCGGCCGCTGCGTCAGGTTGATCGTCACCGGGATCGATGACTGCAGTAGGTTTATCACTTCTGTCATTCTGGATTGAAAATATACGATAACATTTTCATGTCTGTATCGCTAAACATTCAGTGCAGTATACAAGATGTTTTGTTGTGAGAACAAAAAGATTTTAGGTTTTCCATGCGCCAATGTGTGGATAATACCAGATTATACCTGTACCGAATCTTATTAATCGATTAAAAATCAAATATTTTAGGCATTTATGAAAATAATCGAATCGACACATCTCTATACGCTTTACTGTACGGGTTAATGTCTTTTTTAATCATTTTGTGACTTTTTGTAAGATTCTCAAAAACCTCGCAAATACCTAAACTTAAAAACTCCAAGTACACGTGCAAGTACGTTAACATAATTAATATTTCCACAACAACTAATTTTATTACTATAAATAACCATTCTGATACTGTTGCTCATCCCCACCTATGGTCCCTCGGATACAGCAGGCTGAGCAGCTGCGTGTTGAGGTGTTCCATGCCGGTGATGACGTCAGCGTCCTCAGGGTTGCCGCGCGCTGGTTCCACTGGGCGCTTCGCCAATGTATATACTGTGTCCTTTTCTAACACTTCCAGGGCAATGACTGTTTTAAACATTACGACAAAAATAACGATGACATATCACTTTATATTTGGACTTGCAAACTTTCTATTTACCCCTGTATTCCTCAATGAGTATCCCTGTATTTCCTTCAAACCTATACATATTAATATCATCCCATCAAGCCGATGTCGATAAAGTAATTTTCAGTTCTTTGAACTTTTGTACATAAAAAACAAATCTATCCCACGGTAATCATACATTTTACTGGGATGAAAAGTAGTCTATGAGCTATTCCAGACTATAATGACGCGATTAAGTTTTGATTAACAAACATTCATCCATACAAACTTTCGCATTTATAATATCAGTAGGATCATGCATTGAGGTATATGAATTGTAGATTAATACGTGTAGACGCGATAGATTACGACACGGACAGAGAAGTATAAAATTTGGGACATTTACCTAGACGAAGTTTTATAGAACAAGTGAAGGAAAAGTGGAGAGCGAGTCGTATCAAGAGGTAAAACAGAAGGCAGAAGATAGAGAACAGTGGCGATTGCTCCACTGACAAGAGCTGAGCACTTAAATTTAAGAAAAAGAAGAGAAAGTGTTTATGGAGTAGTGCAGAAATATAAAAAAATGGAATGCATTTATTTTTCTTAAATAGATATTATGGTCGAAGTTATGTTACATTCAACTTCGTATAAAGACCAGATTAAAATTTACAACTTACACTCCATATAGTCTGACGCAGTCTTCATGGTGTGTGCCACGGTGGCCTGGTGGGCCAGGTCCTCCCGCATCACGAGGTTGTAGGCGGCCGGCGGCCAGTCTGCCGGCGGGGAACTCTTGCAGCGGCTGAAGATCGTCAACAGGAGGAGGCCTAGCGCGGGGGGCAGGTTGTCTATTTCGCGGAGGGTTATGCCTGGGTAGACGAAATTTTTTCTTAGAACTTTTTGTTTTAATGGAGGTACTAACAGATTTTGCTCGACTTAGGAGTCAAACCCAGGACCTTAAGAGTAGCAGTCACTTAGGAACACTAGATTAACCCTTTGACCGCCACGTCAATAAAGAAAAAAAATGTTCCCTGCGCCACGCTAGGCATAGTTATATATTTACCGACGAAAGCGTCGTGAGCACGTTCTGATTTGTCGAGTATAGCCGACCGTGGGTTAATGAGGCAGAAGGTCCCTTTTTTGCGGAAAATCCTCAACGATCCTTGTGATCTGGGGAGTAGGCTGGGTATATCGGACTCATACCGACTAAAAACCGCATTTGCCTTTATATGTCATAGCCATGCGATCAGTAACATTCACCACGACCATGACGGGAAAGCAGAAATTCCTGGGTTCGATTTGTAGATCGAGTAAAGTGTTATTGGATTTTTCTATGAAATTCTCAGTAGCAACTCAGTTTGGATATGTGACTGGTTGACAATAGGCTCACCCCTATAACATGATGGAGGGTGTACAATGTCCATCCGTAGACCTCTGTCTAATTCTTTAGAGGATAATGGCGGGATGTTATGTTAAGCACACGTACAAATATTGTCATATCATTTGGACTAAAACTAACATAGAGGGGGGAAAGTTTACGCAGTGCATTTGCGTGCAAATGGACTTAAAAATCGGCTTCTGCGCATCCCCCATTTAAGTTGAAGCATTTTTTATTGTTTTCTGTTGGTGTAGTGTGTAGGTTGGCAACACACTCGTTCGTTTCTTCTTTTGTGATGAGTTTTGTGTAAGACCTTTTCTTTGGCTCCACGCGCGAACAGAGGACGGTCGACGATTATCGGACGATTGTAACGGGCAAGAGATAAGAAAGAATCTTGTAAATTCATTTTAGTATTCAAATAATTATTATTGTGATAAACCAGTGTTTTATTTATTCAACACTTACACTACGCAAAGGCGATGACAGAATATAAACGTTTTTTTTCTAAATTCACGTTTAATGTCTACCGAAAACATCAAGTAATGAGTCGGCAAGTATACCTTTGTCGCAGGCAGCCATGACGGCCTGGCAGTGCGGCGGGCCGGGCGCGGCCGGCTGGCGGCGCGCGCGCGGCGTGCTGCTGGCCGCCGCCGCCTCGCGCCGGGACACCGTCCGCACTCCCGCGCCGCACCCGCTGCCCACTGTTATGACGATCTGAACAACAACGAATATAATAAAGACATACATTTAAAGCATTGTGGCCCCCTCTCCAGGTGTTCGGTACGAACACTTATTTATCACGCATCACATGCATGCGCATGTTAGGAATTGCTTACATAGGGTAAGCAATAGGGAATATGCGTCTGACTTAAAAAAAGGTCAAATATATTTTTTTATGAACTTTATCGTTTTAGAATTATGTCTATGTAGATATTTTTTTATATTATTTCTTTCTTGATGAGAAAATAATTATTAAAAAGTCCAACTGTTGGAAATTCAAATCACTTGAAACGCAACACTATCGGTCAAATGGAATATGACGTCAAAGTCTACTAAAACAGTGTCTGTTGTACGTGGTTGTTTGGTTGAGAGAACGTAGACTTTGACGTCACGGCAAGCGCGCCAAAATCGCGGGTGTTTAAAATGCCAATATCTGTCTCATAATTTAAATTTTTTTTGTTACTTAATTTAACTTTTAAGGCGCTGGTTTTTTTTACGGCTACATAACGATATAAAGTATCGTTTAAAAATATAAAAAAGACGTGTGGCACACACACACACACACACACACACACACACAGACACACAGACACACACACACACAGACACACACACAGACACACACACACACACACACACACACACACACACAGAGAGAGAGACACACACACACACACGCGCGCACACACACACACACACACGCACGCACACACACACACACACACACACACACACACACACACACACACACACACACACACACACCTAACATGCGCGATGCGGTAATTAGGTCATTGTTCGCCGCCGCATTGCATATTAGTAACAAGTTTTTAGTGCATATTTAGCCGCTCTGCGCTCATTACCATTCAACAATATAATCTAGGATAACATTTTAAGTAAGGATAACAGTTAAGAACAATTTGTAATTCAAACAATCATCCCCAAGCGCATACACAAACACCGGGAGCATTCGCCTTCCCTGAAAGACGAGCATGCGTTTGGATTTCATTTCAGATTCGAGTTTGTTTTGAGCAGAATGTTACAAGTTTTTTATCAAAAAAATACAGACACTGCGCACCGTAAGGCTGCGTTCCCACCAGAAATTAGAAATCTGAGCGTTGTGCGATGAGGAATTCCACCAATACGCTGCGTTTGCTTCTGTTCTAAACGCACCCGTTACTAGATATTTTCCTCGTCTACCGCTCGGCTTCATCGCCCAACTCTGGTGGGGACGCAGCCTAATACTCGATTCTCCAACCTCACTGATGTAATGCTCGAATTCTATTATTACAGTTTGCGCAACTGAAATGTTCGGTTGGCCTAACACATTGATAAATACTGGACTTTGTAACGTGACATTATAAGCGATAGCTCCCGGTGAAAGAGCTCCTTTAAGATCAGATTCGTAGTCGTATAAGCGTAAACGTATGCGCTTCAATTATGTTTTACTTTTAATCGCTGTAAGGATTCATTGGATGCCTTATATCGGCGGAATAGATGAGAGACCTACACTCAAAGTACGTATATCCTCGAATGAATAGAAAAATAGTCTATTTAACACCTCCCTCTGTTAGACACGTTTAAGAACGGCTATAATTCTCGATAGCCCAGTGCGTGCAAACTTCACACACGTCGATAAAATCTTAGACATGCGCATGACAGACTTCACTAATGTTTTTTTTTTCATTAAAGTAAGTAATTGACCAAGATCATCTACGTTCAGTAAAATACCTAAACAAATTCTGATAAAAAATAATTCATAGCAGTTACCAGTGATTAATTAGTTTGGACTACAAAGAAATAAAAAAGAAAAATCTGAAAGTGACAAACTTAAAAAGTTTAAAATACAACATACCTCAATGAGATCTCGGGACATATCATTAACTTCATCCAAATAAGGGTAGAACCCCACATCTATGTCCTTCAGCATAGAGTTCAAATATGAATAAATATTTGGCGGCTCTCGACTAAAGTATACCGGTTCACACAACTTCTTCAAATTGACTTCAGCTATCTGCGACTCATCTTCATATTCCAAATTCAAATCCGTTGGGAAATCCAGCCAGTAATGATTGACGTACGATTCTAATTTTAAATCCTTCGATATTTGATACAAGAAGGTCGATAAAGGTCTCAAATTGCTCCACAAAAGAGTATTTAACTTAATTTCTTCATAAACTAAATGTAGGGAATATAATACTTGTAAAACGTAAGGGAATAAGAGAGAGTTTGGGTTGAATTGAGAGGTTTTTTCAGCGTCTACGCTCAACCGTTTTCCCTTGCGAAAACCATCAGAATTCGGTATAGGCAGCTTGAGCATAGTTAAGGAATGTCCTATGATTTTATGCATTTTTGTATTTAAAAGGTAATCCCAGTCGTCTTGTGTGCCATCGCTAGACGTTCTCTGTTTCTTAGTGGCGACCTCCGCATGGTCCATGACGTCATCGCTCTGTTTGGCGTGTAATCGTTCTACGTCATAGCCTATTAAGGAAAGCAGAAGGTTCGAGAACATTGACCATTCTTGTTCTGGTGTTAAGTCTTGGGTACCGGGAGCGTTGCGGACGCCATACCATTTGATTATGACCTGTATTTCAAAAATGAGTATAAATAGAAATAGGCGATTTCTTTGAAAATATACATATTGTCACGCTATCTCCTTAAAAGAATGGTCGCAAGCGCCGCTGCAGACTGCGAGGTCACAGGTTCGATTGAACTGATTGACTGAAAGGTATTTTTACAGTGGCAGGTTGAAGTTTGGAATTATGCTCAGTAAACGGCGATAGGCTCGCCCTTATTACATGGGGTCTAAATAATAAAAACTTCTATCTTGTCCCTTGTGACCCACAATTTGCAGTTAAAGCTACTTGCTACCACTGACGACTATGAAGAACTGAAGTTATAGCAAAACAATTTCAATCGAAAAATATCGTACAGTCAGCATCATAATATGTATATCGCCTATATCGGGACACACACAGTGTTCAAAATGATAGGCACTAAGAAAAAAAAACTTTATCTCAATGTGATAAAGTTTATTTCAGAATGAGTTGCCGCGTAGTGTGTTCGTTCCGAAATATTCCTTAGTCGTTAGCATTTAATTTAAAAAAAATCGTACTATCGACACGAAGAAGAAGAAATAGTCCTTGTGCCATTGAGATATAGTTTAATTTTCTTAGTTGTTCCGATGATTTTGAACACTTTGTATCTGATGCTGACTGGTACAGTCAGCATCAAATATCAAATATCGAATATCGACACGAATTGTAGTTTGAGCGGAACTAGTTGGCCGCGCCTGAGGTATGTGAGCGGCGGGACGGCGGGGTGGGTTTGCCTGCGCGCCTGGTACGGAGGGGCGGGGACGCTTGCTTTTATTCACAGTAACCCGCCGCCTCACCCTCATCCCTACCTAAGGCGCGGCCAACTAGGTCCGCACGGACTATAGAAGAAGAAGACTGAGATTAGCCCGACCATGAGATTTGTTACCTGCATAGTAACATCCTTAGGCAATATGGCCCTCAACGCGACGTAGCACCGCGTGACTAGCGTAGAACACGTGAGCGGCGGCAACGAGATGCGGTACATGGAGCCCGCCTCGAACTGCAGCGTGAGCCGGCACCCCGCCGCGTCGCGGAGCCCACACAGACCTATAACAAAGGTAAGCGATTTTGAGTCTTATCGTCCAGTCGGTAACTCACTTTTTTTCAATAATTTTATTTTTATTTATTTAAGGGCCTGTTTCACCAGCCAGAAAAATACAAAAATGAAACAAAAGCATAAAATTGTCTGCCTAGTAATTTAAGAGGAACTTATCAGGAAGTGCCAAAAAAAGGCTCTAAATATGTTTACGTTATTTGAGCTGATCCACGTCACAGTCTATATATAAAAGAAACGCTCGAAACGGCACACTCACACAAACAAACGCACCGACGAGGCCCCTAAGCTGTCGTCGCGGGACTCTCAGTAGTATTCTGTGTTAGGGCCTCGTTGGTGCGCTTGTTTGTGTGTGTGCCGTTTCGAGCATTTGTAGGTAGTTTCCAGTCTGTTTCTTTTATATATAGACTTTGTCCACATAGTCCAAATTACAAACAGTGTTAAAATAATAATTGTAAAACTGCTGGAATGCTGGTATCTGCATTACAAACCCTGAGCGTAGTGGAGACACCACCGAAAACCATAAACGTTTTTTTTAAAATAAATAATAACTATCTTTTGGATTAATATCATCATAATATAATTTTCCGCACTATGATAGAGATAGCCGTGAGTTTCGTTGAGTGACTGTAACCCATTAAAGATAAGCAGTACTTATATAATATTTACAAAATACGTGATTATCAAAAATATGAAAATCATTTCATTCCCAGTAAACTAAGCTCTGTTTTCCTTGGAACTTACTCAAACATAGCTCTTACAACAACTCACCCAAACTTTCTTTTTGCTCCATCCTTGCTGCGGAAGTGTGGGGCACTGGTGAGAGTAGGTGTAAGGCCGAGTCATCAAAGTTGGAGGTCTCGTTACATCTGCTGGGGAGCAGGCTGCTGCGGCGCGGGAACGGGGACTGGAACGTGGCGCGCTTGCTGTACGGGGAGTCGATCAGGCGCGCCAGCACGCCGCCCACGTGGACCTACACACCAGAGAAGTTTTATAATCACCCAGCGGCTTCACCCGCGTGATCTAGGTATTTTTTGTAACTTACACTTTACAACACTTTTTTCGCATTAAAAAGTAGCCTATGTCCTTTTTCAGGCTCTAGACTATCTGTGTACCAAATTTCATTTAAATCGGTTCAGTAGTTTTGACGTGAAGGCACGACAGACAGACAGAGTTGCTTTCGCATTTATAATATTAGTAAGGATTTGCTGCTCGGTTGGTCCAGCGGTCCCAAGTGCGACTGCTGTGCTACAGGTCCAGGGTCGAGCAGTGTTGTTGTGGGTTTTTCTGTAAAATTCCCAGTAGCAGCTCGGATTTGTGCCCGGTTGATGGCAACAGACTCGCCCCCTATTACATGGGTCCTAAACATACTGGCGAAATGTGGGTGTATATACATTAGTACACCTCTGCCTAAGTCTTCGGGGAATACAGATATACTAACCCTCTCATTCTGCGAGGAAACCCGTGCCCAGCAATGGGACGATTAATATGTTGATGGCACTTGCTAACACTAACCTTCCCAACAACATGATTGCCAGACTGCAATATAATGTTGCCAGCTTCATCGATCAGCGCAATCATGTTCAAGTGTTCCAGGACCACGGCATCCTTCGCCAGAACCGTTGACACCGCCCCAACCATCAAGTTCGTCTTAGAAGTTTGTCCAAGCGAATGAGATCTTTGCAACCTCATTATTTGCAACTTGCTGACTGTGCCCACTTTTACAATAAAACATAGGTAATCATGACCAACTAAGTCAGTGTGGAGAAACGTCTTCATGTCGCTCGGAGACTCGATAGGGTCCCGCCTAATCGTCTGACTGTCAGTCCAGATATGGTCCAAACAAATATCAGGGTACAGGGGCAATGATGGAGGATTCTGCGGACCATTGTTTGCCATCATCGAAGTATACGATGCTTGGCCAATCGAAGCATGGGGTGATAGGCCTTGTTGGTGGAATACACTGGCCATTGGACTGTTGACCCTAGATCTAGACATTGTTGGAGTACTAGGGATCTTCTTAGACTGGTACGGACTACCCAAACCAGTGGCCCAGCTGGTAAGGTTCCTCTGACTCTGCATTGGACTGCCGATATAGTCACAGGATTGACTGAAGACTGTAGTTGTTGAATTCATATTAGGGCACATTGATAGGCACTCATCCCTGAGTGTTTTTCTGATCCTCCAAAGTGAATGAGTTCCCAATTTCCAGTCATATAGCAAAATAATACTTGGGTTAGTACTAACATATATAATTTGTACATCCCCATCATTGTAATACTGGAGCCCTTGTGAGGGAGACTTCATTAAAATGGGTGTTACTTCGTCCAAGGGATGGGTGAGAGAGAAGCAAGTAGGTAACGAAACATCCTGATCGAAACCAGACACAGATTCAGCTCGTAACTTCGAACTCATATTGAACATAAAATTCGTTTTAGACCTAGAAAAAGTACTGTTTTGAGATTCATTAAGTTTTGAAAAAGAGTTTGGAAGTATTGAGTTCTGATTTAAAGGTGTGGCTTCTTTTTCTAAAAGAACACCATATTTCATTGGCCATACTTTTTTTACTTGAAATGGAACACTTGTAATATACTCCCGGCCTTCATTAGCGTAAACTTTCATACATTTACTGTCTACCAATAAAATTGCTGGCATAGTTTTCGTCTGTATGTGTTCAGTGGTATCCTCAATCTTTATATTTTTCTTTACATCCCCGATTTGGGTGTTCAAAGCGTCTATTAACATGGTGTTTTTGATGTCAACATGAAAGTTACAGAAGGCTGCGTGTTTTATTGGGTTTTCTATAGTGTAACACGCAATAGTTTCTCGGTGTTCTGGATCTGTAAGCTTAGTTGCTGGAGTTGAGATGAGACCTGAAATATATCAAAAAAATTATGACATATAAATTAGCTAGTGCCTGCAATTTTACTCATGTTTATAAATTTTTAGTCAAAACTGACATAAAAATACAAAACCACAAAAAATACCTTTAGACCAAACAGCGGTACAGCCCTTCACATACAACTCTTCTTCATAAGAGCTATCAGTCTTCGGGTTAACCATTAATTTAGAATTACTGGTGGGCCCAGTTGTTAGATTGAACTTCTTGGACATGTTGCTAGAGCTGTTAGCACTGCCACCGCGAGAGGGACCGGCAGAGTTCATGCCGTCTGCTTCCATCTTCTTCATCCCGCTAAGCAGTTCTGACTTGATGGAAATGTTGAAGTCATTCTTGAGACGACTTGGTGCTCTAAAGGATTCCGAGTTGTACTCATATTTAGAATCTTTTGGATGCTGTTGTTCTTCTTCAAAGTCTGTAAGAAAGAAATGAGACTTATTAAATGTGTATTCTGTTAATTGGCAATAGGAGACCATGTAATATTCATGTGTAATAGGTTACATAAGACGTAAATATATGGCAAACTGAATGGTATTTGTATGGCAATCACCCATAATACATTGGACCTAAGACATACCAAGGAAGTAGATGTCAACTCTAACATTTTAGTAGGAATTAAGAGAATTTCCTAGAACATTATTTTTAACCTGTACTGGAGATCTGAATGTAAAAGTTATATATTTATCGAGGAAGGTTATTGGACATAATATATATCATTACGCCCTGACCAATAGGAGCTGAGTATAAATTAAAAATGTAATATAAACACAAAAATGGGGGAAATAATTCAAGTTCGATGGGAATAAATTCCTGGGCAAAGGCTAGTTATCAGATAAATATGTGAATTTGTCATACCATCACTACTCTTGTAATACACTTCACGGATACACCACCACTCCTGCTCTTCTGCCTCCTTAGCCTCCAGCAGGCTCTCATCCTTGATGGCAAAGTTGGTGAGCTTGTATAGCAAGGAATTCTCTGATGCTGAAGTATTGTGCTTGCTGTAAATCTGACCTGGGTGCCTCGCCAGCACTGTTCTGCCGTGCGGCACAAACTCCTGCAAGGATTAAGCTCAAAATTTAACTTAATTTCCTTAAAGCAAGAATAAAGAGGTGATGATACCTATTTACAAAAATATTATAGAAATGTTTGAAGTGCTCTACTAAAATAGGGTAAACAGTCTTAACTCCAAAAGGCCTCCTTTCATGAATACAAGGTATAAATCGTTTAATTATATCTGTGTTGCATCAAAAACAAACAAATAACAATAACACACCAGAGGCTCAGATGCAGCGATCATAGTTTCTTCATCCAGATTTGAAACAATATTTGTAACAACGCACACACGTGAACATAAAATGGTGCTTTAAGTATTTTTCAACACTCAGTACTGATGTGATTAATTGAATTTATTCTTTAATATGCTTTTTAAGCTCCTACCGAACGACGCGAATGTACGAACACCGGAAAGCCGGAAAGTGGAAACGAATCTTCGTAGGAATTAAATTTGACACTGACTGAATGGTTTGACATTTGACATTACACTGATGATAGAACTGGCAGCACAGAATAAAATCGGCCATACCCATGGGGCTATGGCCCCATGGGTACGGCTACACCAGCGTCAGCGATACTCTCTCTTTGGCTTTCTTGCTACTATGCTTGCTACCATCTTGCTACACCCAGCCAAAGAGAATATTTAAGCCGCTAATAGTGTATTGACTATGGCTAACGCACCCGGCAGCCTGCCATAGATTTATAATAATAAACTTCAATAAAGGCCAGCCGGCCTGCCGGCCCATGCGTTTCGCTAAACATTAAGATTTGTCTACTATATAGAAATATACAAAAGAAAATTATGGATACCCAAAGGATCAACCAACATTTGTCTTAAATATTAGGTACTTATCTATAGAGTAATGACTAAATTATCTTTATTTATAATAACAATATAAAATTATTTTATAGCACGTGAAGTAAAATATTACAATGACACTTCGTTTTGTACTGACGGTAATTCCCCTGAAATAAAGTCAAAATTTTAAAATCTTATTTTAAAACCAAAGAGTAGAATAATTATGTTTAAAGCGTTTAGAGAGATTCCAAACTAGACTGCAGACTAACTAGCCTTATTATAATGTTCTGTGAGCCACAGGCTAACAACGGTCGATACTTATAGGAAGGTACAGTTCGCGCCAAACTTATTGTCCGGGTTGAGTTGGCACGAGCTAACTTTAGCCCAGCCGTAAAAATCGGAGAAAGCATGACCGGCAGATATGCGGATATCTGTCAAAAATTCACCCGATCTCCGGTTCTACATTTTGTTGATGACTCTGATGCATTATTATAAGCTGGTCATGCTGGATCAACACTCGACAGTCAACAACAAAATATAGAATCGGAGCTTTTCTTAGAGTTTCTAACTATACGGTATCCTTTTATAAACCGGTCATGCTACTCGATTTTTTTCTGGAGTCAAATAAAATAGATTTCTTCCTCTATGCTGCAATGGTTATTGACGCCTGGAGAGTTGCCCGAAAAGTCTGAGGAAGTACTTGCAGTTTATTATACACTTTATTATTTGTTGTATTCCTGCAAGATCTGTCTGTCTGCTAAGATCACCAGAGCTTCTTCTAAGGATGCGCTGCGCTGGCAGTAAGAGGAATATTCCCTCAAACTGTCGGCGCAGTGAATCCTCCATAAACCTCTAAGAGGTTTTTCGGGTCGGCAACGCGCGAGTGATACCCTGGTGTTGCAAGCGTCCATAGGCTATGGTAACCGCTTATCATCAGGCGGGCCGTATGCTTGTTTGCCACCTTAGTGGTTTAAAAAAAACGTCATCAACAAAACTCAGAACCGTAAATCAGATGAATTTCTGACCGGTATTCTTATAAGCCTGTCATGCTAACTTAACGCTTGATTCATCCGGGATTTATAAATAGAAAAAAATATTGCTTAACGTAGCAATGAAAATTGATGACTAAGAGTCAGCAAACGAGAAGTCGAAAACTTGGGCCACCCACCTTGGATAGGTCCGTTAGAAGGATACTTACAATTAGTTTGTTACTAAACCTCCAGTTACGTCACACAGTAAGAGCGAGCGAAGCGAGCTAGAAAATTTGGCCACCTAGGACAGGCTTGGTTAGAAGAGTAACTACAATTAGTTTGTTTACTATTTCCAGGTGTCTCATGTAAAAGCGAGCGTAGCGAGCTCGAAAATTGAGGCCACCCTCCTTGGACAGGCTGGGTTAGAAGAGTAACTAACAATTATTTTGTCTACTACCTACAGGTGTTCCATGTAGGAGCGAGCGCAGCGAGCTCAAAAATTTGAGCTACCCACCTTGGACAGGTTAGGTTAGTTAGAATGGTAATTACTACCTCCAGTTGTCTCATGTAAAAGTGAGCTCGTAAATTGATAGAGGAAACCCACTTAGGACAGGCGACGTTAGTGCAGGGGGTAATTACAATTCTTACTACCTCCGTGCGGCTAGCGCTGCCCCTTGGATATCTTTTGGCCGTAGGGTAAATACGCCACTGTAAAGGTTGAGTATGCGAAAAGGAAGAAAATACAAAACATATTCATTTAAAACACGAAAAAATGCTCATATGCATCAAAACATTCAACATACCGCAGCCGTCTTTCTTACTCAACATAATGTTGCCGTAATTAAAATAAGCTGAAATATATTTAGAAAATTTGTTAAATTAAGCCAAATTGATTACTATCACCATCGTTTTGTTAACAATAACTAAAATGTTGTATTCCCCCGTGATTACTTCATTTTAAAATAACCTATGAAGAAAAATAAAAATGTTATTCTTTTACAAACAAATATGGTTTTTAGGAATAGCAACATTGTCAACCATTTGTTCTAAAGTGTTTCAACTATCAACGCTAGGTGGCGCTAGGTGAAAACGACGAGTAAATTTGTTCTAAGAGAACACCCCATGCATGACCCATCACGGCACGAGTGGTGAGTGTGGTGACAATAATATGATTGTACCTATAAAATGATTTAAAACGACAGCCTACGACTTAAGCTTTCGTATATAGTCCAATATTTTTCCGTCTTCAAATTTCTATGGCCGGGTTGAAGTAAGCTCGAGGCGACTTCAAGCCGGACAGTAAGTTTGGCGACAACTGAAGTGTAATAATTCGTTCCGTCACTTGCTGGTGATACTTACCTAGTCATTTATTTAGTGCGTAAAATCCAAATAAATCAATGAATCGTCATTAAAAAAAACAACAGCTTGTCATTCAATGGTCGTGATTCTTATAGACTCAGACAGATCATGCATTTACTACCAGATAAGCAGGTAGGTACTTACAAATAATAAAAAAAACCGCATTGTTAATATGAATAAACTTTATTACTACAATAAAAGGATATAGTTTAAACCCAAAATTATAACATTGAACAATTAACTTTGGAATTAAACAGTTTAAAACTTTGGGTATCGACTATTATGCCCTAACTTATACAGAATAGACCAGTGTTTCTCAAACGACATAAAATTTTTCCGTACCAATACAAAAATTATTAACAATCAATTTGCGCTTTAACAATGTACTGTTTGTTCAGGATATTCTATATAAATACATACTTATCACAAAAGATTGTGATTCTCTTAAAAATAACAATAATAATTCATTACAATACCTACTTTGACTAAACGCCCATCGTGATGCAACGGGCGCGATCCTTAAATTAATAATTTAATACAGATCTTCCAGCACCATAATTATTTCAATCGGATCCTATAGGTTTTTATTTCGAGATTTCCATTATTTTCATCTCACCATTCCCATAAATATATTTTGTAGTTTTAATTATATAATTTTAAAATTGTGTGTATAATTCTAAATTCCCTTTCCAATACTGGCCCCCTCATTATAGCCTTAATACTAGATTTTTCATCAAATATAAGGCTCTATCTCGACAAGGCAAAAATATATATTTTTCATAAGTTTTAAGTAATTAATTTAATTTGATTGATATCGTAAAGCCCTGTAAAGCTCATCGTTAAAAATCTCGTATAGGAACCGTTAAAAAGCTAACCACTTTCTAATAAAACGTAACAATCAATTAAACTTTGCATAAAATCAACAATTTTTAGTTTTAAAAGTTATGTAACTATAAAAAATGATTGAAAACACAAAGAAAATGCAACTTTACAAATGAAATATACAGTAGGTATAGAGTAACATGATAATTTTGACATTTTGGAATGCCACAATATTGACGAGTTGTTAAGATATTTATTATACATAATATTTTATATATCACTATATATTACATATACAATATCTACAGCCTAGCTTTCCTATTCTAAATACATTTGGTCTTTGGATGAGCATGTCACATTATGGCATTTTGTGTCATCGTTTGTAACTAAAAAATATAAGTGCACTTTTTGAATTTAGTACTTGATCATTTTTCGTTTAAAATCCTAATCTAGACTAGACCTGCAAACGAAATCTTCACGCCGGCAATCTTAACATAGGAAATATAGAATAAAATCACAGAAACCCCATAAAATCCATTAAAAAAATAAACAAGAACAAAAATTTGAGAAACACTGTTCTTAAAAACATGTGAACTACGATAACATTGACATTTTTTTTTGCTTAAAAATGGTTTCACAATGATCTTAACATTTTATTTTATTTCGCATGAAATCCATGAATTTTTCGATAAACTTCAGGTACCTAATAGGGACAGGATTAATCTAATCAGTGTATGTTTAATCGAAACGATATTTTTTAGATTTTTATGATGAGTAAAACATTTTTCATGACATTTTGATAAATAATAATTGTGAAAAAATTACAAAATATTTAAAGTTTAAAACTAACAACACTATTCAATGTTTTTTATCACAAAGAAAATATTTGCGAGTTTGACTCGCAAGTGATACGGCCGACCGGTACTCTACGAGGCCTAAACTATAAGATTTTTCAATCATATCAACTTTCCCGCCAATTGCTACCTTTATATATAACATCACGTTTCCTTACTACTTACAAAAGATTTCACCCCTATCCATAGTTGTTACAATTTTAAACTTCTGGTATAAAATCCTCCAAAAAGATAAGTATATTATCGATATCTTAGGGATAACAGGGAGTAAAAAACAATAAGGCTAATGTCCATTAGTCCCTTTGAACTCCAAGATATCAAATTTTGAAATATTTCTGTTGGGATTTTTGTCAAGCTATTGGTCAAAATAAGTAGTCTTTCAAACTAAGATCACAAAAGCTATGAGGTACAGAAGTAAAGTAGCTAACTATTCACTCACACTACTTTTAATAGCTTGAATAAAAACCCCAATTTTAGGCTGGAAATAGTTACTTATTATTGTAATGCTGGTCCGACATCAGATTCTACTAGGCCGACTGTCGGTTATATCTATAAAATATATAAACATGCTGCTAATGTCGGCCACTAAACATTCCATCACGTGTTCGTAAATACACCCACGGTTCGCCGGTACGTTTAGGTCCCTTGTAAAAGGGGCGAGCCTTTTGTCAGACACTATTCCAATAATTTATCAGTCCGATGTACAAACAGTCTGATCGATAAAGTTATTGTAGTGGAGACACATCTTAACATTGCAGTAAAAAACAAATTTGCTCTTTTGATTATTTAAGACCAGACAAAAACGTCCTGATCAATTAATTGTAGTTTGCATTTTATTTACAGCGTAAATGATAAGGGATGTCTAATGTCCGACAGTCGGATCGGACATAAGATATCTAATGTCGGTCTAGTCTATATAATTATTAAATTTAAAGCTATTGATATTATTAATATTCCCAGCCTTATTAAAACAATTTATATATTACCATTCCCCAGTTGACATAAATATATAATATTAGTTGTGATAAATTCGCTTTATACAAAAACATGTGACTCCCGTCACTTATAAATATAATATATGTAATCAAGGTGGACAATATGGATGGACCAAGGAGCCCTCAATAAATGAATTGTTGGTTAATTTTGTTTAAAGTATTATTAATAATGTTGAAAATATTTAGAAAACGATGAAAAATAATCGTTTTGTTAACAATGGCTTCCTTTAATTTGAAATATGTACAGTTCGCGCGGTATAAGTTGGCCCGTCCAGTAATACCATGTTACTAAGAATATTGACCCTCTTAATAGGTAAAATAAAAAATGTTATTAATTTGCATCTGTGCTGGAACGATAACAGAAAACCATCTTGCCAAAGTCTGTTTCGATTAAATTTAAAAATAATGTTTCTTTTGATTAATATTGAGTACTTTTATCCATGATCCGTCTAACTTTCCACCTTGTATAATATAATATCTTTTATATAAATGATAAATTGCACGTATGCAATGTTAAATGAAAAATAAATCACCTTAAAAATGCAATGCAGTCTATGCATGTGGTGTCTTGTTTTGTTAATACATCTAAATTATTAAGGCGATTTAAATAACCTAAGTTTACACATAATGAGGTTAACATTTATTTAAAATGACTGATTGGTTTGGCATTTACCATTATGATGTGATGAAATGGCTCCGAACTATCCCACAACACCTATCGTAAAGATAACATTTAATGTATTCTATTTGTATCATCTTACTATAAGTAAAATCCATTATGCTTTGTAGTTATTCATGTGGATATTAACCTATCACACTTACGTTTTCTAGTCCTAACAAAGCAGTATTTAGCAGCCTAAACGACGTAACTAAAATAAGGTATACATATACTTTTATTTTTTTTCTATTTTCAATATAAATAGTTCTATAGCTACGTTATAAAAACTACAGTTAAAAGTGTACAATAATATTAATTTTTATATGCGTACAATGTAAAATTAGATCTATATATAAATATTATCTGATTACAAAGTAAATAATATTTGGAATAGTTTAATGCTAATTGTGTTGGTATGTTATACCATGGAAGCGTGGGGGTCGCTTGCTTTGGCGGTCATGTTCTGTATGATGGAGGAGTCCTCCAGCTTGGAGGTGTTGGAGGCGACCTCGGCGAGGGTGGCGAGGGCCAGCAGGTCCACGTTGTGCTGCTGCTTGCAGATCTCCATGTTCTGGACGGCAGTGCACGGCGCTTCCATGGCGATCTTTATCTCTGGACTTATTTTGTGCGCCTCGTTCAAGTCGACGCTGGACACCATGCTGTTGATCTCGAGTCTCGTGATGCTGATCTTGCGCGGCTTCCGCTTCTGGCTGCCGATGACCGTGTCCCGCCAGTGCTCCACCATCTCCCGCCTGTCCTCCAGCATGGATCTAGGAACTGAATTGACTATGTGCGAAGACTCGAGCGCTTTCGGTTTCAGGTTGATGGTTTTCTTCTTGCGTTTGTTTTCGCGTTTCTTCTGCTGGAATTTCTCTAAACTAAGTGAGGGCAAGGCTCTTATTTTAGCGTCCAAGTCGAAGTCGGCAGCCTTGAATGTTTTGTTAGCATTATTGTCGGGTTCGGGCGTGTCGGCTGTGTCGGTCTTGTCCTCGCTGTCGGCCGGCTTGTCGTTCGGCGAGCTGTTTTGTTTCGGCTCGTCGGCGTCTGTGTTCTCATCGCGCAGACTGCCAGGATCCCAGCTACAGGTCGCGCTGTAGTTCTCGTCTGGCTTGTCCGAGTCCCTCTTTTGCCGCTTGTTCACAATGAGTCCCCCAACAGCCATGAATTCCTGGTACCTCTTACCCTTGCACGATCTGCCAGATCTCATGTTTTTCTCGTCGTCAGACCAGTTCCTCTGGTAACCGTACTCATCCTCTTTAGAAAATCTCTTATCAACTATTTGGTCTATCACATCCTGGTTAGTGAACTGGTCGTTCGGTATTCCGTAATAAATCCTCTTTTTCTCGTCATCATCGAAGTCCTCCTCGAACACCCTGGAGGTTTCAGTGAGCGCGTTCTGCAGCTCGCGTATGCTATCTTCGCTGTGTAGACCTTTCGCCTTGGCCCGTTCTATTAAGTTATGAGATCTGTATTCGTTTGGCGTTGAGATCGCGTTGAACTTAAAGCATGGGGGTGAGTAATAAGGGTTTGTGGTTTGAGTTTCAGTCTTAGTGGCTAGGAGGCTGCTGAGGCCTCCCATTTGGGCTTCGTCGGCCAGCTTTCCAGGCGTGAACATGGAAAGTGGTTTAGACACGCCCTCGAATGGTTCATCCTTAGACTTTTTGTTGAAGTCTACTTTAGTGGAGTTGTTGTTGGTTTTTTCTAGTTCCAAGTCGTGATGTTCACTGTGGGGGGACTCCACGGGCTTCTCGTTGGACTCTCTGGGTCGGGAGGAGAGCGTCCGCAGCGGTGGCGCGGGCAACTTGTACCACTTGAAGTCGGGGTTGGCGCTGAAGAACGCGTCTTTGTACTGCGGAGCAAAAAAACATGTATCACTACATATTATTCAATTTAATTCAGCTTTACTACATATTATAAAACAAAGTCCGTCCTGTTTGTTTGTCTGTTCGCGATAAAATCAAAAACTACTGAACGGATTTTCATGCGGTTTTGACCAATAGACAGAGTGATTCAAGGGGAAGGGTTTAGGTGTCCCCACTCTGAATGGGTCGGTATTCGTAAAAAAAAACATAATCAAATAGAGCCTATAACACTCAGGGATAATGTACCTTTGCAACAGTGAAATATTTTTTAAACCGAATTTGTAGTACCCCAAACAACGCAAACTCACAAACTTTACCTCTTTATAATCTCTACTAATAGTATAAAGAGGTAAAGTTTGTCAGGTTGTAGGAGGTAATGTCTGGATCTACTGAACCGATTTTGAAAATTCTTTACTGTTAGAAAGGTACATTACTTATCCTTAAGAGATATAGACACTTTCTACCATAATATTATAATTCAATAGTACCCGAAGCGAAGGGGTGGATCTCTAGTATTAATATATAGATAATTTCACACACCTGTTTAGCAAGACCTGTGTAACAAGCTTTCTCTTCCTTGTCCAAGTTGGCCCACCATTCGCCGAGGATCTTGGTTATTGATCTGCAAGGACATCATAAATTAGTTAAGTATAAAACTATGTTGTATAATCTAATCAGTTCTTATCAATGGACTTGAGTGTAGGGTTTTCATTCCTTGTTGGGTACATACAACTGGGTTTATAAACAAGTTAATGTGACATTCGAATCGACAAACGAATCGAAACAAAATGTATGGCAATGACACAAGCTTTAAATGACAAGTCGGGCTGTCGCTAATGTCATTTCCATATTTTCATATTGTTTCTATTCTTTTGTCGTTTCGAATATCGAATATAACTTGTCTAGGTCCCCTTGAGAACGTCGGTCTACAACGAGATGGACAGACGACCTGTACCTCAACCATAAGTTCTATCGAATAGCTTTCGATAGGTTTTTTTGCGCATCGAAACGCTGTAATCTCATAGATCTCAGATTTTAGTTCCTTACGTAACCGCTAGAGGCACTGCGCGAGTTTTTCATACAAATATTTTACGGCGTCGCTAGCGAGTCTAGTGAGAAAAACTCATGGTCGAGGCACTGGTAAAGGTAGCTGGGAGTAGTTGGATGCAGCCGGTAAATAAGTGGATCTTTTGGAAGTCTATATGAGACCTTTGTGCAGCAGTTGGCGTCCTTAGGCTAATATGGCACTATATTTAGTGTCTGCCTCGCTAGCCTAGTCGTCCGCGCGACTGCTACTCTCAGGTCCTGGGTTCGATTTCCGGGTTGAGTTGAGCAGTGTTATTAGGTTATTTTTAATGAAGGAAAAAATCGGCTGGCGGGCAGGATTCGAACCTGCGTCTTCTAGTTCGGTACACCAGACGCTTTGACCACTAAGCCACCGCGAGCCCCGCTCGCCAGTCGAAACCTTCCTTCACATTCTAATTTACGTCTTAAAGGTGACATAGCGACATCTATTGTGAATGCTTCACAACCGACACGACTAACTCTACAGGTAGTTCGATGTCGTATGATGCCACCTTACCTATTAACTATCTTTTTGGATTTTTTAAGCATGCTTAAAAAATCCAATGTTATTAGGTTTTTTCTATAAAAATCTCAATAACAGCTCGGAGTTTAGATTTGGGCCCGATTAACGGCAATTGGCTCGCCCCCTAAGCAGTGCCTGTTTTAGGGTTCTGACCGCCCTAGACTCACTATAAATATGATACACCCCCCAGCCTGTCTATCCTATTATACATTGACTTACAGGTGCAACAGTTTCCAATGAATGACGTTTAAATGTAATAGTATAAATTATTAAGTTAGTAGTTAAGTCTCAGTTCGGCACTACGCCCGCCACCCCCTTGGTCCTTGCTTGGTCCTAGGCCTTCATAGCCTGTGGGTAAATCAGGCCCTGCCCCTATAACATAGGACCAAAATATACCGGCGAACTGTGGGTGTACATTAGTACGCCACTACCTAATTCTTGGGTAGTAAAAGCGTGATGATATAAATATCTTGGTTTAAACGAAAGGTAAGTTTTCCAAGGCGTATCAAAAGATCAACGTGACTCAATAATTTTATCGTTTTGAATTAAATTTCTAAGGGTTATGGGTCGGACGATGCCATAGTAATAAAACTTTTGCTGTTGCTGAAATTATAATGATTTAGGGGAGGTAAAAACATTTGAATGTAAAGAAACAAATCACGTTTTAAAACCAAAGGGGCGACCTTTAGTGAAAGTGTATGGGTTCAGAAAAGTTAGGCAGAGGAGTTTTGTATTAATGGTACTTTTATTTGACCTCATTTCTTACGTAGCCGCTTTTGTCTCCCACTGCTCGGCAAAGGCCTCCCCTAACTTTGTCGAGGACTTTCTGTCCAGAGCCACGACCATGAGTTTTTCTCACTAGACTCGCTAGCGACGCCTATTTATGGAAAACCCTCGCAGCGCCTCTACCGGTTATGTAAGGAACTAAAATCTGCTATAAGATTATAGCGTTTCGATGCGTAAAAAACTTATCGAAAGCCATTCGATAGAACTCATGGTTGAGGTACTGAGCTTCTTCATTCCATGCTGGTTAAATGCGATCAAATTCATCTCGCCAACATCTCTTAGGCTGACCTCGTCCACGATTTGCCTTACAAATCCGAGCTAAAACCGTGGTTTTATCGATTTTAGTCCTGGGTTCGATTCCCAGGTTGTATGTTCAAGTACCTACAAGTAGCTCGGATTTGTGCCCGGTTGATGGCAATAGGCTCACCATCCTGGGACCTAAATATGTATACAGGCGAACAGTGGGTGTACATTAGTACTCCTAGTTATTCTCACGCACCTGTTTTCAAGGTTGGGGTATTTATCGCGGACTACACTCCGGTGTCGCTTGCAGAAGATGAGGAATGCGTTCATAGGGCGGCGCGCGTGATGCGCCGGCTCACTGTCCGCTTCTTGATCGTGCATTTTCAACTATCTGTAACAAAACAAATTGGTATGGTGACATTTATCATCAACATCACTGCTGGGCACGGGTCTCCTCTCCTATGACTATAGGACTATCCTACACTTAGACTAGAGGCTGTGGTTTCTGCTTACCATAAGCACATAAGGCAGTATGTTTGTCATCATACTACAATTAAAAAAACACAATAATACGCTTCGATTAAACACGCATTAATGTAAGGCATTAAGCTCAGATTAACATATTTAATCGAAGGTAATATAGACATAAAAAAAAAAAAAATTTACTACAGTGTCCCTAAGAAATCCAGGGCAGGATAGTGTTGGCAAAATAGAGATGCACCCCACAAATCAGGACACAACATAACAAAGTTACATCGATCATCGACCTCTGTTATCGTTATCGCACTAGGTACTGCACTTGGCAAAGGAAGGTGATGTTCCTGATAACAATTAGAGGTTGATACAACATAATCTAATCAAATTTGATGTCTCATTCGACCTGCTTGCTCTCGACAGTGTAAGTTTGGAGTTTTATTATAATTGTGTTACACATAGCAAAGACAACAAGCTCTTGAGCCTACTTTGTGACGTAATAACACTAAGAACTTTTTAGGCTGATATTCAGAAACGAGACTCAACATGAACTTATGCTTCCGTATGTTAAATTTGTATGACAATTTGACATACGGAAACGTAAGTTTATGCTTAGCATCGTCTCTGAATATTAGCCTTAGATTACAAAAAAAAACAAATCGAATGATGAGATGAATGAAAAAATATGTATACCCGTTTTTTAAATGAGCAAAGAAAAACAAACAGCCTCAAATTAACATTAAAATAATAATGCCATTAAAAGCCAAAGTGTACACGATCAGACGACACATCATTATAATAAGAAATACCCACAGAAAAAAATATAAACAGCAATTAGGTGGGTTTTTGCATAGAATTTTATCCGGTTTGAAGGACAGCCTCTCAAAGCCACAATGGAGCTTGAGAAGGCGACCCCACTAGACGTCGCTATCCGACACGATAATAAAGACTAGATTTTTTGGTGTAGTTTGGCTGGCTTTTGGTATATAAGTACTGGTACTTAGGGATAGAATTCGTGGGCTTGTTATTGCAATATTAAAGCTGTAAGATCGCTGATAATCTACATTTACAAGAGGAAACTTGTTGACGTAGTTGGTGACGTAGGTATGCACTAAGGATTTTGAAAAATTCCCACGGTCGTATGAAAGATTGAATGATTGCGAGTAACACCGTATCACTAGGTATCACTACATAGTATTAAACAAAGTCGCTATCCGCCGTCTGTCTGTCCCTATGTATGCTTAGATCTTTAAAACTACGCAACGGCTTTTGATGCGGTTTTTTTTAATAGATAGAGTGATTCTTAAGGAAGGTTTATATGTATAATAACATACCACGCGGGCGAAGCCGCTGGCGGGAAGCTAGTATATTATAAAACAAAGTCCACCGCTCTGTGTCTGTTCGTGATAAACTCAAAAACTACTCCACCGATTTTTATGCTGTTTTCACCAATGGATAGAGTGGTTCTCGAGGAAGGTTTTAGTACATCATTTCATAATTTGCCAAGTTTTTGTATACATAAAGTAGCTAATATATTAATGGCCACGCGGGGAATGCCGCTGGATGAAAGCTAATTCTTAATATACTTTGATTCAATAAGTCGATCTATCGAACATAAGCACTAAGCAGTTTTAATGTTGCTAAGTGAGACGATCTTAACTAACCGTTTGACCTCTAATAGAAGGACTACAGAAATGTCAAAATGTCAAGCAGCGAGTTAAAACACTTCTCTTCATAATCCCATTAGTTAAGTAATCAAATCTCTCAGTCTATCGCTGCCAAGTTCTCTGAGCTCTACCCAGTTCTCCGCATCCAGTTGGATCTAGCCACCTTTTTAGGTCATCTAGAAAAATCTGGATGGTGGGTTACGATAAGCAGTAGTCAGTACACAGTTTCCAACTTCAGGGGCGCTAACATGCATAAGCAACGTCGACGACAAAAATGAAATTATTTCGTGTCGTGCATATTAGCATAACAGGAAACGTTTCCTCTATCGGCAATCGTTTCTTTCGTGAGTGATGTACAGTCAGCATCAGATATATCGGGACATACAAAGTTTTCAAAATGATCGGAACAACTAAGAAAATGAAACTTTATCTCAATGGCACAAGGACTATTTCAGAACGATCACACTACATGGCTACTGTCATTCTGAAATAAACTTTATCACATTGAGATAAATTTTAATTTTCTTAGTTGTTCCGGTCATTTTGAACGCTTTGTTTGTTTGTCCCGATATATCTGATGCTGACTGTACACAGATTATCTAGCGCTGCACACCGGTGGAGAGATAAACAAAGAACATAGGTATTTTTTATCAGAACGATGTAAAAAAGTACGTACCTCCTTATTATAAAATATAAACACGGCATTATCTATTGAGATAAACAAAGCTTGGGGCATCAACACAAAATACCTGTTACCTATATCTACATAGTTTCATAAACGCGTGAAGGAAACCGTGATAGTGGTACACAGGCTTTCAAGTCATTACTTATGTAAATTTTGTAAAATAGCTTCAAATTCATTATGTTCATTCGAATTCAGTGCAGTTTATCGGTACAAGAAGAATACCGAAGGTACCAAAATTGGGTTAATACACCAATGATTCAACGCTGCTAGTTGAAAACGATAACGATGTAGCAGGGTTGTCACACTAACAATTAAAATCATAAAAATAAAATTGTATTGTACAATAAATCAGAGCAAAACAATAATTATCATAAAAATTGCACAAAATGAATGATTTATTTTTTGTCTCATGGTTACTGGCTAAAGCAGACAGAAGGCCAGTTCAATGTTTTCGTTTTTAATCTCACTTAATTTTGTCTAAGGATTAAGGAATATCATAGCTTAACTATAATATACTGTGCGTCTTTGTTTTACTAGGTAATACATTTCATGATTGACAGCCCTGGCTATAAGGAATGTATGTTAATTATTCGTCCACGATATTCTTTTCCTTGCTCCGTCCACGATATTTTTGTTTTAAATTTACTTTACCGAGTATAGCTAGTTAGTTACAACTTAAAAGTGACGTCCATAAATTGGTGTTAAAAAGTACGAAACTGCAAATATTTTTTAGACTTTAAGCGCTTATTAATCTATACTATTATAAAATTGTAAAAAAGTCGTTTCTGTACATTGAAGATATTTAAAAAAAAACAATTGGGTTAGAGTATATAAACGATCGCGAACCCAAAAATGTGATTTTTAGAATTCTTGTCTGTTTGTCTGTTTGTCTGTTTGTTAGGGGTTGGCGCTAAACCTACTGAATAGATTTGAATTTTGTATGAACTGTTGTAAAGCATAATTTCCAACTTAAAAACTGATGTAAAGCTTTTTTCTATTATTTGAATAGATCCTTGGATAAAGCTTGACCTCTCTGTTGTATGCAAGCCCATAGAAAGAAGAGATCATCATTGTTGGTTTTTTGTTTTTTATTTTCTATTTAAAAGTCCATCGTTCAACTAAAAAAAATAGGTATATCTCATTCCACTTGGTTGCGTAGATGCTGAGATAGAGCTTGACCTCTCTGTAGTATGCATTCCTATTGATATAAGGGATCATTATTGTTGGTTCTTTAATTAAGTTGTCATATGCGCAGATATCGTGATTGTTGATTAGTTATAAACGTTTAAAGTGGTATAGACTTAAATTAAAATTAAATAGTTGTAAAGTTTGGTTAGAATTACGAGTTATTACGACTAACATTACGACTAACTGAAGCTTCCGTTTTCTTTTGGACATATTTTCACAAACAGCATCACCTCAGTACCTCATAAAGTACCTACCTCAGTACCGAGACTAATTGTCGACCGGAATCGAACCCACAATACTCATTGAGCTTAGCGCCGTTATAACTTAGTCACGAGGCCCTTTTTACAAACCTCTATAACACTACTTCAAAATACAAGTTTTTTATCAATGGGATCAATTTCTAATCCTAATTTTGTTTCTACATCCACGTAAGCGAAGCCGCGGGCAAAAGCTAGTACAGTATAAAGCTCGCAAAATAGGGCAAGTACCCAAAGAATAACAATAAATCAAAATAATTGAATCATAAATTCCATAAATTAATAATAAAATGTCAGTTCAGATGCCAAATTTTTTTTTTTGCCAATAAATAAATATTCACATCTCGTCCCAAATGCAAAGGTCTCGAGCTATATCACCAAGTCCCGTCGGTGCGGCCTTGACCCAATGAGCCGAAGTATGCCGAGGTTGGCCGAAGGGGCAACGGCCCGTGAAAGTGAAAACTCGTGCGCACGGGCCGCAGGTCGCATGCGCAAAGCAAAGCTTTCGACTTTTTAAAGTGAGTGGAATCACAAGAATTTAGGTTACGTCACTTAGTCTAGAATGGAATTGTCAGTTTTGTTTGGAATTCGTTTTTTTTTTTGCTTTTTAGTACCGCTACTTCATAGTACATTATCTTTATCTTCTGTAAAAGGAAACGACTGACTGACTGATCCATAAGCGTACAGCTCAAACCACCGAACGGATTGGGCTGAAATTTGGCATTTGGCACGAATATAGTTATTATGTCTGGGTGTTTCTTATATATTATAAGTACTAGCTTTCCGCCAGCGGCTTCGCCCGCTATCCCACGGGAACCATACATTTTACCGGGATAAAAAGTAGCCTATGTGCTATTTCAGACTATAATCTATCTCTGTGCCAAATTCCATCCAGATCCGTTCAGTAGTTTTTGTGTGGAAGAGTAACAAACATCCATCCATCCATCCTCACAAACTTTCACATTTATAATATTAGTAGGATGTATTTACAAAAAAAAGGATATAAGTATTATATCCATTGTCTAGTACCCATAGTACAAGCTCTGCTTAATTTGGGACTAGATGGTACTGTGTAAAAATGTCCCACGATATTTATTTATTTATGACTAATACGACTAAGAAAGGATTTTAGAAAATTCCCACTGAATTGCCAAAAACAGATGAACGCGAGTAACTGTTATTTTGCGCCTATACTGTACTTTAGTCTGTAATACTCTGAAAAATATTTAGCCGACAGGTATATTTGTTGCAAGCCCTTCTGAAACAATACTAATTACTGCACTAATTCTGCAAATTATATAAACAGGATATTTCGCGTTATTATTAGTAACACCTTGCACGCATAAAACACGGGGGCTACTATGGAAACCAAACCAGGTCATGAAGTTTCGCTTGATAGATCGCATTTCGGTACGGATTTTAGATATTTGACTAGCGTTGACTCCCAAAATGTATTTTTCTATAACACCTACTTAGCTACCCTTGACTTGCAAAAATAGTCATTAATTTAATTTAGTCAATGTAAATGCCATAATACTTATTTATTTGATACGAAACTTATATGTACATATAACAACTTATGTACAATATGTAAGTACGTAAGTATATGAACGCAATAAAGATTTGAATTTTAATTGAATTTAAACGATCAATTTAAAGAAATAAATATCATTTATCATATTTTATTACAATAATAGTAAGAACGTGAAACAATTCTGCGTTGTTTCGTTCCGATTTGAAACTTGGACGTTAGATGTTCGTGGTAGGCCCCCAGGTTCGATGCTCCATCTAATTTATTTGTAATGCAAGGTTGCCCCCTCCTTGGTCACGAGACAACAGTTCAGTAACTCAGTTAATAGAGAACCGTAACAGTGAATGCTTGCTTGTTAAGTCATTCAACCAGTAAACGTAATGTTAACTGTAACGCGTAAAAACTACCATAGAGACACGATACTTATGTCATAAAGGGGTAATTGCGATAATGGTGATAATCCGAAAATTTCGACTCGAATTTCGACTAAAGTAAGCAAAAAGAGGCCATCAAAATCTGCCGAAATGATGTACCGAAGGTATAATTAATGGAAAAAATATCATACCATAATAATTACCAAACGTTGGAAGTTCATAACTTTCATAAGTCCATTTTTAGAAGTGAATGTTATCAACTCATGATTCATATCGATTAAATAGACTTTGCTGAGTAAAACAACACTTCTTTGGTTTTACTATACTTACCTAAAAAAAAATATGACCTAAAGGTTAAATTTCGGGTGACTAAGAAAGAAATCGAAAAAAAATCATATCTCAATAACCGGGTCACTTAGGGCTTAGTATCTTGGGCTGAAACCTAGCAAATAACCCCCTCTACCTCCCAAAAAATTGTGTCGGTCCATGCGCCAAACATCCTGTATAAATATGATTGGCGTAATATTGATAATTAGTAGAAAATCGCAATTTTCAAATTATCGCTATTTTTGCAACTAACCCGAGGCACTCACTATACATAATGTAAGTATGGACTTATTACAAAAAAAAAAGTTGTTCCTAAATTTAAATTCAACATTTAGGTTCAACATATCTTCACATCCGTATTCCCCGAAGGTTATTATTTTAAAATTTGATGGTAAAGTTAAAAAATTAAAAAAAAACACAGATGCTTGGAAAGGTGTTTTTCGAAGCCAATAAGGTCAGACATGTGCAACAGGGAAAAAATTACGGTCGATACGGTTCAACATTACATAAATATTTATTAATTATAGTGCTTATTAACTTGTTAGTATAATATGAGTATGTATTTATAACATGTTGCAAGGTATAAAACATACAAGTTGGAATCTGAATTTTCTTAAATGTCAACACTCAACGGGTTGTGGTTATGCGTTGTGCACGAGTTCAATAAAAAAAGTACCTAGGAATTCGAATCCGATATAGATACTGATCTATTTTTTAAATTAGCTTAGTTAAAAGGGAACCAAGATCCTACTTACCTACATTATTTTAAGAGGATTAAATGAAATTCTAATGAGGATCACTTCTTTGAGACTAAGGCTGATATTCAGAGCCGAAACTAAGCATAAACTTAGGCTTCCGTATGTCTAATTGTCATACAAATTTAACATACGGAAGCATTACTTTACGCTTAGCATCGTCTCTGAATATTAGCCTAAGGGCCACCTCTGGGTAGGCTTAGTCGCAAAATGTCGTTTTCGCCGCTACCCGCCGATAAATTTTGAATGAAATTTTCGGCCAAGTAACTTAACGGATACTTATTAGTAAGCTGTGATACAGGCCCTAAAAGCAGCAAAATATAGTCCTTTCTAAAGATACCAAATTTTATCGAAATTCATACCGAGTTAGTCTGCTTTGTCCAGAAGATTAGCATAGAAGAAGAAAACGAAAAATGCGGACGTTCTACAAAAAGGCAAGGTTAAGGGCACACCCTAAGAACCGACGAACATGCATAGGAAGGTTGATGAGCATAGATGAAGCAAGTGGTGTGCCAAAATCGTAGCGAGTGGAAATCTATAGTCTACCTACCTCATTGAGAAACAGGCGTGAAGAATAGAATAGAATAGAATAGAATAGAATAGAATAGAATAGAATAGAATAGAATAGAATATTCTTTAATGCACACAGTGCACACCAAAAACCAATGTGAAGCTGTGTAAGAAGAATAACCTGCGTTATTCAAAACAGTACAATACTCGTAGTCTGTTTATTTTGTTTTCACATGACCATATTATTCAAGGTCTTGTAAAAATGCTTGCCAAGGTCACGGCCGGCGGCCATCTTTCGAGTTTTGCACCAAGAAGGCCACTCCATTATGAAATAATGCTAACGCAAAGACAAGTGCGTTCGAATCATTGAGTTTTTGTAGAACAATTACACGAATAAACTGGTTGAGCTGTTTTTTTACGGATTATATACTCTGCCTCGTTGGTCCTGCCCCCCCCCCCCCCCCCGGTCGAGCAGTAGTTATTGGTGGGTTTCTCTGTAAAATTCCCAGTAGCACCTCGGAGTCTGGATTTCTGCCCAATTGTTGGCAATAGGGGGCCCTATTACATGAGACCTAACATACCGAAGAAATGTAGGTGTACATAACGCCTCTGCCTACCCCTTCGGGAATTATAGGCGAGATGGTAAGTTTTATTTAGAAGAGGTTCTCTAACTCTTAGCAATGTTTATTTTAGCCTCCTTATTTTTTACTTTTAATTCACCCTCGATTACTTAGAACCTAAACATATCGGCAAACTGTAACACCTCTGCCTAACCATTCGGGAAATACAGGCGTGATGTTTTATATTCTTAATAGCTTCTGCCCGCGACTTCGTAGAAGTGGTTTTTTTTCCCGTTTTTGCAATTTTTTTAATTGATACTCCGCTTCTATTGGTCGTAGCGTGATGATTTATATAGCCTATAGCCTTCCCCATTAAACAGGCTATCTATCAGAGAGAAGAATTTGTCAAATTGGACCAGTAGTTCCTGAGAATAGCGCGTTTAACCAAACAAACTCTTCGGTTTTATAATCTAATATATAAAATTCTCGTGTCACAGTTTTAGTTGCCATACTCCTCCGAAACGGCTGGACCGATTTGTATGAAATTTTGTGTGCATATCGGGTAGGTCTGAGAATCGGCCAACATCTATTTTTCGTACCCCTAAATGATAAGGGTGACCCACCCCTATATGGCAAAACAACGTTTGCCGGGACAGCAAGTAATAGTATAGATTTAATAGTTATTTTTATGTCCGTTTCACGACGAGCAGTTACAACAAAAAAAACAGTATTCACAAATTGTTGTCACCCGGAAAAGTCGAACAGTACCGAGAGCGTGCGCGTGCGCTTATCATAAAATAAAATACTAAAACAATAAGCAAGTTCACGGGGGTCGGCTAACAAGCCAGTTTGCGGCACACACTTCCTGCTCCTGCCTGATAACAAATAATAGCGATAAACTTGATTGAAAAAAGATCTATAATAACATAACCATCACGCCTGTATCCCATAAGGGTGAGACAGAAGTGTAATTATAAGTAACTAGCTTCCCGCCAGCGGCTTCGCCCGCGTGGTCTTATAATTTTTTCCCCGTTTTTGCTACATTTTTCATTACTACTCCGCTCCTATTAGTCGTAGCGTGATGATATATAGCCTATGTTACTCGGGGATAATGTAGCTTTCCAAAGGTGAAAGAATTTTTGAAATCGGTCCAGTAGTTTCGGAGCCTATTCATTACAAACAAACAAACAAACAAATCTTTCTTCTTTATAATATTAGTATAGATAACCTACACTTCAAATTGGTCTTGTCCCTCTTCTTTCAATAAAACAAGAAGAAGTCGCGCTTACAACCACTGGCCTAGTGGTTGTAAGCGCGACTGCCACTGCCTGTTCGATACCCAGGTAAAGCATTATTAATGGGCTTTTCAATGAAATTCTCGGTATTGGATTTGTGTGCCTAGTTAATGGTAATAGGCTTGCTATTGGCATGACATGAGACATGAAACCATACCGGTGAACTGGGGGTGTACATCTGTAATTCTGTACATTTTACATCTATACACTTCTGCCTAATTCTTCCGGGAATATAGGCGTTATAGCAATAATCATCATCAACCTATTAACTGTCCCACTGCTGGGCACGGGTCTCCTCTCAGTATGAGAGGGATTAGGCTATAGTCCACCACGCTGGATAATGGATGTTGGCAGACTTCACACGCCGTCGACAAAATCTCTCAGGCATGCAGGTTTCCTCACGATGTTTTCCTTCACCGTTCAAGCGAGTGATAATTACGCACATGATTTCGAAACGTCAGAGGTGTGTGTCTTGAATTCGAATCCTTTCACTTGGCAGCCCTATGCTATCACTGATTATTGGTAAATCTTTTAAATAAACTCATTCATAAATACACCCTGTACACACGTGACGGCGAAGCGATATTACTATTAGGAACAAGAAATGCCGTACCGGAAGCCTAGCTATTAATAATTGAGTTAACAATACCCTCGTACATTCAAACAATCTTAAACTTTACCACTTCAAACATAAGTTCAATTTTGTAATGTTGAACTAGTAACAATTTATCTGCTTGCATGTTGTTAATGTTAATCAAATTTGAACTTTATTAGGTGTTGATTAAGTTTTTAATCGGAGTCATATATATTTGATGACTGGTTGGTAAAGCTATTATTAGAATGGTTGTCATTATCAGTGTATGACTGCTTTGGAGTGTAGTGATGATAGTCTGTAGGCTGTTGTAGAAAAGCAGAGGAACAGAGAGAGAAGCAAGTCTCTCTCCTGATAGTAAAAGGCTGGATTAGTGTAAAGGCATTTTTATTTTTAATTCAGTTTTTTTTGTACATATTGGTGTAGTATTTAATTTAATCAATCCTGTACAGATTAAGGCCTTCTGCAAATAAAATCTTGTACTACTATGACTAAGAAGGTTACACACCAAAAAAGTAAGTATGTAAGCAATAAAGATTCAGGTTAGAAAATAATCTTTTATTTCATATTATCTGACCTAATTAATCAGTTACATAGGGATGAAAGAGCAAAACGCTAAAGGAATAGAGGGAGATGTAATATACAATATACTATGTATATACAGTCATTGTATTGATTTAGTACATTGCAACAGCCAGGTAGCCCGGTCTAGTTCATGGAAAAGGCCCTGCTGAAATAGCACCTGAAATTCCGTGAATCTTATATAGGTCAACAGGGCCCGATAAAGATATACCTAACCTTCATAGTATAGTCGGTATGAAACGCTTTATCAATATTTTCCTCAGGTTAAAACTGAGAATAAAAACAATAAAGTGGTGTGCCAGGATCGTAGCGAGTGGAAATCTATAGTCTCTGCCTACCCCTATGGGAAACAGGCGTGAAGCTATGTATGTATGTAAAACTGAGAATGTTTTTTTGTAATAACACTGCTCGACCCCGAAACCGAAAGAAATCATAAGACAGCTCCAGGTCACTCAGTGAGCTATGGAAAGAGGTATGCTTGGTATTTCTCTACGCGATCGAGTCAGAAATAAGAAGATCCGTAGAAGAACCAAAGTTGCAAACATAGCGGCAGTGGGCGGTGCACGTAGCTCGTAGAACTCATGGCCACTGGGGCAGAAAGGTTCTCGAGTGGAGACCACGCACCGAAAAGCGCAGCGTAGGACGGCCACCAACGAGATGGACGGATGACCTAATAAAAGTCGCTGGAAGTAATTGGATGCAGGTAGCATATAACCGGTTCTTGTGGAAGTCTATGGTAGGCTGATATGCCACCAAAAAACTAAAACCACACGATGGCCATTTCCCACACATATTGTGGTTCCGAGATCTCGAAAGGAACACTTCAAACTGCACTATCCTCAAAACAGTCAAAATTTTTCACACAAATTGTTAGTGTTACCATTTTTTTTAAAGAGTGTCTAAGTATGGAGTTTCTTGTTGTTCTTTCTTTTGCTTACTTTTTGGAACCGTGCAACCAGTTTTACTTTTCAAAAGTACCTATTTATATGGCATCTCTCTTACATCTATCTCCAACGGAACAGATTACAGAAAAATAGATAAAAAAAAAACTAAAAATTATGACGTTCACGCTCCGCTGACGGACGCTAGTACTTGAAATGACAGCTAACCATGGGCGTGCAAATGACAGTACCACTGACAGATAATGTACAATATATTATTACAATGATAATCTCATTATTATACGAATGTAGCATTTGCATTTGCATTTTGTACGGGAGAACATCTGCAATGAGCAACATGAATTTTAATGTTATTTTTTTTGTTGTAAGAGCAAAAGAACATTGTTTTTTTTTATTAGTACTGAGATCGACATCGCAATGACATAATAATTTATGTACAACATAGAGTTGCCTCGTCAGCCGTCGGTCCGTCACTCGTCAGTGGTCGTAAACGCGACTGCTACGCCCGAGGTTTGATTCCCAGGTCGAGCAGGGTTATTGGGTTTTTCTTAGATCAGCTTGGGGTTTGGATTTGTACGCGGTTTATTGTAATAGGCTCGCCCTCTTAGTAAATCTAAGCTCACACATTACATTACATGGGATCTGAACTAAACATACCAAACTATGGGTGTACATTAGTACACCATTGCCTGGTTTACTAATGTAAACCCACAGTTCGCCGTTATGTTTAGATCCCGTGTAATAGGTAATGTAATATGTCTATTGCCTTTAACCAGGAAAAAATCCGAACAGAAAATCAGAAAATCCAATAACAAGGCTCAATATCGACGCCCGCCCCAAAAAAAAATTTATATTGGATCCAGTCTATTTTTAAGTTCGTTAAAAAACCTTTTACCCTCCGAGCGCACTAGAATACCGATACTAGTATCGTGTCAAAATGCTGAAAACATTTCTATGTCATAAATACCGTCACGCCTGTATTTAGTCAAGCAGTATATCCTTCATATATCGGTATTTCCAGAAATTGGGTTACGGTGGTCGCTTCGTGTAAAATACTGATATTCAGCCGCATCTGGTTAGACTGGAAGCCGACCCCCACATGGTTGGGAAAGGCGAGGAAGAAGAAGACGCCTGTATTCCTGAAAAATTTGTGGTGCGTGCCTTCGAATTCAATCTAACGTTCAGGGGGGCTAGAATAGTTGTATTTTGACATTCGAATCGACAAACAAAATGTATGTAAATGACATTAGTGACAGCCAAATTTGTCGAAGGCTTGTGTCATTTCCATACATTTTGTGTGTCGATTCGAATGTCAAAATGCAACTTGTCTAGCCCCCCTGATCGACGAACAAATAGAAACAAAATCTAGGGGATGACAATCTTTCGACACACCTGAGGTTTACAAATGTCATTCCCATATATTTTGTTTCTATTAGTTTGTCGATTCTGATCAACTCGGACAAGTGTATGGGAATGACATAAGCTTTCGACAAATTAAATCGGACGTTTATTATCGTTTATTATATTATCATTCACATACATTTTGTTTCTATTTGTTAGTCAAACCGAACGTTCAATTGCAATTTAGCTAGGCTCACGTATCCCTAGGCCATAGGCTACCCCTGCTTACGTCCCGCTACCTAGGATAAATTGCCGACAGCATAGTTGGTTCCGAGTTTCTGACGTAGTAAATAAATAAATAATAAATATCTTGGGATATTTTGACACAGCACCATCTAGTCCCAACCAACATTCGATGTCAAATCAACACATCTGTTTTCTCGCATATAAGAATCATCCTGCGCATGCGACTTGTTTACAAACACTTGCTTGGCACATTCGCCATCTTAATTTAGCGCAGTAACGAAAGGGCCGCCATTACTGTTATAATTAAACTCATTTATATAATTAGCTCGATTACTTAACTCATAAATTAATTGATATCGTTTTATAAAGGATTTATCTTTGTGTCTTTGTGTTGGACTGTCTCGTTGGTGTTGTGGGCTAAGCGCGACTGCTACGCTAGAGGGTTCAATCCCCGGGTCGAGCAGTGTTGTTGGGTTTTCTGTGAAATTCCTAGTAGCAGCTCGGAGTCTGGATTTGAGCCTGGTTGATGGTAATAGGCTCGCCCCCTATTACATAGGACCTAAACATACCGGCGAAATGTGGGTGTACATTAGTACGCCTCTGCCTACCCCTTCGGGGAATATAGGCGTGAAGGTATGGAATATTAGGACCTAAATTAATATGAAGACCTCGAAGCCACATAACAGAACTGTCAGGACTCACGCCTTTAGTCCCTAGAGGTTAAGCAGAAGTGTTTCTTCGCATACATAGTGGTATGCTCTGTGTGTGTTGACGATTAGAATCTAAAGTTAGCCTAGTAGTCGTAAACGCGACTGTCACGCTAGAGGTCTCGAGTTCGATTCCCGGTTCGAGCAAATATTTTTGGGTTTTTCTGCGAAATTCCCAGTAGCACCTCGAAGTTAGGTTACATGCCCGGTTGATGGCAATAGGCTCGCCTCCTATAACATGGAACCTAAATATACCTACCCGCGAATTGTGGATGCACACCCCTGCCTTACCCTTCGGAAAAAACATGCGTGATGGTATGTTAACAAGTTCAGTCAATCTCATTCAGCAATGATAAAAAATGATACACCTAAAGATTATTTTCAAAATCAGCCCGCATATTAAAGGACACAAAATCCGCCATTTTGTTTAGTTTTTAATTTCATGTATCCAGTGACACTTGTGCCAACAAGACGAATCTAATGATGTATCATTTGTCTAAATCGGTTGAGCCGTTGAGTAGTTACGAACGGACTTATGAACGGACATACGCGTCCAACACATAACCCTCCCTCCTTCGGCAGACGGGTGATAAATAACCTAACCTAAATTAAAAATTTAGATAACCCCCGACACGAAATGTAATTTTCCATTTTGTGGTGGCGGCCATTTTGGATTTGAAATTTATCATAGTGTATAGTATTCTCCTAGTTAAGCCTTTTCATTTGATACCCATATTAATGGAGTTGTGAAAAAACATGTAATTCGCTATTTTGTAGCGGCGGCCACCTTGGACCGATGTTCATCAAACATAGCTAAGAACACTCCCGACTAATTCACCTTTCAAATAAAAATAAGAAAATCAAAATCGGTTTATCCGTTCGGGAGCTAAAATGCCACACACAGACACGTCAAACTTATAACACCCCGTCGTTTTTGCGTCGGGGGTTAAAAATAATTACTGGAATAGATTAATGTTGTATTTTATCCTTATTATAAATATCGAGCACGCGTACCTAGTAACTGCTTATTAACAATGCAAGTAGTTATCTGAACGCATTTCCTCTAGTTAATTAATTACGTAACTAATTAAGGTATTTAGAAACTTTGTATTCTTTATAAAAACACATTAACTAAATTGTTTCACAATGTTTTAAAACATAGATAGTA
The DNA here is from genome assembly GCA_946251955.1 of Acronicta psi. NCBI lineage: Eukaryota > Metazoa > Arthropoda > Insecta > Lepidoptera > Noctuidae > Acronicta > Acronicta psi. The sequence goes on from OX276481.1 coordinate 12,669,135, forward strand.
ATTCATTTGAAAAAATATACTGCGTCGTTTAGCCTAGTGGTTGTAAATGTGACTGCTAGAGGTCCTGGGTTTGATTCCCTGGTCGAGTAGTGTTAAGTATGGGTGTTTCAATGAAATTAATAATAATAATAAATATTCTGGGACATTTTACACAGCACCATCTAGTCCCAAACTAAGCAGAGCTTGTACTATGGGTACTAGACAATGGATATAATACTTATATACTTTTTTTTGTAAATATATAAATACAATATATAAGAAACACCCAGACAAACACAAACACTTAAGTTCATCACATAAATGTTTCTGTCCTGTGGGAATCGAACCCACGACCTCGTGATCAGCTGTCCGGTACTCGAACCACTAGACCACAGACGTCGTTTTCAGTAGTAGCACAGTTTGGAGTTTGGTAATATATCACCCTTTTTTACATGGGACCCTAACAAGTACCGACGAACTGTAGAAATGAAATGAAATGATATTTATTTCTGTAAGTAGATCCTTTAAAGACACTTTTACAAATTTTTTTTTTATGCTAGATGTCGCCGGCATTTCCTAACTGACGACCTCTGAGAAGAAACGCCGAAACAAACTCAAAGAATCATGGTCTCTTTTAAAGTCCAGACAAACGTAGTAAATATCGGATATGCGAGTTAAACAATGTAGGCCAAAATCTGAAACAGTTTTGAGTTGAACAGTCCTAACTGACGGCACGCTTGCAACAGTCATCGTGTAGCTCAACCATTATTAGGGAGCTCAACCACCCGTCGCACGACGATACCAGATCAGCAAGACATTTGCGTAGGTCATATGAAATACCCAAAACAGACAGAATTCGTTGAAATATGGAACGCGTTTAAGTAGTGTATTAGTACACTTCTGCCTAACCCTTCGGGGAATACAGGCGTGATGGTATGCTACATAATATGTATTATTTTGTGGAACCACACAGCACACGATAATGGGGTGTGGTTACGCCTTTTACCGAGTTTAAACTACCGTTAAACTATCCGCTACGCAAAATTTATTTTTGGTACGAATACCACAATAGCACTGCCTCCTTGGTAAAGTAAGGTCTTGGCTTCGATTCCCAAGTTAAGCCTTTTGAGATTCACAGTAGCAGCTCGGAATTTTTATTTGTGCCCAATAACAATATGCTCGTAAACAGCGTAAAAATATAGTAGCGAACTATGGCTATATTTCAGTACATTTCTGCTAACCCTTTAGGGATACGGTCGTGATGATAATATAACTGATATTTAAATTGCAATGTAATTTATACTGCTTTACGGCGGGGGAAATTGTTGCATCAGATTCAGAAGACAGCGGTGTGGGGTTTGGAGGGTGGGGGTGGGAGGTGTTTACTGCTTCTTAAGTACTAAGTACATAATTTAAAAATAAAATTAGTATATATGATTGTTCCTTTGTGCGGTCACTTTCAGCTTTTTCGACAGGTTGTTTTTTTTACCAACTATATTGATAGACAAGATAATTATGATCAATTGCCAAGTTGTTACGTCATAACACTAAGCATACGGTATTAACGCCATCTATTGTCACGGAATTTTAAATATTTTTAGCTTTCGAATTTGTCGTTCGAAATGACAATAGTTAAATGCTAGAATTCACATTAGCCACTGTTTTAAAAACATGTTTTTACCAAATCGCATTATTAAAAATTCTTTTACACAAGAAATTAAGAGTAAGAGAAGTACAGAGGAGCTTGTCTAGTTACACATTACTGTTGAATTCAGAGACGTTACTTAGTGTAATGAATCATTAGCTTATAGAGACCCAGTATATGTCTCTATTAGTACACTGACAACAATCTCAAATATGGAAAAAATAGGCCAAGATATAGTAGCCACCGTTTGTTAACGATTCATTAACGTTAATTTACGTCTCTGACAGCGGCTCTTGTTCGGTTAAGAAAATTGAACCCGATTGAAACCGAAGGTATTTGAACAAAGGTATAAGTACAAGTTTTCTCTTACCGTTGAACAACACGAAGATTTCCTTAGAAGTCTTTGAGGAGGTGATCGTCCACTGCGATAGGCAGAGCAGAAGATAAAGGCCGAAGTCAATCAGGATCAATATCAGAAGAGCACTTCGATTCGAAATTCAAACGTCCGATAGGGATCGTGACGAAACGGGAATAGTTGAATATTGTTTAAATTCCGTGGAACGACTGGCAGCATCCAATGAAAATAGGTTACATAATATCGATCGGTATTCCACGAAAGGAGATAGGATTGCACTTCCAGGAAAATTGAGGGGGGTTTAAAAAATAAACGGGAGCTCCGTCCGGGGTAGTTGAATCTAGCCGATTCTAGCCTATCACGTGGCTGCAGCATGATGCGCTAGCCAATCACACGCGTCTACGTGAAAACGCTGTCACTTTAAAATGACAAAGACAGGTATATACCTGTCTTTGTCATTTTGATGCCAGCAGAGCGAGACGGAATGAGATAGACAGGTATATTATATACCTGTCTCAGCTATCATCTTTTAGGATTTAGTTAAGGCATGTTTTAGAAATAAGGGATGCGTTGTATACGATGTAATTTAAATTAATTTAATTCAAATAATGTATTGGACTTTTCATTAAAAAATGCAATTTATAATCTATCCATGCATATTTAAATAGCTAACTTCTGTCAGATACTGTACGTTGAAATTAGAAGGCTGTCGTATGTATCATGAGATAGCGCCATTTTACCTGTAGAGCGGCGTCCCTATCTTACAACGTAGAAATTATTTGGTGTACTACGTTTTGCGTTCTGACTGTTAACGCTACTGTTTCAGGAAATATCAACCAATCTTTGTAATAATATTAAATTAGGGTCCGTGGCAGTGTATAAAAGATTACTACCTTATAATAAATACGTTATGGGTAAGGGTTTATTAGAGCTAGGCACAGTGTATACCTACTACATACTACTACAGGTGCTTACTACGTTGTACTTGCAACCGATGCGAGTGTATAACAAATAAGACCAAGCGCAAAGAGTATTTAAGCGGGTGACCAATTGCAGAGTAAAACCAGCCAGCTAGCCGGCGAAAATTGTAAGACCGCGTTGTTTTTCTTTCTTCTTTCTTTCTAAATTGATCACCAGTTTAAGCAAGTAGGCATCTCTTTCTCTCTCTCTCTCTCTCTGTTAGAAAGAGTGTTGTTTTTCCACATGAAAGAATACACGAGTATTATGTCAATAAATTAATATAATTAAAAAATATATACGTCGTAAAAATTGCATTTCACAAAGTACTATTTTATCGCCCTAATATTAATTAGTTTACGATAAGACTGGTGACCGGTAATTTAAATTCAAATCTAGGGCATTTTATTTGTTTTATTTAAATTAAAGATCACTAAGGAGGAAAACATCGTGAAAATTCACATGCCTTAGAGATTTGCTCAAGAACACTGATATCTTGTCTTGAAATGTGTACCATTGATGTCATAAAAAATACGTCTTTAAATTTAGTCAACTTTTTTAATAATGCTTGCTTTTTAATAATAATTTGTCTGGAGTGACCAGACAAATTTATGAAAGTTGAAATGATTATTTTTAATGAAGGAAAAAATCGGCGGGCGGGCAGGATTCGAACCAGAAGGCGCAGGTTCGAATCCTGCCCGCCCGCCGATTTTTTCCTTCATTAAAAATAACTTGAAATCTTAGCATGGAAAATGCTTAAAAAAATACAAAAAGAAAGTTGAAATGAGTTGAAATAATATTGGATAAACGATTAAATGCCTAATTGGCCAGACAGAATTAATAATAATCTTATTAAATGTAACCAAGTCAAGATAAAAAAATTGTATTTGTTATAAAATAAATGAGAGTTTTATTAGAAAGAGAATTATTTTCTTATTTTATTCCAACACCTACACCAACACACAATTTACGCCCGCGTCGTCACGTCGACTTATTATTCATATTTTCCTTCTTATGGTTAATTTATAAGTGACGCAGGTTCAAAGGTCAGAGAATTTCCAATGTCAGGATAGTTCTTCGAAATTTATTATTGTCCTCTAGGCTTTATTAGAGATCTCAAATATTTTTAAGACGGAGCCCGAGACTTGGCTGTATTTTTACGTGAAATGTTTTTGATAGAAAATTTTTTTCTTAAGTATTTTCGGAATACATTTTCAGTTATTATTACAAGGGCTAATTCGATGTACCTATATAATACTGCATTGCACCAAAAACTAATAAAATAAAAGTAGGATTTCATAAACCGTAGAATGGAACAATGGACGTTTTGATCACTAAGAGCGGTTTCTTACAGACAACCTTTTAATGGACACAATAGCAAAGGAAAGACGATACCTATGTAGTTTAGACCATTATTACAATTTGAGTGTTAATGGGGTTGGCGCCCACACTGGGACTTATCAGGGACATTATCTTTTCTGTCTGAATCTCAGGTACAATACAATGACGCACAGTTCTTGCGTAGTTAGGTACATTTGTCGCCAATCTTATTGTCCGGCTTAAAGTTGGCACGAGCTAACTTTAACCCCGCCGTAAGAATCGGTATAATCGTAAACATCCAATATTTTTCTTTCTCCGATTTTTACGGCCGGGTTGAAGTTCGCTCGTGCCAACTTCAAACCGGACAATAAGCTTGGCGAGAACTGTATAGCGGTAATAAAAAGCTACATGTCAATTTGAGAGCATAACATGCATACCGCGACATAATTATGTCGCCGCATTTCCTCATCTCTAGCCATTGTTTTGACACGTGATAAGCGACGATAAAATATTTCGTCTCGTGCTTGTTAGCGCAGCAGGCAAAGGAAAGTATTTTCTCAGAGAAAAAGCTTGCAAGAGCGGAAGATTTTTTTTATAATTTCCGTTGCATTTTCCGTTGGGTTTGAATCTCGCTGTATCAGTGTATCTATTTGTAGTATAGTAGTAGTAGTGGTAGGGTAGTAGTATAGTAGTATGTAGGTAGTTCTTGTAAAACTAGGCTAGAGTGAGAACGTAATTAATTGGTATGATAATGATTTATTTATGACCAGTAATTTGATAAATGTTAATACTTCTCCGTGCCGTAGTTGTCCTTAAACTTCGCTACAAGTACTTCTAGTACACCATCACGCCTGTATTCCCTAAAGGGTTAGGCAGAGGTGTACTAATGTACATCCACAGTTTGCCTGCCATTAACCGGGCACAATTCCAGATTACAAGCCGCTGTTGGGAATTTCACATAAAAACCATACAACTTTTTGCTCGTCTCATAGAACCCAGGACCTCTAACGTAGCAATCGGAACCACTAGACCAACGAGACAGCAAGAGGTGTTACTATGAATACAGCCTCGGCCCGGCGGTATGATTAAGAGTTCAACGTCATTTTTTAAAGGGAAACCGAATTACAGCATATTAAACTTGTCAGTCTAAAGTCTTTACGAAAGTAGTTCTGTTCTGTCTGTTACTTTTTTGCGCCCAAACCGCTAAATTGAACGATCGAGTTTGGCAAGAAGATAGATTGCATCCTGAGTTACACAGGCTTTCTTTGGTCTTAATAACCTAAATTTAAAATTTAGAAAGCCCCCGACACGAAATGTTATTTGCCATTTTGTGGTGGCGGCCATCTTGGATTTAGAATTTATCATAGTGTATGGTATTCTATTAGTTAAGCCCTTTCATTTGATACCCATATTGACGAAGTTGTGAAAAAATATGTAATCCGCTATTTTGTAGCGGCCATCTTGGACCGATTTTCATCAAACATAGCTAAGAACACTCTCGACTAATTCACCTTTCAAATAAAAAAACACCAAAATTAGTCAATCTGTTCGGGAGTTAGTTTATATTAAACCGATTTTCTGTACGCGCAGCATAATCCGGCCGGACTGAAGTTGGCCGTTTGGTTAAAACACAATTTTTAACCAAAAAATTAATTGCGCATTCAAATAGCTAACTTCAGTTCGGCCAGGTACCGCGCGTACTATACAAAATATTAACAATTTCTTCATTACGGATCTCAGTATCCGGTATTACGGACGCGAAATTAGCATATTGTTGTTAATGCATGCAAAAAACCTTTGAGATTGCCAAAATCTGGCATTGTTCATGTTTAAAGATGCTGTAGTAGCTATAAATATGGTGTGAACTGAAACTAAAGTAGGACAAGACAACATGGAATTAAAAAAAATGGTACAACGACCTGTGGATCATGTAGATATGGAGCAAGAAAATTTTATGTCTGTATAGTACAAGTGATACTAATGAAACTACTAGCATACATTTATATATTTCTAGTGACCCGCCCTGGCTTCGTACGGGTTAATAAATAAGCCTATAATAATAATATAATATTACTATAATTCGATTTACCATTGACACGAAAACAAGAAGAAGAATAAGCCTATAACCGTCATAGACAATTATCTCTCCATCAGTGAAAACCGTATGAAAATCCGTACAGTAATTGCTGAGATTAGCGCGAACAAACACGTACTCAAAATTTGTAGTGATTAAGGCTTTATGTAGGAAAACGTTAAAGAACTACCTACACCGAATATCGTACCTACCAAATAGAAAAAAAAATACCTAACAAGAATATTTTAATCTGAATAAACGAGAAATCGGTTTACCTCAAGGGACCATGCTTGGTCCCATAACGAAATTAAAATCGGCGAATCCGGTCCACCAATTCAGCTATAACCACTTCAAAGCTAAGAAAGCGTACACAATGATGCTTATTGTAATGTTGCTAACTAGTTAACTACATAAGCTTCCGTCCATTGAGTTTTAGAGCCGTTTAGAATGGTTACCTTTTGTCGAGTGTTTTATTTTATTTTATACCACTAAGGTGGCAAACAATCATACGGCCCGCCTGATGGTAAGCGGTTACCATGGCACAGCAAAATTAGGAGAGTGAGGAAGAATTAGGCCATCTTTAGGGCCTCTAAAGACGGTATGAAAGGTGCGGTTGATGTGCAAATTATAGATGTCTAGTTTGACATCTCATGGAATAAGTAGGTCAATGTTGTTGGTCTATTGGCCTGGGTTACTCGGCTTCTAGTCCAATCTAAAGCTAAAGAATATCATAAGAAATTCTTTGACGCTGAAAAGGTTATTACTAATACCACCCTAACCCTAATGATCTCTTGAAGTAATGATGAATGCTACGTTCCCGTATAAAATAAGGTCGATTTTGCCTTGCAACAACGAACTAAAAGGAATTGACTATTCTAATGGCATTTTATAAGTTTTTTTCCTGATGAAGTAGTTTATTTGTTGATAAATACTTACGTATTTCTGTGAAACCCATAGGGAAAAGACTTGAGAAATATTTATCAGAAATTTCCTGCACCCATTTACTTTTTATAGTTTGTTTTAATCACGCTATATAAACTATGTTGATGAGGAAGTGCCTTAAAACCGGACGTTTTAATTATTTAAAGGTCCGCTTGTTACTCAAAGTAATACAGAGAAACCGGAGTGATAAGGACATGGAATTCAGAGGGGTCTGAGGCATAATATGCACTTGACACCATTTTAGTGGGTACTGTCTTCTCAAAATGAATATTCCTCGGTTCAGTATAATGGGAAAGGAATTGGAATTTGGACCGTTCCTCTAAGGAATATAAGTAATTATTTTTATATACGGAATGTATACATACACGCCCGTATTTACACCTATAGTTCGCCGGTATGTTTAGGCTCAATGTAATAAGGGGTGAGTCCATTGCCATTAATCGAGCACAAACTTCGAGCTGCAACTTAGAATTTCATAGAAATAAGCTTGACCTGGAATTCAAATCCAGGACCACAACGTTAGCGAGGCAGTTAGGTACCTGTCTTTTATTATAATCTTTTAACATTCAATCAGCTAACGATATCAATAGATGCTTAAAATATTATTTCATCTAAGTATTCATTCTGAACAATTGCACAGACTGGATTAAAAATAATGCTTATAACTATAAAGCTAATAAGTTGCTTTGTTGTTGTTAGATAAGATAATAAGCATTATGGAATAATTCGGACGTAGTGTTAAAGTTGCAAAATGTTGGACAATCTACTGCTATTTTTTATTGCACAATATTTTATCAATGATTCCTCAATTGATTTCCTTCTTGTGACGTACGGATATGGGATACTCCCAGCATCATCATTAGTAATATAATATGTAGTAGCACAGCAATATAAACACCTACAATAGGGCTAAAGTATTTTTTTCATGAATACTGATGTCACTATAGTATTGGTTCGTAAATACTGTGTTCATAATTTCACAAAACTTCTATTAGTACTTTAGGAGAAAATCGATTTAGCACTTTCGTTAGTGTATACATACATTGAAATAAAACTACTTTTTATGGATTTTATCGCGTTATATTGATATTATTTTAATCCCGACGTTTTGGACCCTTTACAGCGTCCATGGTCACGAGTGACTAAGGTGGTAGGCGTCTTGACGTTTCAATTACTAACAGCTATCCTACATTTTTGATAATTGTTGGCAATCACGCCGAAAGAGCTCACCGTATCCTTCGGTCATGCAGTTTTAGGCTAGGATTTAGATTTAATTGAATCTATAATAGGGTTCCAAGCAGGTAGTAAGACCCAGCCATCTTCTCTATTGAAATTTGGATGATTTTTAATTTTAATGGCCTCACGAATCATCCTGGGTAGGAATCGGTTTTCTTTTGCGAGGACTTGTGGTTGATCACATCTGATGTAATGGCGGGCCTTGTCAAGGGTGTGTTCACAAATTGCAGACTTTCCGGAACGGCGGTGTTTGACATCAGCGATGTGTTCTTTTACGCGGGTCCCTATGCTTCGTGTATACATACATGTTTTTGCTCGTTATTTACATCAAAGATCTTATAATACTTCGACTTTATTATGACCGAATCTCTTAAGTCATAGTGTGTTTTGTTGTGACATAATGTTTATTTTATCATTTCTTTGAAATTTTGTTCTTTTGTTCTGCTGTTTTTTTTGTGAGCAGTGATAGCCTAGGGATTATGACCATCGACCTCCAAGACATAGGTCTTTTGGAAATTATTTGCGTATTAATGAATTAGTCACTAGCATAAACCGTGTAGGTCGTCCATAAATGTCGTGACGACACCTGCATTTCTGAGAGATTTCGTTCGGCCGCGTAAGATCCACATGGATTGTCTTCCGCCTGAAACTTGGCAGGTTATGCCTAGCTCTCATTTTTCGAGAAGACCCAGACCCCGCAGTGGAACCGTAGATAGCTTGATGCTGCAGTCTAATAAACCAAGAGTGGTGTAAAAAAATATTTTATTGGGGACATTTTTACACAGCACCATCTAGTCCCAAACTAAGCAGAGCTTGTACTATGGGTACTAGACAATGGATTTAATACTTATATACTTCTTTTTTGTAAATACATACTTACAATATATAAGAAACACCCAGACAAACACAAACACCTAAATTAATTACATAAATGTTTGTGTCTTGTGGGAATCGAACCCACGACCTCGTGATCAGCAGTCCGGTACACGAACCAATAGACCACAGACGTCGTCATAATTTTGGACAAAACCACAGCAAGCAAAAGTCCCTTCCTGTAAGTAGTCAGTGTAAAGTTGTAAACACGTCGGAAGCCGTATGTAAAGTAAATAAATCGTAGATAAATATTAACAATCTTGCTACTTAAAACGACAAATTCATATCGTGGTTGCTATCTCATTTGCTGCTGTGAATCATTAGTGTATTAAATTCAAAAGATTCAAAAGATTTTTTACTAATTACTAACATATGAAGTGAGTAATTGCACTCATTTCTACATTTACTTTTTTTAATAAAAAAGTCTTGCTAATGCTTCTTTGATGCCATTTAATTTTCTCTTTTCAATTGTAAAGTAGTTAGTGTCTCTATTTTTATCAAAATGACTTTATCAAAATGATAATAAACTCCGTCGATTCTCTTGACAATTTAGGGGGTTCCAAATATGAGGTTTAGGTAACATATATTTTACTTATAGTACAGACTTTATATCTGATGTACATAATTGAATTTTCCGATTGAATTATCTCAATTCTCGAGTGCATCCAAAGGTTGTCTAGACGATTATGTTAATTGTTAACCCATGTTTCGCTGCGAATAATTTGAATGACACATACAGTGGAGTTTATGCTTTATGTTAAGATTTTCCCCGCATAAGGATATGTCTACGAAATCACTAACTTTGCATACTTAGGTACCTACACTCAGGAGTCACAAGACTTTTTTTATTTGTTTTGCTGCCATAGTTAATTGCGACCGTAGTCAATCTTCGGCCACTTATTTATTTATTTAACTTTAATTTGTACATAAAATGGTACCTAAGGCGGACTTAATAATACCATAAGGCATTCTCTGCCAGTCAATCTTTGGGTCAAATAGAAAATTTTTCAACCAAACAAGGCAAAGAGATTGAAAAGGTGTAATATTGAATGCTTTTGATTTAGGTAACTTATCTGTTGAGCATAAAAGCATCTATTCCGCAATGGAGGCTGTTGCTAGAGGCGTAAAAAAAGTTAGAAGATCTATATTATGTTCGTGTGACAAGTTAAAAAAATTATAATCCAATGGATTGCGACTAGATAATTCCCTTTTAGGCAGTTAAAACATGCGAAGGTCATACAAAATTAGCGTCTGGTTGTATGGACATAAAACGTACTTATTTTAAAAGGCCAGGCCTTTTTAATAATTTTTAAACCTAATTAGTTATGTTTGGATGATTCGGAGACTATAAAAAATAATTATAAGTAGCTGTTGCACGCGATTTCACTCTCATTGTATGGACAGTTTTTGGGACGAAAGCAAGGCTTTTTATTTAGTTGGGTTCATCATCATTCAGAAAGGGGTTAGGCTTTAGTCCACCACGCTGGCCTATTGCGGGTTGGCAGACTTCACACGCCGTCGAGAAAATCTCTCAGACATGCAGGTTTCTCATTTTTTCCTTCACTCGTTCGAAAGTGAGTGATAATTAATTTAACACGTATATGATTACGAAAAGTCGAATTCGAGATGTAGACCTACGACTTGGCAACCCAGTGGTCATATCCCTAGGCTATCACTGCTCTGGTTTGGTGGGGTTGCCAGACCGAAAAAATATAATGATTAGAAAGGTATATTAAATTATATTTTTGATCTTTTTTGCTTTCGTTTGGTATCCATCTGGCGGGCGTGGTTGACCAGAAGTCTGAACGCAGACTTGGCAACCCTAGATAATTTCTGTACTCAATCAACCAAAAATTCGCAATATTTATACATTATTAAGAGAGGTAGGGCATAACCATTTATGGTTCAAATCTGGAGCAGCCTATCTGGGGAAGTACGTCCACCTTACAGAAAACTGCAGCCAAATAACACACTTTATGGTGTGTTGTGTTCCTGCAGTGAGTAAGGTCGCCAGAGCTCCTTCTAAGGATGCGCTGCGCTGGCAGCAAGAGGAATATTCCCTCAAACTGTCGGCGCAGTGAATCCTCCATAAGCCTCTAAGAGGTTTTTCGGGTCGGCAACACGCGAGTGATACCCTTGGTGTTGCAAGCGTCCATAGGCTACGGTAACCGCTTACCATTAGGCGAGCCGTATACTTGTTTGCCACCTCAGTGGTATAAAAAAAAACACCCCTACTCAGGTCATACCACTGTTATCAGCAGGCAAACGCTCGTTACCTGTGTAGGTTATTCTTGTCACTCCTATAACAGATTTTTTTGTAACTTTTCCTTCATCAGCGCGGAATTGTCAAACATTTCTGTCCTTATTAAATTTTGTTTATTATTAGAGCTAATGGAAGGTCGGAAGACATGCTGACGTCATAGCACGAAGGTCGTTAATGCACTCGCATCAAGGTCATTGCACATTACGAATTAATTGAATTGGAAAGCGTGAGTTTTTGGCATAAATTTACGAGACTTGCGAGAACATAGTTGCAGCAATACAGTGATAGTAGTTTGAAGTGACAAATGGACAAGTTACATGCCAAATTATTGCACGGAAAATATGCTTAAAGGGTTGCAGCTATTTTTCATATAAGCATGAAAAATGGGAAAATAGCCACATACTTATATGAAAAATGTCTGCAACTCTTTCTGTCTCTCTCTGCAACGCGACTGTTGTGCTACAGGTCCTGGGTTCGATTCCGAGGTCGAGAAATGGTAATGTTTTTCTAAGAATTTTTCATTGGGATTATATACCTAGCAGAGAACTGCAGGTTTACATCAATACACCTGTACCTATATCTTCATGCAGGGGAATACAGGCGTGACGATATGTTAAGTGTATGTTTTTTACCCGACTGCCGAAGGAGGAGGGTTATGTGTTTGACGCGTATGTATGTATGTATGTCCGTTCCTATGTCCGGTCGTAACTACTCAACGGCTCAACCGATTTAGATAAATGACACCTCATTAGATTCGTCTTGATGGCAGAAGTGTCACTGGGTACATGAAATTAAAAAATATATATATGGCGGATTTTATACGCTTTAATGTGCAACCTGATTTTGAAAATGATCTTAAGTTGTATCAATATACATTTTAAATTATCATTTAGGATCTATCTAGTCATTCTGTGATGATTTATAAACTAAAAAGAAGGAAATAAAATCAATTATTAAATGAAACAAAAAAACCCGACTGCGTAAAAAGTACTAACTAAAAATCTAATAAAAACAAGCTCTGTGATGTTGGAAAATGTATTGCAGGCGGGACAAGCTGTTCGTTCATAAACAAAATTGTTTCTTTGCTTGTCCCGCCTGCAATACATTTTCCAACATCACAGAGCTTGTTTTTAGATTTTACGCAGTCGTACTTTTTACGCAGTCGGGTTTTTAGTCTATGATGTTTATTTTTACTATCCGACTGCCGACGAAGGGTTAAGTAAGTTTTTACATTTTCTGTATACCTGTACCTGCCTACAGGTAGGTAATTTAGATAGTGACACAAGACCCTATCTAGGTACCCAACCTACTTACATAAGTATCGTAAGTAGTTGTGAAGTGACAAATTATGTGACTCTTCGGAGAATTTCATCATCTAAAGAAATATTTAACCGTTAATGCGTTTTGTTACAAAACGAGAACAAAACTTAATCGTTAGGATGGCGACCGGCTGCAAATTTTGGGCCAAATGTTTTTATTTATTTAATAAATTTTACGCTAATGACTTTAGTAGAACGAGAGAAGAAACGGACGGAATTCACGGGGTTTGGTACAGTCTTCGCCAATATTTTTGTCCGGCCTGAAGTTGGTACGAATTAACGTCAACCCGGCTGTAAAAATCGCAGTGAAAAATATTGGATTAAAATACTGTTTAAAAAAAAACATACAGTCGAATCGAGAACCTCTTCCTTTTTTTTAAGTCGGTTGATTTTAATTATAAGCTCGTAATACTCGTACCTAGGCAATTGATTCATTTGAATACAATATTTTTCTCTCTTCAATTTTTACGGAAGGATTACACCTAGTGTGCCAACTTTGAGCCGGACAGAAAGATTGAAGAGAACTTGTAGGTAGGCTACCTATGCATTTTGTATGTAACACAATCGAATTTAAAAAATATATTCGCACAATCATTAATAATGCACAAGCGCCAGAATCAATTTTCCGACGGTGTAAACACCACCTATCTACGTACCTAATAAGACACAGGTATAAAAACATAGACAAAAATTAGGTCGTGTGCACAACGACCGCGGTAACGACGGCACGTGATCGTAAACTAAAATGAAAAATTACTTTGATATCGATGGAATTAAAACTAATAAAGCCGATCGGATACTCACAACGGCTATTAATAGCTGTGTACATTTATATATACTTATGTTTATTTATATACTACTTATGTCTGTCATACTTTACACATAATATTGTTAAGTTTTGCTTTATCGATATCGCACCACATAATAACACCAATTGTTGTACAGCTACCTACACAACTAAAAAATCACTCGGTGTTATTGAATAATGTTACTTGTATGTATGGGGAAGTACCCATACATGTATGATTGTATTAGTGACGCCCACATATAAGTGAGTTATATTATATTTAACGAGTATTACACGTAAACACTGCTAATGTAAAAATAGAGAGTAGGGATGTTAAATATTTACGATTGCAATATTTGCAATGCAGAATTGCAGACAATATCCGAATGCAGGCATTACATTTTCATGTTAGCATGTCAATCTACCCACCTAGCACGCATAAATGAAATGGAAAGTGTGTAAAAATATGTTATTCGTGTTATAAAAGGTTATCGAGCCGATAAACAGATATTAAACACACTTTCGATGTTGGAGAACAATACTTTCTATGAGTCTCGAGCGTTCCATTTTTAGTAAACTCCGCAGACGTTCGTTGCCATGCGAATTGCGAAGGCAAAGTCGACGACGGAATAAGAACTTCATGAATGGTACTGCTTTTGCTCTTAGACACATAAACTATCGGCCCAGCAACGACGCGATTTTTGCTGCATAATTTTCAAGGGCATCCATACCCAAGTCGGACGCGTATGGACAACCGAAGGGGCCCCACGGTTTCCCATCGATTCATGAATGAAACAAACAACATGCACTTATGGAAAACTACGCAATACCAACAGCAAATTAATGAAATTAACACAGAAATAAAAGAAAATACTTACAAACTCGTCAGTCGCGATACGTGTATAATCACATACATGACGTCATTTGACGCAACACAAACCCGAAAACTCGAGTAAAATATATAGTAACTGCTTCGAAAACAACACCAACATGTAATATGCACGATACTTTATTAAATACAATACGATAGTTAAGTCATTTAGAGCGATTTAGGACATTTTACAATATTTATTTGTTGTCACCGACTCAGAGTTTTGACAAGATGGTCGCGCACCGACTGTTTTGCTTTGGTTGTCAGCTGATACGAAATACTGTTCTACTTCGGACGCATAACGCGAAATGCATGTTCTCACTCTAGCGCTTGAAATCAGCGCGATTGTGCGAAAGAGACAAACACCATGACTCTCCTCTTTGAACACGACTTCAAATACATCAAACGTCATTTTCTTGTTGCATTTATTATTGCAAAAGAAAAGTCGCAAATAAAACTATTTATCCTATGTGATGAATTGAAAAGCAGTACGGCATCGGTAAAAAGATGTTTCTATTTCACAAGAACACGTAATCATGTATCAGTTAGTTATATTTGGGCGTGACATATTTTGTTGTTTTTCATATCAGTAGCGCCATCTAGATAGGAATAGTGGATTCACGTTACTTTCGAGGTTTTTTGAAGGTCATGGTTGTAATTGGTGTTAGCACTCTATTTCTTCATTTAAAATACATTATGTGAAACAGTTTCTTTATAAAATTGTTAAAATAAATGTTTATTTCTTTGTAAAAGTTACAGGAACAAAATCATTTTGAAAAATTCGACGTGCACACTGAAGACTACGTGCGACTTTGAATTCCCATGAGTTGCAGGTGTTATTCGATAGATGGTGCTAGTTGACTTATCTAGACGAATTGGTAGTTTCCACTTTAATAATTTTATTATCAAAACAAAGTAAGTACTACTCTGCTCAGAATTAATGGTTGTGAACTGATTAATTGAGAAATGTTTGTCCTATTACCTATGTAATTAATCATTGTATTTTTAGATGAGTACCTGCTTACTACCCACCCACACGTATAAGAGTTGTGTCATGAAATTAAAAATATAGATTGTTGGGATTGGGAGGACAAAGACCTTCCTTATAATTATTATCAAGCTAAAGCTCACATAGGTAACAAGCTGTTTAACTTTTTTATACAGTCCTTAAAATCATTATTTTTATCTTAGCACTTTCATCATCAAATTTGTTGGGTACAGCACTTTCGATAGAAATTATTTTCAACTCATTTGTCACCGTGTTACTTTTTAATTAATTTCCACAAAGGCACCTCATTAGCAGTTTTTGATTACCAAGTTGAAGTGTTTTTGGTTTTTTCTGTGAAATTTTCAACAGCAGCTGAGTTTCTGAGTCTGAGTTTGTGTTCTGTTTACATCAGTAGGTACACCTCAACCTACCTTTTCGCCTTTCGGAGAATAAAGGCGTGATGGTATGAGTTTTTTTTTTTCTCTTTATTATAGACTAGCTTCCCGCCAGCGGCTTCGCCCGCGTGGTCTTATAATTTTTTCCCCGTTTTTGCTACATTTTTCATTACTACTCCGCTCCTATTAGTCGTAGCGTGATGATATATAGCCTATGTTACTCGGGGATAATGTAGCTTTCCAAAGGTGAAAGAATTTTTGAAATCGGTCCAGTAGTTTCGGAGCCTATTCATTACAAACAAACAAACAAACAAATCTTTCCTCTTTATAATATTAGTATAGAAAAGGGTTTGGTCACAAAGTGAGCTAGATAAAATATTTGTGTCATAAACCGACTGTCAGTGTCATATTATAAGACAATCAGTAATCTCTACAAATTACTCCAATCAATGGGATGGACGTACAGTTCGCGACAAATTATTTTTCTTTCTCCGATTTTAACGGCCGGGTTAAAGTTAGCTAGCGCCAACTTCAACCCGGACAATAAGTTAGGCACGAACTGTACCTGCGGCAAACAAAAAAAAAATAGCATCGACCAATCAACGTGTGACCCAGCTTTCAGTTTGATTGTCGGTGATTACTTAATGAAATGTACGGGTCGTTATGCTGCAGGGGTCAACATGTATTGGTTGGAATATAAAAGGTTCTTTATCCAATATTGTGATTTGTGGTTACAAAGGGAATCATTCATTTTTTTGCAATCATAGTCCGTACGTATTTCGCCATGCCGAAATTGGCATTTTAACTAGATAACATACCTATCGTCATGCCTGTATTCTCTGAAGGGATAGACAGTGGTGTACCAATGTACATCCACAATTCCTCAGTATATTTAGGTCCCATGTAATGCATACATTATTTGTAATTGTGACATATAATTTCATACAAAAACAATAACACTGCTCGACCTGGGATCGAACCCAGGACCTCGAGTGTAGCAGTCTTGCTTAGGACCATTAGGCTAACTAAGCAATTAGTTATTTAAGTAGGTAGGTCTAGGTACATATAAGGCAGTCGGGTACCTTTAAAACACTGAATACTGATGCACCATTTATTTCAACATCAATTAATACAACATTATTTTACGTTCTCTAACATTTATACAGATTATTTACAAGGTAATTTATTAATAATAATATTATTTACATCTTTGGCATTAATGTCAATTTGACTAGATTTTGCAAAGAATGACGAAAAAAGCCTAAATAAATAGGTACAGGTATGTACTTACTTACTTTTTTAACTGTCTTTCTATGGTTAATATTATATAATGGAATGGCACTTTAAATTAACGTGTAGGTAATTAAATATTTAATAAATAAAAGATAAAGTCGAATTGAAAACCTCCTGCTTTTTTTGAAGTCGGTTGAAATACATCTTTCAGCATTTGTCAGTACCTAATACAAGTGGTGACGTGGCACTTATTGCCTCTATCTTAGCCATTTTAACTAAAAATAAATAATACTTAATAACCGAAAAATCTCACTCTTCATCTTACTAGTGTGGCCGCCGCTTTATATAAAAAGAGAAGCTGAAATCTTTAATTAAGGTCTGAACCTAATTTAAAAATGTATAACTGACGTAGATATAGTCTTTGGTTCAAGAACGATTAGCATTTCCGTCTATTTTTATAAATATTTACACAGATAAGTATATCTAGATATTATATAGCGTATTTACACATTCATAAATTTATTGCTTTACTTTAATTCGCTAAAGGAACCTCACAACCACAGGATCAACTTAAACGAAGTTAAAAAATCTAGAAAATGCTTACAAAGGATTCTATCTCTTATTACAACGCCATAAGCTTTTAAGTCATTTGAAAAAACGCTACAGGTAGCTTTTACGGGCTTAAGCCAGAGAGAGCTTTATTTACTTTGCCCGGGTTTTAACAACAATCACTACGTTTTGGTTAACGTCGATAGTTAGAAAATGTGTTTTACACCTTATTTTTTTTTTGTTAATTATAGCTAATTATAATAATAATAGACTATTTTTTTTTAAATCAGGTCATTAAATATACACGAACTTGACCGCTTGCGGTAGATATTTAGGTAAGCATCGCAGCTCCGGTAGGATTGCAATATTATTTCGGGGGTTCATAAGAATTTGTAACCACATCTACAAAGTAAGTGGTATTCTTTAAATGCATTACCCAAATCTTCTTTCATGACAATAAAACCAATTAAAAAAGAACAACACAAGGAATTGCGCTTAAGATTAGTATTTTCACAATATCTTAGTATAATTATGAGTATCTTTTAGATAGCTCTTAAGCCTATTCAGACGGATAGACTAGAAGAATACAGTACGCTCCAAATATCCTCACTGGTGCAGGTTTGAAGTTGGAAGGGATGGTTGTGATTTTACGGCCCATGAAGATAGTAAGTAGCATGCGCACTTCTTTCTGTTTTTGAATATTGAAGGACGGAGGGATAGAGGAAGGCTAAAGTAAAGATGGATGGATTATAAGGTCGATATGATGGAAAAGGGATTGAATGAGCTGGTGACGGCTAGCAGGGATGAATGGAAGAAAAGGTTATACTGCGCTGACCCTAAATCATTCGGGACTCACAAGGGCAGGAAGATGATGATTTAAAAGAGTAATCATGGAGTTTCTTGCCGGTTCTTCTCCATAGGAAACGACTAATTTGGAACCGTGCACCTAAATTCGACATTTGATAAGTGTCTGTATATGGTTTATATGAAAATAAAACTATTTTGCTTTTTTTTTGGTATCAGATTATAGGGTATTATATTATAACTTGATTGTAGTTTCCTTGATTTTCTTCAGTTTTGTCATAATAGTTGCTGTAGTAGTAGTTATGAAATATGACTTGTTAAAAATGAGATTAATATTGTTAAAAAGAGACTCAATTTTCTTTTGATGGAACGTAATTTTTTAAATGAGACTGTTAAAAATGTTTTCAATGAATTGTCGAATAGTGTGAGTGATGAAAACGTAGGATCTGAGACTGATCAGATATGACTTCAACATATTCCCGCGAAATTATTTGGCGCGTATCGTTCAGAAGCATTACATTACAAAAGTATCATTCGTTCATACAGACAACACTTATAGTTATTTTAAGTCAAAAGTACTACGTAGTTGTATTAACTTGAGCTCAGACACAATTTATTTTATCGAACGTTATGTACATAATCGCCAGGTTAAAATGGTGATGTATTTATGTACACAATACTTAATTATCATCGTATTCCACAATTTGTAGCTGGTTATTTTCTTTATTATGTGGTTTTTTAACGAAATTTATTCGGCTTTTACAACTTTCATAGGAGTAAAAATTATTTTTGCTGCGTTTGTAACAATGGACATTCATTCACACTATTCACAGAGTGAATCGATGGAATAAGTTCTCCAACTCCAAACGACAGCCGAACGTTATCATTCTTTCTCTAATGGAGTAGATACATCTTAATTATTGCACTGCCAAATAGGTGTTCTCACTTCCTTGGTAGAATGAATCCAGATATCTGCTTAATCAATCGCAGCAGAATCGAAATTTGATGGTTATAACGGTTATCGTGAAAAAAACAACCACACAATGGTCCAATTGACTGCATCGAGCCACAAGTACCATACCCACTAAACGATAGCCTCTATCATAAATTAACGCTACCGTATTCAAACCACTTCATTTGCTCACAACCTTCTAAAAATAAAGTAACTAATTTCACAAAAAACTTGAGCGAGTCCAGTCACAAGTCAGTCATAAACTACGTAGTAATCTAAAGGCTAGGTGCCGCAATGGAGTATCTTCCTGAACGCCTTCCGGAACTCAGGGTTGAAGATGGTGTAGATGACGGGGTTGAGGAACGAATTGATGTAGCCCAGCCACGTGGTTAGGATGAACACGGTGACGCCAGGAGAGTAGGGGAGACCGAACTTGAAGCACATCGCGTCCAGGACTGAGCAGGTGAAGAATGGTGCCCAGCAAAACAGAAAGACTCCTGGAAGAAGATAAATATTTAGTATAAACTACGACTAAGAAGTAATTTCAGTGGGACCTGGTTTGTCAAGATAAATAGGTGCTCGAGTCTCGAGACCCAGTAGGAATCTCAAAGATCGGCTGTTTTGTGAGATTCGCACATTTGCGGAAATCTGCAATGTTCAGATATACTGTAGACCGACCATAACTTATAGATTTGTCATATGGGCGAGCTTGTATTGCGAGTTGCATGGTTTAGTTTGAATTTGATGCAACTACGTAAATTTTAGGTAGTTGCATCAAATTCCATCCTACACTTCCGACTCTTAGTGGCATATGAACGTACCATACATACCATCACGCCTATATTTCTCGAAGGGGTAGGCAGAGGCGTACTAATGTACACTCACATTTCGCCTGTATGTTTAGGTCCCTTGTAATAGGGGGCCAGCCAAAAGCCATCAACTGGGCACAAATCTAGACTCCGAGCTGCTACTGGGGATTTCAGAGAAAACCCAATAACAATTTGTTCGACCCGGGGATCGAACCCAGGACCTCCAGCGTAGCAGTCGCGCTTGGGACCACTAGACTAACAAGCTCAATGGCATATGTGGAAGAAAAACCGACTTTAACTAGGCTTTTATTTAGCGTAAGCTGAGTTGCCGTCAACTCTTGTCATTGGTCATCGTAAGCTCCAGTCAAAACCTCTTTAGATAGGCATAAACCCATTTACCCTAATTTCTCTCTTACCCAACACAATGGCGAGCGTCTGCGTCGCCTTCTTCTCTTTCTTGGCGAAGGACTTGGCCCTCAGCTTGCCGGCCCTGTTGGCTCTGAAGATGGTGAACCTGGCCGCTGAGGCTGCACTCCTGAACCGTCTCCTCGGAGTGGAGATGAGAGAGCTGTTGCTTAACCTGCTCAACTTCTTCCTGTGGAAGGAGACAATGGTTATATAGAGTTTAGCAATGCGAAATATTTAAACTTAGGCTAACTCATTTTGTTCTGTGAAGAGACACGTGCCCAGCCGTGGGACCGTTAGAGCAGTTTCGCAGTAAGTGTAATCAGAATCCGTGCAAATACTGTCCGGAATAGTCGTCGTAGAGGAATCGGACGATGAAAATCGGATCTAGTGGACTAATGTGTAATGTACCATACAAATTCCGTATTTTCACGGATTCGGATCGGACGTAAGTAGTCCGAAAGCTCTCTAGGTGGGTTGATGATAACAAAAAAAGATCTTAATTGTTAATTAATAAACTTTCAAGTGTTGAAACTTAAAGCATAAATGGGCTGAAAAATATGGGATGAAAGTTCGTATGGAACAAAGTAGCTATTCTAAACAGACGAAGTCGCGGGCATAACCTAGTATTCATGTCATTCAAAATAGCACAATTTCTGTATAGAAAAAAAAAATTAAGGTCCATACGTAAAATAGATTTGATTAAATTTGTCAAGCGTGTCCCTTTTAAGAAAATAGGTCATCGAGACACTTATGGGCAATGGGTTCGTCCCAACCTCGGACATGCCGCGACCTCGCCGGGACTTGGGTCTCAAGATGGCTGCAGCAAAAGGACCCAGCCATTATGTGCACCGTTAAGGTAGCTATTTCTCCCAGCTTTCGGAAGATGAGGGCCAGATGACGCCGTTTATTAGTTTTCTGAAATATTAGAGACAATTTACAACGTCGGGCCCAATCACTGGAGTCAAGTGTTAGAGCCGACATTTTTTTAAATGAAACGTCGCTGCCTCGTAAGCCTAGTAGTCGTACTAGCTAGGCTTGTGATACTGGGTTCAATTCCCAGGTCGAGTGGAGTATTATTGGGATTTTCTATGAAATTCTCAGTACAGTAGCGGCTCGGAGTTTTGATAGGTGCCTTGTAACTTGTAAATGTTAATTTTCGCCTAAGCCTTAACATACTGGCGACTTGTAGGGTACATTATTATCATACTTCTGTCTACGAGACTCCTCCATGCCTCGGAGAGCACGTAAAGCCTCCATTCAGGTACACGAACTTCTACTACAATCGTTAGTGGCAGTCAGAAGCCCGAAAAGCCTGACAACCTGTCCAAAATTAGGTTGCGGAGGTTTCATAGGAGTCACTGTGAAATTCTGATATCCAGCTGCATTGGTTAGACTTGAAGCCGACCCCCAACATAGGTAAATGGTACTGACACTACGATAAACTACTGATGATGATTCGGCTCTGTGGGTTCTTTCTACTCTTGCTTGGCTCCTAAGAGTCGTAGCATGATGTTAATTAGCTTATAACCTTCCTCAAGAAATGGGCTATCAAATGCAAAAGATTTTTTCAATTCGCATTGGTAGTTTCAGAGACAAGACCGTTAAAACAAACTCTTTAATTCTTTAAGCTTTAAAACATTATGTTACGGGCATTATTCCAGGTAGTTTTGTGGATGGATAAAAAGGGGAGAGGAAGACCGAAGAAAAGAAAATATTATAATACAAGCTTCATTACAGGTAGTTTTGTGGATGGATATAAGAGATGAGAAAGACCAAAGAATAGATGGATGGACTGTGTCAGAAAGGATATAAGGAGTTGAATGAAGAGATGACGGCTAATAGAGATGTATGGAAGAAAAACACATACTGCGCCGACCCCAAGTAAATTGGATTGGATTCTATGTAGTTTTGTTTTCTTTGGCATTTCGACTTATGACATTTCCAGTCTCGTTTGCTAATACTACTCACTACAACAATAAGGAACTAAAAACAGTTACTAGACTAATAAATAAACTTTGTAACAACAATCTGACGTACAAGTTGGAGCTACTGTTTACACACCTACCTGTAAAGTAGCACAAGTCAACCTATTTGCCCGTAACAAACTACTTGTTTGACTTTTAGCTTGCATTGAGCTTATATTCTGTTCTGTTCGTTCTGTTGCAGATATATGTTTGTACACTGTTATTAAATTTATGACAGTTAAACAAAATGTAGAATATACATTAAGAAAGTAATAGATAGAGTATTTCATTATAATTATTTTTTTAACATATAAATTTAAGAAATATTAGAAACAACAGAAAGTCATAAAAAAATAATTGGAAATGTTCTGTTCTCCTTTTGATCGCATTAAGTCCGCCTTGTGTACCATTTCTGTACATAAATAATTAATAATTTAGTGAGACGTCACCTGAGATTCGAATGGCTAGATAAGAGAAAAGCTACTAGAGAAGTACTGTACCTCAATCATGAGTTTATGAGTCGCTATCGAATTGCTTTCGATAGCGACACCATAAAATATTTGTATGGAAATCGTCTGCAACGCCTCCAGCGGTAACGTAAGGTACTAAGCTCGGATTACAGCGGAACTAAGAAAATCGTGGTTTTTGACAATTTTGTCTACCAAATCTGTCAGTTCATGTGTAATTTACGGTCGTTGAACGATCAGTCTATGAAAAATAGCAGATCTAGGTCCCAGGCGGGCTGTACGCCTGTTTGTCAACTTAGTGGGGATTCAGAGATATTAATTTTGCTCGATATGACTGCGGCAATACAGAGCAATCTATGTCACACTTCGTGGTCTGTCCATTGTGCCCGAATACCTGCACAAAAGTCGATATACCTTTACGCACGTCAACAAGTGCATTCTACTGTCACTGTCAGTGTCATAGCGTTGTGTGACATTCGAATTGTTGCCAGTTTAGGTATAATTATGGCATAGATATATAATTCCATAGATTGGCAATGTCAGTAAAAAATGAGACTGAAAACCAATTGTTTATGTGTGCGTTAAAAGTGCTGCGCCTGAAGTTAATAGGATTATTATCGATATCGATAACGGTGGACGATATCTGTTTTACTGCTGCATACAATATTTAAGTGTGGAGAATAGCACTAATTCAAAAATATTTTTTCTCATTTGTCCCACTAAATGACTAAAATATGGGGGAGACCAGTGGCATCCCACTGGTCAAGTGAGAATACACAAAACTGCCAAGTATCTAGTATGTAATCAGAAATCTTGGAGAAGGCCAGAAAAATCCTTAAATAAAACACAGATTTCAAAAAAAAATACTATTCATATTACAATTATTACAAAAAAATACAGTACTACTATACTAATGTACAGGTAACTTTCGTGTACAGTAAAATATCTATAAATAATTTTATAATCTTGGCTGTACATATTGAAACACTCATTTTTCAATATATTTATGTAAATATAAAAATGTATATTTCTTATTTTCTTACGACAAATAGTTAAAAGTAGTTTTCGCCTTGTTTTACCTCCTGTTGATAAGCAGTGCTCATGGTAGTGTTAACTGCTTATTGTTGAATGTTTGTGAGGATTCCAATTTTGTCTATTTAACATGCGCAATCACTTTTTACTGGATTTATGGGAAATCTGCAAATAATAACTTAATCTCATAAATTCAATCCAAAGTAGGTATAGGTAGAGGTATAGGTAGGTATAGGTAAAGGTATCTATCTACCTAACTATGAGATTTTGTCAGTGCATGAACTTGCGAAATCTGAATTTGCGACTATGGTCTAAATTGCTTACGTAAATTGGTTTACCTTCACTAAATGCACCTCAGACTCTGAGTGGCCTTTATGATAATCGACAAATAATATTATATTATACCGACATGTTGTTCACCGACCACCAAAGTCGATAATCGACACCATCAATATAAACAAATCAAGACCATCACTAAAAGTGAGGTTATAAATGCCCTCATATTTCCGTATTTGTTATTTCTTTAATATTACTGTTTCGTGATCTCTAATGCATTTTAGTGATCTAATAAACAAATTTAGCATTATATTTTCTCCAAATCTAAAATATTTACGTAACAATTATTAAGAAATGATGATAGTAAACAAATAGTAAACATACCGATTAAATTAGTAATCCTGTGGATTTTCCATCTTTTGAGAATTACAACCTGGTATTGCACAAGTTACCATCGTAATCACATGAATATTACACGGAGACACACTTAACTACACGTAAATAATCCCAAAATTTCGCAGGTTTACATTTTCCGGAACCCCTATTCACCGCAATTGTATACATGTAATGTCACGTTTACAGCGTCATTCTTTTTTTCTTTCTAACACACCAAAGTGCCATTAACTTCAGTAGCTCTCTTTTACTCTTATCTCCAATCTATGGAGTATATTATATATCTATGAATTATAGTTATATTTGTACTCTTTTTGTGTTTATTTTATACTTATCTGTGTCTTAGTTGAGGAAATCAACCATTTTTATTTCTTTACTTTTCTTTGTAACGCTATTGAGGTGATCTTATATTATTACCTACTTAAAACTTGTTTGAAAACAGCTACAAGATTGACTTTTAACAGGTCAAAACTAATAAGTCTAAGCTATAGTTTAATAGGTAATCTACAAAACGCGATAGCCGTAAATCCAATTTCCCAAAAGTTTTTAGGCTTATTAACTTGAACGTGACCTTTGAACGTCAGAAGCTAAGCCGAATTTACCTTGAAACTTATAACTTGATTGTTTGGGCTTAAATTCTGAATCAATCAACAAACTAAGAATAAACAAGTCAGTTTTTGACTGATGTATGCATGCAAGTGATACAATATCAATTGCATTGGAGGGATCTGATCATCTTGCAACATCTGATCCCATTACAGTATCACCTACAATTTAACCTCACATCCTACATCATTGCAATATTGTTCTAGTGAATTAAATAACAACTCTTGTTTGAAACGAGTGTCCATGGATTTTCTTTGCGGATTCTTCCGAACTTTTTGCAACCGTGCCAGTAGAATCATTAACGTTTCATAAATGTTTGTAAAAGCTTGAAATAAAAACATTTCAACGTGTCGAGAAGTTGTTACATACCTAGGTACCTAATTATTTTCTTTGTCCATGTCACTCACTAGTTACAAATGCAAAGGATCTGTTCAATTTCAAATACCAAAGCTTTTACAAGCATTTATGAAACCTATAATTATTCTAGTTGCACGGTTTCAAAAAGTTGATCCCATGAGAAGGATCCGGCAAGAAACTACATGGAATGGAAACTCTTAAAAAAAGATTTGAGTTGACAGAGTTGTTAATTTTTTCACTGGTAAGTATAATATTGCACCAGTATGTGTGGACATTGTAGGTTAATGTCTTAGTTACTCGAAGACGAGCTTATTAAAAAGAAAACGTTCTCGGAATCTGAGGAGCCAAGGACATCTCTAATAAGGTCGGCGTGTTAATTTTTGTCTATATTCACATAAGAATACATAAAACTAGATTACCTTTTGAAAGGGACATATAGACAATAGGGTTGTAACAATATCGATAATAACGTCCCTATAAAATTATATTTTCGTATACTTGATGTCTTTCAGATAAAATCTAACATTCTGAATTACTTATAGTTATTGGTTAACCCTCATCAAACAGGCATCGTTAACCTTTTACGGCGGTAAGCAAAAGCTGAATATTATAGTTATTGGATTATCTATTCATTCATTCAGAACTGTATTTACCAATACCCATAATATTACGAGTATAATGTGAGCAGTGATAGCCTAGGGGTACGACCACTCGACTGTTTAGTCTTAGGTTTCGAGTTTGAATCCAAGGCACGCATCTCTGACTTTTCGTAATCATATTAGTAATTATCACTCGCTTATAACGGTGAAGGAAAACATCGTGAGGAAACCTGCATGCCTGAGGCCAAGGCCAGCGTGGTGGACTAACGCCTAACCCCTCTCATTCTAAGAGGAGACCCGTGCCTAGCAGTAGGACGAATAATACGTTGATGATATACTATAATAAAATTTCAGCCCAATTCGTTCAGTAGTCGGAGCTGTGCGTTAGTAAATCAGTCAGTCAATCAGTCAGTCATCTTTCGTTTTATTTAGCATCTAAAATTAACTATCCTGCTATAGACAAAAGGACCACAAGCCTCAAAAGCGGTACAATTTAAAATGCTTTCAACCATTAAATATTCTGACAACGTAATCTACCTGTCGGGCCGTTCGTTAGCTACTGGTCACGCGGGACCTTGCCGAAACATTAGCATTTATATTCGATATCAAAGAGAATTAACATAACAATCGGGAACCGGATAATTCGTTGCACCTATCAATGTAATTAAACGGAGTAGGGGTGGGACATTATCTGCGGATATCTTTAAATGTTTTTTTTTTCTATTTAGACATTAACATCTTGCTTCAGGGCAAAATCTCTTCCCTGAAGATCTCTTCTGAAGGGGTACTTCTTCTACTCCTTTTGGTTTAAAGCGGCCAATCCTTCCAATTGAAGTTTAGATCCACCATCTCCTTTTGGGCGTACCACGACAACATCTAATGTTCATGAATGTTTTTTATTGAAGCAACAATTTATTTTTCATAAAAAGACTTTCAGAAATACAAATATCAACAACTAGCTTTCCATCCGCGGCTTCACACGCGTGGTCTGGGTATTTCCTATAACTTTCATCCCCTATTTCAACCCCTCCCAGCCCTTTTTCGCATTAAAAAGTAGCCTATGTCCTTTCTCAGACTCTAGATTATCTTTGTACCTAAATGTAATTTAAAACGGTTCACTAGTTTTGCATGAAAGTGCGACAGACAGACAGAGTTACTTTCGCATTTATAATATTAAGGAAGGATAATGTTGTCTCAAGCGTGAGGTATCCATCCAATAATGCATTGGTTTGAAAAACTTGTATAACTACCATGTTCGTTGAAATACTTAATCAAAGCTTTCAATGATCAAGTAACAGATCAAAATGTATACAAATTGAGCAATTACCACGCAAAGAACAACTTCGGGCGTTTATCAAGTTTAATAACGCTTATAAGTTCAAAGAAAACAACAGATTTACTATCATGTCTATAATTTGCTTCTTAACGTTTAATAAAACGATGATAAAGACGTCACGCCTTCGTAGAAATACAAGCTTTTAATACAATTTAAGCTACCGTTGAGCAATTAGTGTTCATTTGCAGCAACCGCAGCGGCAACTTGCGAAATAATTATCGGATACGGGAGCGCGGTTAACGTTTCGGATATCCGATAAATTCGCGGTTACGTAACATCACTAGTGAATGAGACGCGGTTTGAATTCGACTTCATCATAAATTGCGAGCTAAATTAGAATAATTAATGTTAATTATTGCTAGACTGCCTCATTACTCGTGGACTGCTACGCGAGGCCCTGGGTGCGATTCCCAGGTCGCACAAGTGTTATTGGGCTTTTCTTTTATATTTATTAGTAGCAGCTCGGGGTCTGGATTTGTCCACAGACGTAGATTTGTCCCTAGTGAATGACAATAACCTAACCCGTTAAGACATTGGACCCAAATACGGAATACCCTTTGCGGAAGATAGGCATAACTGTTACTTTGACGACGTCTGTGGTCTAGTGGTTTGAGTACCGGACTGCTGATCACGAGGTTGTGGGTTCGATTCCCACAAGACACAAACATTTATGTGATGAACTTAGGTGTTTGTGTTTGTCTGGGTGTTTCTTATATATTATAAGTATGTATTTACAACAAAAAAAAGTATATAAGTATTATATCCATTATCTAGTACCCATAGTACAAGCTCTGCTTAGTTTGGGACTAGATGGTGCTGTGTAAAAATGTCCCAGATATTTATTTATTTATTATTTACTTACTTGCCTTAAAATACTTTCTAAAAATAGGTAGGTATATCATATTATTATAAGGCAAATGCAAAAAGGCATTATGTCCTTTCTAGTTTTATATCTAAAATCTAAAAACCACTTACCTATTCATCCACTCATGAAATCTTTGAACTATCAAAGCCTACAAAGCTGAAACTTTCCTCCTTACAAAGAATAAGGATTTTTAGTAAAATACTGTATACCTAGGAGGTATAGGTATGGCAGCTTAGACCTTTCTTTGAAATAGTATAAGTTCACTACTTTGTCTAGTAAAGGTAGCCAGTTCCATCCCAGCAGTAGAAAATGCGTAGATATTATCACGCCTGTGTTATTAGAGAGGTAGGTTGTTATTTAAGGTGTTGTTGTGTTATTTAAGGCTCAAATCTGGAGCAGCCCATCTGGGGAAGTACCTCCACCTTACAGAAAACTGCAGCCAAATAACACACTTTATTGTGTGTTGTGTTCCTGCAGTGAGTAAGGTCGCCAGAGCTCCTTCTAAGGATGTGCTGCGCTGGCAGTAAGAGGAATATTCCCTCAAACTGTCGGCGCAGTGAATCTTCCATAAACCTCTAAGAGGTTTTTCGGGTCGGCAACGCGCGAGTGATACCACTGGTGTTGCAAGCATCCATAGGCTATGGTAACCTCTTACCATCAAGCGGACCGTATGCATGTTTGCCACCTTAGTGGTTTTAAAAAAAAATCCTTAAAGGGTTAGGACATCTAGCGTAGAATTCACGCTTACGTCAGCTAACCAACGAGGCAGTATGTAAATACCAGTCTGATACAAAAGGGAAGTTAGTTTGGAAGTAACTTAGTGTAAGTAAACATAGACAGGAGATTAATAAAATGTCTCGAACAGATATTTTGCTTATTACAAAATGTGGCAAGTAATTGGGTATGGATAATTGAGACTAAGTTAATGTTAGGTACATCAAAGTATCTTTAACAAGGTTTGAAACAGTCATGGGACTTTTTGCTTAAGATTAAGTAGATTAACATTACAAGGGTTAAGATTTTAACATGAAAAGTATATATTTATTAGTGAATGAAATTACTATCTCAGGCAGGTTCCAAACCTGCGTTCCTCTGGTTAAGTACACCGGACGCTTTGGCCAACTAAGCTACCAAGTAATGTCAAATTTTGCTTCCCCAACAACAACGTTAAATAAATAAACACCGCGGGGAAAATCTACAGTATATACCTATATGTATGTATGGACGCCTACAAGCGTGTTATATGATACATAAATGTTGACTGAACCCTTACATTAAAACTACACACATTAAACTCTCCGTCGATTGAACTCATGACGATGAATGACATTCCATTATGTTTGTTTGCATAAGTGTGGGGTCTTTGGGTAATATCATCTTTGGTTAATACGTTTAATGTCACTTGGGAAACACCATTAGTCGAAACTTGACATCCCCCCATAGGGAATTGAGAACTAATAGGTATTGAAATAAAATCCCTAAAAAGTAGTTTTATTTCAATGTCTAGTATTCGGGTAAGTGTCAGAAATCAGTAAACTAATAGGTTGGTATGATAGTTTCTTAAAGTTTCTTTAGTAGTAAAAACATTTAGATAATTGACTTTAGCCCAAGAGAATTCAAGTGCGTTTTAGGCATATAATTATACAACCTTTCTACCAGCGGCTTCGTGCGCGTAATCTTATAAATAATACCCTATGTGACTCTGGAAAGCTGTAGCTTTCCAATGGTAAAAGAATTTTTAAAATCGGTCCAGTAGTTTTTGAATTTACTCATTACAAACATACAAAAATACAAATCTTTACCCTTTATAATATTAGTATAGATTCCTAGGATTGTATGTCGGTTTTAAACCTTGTTAACAATA
The DNA here is from genome assembly GCA_946251955.1 of Acronicta psi. Classification (NCBI taxonomy): domain Eukaryota; kingdom Metazoa; phylum Arthropoda; class Insecta; order Lepidoptera; family Noctuidae; genus Acronicta; species Acronicta psi. The sequence goes on from OX276481.1 coordinate 12,699,653, forward strand.
CTATTTATTAGTTATTTTTTATTGTATTTGACATTAACAAATGCTCAGTATCTTTTAACCCTTCGGGGAAAAAAAGCGTGATGGAAAGTTAAGTAAATCTTTAATAAATAAATCAAGGAAATTTTCTAGTAATGAGGTACTTATCTCAAAAACGGCCCAGCTTACACCGAAATAAGGATTTATGGTCATTATGTACGTATCATAGCCCATTTTATTCTCATTAGGCTTTACGACTCGTCAGCTGTTCCACCCAGTTCCTTAGCTCTAGGATAATTTAGTTCCTTTTTATGTAGCCTAGTGCTTAAGAGATTAAGTACTGAATCGTTTATAGAAGATAGTTTTATGATTTAGGGTACATTTTGAGCTTAATCAAAATCGCTACTGTTAGCTTTAATCAAAATTAAAAAATAATACCTACATTAGTAAATTTTATGAAAATATGTTTTTTTTTTGTTTTCAAAAAAGTATTATAATAATTATTTTTTTAGCAAGATGTTTTACCTGGCAAACTGCATAACAGTTTGTCGGCAGTTTTTCGCTTTGTAAAAGAAGAAGCTTTTGGGTGGTTTAATTAAATAGAAGATTTATAAATATTTATAAGAAATTAGGTTGCGCAGGTTTGATGGTGGTCGCTTCGTTTGAAATACAGATACTCCTATTGGAATAGAAGTTAACTTCAACATGGTTTTATATTTCTTAAGTTGGTAATAGAACCATCTGGCAGGTAGACCTGATGCGTTGCCGACCCTTCTTAGCGTTTCGATGACAAATAAATATAAAAAGGGCTCATACTTGTCCGACCCAAAACTGAACTTAGCAATGCGAACTGTTTTCAAACGCGACCATCAGATCATCACATAAACACTTAAAAGGACACGTGGGGGTACACCTTATCTTATCTTGTTGTGGGGGATGGCGTTGCTAGTAACACTTCGACCCAATGGGATCTTTTGTGTTGTCCCCATTACCTCATAATTCCCAATCTTTGAAGACGTGTTTCATGAAGGCGGCTAACCCACTAAGAGTAAGGAACCCAAAGTCTTCTGGCTTCGGGTATCCGTTGCCGAGCAGACTCATACGTTTTGTCGCCAGGACTTCACAATCACACAAAATGAGCTGCACTGTATCCTTGAATTCACCACAGGCTCTGCAGTCATGTATGTTGGTGTACAATAAAGAATATTATATCTATGTATCATTGTACAAAGCCGACACTTAAAGGCCCTTCTTGATTGCAAAGTAATCGAGAGGGCTCTCACTCGCAAAAGACGGAACACAACCCAATTTACTTCACTGACTGACGAACTTTGACGTAACGGTGGTCGACGTTATGGTTAGGAGAAGGCTAGGAGACGGATCCAGAATAAAATGTCCACTTACTTCAACTCAGGCTTCTTAGGTGCTTCAGTCTTATTCTCGGCCTTATCTTCTGGCTTCTTCTCCTCCTTCGTGGTGGGGGACGCTGGGGGGGTGTGCTCCTTATCGACATCCATGTTGGATGGCGCGTACCCTGAGTCGTTGTTCGTGTTCGGGTCCATCATAGGAATGGGAGAGGCGAGGTTCGCCATGATGCTGTAGAGGAGACAACATTATTAAAAAATAGTCGAAGAGTCTTAGGGGTTGTTTGACCTCCTGATAAGTTTCCGTTAAATAACTTAGCAGATAATTTCAGACAGATGTTGTACCATTTTTTAATTTATTCGGTGGATAGCGGCTATCCAGAAGTGGTGAAACAGGCCCATAGAAACTTATTAAGTTACTTTATTATTTATTTATTTTTGAGTACGTATTTTGTTATTTTAGTAGTACAGTCAACAAAAGCGTTAGGTGTACAGTACATGTACAGAACAGGCAGCTAATTATAATTTAGGTACAGTTCTCGTCAATCTTATTGTCCGGGTTGAAGTTGGCACCAGCCGTAAAAATTAGAGAAAGAGAAATATTGGATTAAAATGATTTAAAACGACAGCCTACTACTTGAGCTTTCGTTTTTATTTAATATAAAAACGAAATAATGAATATAGAGCTACATAGACAATAATATATTACGGCCATAAAGCAAAAATATATCCATACAAAATCCTACCATTGTAAGTCGGTTAAAGAGTAGTAGTAGTATAATTATCATTGTAGTCGGATATTCAAAGGCCTAGTTTCCAGTTCTGAATTCCAGTAAACACTGGGTAATCTAGTTAAAGCAAGATGTCTTCTACAAATCAAGTTAAACAAACCGGTTCAGTACGGATTTACTAGTAGCAGGAGTTCTGATTAATAGTATTGTTTGTTTACCCTACTGCGGCGAGGAGGTATTTATAGATACTATTTGTGATTCCAGATAGGTATACTAAATAGTCCACGCGGAACTAGTTGACCGCGCCATAGGTAGGGCCGGGGGTGAGGTGGCGGGTTATTGTGAACAAAAGCAAGCGCCCTCTCCCTACCGCGCGCAGGCGACCCCGCCCCTCCGTCCCGCCGCTCACATACCTAAGGCGCGGCCAACTAGTTCCACGCAGACACAGACGCAGACGCAGATAGCGCTTAATTACATAATAACGGGTCTCCTCTCAGTATGAGAGGGCTTAGGCTATAGTCCACCACGCTCGCCTAATGCGGGTGGCAGACTTCACACGTTGTCGAGATAATCTCTCAGCCATGCAGGTTTCCTCACAATGTTTTCATTTACCGTTAAAGCAAGTGATAATTACGCACATAATTTCGAAAAGTCAGAGGTCTTGGATTCAATCGCTAGACCTGGCTAGAGAGTCTCGAGACATAACTGGGCAGATCAAAGTTGCCTTTTAAAAATAAAATACCTTATCAAAACAAAGTCTAACATATTTCAAACACCGACACAATTCACAAAGATTCTCTCAGCATCATAACCGACGCACAGAGACCGATTTATCTCCAAGAACACCTGCTACTTTACAAAATTGAACTTCTAAAGTGAATGAGTTCAATATGGCGATAATTTTTCGAAACCAACGAACCGTGGTGAGTGGTTGCATTTAATTTATTGAACCGTTTCAAATCTTTTGAAGTATTTTCGATTTTCTTATAAGAGAATTGCTATGAAAGAAATGTTCTGAGTGCGGGTTAACTCGACTTGGGGTCGTTCAAGAATAATTGAGATGGTTTCATACACACAGTGAAAGGTTTAATACCTTATACCTTTATAACAAAGTACATTTTGTTGATAATCAAAATAGGTAAATCGGAGAAAAGATATACCTACCAATTTTTTCTGAATCGATACCTAATGACTTTTTAGTTTTATATAACACTAGCTTTCCGCCAGCGGCTTCGCCCGCGTGGTCTGAGTATTTGTTATAACTTTCATCCCTTATTTCAACCCCTCACAGCCCTTTAGTTTCATTAAAAAGTTGCCTAGCAATGTCCTTTCTCAGACTCATCTGTAGACTAGACTATCTGGGTACCAAATTTCAATTAAATCGGTCGTTATTTTTATATTAAATTAAGTCGTTATGGCATGGAAGGTCGACAGACAGACAGACATAGTTACTTTCGCATTTATAATATTATTAAGGATTTTACGCATGCTAAACAATAATAAATTTCATCATCTTTAGTAAGTATGGGTTTGTGGAATATGGAGACTGAAATTCTCAGACGCAGTTTGAATGTGTGTCCGGTTATTGGCAAAGTCTCACCCCTATTACAACTACATGGGACCTAAAAAAACCGGCGAACTATGTGTGTAAATAGACCTAGGCCTAGAGATGAGATGCAAAAGTCGTTCACAATTCAAAATATTTGATTTCAATTAGACCATATAAATAGGCACTTTTGAAAAATCAAATTACATAGTTGCTCGGTTCCAAAAAGGTGGGACCTGGAGAAGAGCCGGCAAGGAACTCCATAGTCACAATTAAAAAAAATACAGGTTTATGTGGTAACAGTAACATGTAACAAAACATTTTGTTCAATGCACATATCTAAATCTTTTGTCGACTGTACATTCTACATTCAAAACTTACAGGCCAGTCTCTTCAACCACAGCAGCCAGCATGAATCTAGCTGACCTCGAGTTGACCAGCTCCTCAGCATACGCCCCCATCTCTGTCCTCCCAAAGCTGTAAGAAAGAGACAACACTTCTAAAAGGCCGGATATACGGACGAGTAATTCTGGCGTACTTGTGGCTTGGCGAGATTGCTCGCCCGTGTGTCACCGCAAGACCACTGTCTTAAACCGCCTGTCACCAACGCGAGTCGACTAAGTACGCGAGAAAAAACCATGCGTATCCAATAATACAGCACAGTGCCTCGACCATGAGTTTTTCTCACTAAATTCGCTAGCGACAACGTAAAATAATTGTATGGAATACCCTCGGAGCGCCTCTAGCGGTGGCAAGGAACTTAGGCTGAGATTCAGAGAAAAGACTCAGCATGAACTTACGCTTCCGTATGTCAAATTGTAATACAAATTTGACATACGGAAGCCTTACTTTACGCTGAGCATCGTCTCTGAATGTTAGCCTAAAATCCGACTATGAGTTTACAGCGTTTCGATGCGTAAAAACCTCTCGAAAGCAATTCGATAGAACTCATGGTTGAGGTACAAAACGGCCACTCTACGTTCGATACCCTCCGCACTTCGTTGTAGCGATGACTGCTATGACATGAAAAAGGACAGTTCTTTGGCAAAAACTCTCGATAGTTAATTTTTCAGTTCGCGTATAAGTCTTGTACAATAATTAACTACTTAAGTCTGTCGCAGGCGCAGTTTACTGATGAACGAAATCCCACTCCCAAATTCCCAGAACTTACTTATCATCATCCTCGTCCTCATTACTGCCTGAAGCTGTGTTAGTGGGCGCGTCATTCATCGAGCCATCTAGCCGCTGCGTCTGCGCAACGTTCTCTATCACTACCGCAGCGGTGCCACTGGATACCGCAGAACTTAATGCCGCCGAAGTTTTCTTTGCTATTCGCTGCTTTTTCGCTCGCTGTCTTATTGCCTGCAGACAATAACACTAAGTAAATATATATATTTTAAAGACTCAGACGTTCTTTTTCTTATTCTTAAGACCCAACACCTCGGACGAACTTATCACGCCTGACATGAGCCATGCATCGCCGATCATGCCCCAAGCACGAGCCATCCTTGTATCAATGGCTTTATGGCTTTGTAACTATAGTATAGTGTAGGCTACTTGTGTAACCTTCTTTACAAATAATAAATTAATAAAAAAATACTAAGCTACATTAGAGGCTACAGTCAAAGACTTGATGCTGGCGATAGCAGATACGTTCTATGACGCTTGAGGAACAAGAAACTACTTCCAAACATTCTCACCTTAAAAATATTATAATACAAGAACATCATGATGATGCAGGGTATGTAGAAGGAGCCGAGCGAGGAGTAGATGACGTAGTCCTTGTTGTTGAACAGGCAGTCGGAGGGGCGGCGGTCGCGCGTGTTGTTGAGCCCCAACACCACGGGAGAGCCAATCGCGCCCGACACGAGCCATGCGACGCCGATCATGCACCACACGCGAGCATTGCTTTTGTGTTTGGCGTATTTTATTGGTTGCGTCACAGCTATGTATCTGTGGACAAGGATACAAAAGAGAGAATTACTTAATTTTTAAGTTTTGTATACCACTAAGGTGGCAAACAAGTATACAACCCGTCTGATGGTAAGCGGTCTATGGACGGCGTAGCCTATGTACGCTGGCAACACTGGGGGTATCACTCGCGCGTTGCCGACCCTAAGTTATCTTAGAGGTTTATGGAGGATTCACTGCGCCGACAGTTTGAGGGAATATCCCTCTTGCTGCCAGCGCAGCGCTTCCTTATAAGGAGCTCTGGCAATCTGGCAATCTGGAAAAATAATTGGAAAAGCGTCTAGGGCCGCACCCAGAAACGTTAATTAACGTTAATGAATCGTTAACAAACAGTGGCTAGTCTATCTTGGCTTATTTTTCCATATTACAGTTTGTTGTCAGTGTACTAAGATATACTGGGTCTCTATTAGCTAATGATTCATCACGTTGAGTGACATCTCTGAGTTCGACTGTTAGTGTGGTTTATATCATTATTGTTATCAAATTATATGAAAACTGCATTATTGGTCTAGCTGTAAGAAGCGCAGCTGTTAAGTGAGCGGTCCTGGATTCAGTTCATTCATTCGAGAGATTCAAAAATTGTCAGTAGCAGATTAAGAAACAGGCTCGCTTGATTTTCGGTATTTTTTATGTTCCTTTTACTACAAGGCATTTTTAGTCAAAAAATACCGGTAGCTGCCGGTGTACAAAAGTAGAATAATTCTGCCTTTCAAAAAACATGAACCTATACTTTCTATCTTATGTAATACTGACGCCCTAACGACGAAACGGATGAGTCTACTCGGCAATGAGTACCCGAAGCCAGAAGACTTTAGGTTCCTTTCTCTTAGTGGGTGAGCCGCCTTCACGAACCACGTCTTCAAAGATTAAGGAATACACGGTAATGGGAACAACACAAAAGATACCATTGGGTCGAAGTGTTGCTGGCCATGTCAGCCCCCATAGCAAGGTAAGATATCTTATGAAGTCTTATACAAGGTGGAAGGGACATCTACGCACAAGCGTCGTGACAAGGTTTCACTCAAGGTCTAAATGACCTAGGTCATTCATGTACAAAATGATCGGTTATTACAGATATTGACATTTTTACGGGCGCAGCGTATTGCTAAAAACGCGATTATCACGCTCCGCGGTGAATGTTATCGCGCAATCCGAAATAAATGAAATAATGTTTTTTTATTATAAATCTAATTTGGGTAGATAGAAATATTTTCTTACACGTTCAAGTAAAATAAACTGCAGAAAAAATTGAAAAATTGATGGAAAAGTTACGGAAAATTTCCAGTTTTTCCAATTGTCCAGAATCATGTACTGAACTCGTGGTATTCGGATGTGCGTCGATGTTTCTTTCACCTTGTATACAATACCTATAAGAATTTTTATAACTATTTATAAGACTATCACTTTATTTCACACATTTTCTCGATAAATCTTCGTACATAATGCTATTATGTGATGCTGTTAAGCACTCCAGCTGGTTGACTCTAAATGAGCCGTGAGCCATGCACTATCACTCTCGAGCCAGTGGCTCGCACTAGCGTGTAGCGGATCAATTTAGAACTACAACACATGAGTAAGGATATACAAGGTGTTTATATATCTTGACGACGTCTGTGGGCTAGTGGTTCGAGTACCGGACTGCTGATCACGAGGTCGTGGGTTCGATTCCCACAGGACACAAACATTTATGTGATGAACTTAGGTGTTTGTGTTTGTTTGGGTGTTTCTTATACTATATTATAAGTATATATTTACAAAAAAAAGTATATAAGTATTGTATCCATTGTCTAGTACCCATAGTAAAAGCTCTGTTTAGTTTGGGACTAGATGGTGCTGTGTAAAAATGTCCCAGGATATTAATGTCCTAGGATATTAATGTAGTTGTATACATACCATCACGCCTGTCTTCCCTGTAGGAAGGCAGAGGTGTACTGCTGTACCCTTACAGTTTGCCGGTTTAGGTCCCATGTAATTGGGGTGAGCCTATTATATAATAATAATAACCGTGCTGCAATCCAAACTCCGACTTCGGAATCCAATGCCTCTTATAAATATGGCACGGTATTTATTTTGAAATTACGGACAGATATTGAATTTTTTATTTAAACCTATCAATATGTTTAATTTTAAATCTATAATTTAGTGTCCATTAGATTTAATTAATAGGTACTCGTAATGAAGACCTTTGTATTATGATAGCGCTGATCGGTAACCGTAGTCATATAGATTTAACATAGGTACCATCAAGCCTTTACTCCCCAAAGGGTTAAGCAGAGGGTTACTGGTGTACACCCGCAGTTCGGCATGTTTAGATTCCATGTAATGGCGAGTCCATTGCCATCAACTGGGTAATTTATAAAAATAGCTAATTGGGAATTTTATAGAAAAACCCAACAACACTGCTCCACCGGGGAATCGAACCAATATGAACAGTCGCGCTTACTAACACTAGACCAATAAGCATTTGTGTACTTTACAAGAACTTAACATCAAATTAATGTTTAAGCACACAATTTATATTAGTACCAAAGGAACGCCACTCAAGTTCGTATTTTTTTACGAGGAACTTTGAATCTTATTTATAGACAGTTAAGATAAAAAATGGCCGACACAACACAGGCTTAGTTCACTAAAAACAGATGCCAATAATTAAAGAGCCCTAGAGACCAGATGGTTGAGCATTACTAAGGGTTTTTAGGCAAAATGTCTGCCTGTTTCGTTCAGAAATATAATTATTGTAGCTGAAACTAGTATAAAGAAAAAATAATAGGCTTTTTTAGTGAACTTTGTGAATAAAAAACTGAGTATTCTACCATTTGCATAGCGGGCAATGTTCTTGCCTTCAGTTACCACTTTCTATCACCGCACCTCTCGCCATCGGCATGGAGTTCATCCACATACCACAGCACCACTCTGGTCCCAAACTGGTGCAATTCCAGAGGAATTTTAGCCCACGCTGACCCAGGTTGTGGAATCAGATTCCTGCCGAGATTTTCCCAAGAGACTACAGTATGTGGTTCTTTAAAAAATGGTGTGAAAATATTTTTATAGGGTCGGCAACGCGCGAGTGATACCACTGATGTTGCAAGCGTCCATAGGCTACGGTAACCGCTTACCATTGGGCCATATGCTTGTTTGCCACCTTATAGCCCACAAGCCCTAGCCCTGATAGCCGACTGTCTGACGATGTCTGTGGTCTAGTGGTTCGAGTACCGGACTGCTTATCACGAGGTCATGTGTTTCATTCCCACATGACACAAATATTTATGCCATAAGTATTTGTCTGGGTGTTTCTTATACATATATTATAAGTATGTATCTACAAAAAATGTATGTAAGTATTATATCCATTGTCTAGTACCTATAGTATAAGCTCTGCTTAGTTTGGGAGCAGATGGGGCTGTGTATAATGTCCCAGGATAATGATTTATTTACTGACTAGACAAGTTGCATTTTGACATTCGAATCGACACACAAAATGTATGTAAATGACACAAACTTTCTACAAATCGGGCTGTCACTAATGCCATTTACATACATTTTGTTTGTCGATTCGAATGTCAAAATGCAACTTGTCTAGCCCCCCAAGACATGAAGACCATTGGACTGCCGAGTCAAAGGTCCTTACCTCTGAATTAAATTCACAATTCAGCTGCTCAAACATAGATAGACGGTATACCCCACTCACTGTCTGCCCCGGAAGGGTTACAGGTGACATGTGGGCTTAGGACGACAATGGGCAAGTTTTATCCACTTCGGAAGTAACCATTGGTCGTGTGACTGGTTTTATTCGACGTAGGAAAGTAACGCTTGTATTCAGTGAAAGGTTTAGAAGAGTTAGTTCTGCAGTTCTGCACACGGCACGTGTAAGCGCCCGGTCATATGCACTCAAACATCGCATGATTTAAAGGTGTGGTCCGACTTTCATAAGCGGAGCGATTCTGCTCACTTAGTGGTGATGATGTAAGCTGCCACATGTTCTTTATAATAGAGACAAACTGCCATTATTTAATTATATTATTAAAATGTCATTATGACTGTATTACATACTAGCGTCCTGATAACTTTTTCCCCGTTTTTACAAATTTTTTCATTGCTTCTCCGCTTTTATTAGTCGGAGCGTAATGGTCCCTATAGCCTTCCCCGATAAATGGGCTATCTAACACTGGAAGATTTTTTCAAATCGGGCGCCTATACAATACAAACAAACAAATCTTTCTTCTTTATAATATTAGTACCTAAAGACTAAGGAGCCTAGAGCTGGGACATGATAAAAGTATCTTATTTTCTTATAAGGCGATATCTGTTTTCACTGTTACTCGATTTCAATAAAACAAAGTCTAAATGTTTCTCCAACCTGAATTTAATTTACGTGTAAAAATCGAAAATCTGTTCAGTAGTTTCAATATTATATACAGAATAGCTGTGGAAGCTTGTTATTAGCAACTAGTGTATCTAACTTTTTTTAATTACAATGTTATGTTAGTCTGTAAGCCTTCTTAAAAGTAAAAAAAAAAAAAAACACAAAATAAATGGTTTTTTGTGTTAAGTACGCTTTTTGATACTTTGTTTCTACGGTGCCTAAGTACTGCTTTAGGTATTATATGTATTTGATGTATTAGAATTTAGATTTCAGTCATATTTGGCATGTAAATGTAAGTAAATAAACATCAAAGGGCTACTATAAAATCATTGATTCAACATTCTCTGAGTAAACATTTTTATCTATCAAAGGATATAAAATCAAAATGCTTAGACCAGCTTAGACAATTCTTATTTACATGCTTTTCTGATCAATTATTGACGTTAAGGCGTTCTCTTTGACTATGTGTTGTAAACAAATTGTTTTGGGTTTAGGACCAAAGAGAATAAAACTTAAGTCTTTGGTCCCCGCTGAGTCACTTGCCTAGCCCGCCAAATAAAAATAAACCTTTAACACAGTTTGACTCTGTTGCTGGATTATGGCCTAATATTAGATATTGTGTTGCGGTTGAAGGCTAATGTAGGTAAGCAGTGGAATTACTTAGCAAATGATACATAGCAATACTGAGGTCTCAAGATGATATCACACTGGTGATATTACTGGTGTTGCTGGTTATAAAGGCTATGGTTGCTGCTTACCATCAAGCGGATGTTTATTTTTATCTTATTACTAGCTTCCCGCCAGCGGCTTCGCCCGCGTGGTATGTTATTATACATATAAACCTTCCTTAAGAATCACTCTATCTATTAAAAAAAACCGCATCAAAATCCGTTGCGTAGTTTTAAAGATCTAAGCATACATAGGTACAGACAGACGCGACGGAGGACTTTGTTTTATAATATGTAGTGATTATGTACAAAATTGATTTACTGACACGAATTTGAAAAGCTATGATGATGATTTTAATACGAAATTGTGAATAATGTTGTATAGTTGTTGGTGCAATTTATTGATGTCGTGTTTAGACCTACAATTTGATTAGATCACTGAGTTAAAAAACACACTCACGCACATATTTTCACTTCAAATTCAATTCAAATTCAAAATATTTTATTTCAAATAGACCATATAAATGACATGCACTTTTAATATGAGTCTATTGCAGTTTGATGTGTAAGGATTAATAAAATAGAAAAGAAAATAGCCACTTGCAAGTGTACCAGCGTAATTTTGACAAGTTTGACATTTGGTATTGTAATGTGCAGCGGTATCGGAAAGTTTGTATGGAGTGTCACAGGTGTTCTTTAGATACGACTAAATTCCCACTTTCTATATCACTTGTTCTATAAAAATATCGGGCGATTTTTTAGAACACGGACCATTCTAAAAGTCGCATTAATAATCATGATATTTCACTAACCTGTCCACAGATATCGCGACTAGGTTGAATATACTAGACGTGGAGCAGATTACATCGATGGCGATGTAACAGTCACACGCGACCGCCGGCAGGCCCCACACACCGTTGAACTGTGAACAAGGAGATAAATACGTTAAAAAATTAATAGAGGGAACATTGGGAATGTTTTATACAAAAACAGCTGTTTGATGCCCATGATTGAAGAGAAAATGCCTGTCTCTGTGTCTGTCTGTGGCATCGTAGCTCCCGAATGGATGAACCGATTTAAGTTTTTTTTTGTTTGAAAGGTGAATTAGTCTGGAGTGTTCTTAGTTATGTTTGATCAAAATCGGTCCAAAATGGCCGCCGCCCACAAAATAGCAGATTACATAATATTTTTTTTAACAACTCCCTCAATATGGGTATAAAATGAAAGGGCTTGACTAGTAGAGTAGTATGATATACACAATGATAAATTTCAAATCCAAGATGGCCGCCATTACAAAATATCAAATTACACTTGATGTCGGAGGTTTAACAAAATTTTTAATCTAGTCTTGTATTAAAAAATAAGTACATCTATATATTTCATATATTATATATATTTTGCTCCAGCTCCGCTCGAGGTCCTGGGTTCGATTCCAAGATCGAACAGTGTTAATTTGTTGGTTATTTTAAATTAAATTCTCAGTAGCTGTACGGAGTTTGGAGTTGTGACCAGTTAATGGAAATAGGCTCCCCCTATACGATTGACACCTAAACATATAGGCGAACTGTAGGTGTACATTGATCCCTGCCTAACCCTTAGGGAAATACAGGGATAATGGTATTTCTAAGACCATTGTAACACATGTTCGCTGCTTGTGTCAATTAGCTGAATAGAATTCATTAGGTCTACATAATAGGCGTCATACAATAGGGCACTAAGAGAGGTAGGGTCCAAACCACAGGTCTATTGTGAAGTGATCCCTATTTGTAGCTACACCTTTGTCACTTTCAAGGTCAAGGTCAATGTGAACTTACCTACTTAACGTACAGAAAGAATAGAAAATCATCGTCCACTTGCCCTTATCCGAATCCACTTGGGGTCGGCGCAATATGTTTTTTCTTCCATATAACTCTATTAAGCATGTTCTCGTGTTCGTGTTCATATTCTCGTCATTCAATTACTATGTGGACATATTCTTTTTCATACATTCCATCCATCTTTTCTTTAGTCGTCCTCTTCTCTTATATCCATTCAAAACCTTTCTGGTAACTTGCTGTTGAGGAACAACCATAGGATATAAATCAATGATCCTTTATTTTCTGGCCTTCGGGACGGAAATTTTTCTTTCTTTAAATGTCACCACTTCGGTGTACATTTCAAACAAAAAATCAATATTTATAAAATCGGTCTACAATTGATTGAGACATTGGTGAATACCTACCTTATCCGTTTCTTTATCGGTTAAAAAGATCCTCATGTATATTAATAATAATAAATAATTTATTTGCACAAATAAAATTTGCAGAGATTACAATATTATGGTAGAAAAGAATAGTTATCTTTTTGTATTTTTTAAGCATTTTCCATGCTAAGATTACAAGTTATTTTTAATGAAGGAAAAAATCGGCGGGCGGGCAGGATTCGAACCTGCGCCTTCTGGTTCGGTACACCAGACGCTCTGACCACTAAGCCACCGCTCGCCCTGCTCGCCAGTCGAAATCTTTCTTTCACATTTTAATTTACGTCTTAAAGGTGACGTAGCGACATCTATTTTGAAGAATGCTTCACAACCGACACGACTAACTTTACAGCTAGTTCGATGTCGTATGATACCGCCTTACCTATTAACTATATTTTTGTATTTTTTAAGCATTTTCCATGCTAAGATTACAAGTTATTTTTAATGAAGGAAAAAGTCGGCGGGCGGGCAGGATTCGAACCTGCGCCTTTGAAAATTAAAATGAAAAAAAAACTTAGAAAAGAATAGAATACATCACGCAAGACAGAAAAAAAATTACGTTGGTACCTGTACTAATGTTAAACATTATATCACAGGTCCCAGCGCCTTTCGTTTAGTTTGTTACTTTTGTTAAATAAAAAAATCATGAAGTTTAGCACAAAATTTACACTAAATGACATACAGCCTTATCTATCATAATATCGAATAACCGGATTTTTGAGGCAATAATACGAATTATATTGTAAAAGATGCCACACTAATGACACTTTGTACTTCAAATAATAAAGTAACTACATCACATTAAATTCTCAAGGACCAACACGTTAGAATATATTATATAGCGCCCCCTAAAAGTAAAGTACCGACTTGTCGGTTCATAGTACCGAGTTAAGTGAAGTTAACTGTCCGTGGTGAATATTACGGGTCCTTTTTCCGGATTACAAGGCGTGAGCAAGAAAATATTCTTCTATTTTAATTTAAGGTTAAGGTCAAATCCGTATATAAAATCCTAGCTTTCCGCCAGCGGCTTCGCCCCTGTGGTCCTTTGAATTTTTCTCCCGTTTCTGCAACGTTTTTCATTGCTACTCCGCTCCTATTAACCGTAGCGTGATGGTATATAGTCTATAGCCTTCCCAGATAAACGGGCTATCTAACACTGAAAGATTTTTTCAAATCAATCCAGTAGTTTCGGAGCCTATTCAATACAAACAAACAATCAATTCTTTCCTGTTCATAATATTAGTATAGATATAGACTAGCGGTTCCCCGCGGTGTTTCTTGCGTACATCAATTTTTCCCCTTATTCTGTAGTAATTTTCCTAGTTCCTTTTTTGTGGATGCCTACGTTATAATAACTAATTGTGTGCTAAATTACAGCCCAATCCGTTTATTGGTTTGAGCTCTATGTTGATAGATCATTCAATCAGTCACCTTTTCTTGTATAATTAAACAATAAAATTAGACCAGGGGGTATCTTAAATCAAAATTATTCCTACTATAAAAAGTTTGTCTGTTACCAAACTAAATTTGGTAAAGCTTGGCACAGATTTCCTGCGTGAAACTCGCAGATGTAAATTGTGGGAACATGTATCTACATAAGTCGCAAGTCCCTGAAAGTATTTCTGTACCAAAATTACCGAGGCTTACAAATTAAAATATTATATTCGTCGGTATTATAGGTATCGGTACATGCGTCGATATTATAGGCGCCGATATTCTAAGCGTGGATATTATAGGCGTCGGTATTATAGGCATCGGTATTATAGGCGTCGGTATTATACGCATCGGTATTATAGGCGTCGGTATTATACGCATCGGTATTATAGTTGTCGGTATTATACGCATCGGTATTATAGGCGTCGATTTATAGGGGTCGATAGTATTTGCGTCGATATTAAAGGCGTCGGTATTATATGCGTCAGTATTATAGGCGTCGGTATTATATGCGTCAGTATTATAGGCGTCGGTATTATATGCGTCAGTATTATAGGCGTCAGTATTATAGGTGTAACGATATTCTGCGAAATTCTTACAGGATTGGAAAAAAATAAACCCGCTATGTCTAGAAACATGAAAATTTGCACAAAACGTAAATGTGCACTAAGGAAAGATTTTAGGAAATTCCTAAGAGATTAGAAAAAATGCATGAAGTCGAGTGAAACCTCGGGGAACAGCTGTAAGAAATAATTACTTAATGTGCTTTAATCCTATTATTATTATAAATCCTACTAATATTATAAATGTGAAAGTTTGGATGAATGGATGGATGTTTGTTACTCAATCACGCCAGAACGACTGAACGGATCTGGACAAAATTTGGCACAGAGATAGATTACAGTCTGGAATAGCACATAGGCTAGGCATTTACGGTTCCCGTTGGATAGATTTGTTTAAATAATTTATAAGAAATATCCTAGACCATAGACTATCCTAGACCTCGCGGGCAGGAGGTTGTTTATAAATAAATCATAAGTACTTACATCAAACAAAAGTTTTACGCTACAAAATCCAATTGATTCTCAGATTGCAACCTCTTTCCCTCCGCTCATTTCTCGCTCAGTCATCTCATCTCAGAAAAATCCCTCATAATGAGCGTATACCTCATGGAAGGGGTGGAATAAGTTATGTTTTGATAGTACTATCAGTTACCCACAGTATATGTAAGTTTGAATCCGTTTTACGTTAATCCCAAGTCCAAAAAGGTCTCTAAATGAGATTGATGTAGGAAATGGGGTTTTCATATCTCTGGGAATGGGTTTTTTTTTTTATAAGGTTTGCTTACTCATTATATTTTAAATATATGATTGTATAACTAACGTGTATGACAAGATGATGATGAAGAAGATGTATGAACGTAAGAATCGTAGCAAGTCTATCTAGTTCTATCTACCCCTGTGGGTAGAAGGTGTGAGTGTACGTACGGTTTTTAATTTCTGCAGATGGTTTCTGCTTGAGAATTCTCGAAAAATTGTCTTGATTGGGGCGAGAAAGGAAATCTTAACGCCTTGAGAACTCGAGAAGACAATTTCATGCGCTAAGTAGTAAAAACATTGGAAGTTAGCAAAATAAGTATTTGTTTTTAACCAGTGACAATTCGGAGGAGGTTATTATACTTTAATTCGGACGTCTGTATATTTTTAATGTATATTCGCTGATTTCTCCGCCTAATGTGAATATTGTCCGTCCGTTGATTTTGAAAATATATGGCCGAAGTGCCCCGTCGGTATCGAAGTGGACCGAAGCACGACGCCTATAATATCGACGCCTATAATATTGACGCATATACTGACACATAAAATATCGCCACCCATAATACCGACGCCTATAATATCGACGCCAATAATATCGACGCCTATTATACTGACGCCTTTAATATCGATACAAATACTATTGACGCCTATAATATCGACGCATATAGTACCAACACCTATAATACCGACGCCTTTAATATCGACCCCAATAATACCGACGCCTTTAAATCCGACGCCTTTAATATCGACGACTATAATATCGACGCATATACTGACACCTATAATACCGACGCCTATAATACCAACACCTATAATACCGACGCCTATTATACCGATGCCTATAATACCGACGCCAATATTATGGACCTCTACAATAACAGGTCTGCTTATACTGGGAATCCAGTATATTGTCTTGTCATTGCACTTAGAGTTCAAACCACGCGGGCGAAGCCGCTGGCGCAAATCTAGTTTCATAATATATAACCTAAATTAAAAATTTAGAAAACCCCCGACACGAAATGTAATTTGCCATTTTGTGGTGGCGGCCATCTTAGATTTGAAATTTATCATAGTATTCTACTAGTCAAGCCCTTTCGTTTGATACCCATATTGATGGAGTTGTGAAAAAATATGTAATTCACTATTTTGTAGCGGCAGCCATCTTGGACCGATTTTCATCAAATATAGCTAAGAACACTCCCGACTAATTCACCTTTCAAATAAAAAAAAACAAAATCAAAATCGGTCCATCCGTTCGGGAGCTACGATGCCACAGACACACACATACACACACACACACACACACACACACACAGACACGTCAATCTTATAACACCCCGTCGTTTTTGCGTCGGGGGTTAAAACCTCTTCAATCTCTTTCTTCTCTTTCAATCTGTGAATTGAACCCCGGACCTGAAGCGTATCAGTCGCGCTTAGGACGACAAGGCTAACGAGGTAGTTATTTTCTTTCTACAAATACCACAGTATTGCCAAAAATCAGGGACGGACTAGAGCAGTTACACGGATGATTACACCGCTGACCAGTGGAGTGGTCGCCATTGAATTATGGCTTTTAGCTAAAGGGAACCCTTTTCTATCGGCGTTACGACGACGGGTAAATCGGAACACTTATTCTTCGCAACACTTGGGGTTGAAAGGGGGTGGGGTGATTTCGGTTCTTCTGTCAATGTATAGAAGGCAACCTAACCGATGAGGTTACTAGGGAAATACACAAAAAGACCAAATAGGATACATTACATTATAATATTACTGTAACATGTGTGACGTGTAAGTATACTTTTTTATGTGAATGCTGCGTGTACCTGTAATGGGCATACATATAAGCGTCTTTAGCACTGTATTTTTTTCAACACAATCTAAATATGTATATACTGTTGGTATGCCAATAAATAAATAATATGAAATATTAATAGTAAGGAAGGAAGTAAGTTATACATACCATCACGCCGGTATTCCCCAAAGGTTTAGGCAGTGGTGTACTAATGTACACCCACAGTTCATTACATGGGACCTAAGCATATCAGCGAACTGGGCGAGCCTATTGCTATCAACCGGGCACAAATCCAGACTACTACCTGTTCCTGGGAATTTCACAGAAAAAACAACAACATGCACTGCTCGATTGGGATATCGAACCTTTAGCGCAGTGCAGGTATATTTTCTTCTGTGTTCCACAATCTACTTATACATATACTTGTAAATGTATAAAAACAAATTACAAAAATATTTGTACGCGCATAACTTCCAAACGACTACACCAAATTGGATAAATCTTTCTTCTGTGTTCGTTATTGTCAGGAGAAGGTTTGTATGTAAGATTTATTTTTAAATCCACCGGAAAATGCAAGTGAACGTGGGCACTGGCCGCTAGTAAAATTATAAAAATGCTGTAATAATAAAATCCTGCCTGTCTTTCTGTCAGTCACAGACAATTTACTATGAATTAACTTGATGTATGGATTTGAAATGTAAGTAGGGCAGATAAAGAACCAAACCAACCAAGCAAACCAATTAGGGATCTCGCGGTCTTGTTAAAATAAATCTAGATTCTAAGAATTCATTTCAGAACAAATATAAGTTTTTTTGCGAGGTTACATAATTATACAAAATCTAGCGTTTGCTTGCGACTTTGTCTGCGTGGGATAGTTACCTACTTTGTTCGGATACGAACTTCCATCCCCTATTTCCCCTCCTGTCTGTAGAAATTTCAAAAACATTTAAATAAAATTTATTTATTTTTAAAACAGAGTTTATTGTTTTGTCTTTAATAATGACGATCTCCCATAAAAACTATTATCCTCTATTTCCTTTTTGACGACATAAAGTAAGGTATAATCCATCTCTGTACCAAATTTCGAAAAAATCGGTTTAGCAGTTTAGGCTTGAAGAACAGCAGACAGGCAGACAGAATTACTTTCCAATTTTTAATATTAGTAGGCATAGTATCTTATCCCAACATGATACTGGAACATCATCAGTAAGTCCCACTGCTGGGCACGGGTTTTCTCTCAGTCTGAGAGAAGCCCCTGACTAACGATGATGACTGTAGTCCAACAAAAAAAACATTTATTTTTTTAGTAATTTTCAGACATCCCTTTTTCATTTTAACCTCATTCTATAGTAGCAATTATACTTAAGTATAGTTCACAAATGGAATGAACGAGTGTCCAGAAATGTGCAAGCTCACTGCCAGACAATACAATTAATGATAAGGTGGGTGAGGAGGCCCCACAAAGAGGTTATTAGTATACGTATGGAATTAAATAAAGGGCATTCTTCCACGAGCGAAACAAATGGAATTCTTTGAAAAAATACATTTTTAAATGAAACAAAAAGCTGTTTGCAACGTTTGAGTAACTAATTTGAAATATTTTGTAGCTTTTTATTAGTTCGTATTTTAAACGTAGTCGGTTTTTGTTGTTTTATTTTTATTATCTGTATTTAGTAAAAGGTGTCTGTCTGAATGACTTTGACTGATGCATCAACGCTCAGCTTAAACCACAGGTAGACAAGTTGCATTTTGACATTCGAATCGACAAACGAAATCCATGTAAATGACAGTGACAGCCCGATTTGTCGAAAGCTTGTGTCATTTCCATACATTTTGTTTGTCGATGCGAATGTCAAAATGCAATTTGTCTAATCCCCCTGAACGGATTGGGCTGAAATTTGGCACACAGATACTTTATTATCACGTGAGCATCAGTTATGAAAGTATTTAGGGAAATTCCCACGATATCGTTAATTATGAACACGAGTAACACCGCGGGAAATAGCTAGTTTTGTATAATTTTTAATAACAGTCATACATATTTGCTTAACTGCCTCATTAACCTGGTGGTCAAAACCGTGACTGCTACGCTCGGTCCGGGTTTTGATTCTCAGGTCGAGCAAAATTTAAGTGTTACTGTGTTTTTCTATGAAATAGCTCAGCAGAAGCCCGGAGCCAAACTCCAAACTTCTGCTATTACGGGGAGTGATGGTGTGTTACGACAAGACAAAACATCTAGTAAATAGACGGTATTTTCCTAGGATATTGTTAATACTCTCTAAGATAGCTGTATTGTCGAGATTGAAACTAATATACCGCCCAGCGAGCTACAAAGGACCTTAATTTGTGCCTACATTGTTCGTAATACCTACGTTGGTAGGTAAATTAACGGGAATACTACAAGATAGATGTCTTGTTAGTGTTAGTTCTATTTATAGCATGTATTTGTAACCTAGATTACTGTTTAATTCATTTTTAACCGACGTCAAAAAAGGAGGAGGTTCTCAATTTGACTGTATGTTTTTTTTGTATGTATGTTACGCGATTTCTCAGTTATTTGTGGACCAATTTTGAAAGTTCATTTTTTGTTTAATAAATAAATAAATATATTGGGACATTCTACACAGCACCATCTAGTCCCAAACTAAGCAGAGCTTGTACTATGGGCACTAGACAATGGATATAATACTTATATACTTTTTTTTTTGTAAATACATACTTATAATACATAAGAAACATCCAGACAAACACAAACACTTAAGTTCAGCACATAAATGTTTGTGTCCTGTGGGAATCGAACCCACGACCTCGTGATCAGCAGTCCGGGACCCGAACCACTAGACCACAGACGTCTAAACACTGACGTTTGAAAGGGTATACCCCCGAGTTGGTTCCATTTTATCGAAATCGGTCGAGCAGTTTTAATAAAAATATACATAGATGATATTGTGCTTTTCTCCGACACCTCGCTGTCTTATTAGGGCAGTGCGTTTAGTTGGCCTCCCCATATAATATAGTCGTAATATGTACAAAACAAAATACAACTTCTATTCCACTAAAACTTTTAAAATAAATTATTTTTCAACAAAAAACAAACTGTGTAGGTGTTTTTTGGAGGCGGTTTGTTTTTTGTTTATGTAAGATAAGTTTGTAATAGAAATGTACAACTCTTACTGTTTTTTTTAAACGGTGCTTTACACACCGTTTTCGCGACCACAGCTGGCGAGTGCCAGTACCAAAAAAATATGTGTTAAATTGTAAGATGTATGTTACGTTCCGATTCACAATATTTAGACAGTTTCCAATGTCACTAGATACATTAAGTATAATTTAACGGTAAAATTTACAATTTTATTTAAAAAATATTTAAGTAAATCGACTAAGAAAGGTCTAAGTGGAGCAATATAGGATACTTATATATGTATATACGAGATTACCATAAGGATAGTCCCTATGTATCACATTCTCGAACTAATTTTAAGTTTGTTTTTCTTGATCGACTCTATTTATGAAGAATAGAATATGTAAGTACAGTCACGAGCTAAAACATGTATACAAAAGTGCTAAAGCGATTTCTAAATTCAAATTCAAATTCGAATCATTTATTGCTTTCTCTTTAAATATATACTAAGTCTAGTAGAACTTTTGTGATATTAAGAACATATTTACGAACCAATATTATATTGACATTGGTGTTATCTCAAAGTTGCAAATATTCATTCATGAAAAAATCGTTTTAGTGCTTCTGTTAGTGGTTATAAGGCTGTGCTCGTAACTATATACTTTTTCATGAAGAAAAAATAAACAAAAGTTAGCCTATTATGCACATTAAGACAACGCATTTAACTAGTTCATTAGACACCAACTACCAACATGACAATACGCCTTTTCGCCATAGATTAACCCTTATCTCGCCGAAACAAGCTAATTGTTTGGGCCAACTCGGCCCGTTGATACATTCTAATTGTTGGTCTAAGCGACCGCCCTGGTGATTAGTGGCGTTAAATAATGAAGGGACTGTTGACCGATGTGACAGTGGCAAAGGGTTGGTGATTAGCACTTCAGAGACCATACCACAGAAAAAAAGAAAGAGACATATTTATTTGGACAATGGTCATAACCACAATATTTTTTGACTTGCGTAACGCCATCACGCCTCCCCCGAACGGTTAAACAGAGATGAACTATAGGTGTACTACCCACCTGTGTACTTACAATTCGTCAGTATGTTTAAGTCCGAGGTAAAGGGGGGAGAGCCTGTTATCATCGATGGGGTTGCTACTGAGAATTTCATAGATAAACTTAATAAAGACTTCTTATCTTTTTGTATTTTTTTAAGCATTTTCCATGCTAAGATTAGAAGTTATTTTTAATGTTTTTTTTTCATTCATTAAAAAAAAACTTCTAAAGACTTCTTATTTAACTGTCGGCCTATCGGGATTAGAACCACGTACAAATAGGACAATACGAAAACAAAAAAACATCGAGAAAATGGCAACTATTCGAATGAAAAGCGACTAACAAAGGAATTTATAAGCCGAATATTAACGGTAGGGGTAGGGGTAGGCCGAGGGGACACACTAGAAAGACATACACCGACCCCATCGGTGAGGTCGTGGACCCAAAGTATGTAAGAATTGTACCAAGTGGCGTTTTATAAAGTTTCTGTTTACTCCTCCAAAAATCGTAATCGGCGATGACTGCTTCGGTACCATCAAGTGAATCGTCTAGACGATTACCGGTTTAAACCATAAGAAAATAAAAATTTTGAAAACCCCGGACACGAAATATAATTTGCCATTTCGTGATGGCGGCCATCTTGGATTTGAAATTTATCATAGTGTATAGTATTCTCCTAGTTAAGCCCTTTCATTTAAGCCCATATTGAGGGAGTGGTAAAAAAATACGTGGCCATCTTGGATTGATTTTCATCAAACATAGCTAAGAACACTCCGACTAATTCACCTTTCAAATAAAAAAAAACTAAATAAAAATCGGTGAATCCGTTCGGGAGCTACGATGCCATAGACACACACACACACACAAAGCCACGTCAAACTTATAACACCCCGTCGTTTTTACGTCGGGGGTTAAAAATATCTTGGGAAACAGTACATGTATATTAGTACGGAGAAGTATGCATTGTAATCACCGCCTCTCATTACGACTAACGGTCGAAGCTATCCATTATGTTGATTGAATGGCAACACCAGTCGGTCTCTCTAAATGTTCATTAATACCTGTGTGTGTAGGAAAGGAAGTCATCGAAATCGGCCCAAATGATGTACCTGAAGGTACACGTATTGGAAAAAATACCCTGTATTACGCTGATTAAAACTCTAGTCGTACTTTTTTTTAATGTTGACTGAGAATAATAACTTTTAATTTGAGAAAAAATCACGCCATTATGACTGTCTTAATGATTTCATAGTAAAAACTGTCAACTTGACAGCTGTCACTCCGGTACAAATTTGGGCTGAGTTGTATGGGCTTTTGATGACCTCCTTTGGAATTAATTCTTCATTGTATGGAATTGGATGTTTACGTCACAAACTAACATACACTTGTATCTGCAAATGGTTAAGCAGATATGTACACTGTTGTGCACCAATTAGGGGGGCGAACGTATTGCAATTAACTAGGCACAAATCAAAATTCCGAGCTACTACCTACTTAGAATTTTCAATTAGAAAATCTTAATAACATTTTGTCTGTTCTGGGTATAGAAGATAAGACGAATAGAACAAATGACAATGAATTTTCATAAAGTGCTATTGGTATCCCAAAGGTAGAATTATTGTCAGGCTTTTTGGGTTTGTAACGAGCCACGGGTGTTCATAATATGATAAACGGATCGAGGAATTTACATGATTTCCGAAAAATCGAAGTGTGGCTTAGAGTGGTTAAGAATAGCCACCCATCCATAGACTGGCAGCTTATTTTTCCAGATACTTAGATTTTTTATAAATTATGATTATTTAAGTATATGTATTACTATGCTTACAATAATCATGTAGATATAGATACATATCTTACTTTTGCGATTAATTAAAAAGGTTCATTTTCCATTATTTCCATTCTGAATAGCGTTGTGCACTTATCCACGAGCCTCTCCCAACAAACAATCGGTATCGATACAAAATAATCGAGTATCGAGTACAATGAATCGAGTATCTTGCGACATTGCGTTCCTTTGTGAAGCGCTTATTGTTATTGCAGGCTGGCCGATAGAGATACTCGGTGTATAACCGCGGATTATACGCTAATTAACGCCACTAAAGGCTCATCAGCGCGGCTCAAGAGCGTACGCTACTACATTTTGGTTGATTACTATCTGTAAGCAAATAATTAGAGCAGTTGCTAAAGTTTTAATTATGTATATTGGTGGGGAAGTATAGGCTTTGAAAACAGTAGATAAATATTTAAAACCGACTGGAAATTGTGTGTGTGAGAAAGGACATGACTACAGAGGAGTTGAATGACGAGATGCCGGCTAATAGAGATGTATGTAAGAAAAAGACATACTGCGCCGACCCCAAGTGAATAGAAAGAGAGAAAGAAAGAAAGATTTTATTGTTACAAAAACAGCGACATGTACATACATAAGACAGGTATAGGTAAAAAATAAAAATGGTTACACTAAACAAACAATAACAGACCTAACTGTGCGTCGCCGTTGTTTATAACAACAAGGTCCCCACTCAGCGTAATGCGGCAGCGTATTGAGTCGCTACTGCGCTGATTTTCAGTGGGTCCCCCATGACGTGTGACGTCATTCAGCGGTGGTCACATCACATTGCTAATGTTTTTTTAAGAAGAAAAAAATAACAATTAAAAATAACTGTGTCTAGGTAAAGTACGTCAATCTCGCTCAATTTCGTACGTAGTAGCATCCACACTGATTGAACAACCGGTTTGCGCGGCAGTGCGGTGCAAGCGCACGCCACGATAACACATTATATGCGTGCGTAATATTTTTTTTATTTGATAACAGTGATTTTATCAAAATTATTAATATAACCGCTGAGTTATTGTTACCACCACACAAAACGCAGTGAAACCTTACGGTCTATGTTATGTATGTACCCGCCAGATACAGCAGAAGACCGAAAACAGTGTTTCTAAGGAGGGTCGCAGGACGCCATCCGCTACTAAATATATAAATAGGATTAGAATAGGGATATCCATATCAAACCTTCACGCCGGTACTCCCGGGAGGGTTAGGCAGAGGTCTACACTAATGTACACCCACAGTTCGCCGTTATATTTAGGTCCCATGTAAGGGGGCGAGCCTATTGCCATCAATGGGTACAAATCGAGACTGCGAATTTCACAGAAAAACCTAACACTGCTCGACCTGGGAATCGAACCCATAGAACCTCGAGCGTAGCAGTCGCGCATACCAACAAAGCAGTCATATTTTATAAAACAAATAAATTAGAAAACTGAATTCCTAATTGGTTAGGGCTTCCAATGGAATAATTTTCGAGCGAAAGAGAAAGTGAATTAATTTATTTTCATTGTCAAATGAATACATTAACTTCTTCTTCAGTAAAAATATCGTTAGTCTCCATGTCATTCTGTTAATTACATTATTATTCATTAATTAATTAAAGCAATTAAGGCAGATAAGTTTTTCTTAGTGAATTTTCTTACATATTTTAAAAGATAAGATTCAATCTTAGTCTAAACCTAGTCTTCAGTTCAAAAGATGTCTCGAGTAGCTTTTGAAAGGAATTTATAAGATACTAGAAGTTATTTTTAATGAAGGAAAAAATCGGCGGGCGGGCAGGATTCGAACCTGCGCCTTCTGGTTCGGTACACCAGACGCTCTGACCACTAAGCCACCGCTCGCCCTGCTCGCCAGTCGAAATCTTCCTCCACATTCTAATTTACGTCTTAAGGTGACGTAGCGACATCTATTGTGAAGAATGCTTCACAACCGACACGACTAACTTTACAGTTAGTTCGATGTCGTATGATACCGCCTTACCTATTAACTATCTTTTTGTATTTTTTAAGCATTTTCCATGCTAAGATTACAAGTTATTTTTAATGAAGGAAAAAATCAGCGGGCAGGCAGGATTCGAACCTGCGCCTTCTGGTTCGGTACACCAGACGCTCTGACCACTAAGCCACCGCTCGCCCTGCTCGCCAGTCGAAATCTTCCTTCACATTCTAATTTACGTCTTAAGGTGACGTAGCGACATCTATTGTGAACCAGAAGGCGCAGGTTCGAATCCTGCCCGCCCGCCGATTTTTTCCATCATTAAAAATAACTTGTAATCTTAGCATGGAAAATGCTTAAAAAATACAAAAAGATACTAGAAGTTTATTTAAAAAAATATTTAACACTGAAAGAATTTTTCAAATCGGACCAGTAGTGCCTGAGATTAACGCGTTGAGCCAAATAAACAATTTAAATGTTTTAATATTGAAAAGAAGAAAGAAATAAAAGAAAAGAAGAACACATTTATTCAGACACACAACATCCGACAAACAGAGATATAAAAAGTAGAAATGAGTTACCAATAAAAAGTCACTATAATATGCTGTCAGCATGCTTGCCCCGAATGGGTTGCCAGCTCAGCATTATGCTGGGGGTATTTATTACCCATTATTGAATTGTATCAAACTCATATTTTTTTTTGCTAACAAGGGAAACTTTCAAGATATAATGGTGTGACGTAGGTGCGAATAAAAGAGAACAGTTCGGGTCAATGTTCCGTGTAATAATGAATGACAAAGGCGTGTGCAGTTACACTTATAAGGTTAGGCGAGCTGCACACTACAAAGATGTTACCGGTTATCGAAGATAAGGTCAGTTAATGAAATAATATGATAATCAATATAATAACATAATAATCACCTTTTAACAACAGTGAAACTATTGCTATAACAGATGAAGTAACATGTATTTCTGTAATTTTCAACCTGATGAGACATCTTTACCACTTCAGCCACCCTGGTCCTTTGATCTAATCGATGAGGGTACCATGTCCTAAAAGACCACACAAGAACCCTGTTCAATGCCTATCAAGGCACATTAGAGAGACGGTAAAAGCTTGTAGTCAGTAAAAAAACACGTAACAATTGAGAAAACAGAGATAGCTGCGTGTAAAATAAGAGCTTCATAATCACTTACCAAATAATAAACTCCAAACGGCATTACTACCACAGCTACAAGTAGATCAGCAACAGCTAAACTCACTATAAAATAGTTCGTAGCTGTCTGCAAACTTCTTTCTCTTGAAACACTTAATATAACTAACACGTTACCGAACAACGTCAACACTGGGAACACTAATAGAGACAGCGCCCAATAGTTATAGTCCACATCACTACACGTTCCATTTTTGAATGTACAATTCGAATCACTAAACGTTTCGTTGAAATAATCGATGTTGAATTCGGAATCCGAATTGTTCGAGTCGATGTAATGGCGGTAGAAGAACGTAGTGTTGGGGTCCGGTGGTTTGACATCGAACGATATTTTCGATGAATTTTGACATTCGTTCGTGCATAGTTTCGGTATTGTCATGTTTTGTATTAGATCTTCTTTGTGATTCATTTTAGAGCTTGACTTTAAGCTCTATAATTAATAACAATTGATTTGTATCAATCTTGATTGGTTTCTACATTGTCGATTTATCAATTTTCTTTTACAATTCTTCGGCTAGTTTTATCTCCTTAGTTACGTGTCCACCATCTTTGATTTATTATCGATATCAAATCTTTTAATTACGTTTTAGAATTCCATTTTTTAATTAATTTTTATTTTTCGTCTGTCTGGTTACCATGGTTACCCGTTCTATTCATTGCGCGTTTACCTGAAACAAAATTGTTTTTCATTATAGATGGAACATTTTTGAAATGAAATGTTAGCGAAAGAACAAAGGTAGGTAGTGATTTTCGATTCTCGCAGTTGATCAACATTGGAATTTTATTAAAATGCCTTTGCATATGTATGGAGTCTGGAATTATTTCTCTTATTTATATTGTCTGTCTTTGTATTTTGAGTGAACAAATGAAAATCAAAACAATATTTAAAAATATATACGTACAACGTTAGTTTTTGTTTATACGCAAGCTGAAAGTAGTTTGTTCAGAATTAGTAACGGATTGCAATAGTTTTTAATCATTGTTATATTTTTTTCTCATAAAAATGGTAAACATTTATTCAAGTAGGACACCCATTTTTATTATGAAAATCGGCGCAAAAACCAAACAGGGGGTTTTTTTTTTTGACGGATGTAGATTCTAGCTCAGGAGCTTTTGAATCTTAACCGGGCTTGGTGGCGAGGTACCTTTTGTGCCTCCAGCCATGGACACTTATAAACTAAGCAACAGCAGCTAAGGGCGTCCCCTAACGGGGGCCCGTCGCGAAGACCCCGAAACGGTACCCCTACCCGTCCCTTGCTCGAGCCGGCCCGCGCCGAGCCAGTAGTTTTAAATTCGTCCCAAACAGGGAAGTCACTTACTCGCCCTTAGATACTTTGGGCCCATCCGCGCGCGCGCAGATCGCCCCCTGCCCGCGGTGCACCGGGGGTTACTAACTTTCGAAGCTCGTCACCGCCTAAGTTTTAACCATTTCTTCTATGTTGTATCTTTTTCTTGCATATCTAATCAAAATTAAGTTGACGTGTTTCGGCTTTAGTGTAAACAAAAACTAAAGTTATATATATTTTCATGAAAAATTTAACAGCCCCAATGGTCAGAAGAGCGGCTGCTGAAAGTAGGATGTTGGTAGGATGTTAGTAGCCATTGGCTTGGAGTTTGAATTTGACCCAAAATATAACGGCGTACTGTGTGTGTACATAAGTACTTACACCTCTGTGTTAACCCCCTACAGCTGATGCAAGGATAGATAATAGAACTTAGGAGCAATATCCACAACTTTTCCATTTCAAATGAAACACGAATAAAGCCTTTTATTTAACGACAACAGTGTTAATTGCTGGCAGATCTATGAGCATTGTACGTAGCCGTTCCCTTTAGTCACTGCGTGAGGGGATGTAATAAAAACGTTGTTTTCTTGCCCACGAGGACCACTACTAGAATATATTGAAGGTTAGTCGTCTGTTTTACGTGCGTGAACCGGTGATTTGCAACGTTAACATGTTGACGTAATATTCCAGTAATTAAAACCGCTATGTTTAATAGAAAAAGTAGAGCTAATATTTATTTGGATTAACAAAATGTATTTATTCATTTATAACTTTAAAACTAAAGAATACGAAGCTTAATTTTCATATAATAAGTATTGTCTGCCTAACGGGTACGCCAAATAGGCCCAATTCAGCAAAAATAATAATATAATAATTGTAATAATATTATACTAAAGATTAACCTGATTAACCTTTTACGCGTAATCTTAAAATGTACCAACTATATTGAGGTTCTACATGCGTTAAAAGAAGTAAATTATTGATTATATCAATTTAATATTGAAACTGGTCCTTTGATACGGGAAGCTGTGTATATGGTTCAACCAACCAGTCTTTTGAGACTGTGAAGCTGTATAGCTTCCCGTATTGAAGGACCAAGGTATTTAAATAACCAACTGTAGGCAGCCAGAGACAAGAATAAGCTAATTTAATTACCGGAAATATTGTTTCTACAAACCAGCACCGTTTTACGACTTCGATTTATCCATACACCAATAAATTCAACCCTAAACCCGATCCCCGGGTACCAGTAAATAAGAGTCTGGTATAACACGTACATGCGTGCCGCACCGGATCCAATTACCGGCGACATAATGGCTGCCACCCATCAAACTGATACCACTTCTATTAAATCTGCAGTTGACGTCAAAAAAAACTCGATCGGTATTTGACAAATGAATTTGGAACAAACAACAATGATATTGTTTGTAGAAGATACTGACTGAGGGGCTCGTGGCTCAGTAATATTTACAATGATCAATGGATTTCCAAGATTAAACTGTGCTTTTCGCGGTGTCTATCGATGGGTGACCAGTTACACATCGAAATCCCAACGTGTGTGAGATAACCAGTTACCTTAGATTTTTTGTTATGTTTAACTCAGCCTCCAATATAACCAGATGAAGTTAAATGTCAGTATTTCTGACTACTACTAGTAGTATCCCCACTATAATTGGCATAGTTTAACAACTGGGACCGATGCCGCAACGGCTTTACGTGCTGTCTGAGGCCTAAAGACAGCTGGAAGTAATAATTATGGTCACTCATAATATATATGTATATATATACTGACCGCAGCAGCAGCAGCAGTAAGAGCAGCTTGACCATGTGGATCAAAGGACAGACAGAGTGATTTTAAATTAGCCACGAGACCCTTCTCAATAGCTTCAGTGTTAAGAAAAATTATAAACCTAATTATTTTATTCATAATATTTTTCCATGACGATAGGTTAATTGATACTAACATGTGCGACGATTTTTCGGGATATACTCGTATGAATAAATACGGTTTTGTACTGTTTACCTAACAATTAAAACTGAAAAATAATTAAATTAATTAGTTATTAAAATTTATTTAATAACTAATTAATTTATATTTTAACAGACGTGAAAGAGAAATTGGCGTGTAAAGATCGAACTGTTGCTCAACTCAATGCAGTTCAATCCTTACAATGTTCTCTCACTATCTGATTACTTTTAAAACTACTTACATTTAGTTGGGTTGAACTGGTTAAAAACTTTGACAGTCCGACAGACAGCGTCTTGATTTTACGACAACTTTTTGTAAGAAAATCTAGAGTTTGAAGTGATGTTAGTTTAAGAGAATTACAGAGAAAAAGATGTCTATTTATTAAGTTTTTTATTCCGTTTAATTAGTTTAATTATGAACAACAGGAAATCTTGGGAGAATCTAGAGAGAATCTTGGGATGATAAGCCTTGATATGATGGCTTATTTACCGGGCATCAATCTAAAATATATTATAATAATGAATAAGTACGCGTTTAAGCGGTGAAGAAAAACATCGTAATGAAAACTGAATGCCTGAGAGATTTTCTCAACAGGCACTGCGTGCGAAGTCCCGTCAACCCAAACTAGAGCAGCGTGGCAGATTAGATAAATACAGCCTTACCAAATCTAGACAGTGAGACAGTATATACGTTGATAATATAAATCTCCAGACTATAAATATAAAATCTACTTTATAACACACGTGTTTTGTGAAACATCTTTGAAAGGCTTTGTAATTAAAACTTTAGACACTCGTGTTCTCTGAACGCCTGAAAACCCATATAGACAATAACATGATCATATTAATTAAACAACTTGTATTCTTTGCTGAAAACTTTTTTTAATTAAGAAGTTTTAAAACTCAAATTTAAGGATTCATTGTGTTCATGATCAGAGGGTAACTCTTTGGGGGATATGGCTTTCATGATATGGCTAATTTAACATGAGAAAATCACAGGGTGTTTATAAAAAAATAGTCGTAACTTCGTTTAAAAAAAAGGTTCAGTACATACTTCTGTGTATCATAAAAATAGGTAATACGTAATCATAAAACCCATTGCGTGTGAGAATTTCACAAAACATTTGTGTTCATTATGTGCGCACATTACTATAATAAAAACCCGCCCTAATTTCTGTCACTCCACCTTGATGGCAGATAATCACCAAAAAGGTTTTATTTAATGTAATCAGGCGATAAACAAGTATACAAGGCTCATTATGGTAAGCGGTAAACGCAGTCTACAGGCGCCAGCATCACCATTGTAATTGTTATCACTTGCGTTGTTATTTTGAGATAAAGCCTCAAAATAATCTGTAAATAAGTTTTGATGATCGCGCTCAAAACTACTGTTTACTGAACTGAGACTACACAGATGTTTTTGCTTTTTCAAACACCTACACAAATTGTCGACATCGTTAATTCACTCGCGCTAATGGTCTCGCAATCCGGCTCGAAGGACCAAAAATACGAACAGTAGATTGTTGTACACTTTAATTGAATACGTTTAGTACTGCGACCGCGACCCGATTTCGAGAATATAATTAAAACGATTTTATTGTTTCACAGATTTATTGGTACTAAAATTTCATGTTTATTTTTCATTCTTACACCATTATGATGTAAACAGCATAAGTACTAAATACAACAAAATGTGCGGATTTCGATTCAAGAGGATTTTCTGTGATAAGGCTATAATTAACTTTTTTTCTATTTGGTATTACATATAAAAAAACTTATATTATTATCAAAGATGTTGGCATTTCCACAGGAAACTCTGGACTTTAGTATGATTGCGTTTGTTCCAAAGGTCGAGTTGTTTTGGATTAGACTGACCTTTACAGTTATGTCCTTCGAAAGGTCACTTGGGTAGCAATTGGTGCGCTTGTAAAAACTTTTATTGGAGACTAACGTGAGGTAGGTAGGTACTTATTATAGCGTAGTATTTTGATTTCATTTCGTAATTAAGGGATTTTATTACTTTGGATTTGCTTCATGGCTCACGATAATCGTAACGTTAATCAATCGATCTACCAAGTTGATCTGTCCGCAGTCATTTACGAAGTACACTCAGGCTCGTCTATGCCGCACAGCATACAGCACTATAAAACATCAGTTTAGTATGTCATACAAACGATATTGATTTTGGTGGTAGTCAATAACCCAAGCTTGCTATGGGAGTATGGGGGCTGGCATAGCCAGCGACACTTCCACCGGACACATATTGATCTTTTGTGAACACTATTACCGTATTAGTGATGTGCGATTCATAAATGTTTCGTAGCCAACGATTGAAATTGCCGTTTAGATATTCCATTCGAATGAATAGAGTAGCGCTTTGACTGAAATATCTATATTTCGAATATTCAAGCGATCCGAGTTGACCGAATTAATTCGCTCGGCGCTAGTCAACCGTCATCGAGTGACATATTTGATGGGTCCACGGATTGACTATTTCGATGATTATTTTGATCGAATTAGGTCTATTCTCGAGTGACGCTCTTTAGTTGACCTCTCATAAAGAGCATGCCTGTTTTCCTAAATGTCTTAGGCAAAAGAGTGCCTACCGACGTGTTTCCTTTATAAGAGGTAAGAGGAACAGTTTAGTCACCGAATGGGGTTGTAAAACTAAAACGAAAAGTTTGAAAATAAGATGTAAGTTTTTATCTAATAAGTGGTCCTAACCAGGTACTATTGGACCTTAACGGTTAACCGGGCATATTTTAATTCGTACAAATTACTTTATTGACTGAGGTACGGTTCGCATCAAAAATGTTATATCTAGACGACTCCTGTGGTCCAGTGGTTTGAGTACCTACCGGACTACTAAGCACGAGGTTGTGCGTTCGATTCCCACAGGAAACTAATATTTATGTGATGAACTTAAGTGTTTGTGTTTGTCTGGGTGTTTCTTATGTATTATATAATTATAAGTATGTATTTACAAAAAAAAAGTATAAGTATTATATCCATTGTCTAGTGGTTTATTACAAGCTCTGCTTAGTTTGGGACTAGATAGTGCTGTGTAAAATATCTCAGGATATTTATTTATTTATTTATATGTACGTATGTATTTATTACTAGCTAGAGACCTGCTTTACCTACTTTAATTTATAAGTTAATTTTGTATTTTACCTACATAATATAGGTATGTCCAGATATTTGCTGCTGATTGTAATCAGTAAAAATAGGGCGCGGTGGTCACAGCTTGCAAGACAGGACGAAGGACGAAGGCCGAATGCCGAAAAAAGAAAATAAGAAAGTCTTATAATACGCAAATTGAGTTATACAATTGTCAGTCCCTCCTTATGACCTTTTGACATTTTGCAGGAAATCGCATCTATTTGTGATTTGTACTGTTTCCCGGAGTTTGAGTCCATTTTTGAAAAGGTCAACCCACATTTTTTTAGGTAGGTATATTACACCATTCTACAACACGGGTTCTGATTGATTCGGGTTCCAAATTATTTCTATTTTGGACGGCGAATGCCTGATTGGCTTTGTAGTTGCAAATGCTGGAACTAACCTTAAAATCCTGCGATTGAATTCCCAGTTCGAGTGATATGGTTGGATATTTTTATTCCGGAATTTGTTAAGTGCATCTGGAAGTTTTAGCTCGGAGTTTTGTGCCCGGTTTATGGTAATAGGATCAGCCTTTATTATTACAGGTATTAAAAAAATACTAGCGAACTCTTTGATTATGGTCATTCAGTTGTAAATTATGATTGGCTTAACTTTTTTACAGCTAAAATACTTCCACTTTAATACCTTTATTATTTAAATGATAATATTATTTTACAACAGCTGCATAAGCATATCGTAAGTGCGACTGTTACGCTAGAAGTATCGGGACCGATTCCCTGGTCAGTGTTATAAGGTTTTTCTAAAAAAAACAAAACAATATGCTGCTCATAGTCTAGATTTGTGCTTATTAAATGGCAATAAGTAGGCTCGCCCCTATTACTTAACTTAAGCATACTGGAGAACTGTGGGTGTACTAATGTACACCTCTGTCTGGATATCACGAATTGATAAACTAAATAGAATTTTCATTATGTGTAAACATTCGATTTAACTTTTTAATAAAGAAATATATTGCGGCTTACGTTTTTACTTACACCGTCTGTTTTACCCGGAGAATCATATCGGTGACTCGTAGCCGAGGGCCAACTTCGGCTTCACTTCAATTAAATAAATTGGTTACTCATCACATCACTAGCACAAATCATTGATTGAATCAATATTTTTCCATTCACTTTATAGATAACGGTTGACCCAAACAGATTGAGGCTAATAACACTGATTGTAATGGTGTTCTTGAAATCATCATATCAGCCAATATAATATATTGCTCAGCAGTGGACATATTATGTCCACTGCTGAGCAAAGGCCTCCTCCATAGACTTCCACAAGGACCGGTTATATGTCGCCTGCATTCAACGACACCCAGCGACTTGTACCTGGGGGGCTAGACAAGTTACATTTTGACATTCCAATCGACAAACGAATAGAAACAAAATTTATGGAAATGACACAAGCTTTTGACAAATCGGGCGGTCACTAATGTCATTTACATACATTTTGTTTGTCGATTCGAATGTCAAAATGCAACTTGTTTAGCCCCCCAGGTCGTCTGTCCATCTTGTTTGAGGTCGTCCAATTTTCCGCTCTGCACTTGAGAACATAATCAAATTCACTTCATCGCATTTTCATATGTACTCAATGAAAAAATGTGCAATTGTTGGAGCAAACAAGTTCTGGAGTGGAGACCGCATCTAGGCAAGCGTAGTGTAGAACGCCCGCCGGCCAGGTGCAGTGATGGCTTGTGGAAGGCAGCTGGCATGGACTGGGCCGATGATAAGGTTCTATAGCTTTCACTAATAATAATAATAATCAACCCATATAATGTCCCACTGCTGGACACGGGTCTCCTCTCAGTATGAGAGGGCGCTAGCCTAATGCGGGTTGGCAGACTTCACATGCTGTCGAGAAAATCTCTTATACATGCAGGTTTCCTCACGATGTTTTCCTTCACCGTTATAGCAAGTGATAATTACGCACATGATTTCGAAAAGTCTTGCCTCCTCCTCGTGCTTTGGATTCGAACTGGAGACCTTTAACTTAGCAGTCCGGTGGACATACCCCTAGGCTATCACTAGGCTTTCACTAAGATATACCTTTTTTCGGGTAAGGAAAATCCTCATAGGTCCCCCGCCACCTGAAGGCAGCAGGGTATATAGGAGTCATACCAATTAATTAATAACACCTAAGAGATACCTTCTTCTAGCAGCTGACGACCATGATGACATTAAAACCATACAGCCCAAATAAAGAATGACATTCACTATAACGCTCAAATTATCTAAAACTTTGTCTATTGTAGAAGTCACAAACTTCACACACAATCTCGACACTAGTACCTATTTCTACCTTCACATCCTCTTAAAACCAAATCTGTTTGAACTATAGAATTTAGACCGTTACAATTTATACGAAATCCATTCTCAACTGGCGTAAAATTTAATATTTAATGAAAGTGGACCACACAAAGACAGTTTCAAAAAACCTCGCGCGGCGGGATCTCTCGTACAATTGAATTAGTTCCTGCCGAGACACTGTTAATGGAACACGGTCAGGATTGGTATAGTCACACCCAAAAGTGACAATCATGAAATAAAATGCACCAAATATAGACTAGGAAAAGTTCGTCAAATTGTATGACAAGGAAATTTGGATGTAACCGCAGAGTTATTATTAAATTTATTGTTTGGTTTGTGTTAGTAGGTATCGTATAACCGTTTTGTTATTGTGAATTTGTGATCGCCACTCGCTGAAGTCACGGCTAAATTCGGAGGCTAGTAGTAATAGTTAGATTTATTCATTTTTGCAAATTTTGTGAAACGTTAGTAACTAAGAAATCTTACTATCTGCAAACGGGACTGATTTAACTTAGTTTAACTCAAGACTTACTGAGAAATTATAACAGGAAAGCCCCGCGGCGGCTACAGAAAAAAGTCTTAAAGAAAATCTCAATAATATTTTACCCCGACATCGAACGTAGGCTCTGACGCTCCGCAGCCACGACCAGACGAATGAGGTTGTCTATAAATAAAGACACTCTCTTAAATGCTATTAAAACAACTTGAGTATCAATAAAAACGTTCCCTACTCTACTATCGATGAAGAGTAAATTAAAAACTATAAAAATCTAGCGCTAGGTTGACGCACATTGCATTTTAATTTAAAAACGTTGTTAAAAGAAATGCAAATGAAGAGCTTAGTGAAGGGAAAGGCAAAGAAATTTTCTTTTCCATAATTTTATAAAGAGCGGAGCTTCTGGGGACTGATGTTTTATTTGTGTTACGAACTTGCAATAAAGAAATCGTTTGCAGGCAAAACAGTTTTGCAGGGATAAAACATACTAATAGTACGTTTTGTTTATTTAGCTAGCGTTTGTTATGTAAAAAATATTATAATAATTGTTTTTAAATATAACTATGTATATTCATGCAATTGTAATTGCCTTTAGTCGTAGTTCGACTAGAAGTCTGCTACCCTAGAAATTTCCGGTTCGTGCAATGTCACTGCATTTTTCTGTGAAACTCTCAGTGACCACTAACCTAACCCTTACTTAACATTCAGGCAATAAAGGCGTGATGGCGTATTATAAACTTTAGTTAAAGAAATTCAAGCACTGCTGGGCTCAGAATAAGAAGGATAAGATTTTATTCCAGCACATTGGCCTGGTGCGGATTGGCAGACTTCACACGCCGCCGCTACTGTCAAGAAATTCTTAAATGCATGCAGTTTCCTCACAATTTTTTCCAATGTCATTGTCAAGGAATCAGTCCTTATTTTTTGAAACCTTGCGTTCAACTTGAACATAACGATCAAACGACTATTATTAATACAGACAGCCAATTTGTACCATAAACTTTGTGTTTGACTAATGAGATTTGTAGGTACTACCATTAGACATTTGTCATGTCAGTCATAATAACGACACAAAAACATTGTACCGTGCAAAAACAGTGATGATTGATGATCTACGAAGTACCTCTAATAGGATAGAAAAGTCAGTGTTTGACAGTAATTAATCGCATAATTAACAAAGTTAAAAGGATGTCTCACAGCCTCGTAGCCTATGCCAAAATAACTATGTTAGGGTTAGTGTCGGCTTTCAGTCTAACTAAACGCGGCTATAGAGTGGTTTTCAAGAAGTGACTGCCATCAGACTTCCGAAACTCAATTTCTGGGCAATACCGATTCTGCATTATAACTAAGAATAACACTTAATTATTAAAAAATATAATCTATACTAATATTATAAAGAGGAAAGATTTGTTTGTTTGTTTGTTTGTAATGAATAGGCTCCGAAACTACTGGACCGATTTCAAAAATTCTTTCACCTTTGGAAAGCTACATTATCCCCGAGTAACATAGGCTATATATCATCACGCTACGACTAATAGGAGCGGAGTAGTAATGAAAAATGTAGCAAAAACGGGGAAAAAATTATAAGACCACGCGGGCGAAGCCGCTGGCGGAAAGCTAGTATTATATAAGTAAGTATTCACTGATACCTTTTTTATGTTATGTTTGTGATAGATCATATTAGGCAAACTGCATAGTTAAACATACTTCTATCTAGGTAATAAGTAAATCCTTGTTAATTCATACCAAATGTTTACTGAGCGCTATTCCCGCCGATAAACTGTCACATAGTTTGGTGGGTTTATTTACTTTGTAAAATGTGCTCAATTCAATAAATATATTAATTATTATTATTATTTATGGATGATCTTTTGTTTTAGTATAATAATTGGGACCCCCGGGACAATTTTTCCCTACATCAAGAACTTTCCTAAATAGCATGTATATTTCTAAACAAACATGATAAAAAGCTGTATAAAATACTACTCTCTCATGTTATTAAACTCGTCACTCGCTCTTTTTTCGCTTTTTCTAGCAATAAGTGGAATAAGAAATTCGCTCCGTTGCTAAATTAAATTCCTCGTTTTGCAAGATATTTTGTGCGCGAGTGTACAAACAATTGAACTAGACTTAATTGATTAGAATATTAAGTACATCATCATGTACCCACTCACTGTCCCACTGTTGGGCACCTTTCAATTCAATGGTCATATCACTAGGCTATCGCTGCTAGCTTCCTGGCATGCACCCCGGCCGGCAATATGCTGAATGACTACCTTATTTTGCATGGATATGACGTAGGTACACCAGGTTCATAGTTTTTAACCTTACTGTTGGTTATTGTTACTTTTTTGTTGGTTATAGCTTAAAAATTTGCTCAAAATTAGTTTTGTGTGCGTTTGCATCTACGAGTAGTGCAGAATTATAATAAAATTATTTCTTTCTTTCTTTGTAGAACATACATGATATCAGTCTCGGTCTTTGTGGGGATATCCCTTAGGGGAATACAGGCGTGATTTTATCTTATAAAATAAAAAAAATAACAAAAGAAAATTATGTAGTTATTATTTTGTTATTTTGTGAGCGAGTGTACACACAATTGAGCTAGTTTCTTCTACGATGGGGCTTGTCTACTGGTCTAGAGTACGCCGGCATGATGGACGATGCTTGTCACAAGTTGTACTACTTCCTGGATAGGACACATTTATTTATATCAACGAGTTGAATGGAGTGTTGTTGAACCTGGGG
The DNA here is from genome assembly GCA_946251955.1 of Acronicta psi. NCBI lineage: Eukaryota > Metazoa > Arthropoda > Insecta > Lepidoptera > Noctuidae > Acronicta > Acronicta psi. The sequence goes on from OX276481.1 coordinate 12,738,190, forward strand.
AACTTAGTGAGAAATAAAATTGTCCTATTATTGTTCTTCTGCGTGCCTGTATTCCCCGAAGGGTTAGGTAGGGGTGTACTAATGTAAGCGCACAGTGTGCCGGTATGTCACTAAACTCGCTAGCGATGTAAAATAATTTTATGGAAAACTCTCGCTCTCCCGCTTTTAGCGGTTACGTAAGGAACTAAAATCGGCTAAGAGATTACAGCGTTTCAAAATCAAAATAGTTTTATTTTCACATAGACCTTATGCAGGCACTTATGAAATGTCGAAGCTAGGTGCACGGTTCCGGTTTCGATGCGTAAAGACCTATCGAAATCAATTTCAATAGAACTCATGATTGAGGTACTAAGCCATTTAAACCTCAAGCGAGCATATTGCTACGAACCGGGCAAAATTACAAACTGAGCTGCTAAGTAGAAAGAAAGAAAGAAAAAAAAAGTTTATTTCCGTCTAAAAAGACGCACGACAAAAAAACATGCTTCCGACAACACTGAGATGTGTTTTTGGCAAATTAATGGTTGGCAAAGCAACTTGGCAATTTAGAAAGAAAGAAAATCAATTTATTCTTGTCCAATACGACGCACGACAATTTTAGGATAATAAGCCAAGGTGCCGCGTCATACATAATTATTTTAAAACGACCAAAAACACAAAAAAATTAAAACAACATTAGAAACTAAGTAGGTACTTAAAAATTTATAAAAAACACAAAATAGTTTCAAATAACACTTTTCTGGATGAAGGAATAGAATTTCAAACATAGCAGTTTGGCTAAATAATACTCTGTAACATTTCGGAGTTTGGATTTAGGCTCACCCCCTTTTATAAGGACCACACCAGCGGACTGTGGGTGTAGAAAAGTACACCTCTACCTAACCCTTCGGGGAATACAGGCGTGATGCTATGTGTTACAAAACTCTACGTTCTGTTCAAACGCTGTTCACAATTCGACCTCATTAGCTCAAGCTATCGTAATTAATGAGTATTCTATCGTTAATTAAATAGTTTTCAGTGGTTTGCCTGTGTTTAATGAATTTATTAATAGAAATTGTGTATACATACATAGGTTTATTAAACGCAACGGCAGATAGTGCGGTGACAAAGGTATATATTTAGATTTTGGTACATAGTAAATGATATTTTATTTCTATTCAATCATTGACGTAGGATTTTTATAGCACTAAGGTGGCAAACAAGCATACGGCCCGCCTGACGTAAGCGGTTACCATAGCCTATGGACGCTTGCAACACCAGGGGGATCACTCGCGCGTTTCCGACCTAAAAAACCTCTTAGAGGTTTATGTAGGATTCACTGCGCCTCTTGCTGTCAGCACAGCGCATCCTTAGGAGCTCTGGTAACCTTACTCACTGCAGGAACACAACACACAATAAAGTGTGTTATTTGGCTGCAGTTTTCTGTAAGGTGGAGGTACTTCCCCAGGTGGGCTGCTCCAGATTTGAGCCATAAATGGCTGTGACCTACCTCTCTTATATATTATACTGGCTTTCGCCACCGGCTTCACCCGCATGGTGTGGGCATTTTTTATAAATTTCATCCCCTATTTCAACCACTTACAGCCCTTTTTTCGCATTAAAATGTAGTCTTTGTCCTTTCCCAGGCTTTAGACTATATCTGTACCAAATTTCATTTAAATCGGTTTAGTATTTTTCGCGTGAAAACGCGACAGACAGAGGCACTTTCACATTTATAATATTAGAACGGATATAACAACTCCATAATTTAAAACTCTATTCCTCCTTCTTGAGTCCTATTCCTCACTTCTGAGGGTCGTGACCTCCCTTATAAACTCTTTTGATGGATCATTTATGTAGAGCCAGAGAGCCTCATTATCAGGCCCATTTCAAAAGAAACGGCGGCAAAAATAAAAAACAAAATGGCGGGGCGTATCGACAACGTAGACTGCTATCGAATATGCAACTGCAGAGAGCTATCCATTACTTACCCGGTTTTTATTACGAACCGATATTGGTAATATCGGGACATCGGTTGATGAGAAATCGAGAATCTCTCATTAATCGAAGAGGTAGAGCAATATAATATTTGATATATAGGTAAGTAGGTATGGATAAATTTCTCGCTGGACTAGGTACTACGCTCGACGTCCTGGGTTTGATTCCCGGGTCGAGCAGTGCTATCGGGTTTTTCTATGAAATTCTTTGTCATCAGTGAGGCAATCAAGCGTCTTCCTTTCCATAAAAACGCAAATGTTATCTGAAAGATAATTAAATTAAAATCACATTATCGAAATAAAGTACTCGACTGTTATCTCTTGTCAAATTTACAACAACAAGATATTAATCATGATTTATCGTATACTTTGACGTCATTCTGAAATCCCTATGTTAATAATAGTACATTTCTAATACCAGTAATCGGAGGAACGTGTTCACAATCATGTAACTAGGTTATATTTGGTGTGACAGGCGTTCTTTACGCCACCATTGCCGGAAGGGTTTGGCAGGGATGATAATGTACACCCGTTGTTCAACGATATCTTTAGACCCCATATTTTTTTTATACCACAAAGGTGGCAAACAATCATGCGGCCGCGTTGATGGTAGACAGTTACCGCAGCTTATGGACGTTTACAACACCGAAGATTCAGCAAAAGGATTCACTGCGCCGACAGTTTAAGGGAATGTTCCTCTTGTTGCCAGCGTGGCGCATCCTTATAAGGAGCGCTGGTAGCCTTACTCACTGCAGGAACACAACACACAATAAAGTGTGTTATTTCGCTGTTTTCTATAAGTTGAAGTTACTTCCCAAGACGGGCTGTTCCAGATTTGTGCGATAAATTGCTATGCTCTACCTCTTTTAAAATGTAATAGCGGACCAGCTTATTGCTTTTAACCGGGCACAAATCTAGACTCACAGCCGCTAAGTACTGGGAATTACACAGAAAAGCCCAAAAACATTGCTCGATCCGGGAACTTAGGACCTATAGCGTCGCAGTGCTTAGGAGAACTAGACCAACTTATAACTTTCATCCCCTTTTAACCCCTTACATTCCTTTTCCCGCACGAAAAGTAGCCTATGTCCTTTCTCAGGCTCTAGACTATCTCTGTACCAAATTTCATAAAAATCGGTTCAGTAGTTTTCGCGACCAACCAACCAACGAGGCATTTTTATTTCTCTCCCTATAAATACATTTTATGTCCCTTACTCCCTGTCGTACAATATGAAACATAAAACATAATTATATTATATTGGTCTCGGAATTATTTTGTCAAAATTTATTCAAGCGTTAGTAAATTATAGGTTGTTGATGTAAATATCGAATGTGAGTTTGAAAGGAATATTAAACGTACTTACGTCATAGGATGAAACCAATTTTACGGGTCACTGCGAAGTACTAATCTATTGTTGTACGTTTAAATGTCATTTTAGGGTAGGGTTGCCATACGTCCCGGTACGCCGGGACATGTCCGGATTTGAAGCATGGTGTCACGGTGTCCCGGTCTGAACACCATAGTTACTTAGTCGGGACCTCAACCATGAGTTCTATCGAATGGCGTTCGATAGAATTTTTACGCTGTAATCTCATAGCAGATTTTAGTTCCTTACGTAACCGCTAGAGGCGCTGCGAGGGTTTTCCATACAAATATTTTACGGCGTCGCTAGCGAGTCTAGTGAGAAAAACTCATGGTCGAGGCACAGAACTAGGTAAACAGTCATGTATGAACCATGGATAGTACAGGCGTATTCATAGCTGTGGGGACAGCATAATTTTATTGAGCATATTTCCAATACGCTGAAGAAGGTTCCTTTTTGCCCTCACCTTCAAAATTTTTTATAAATGTCCCGGTAGATGTCCTCATATTTATGGCAACCCTATTTTATGCAAGTATGCAAGAATCGTATCTGTCACGGTCTCTAGTTTCTGCTTACCCCTGTGGGAAAAAGGCGTGAGTTTATATTAACATATGTATGTATTTAATTCCTAAGTATCAGGATGTTCTAGTAAATAATCATTATAGATGAAGCGAAAGTGGTGTGCCAGAATCGTGGCAAGTTGAAATAATTAATCTCTGCAGCCTACTTACCCCAATGGGAAACAGGCGTGAAGCATACACATAGGCTTCACGCCGATCATTTTAAACACTTTGTACGTCCCGATGTATCTGATGCTGACTGTACGTGCACCACTCACTCATTGCTCCTCTGAGAAATACTGAGAATACAGTACCTAAGCTTTTGTTATTTAATTATTTTATGTTTTGTTTACACTGCCTCGTTGGTCTAGTAGTCCCAAGCGCAACTGACAGCGACACTAGAGGTCCTGGGTTCGATTCCCGGGTCGAGCAAAGTGTTGTTGGATATTTTCTGTGAAATTCCCAGTAGCAGCTTGGGGTCTGAATTTCAGCCCGGCTGATGGCAATAGGCTCCCCCTATTATATGGGACCTAAAACGTACCAGCGAACTGTGGGTGTACATTAGTACACCTCTGCCTAACCCTCCGGGGAATACAGACGTGATGGTATGTTATGTTATTTGTTTTTTATTCTTGTTTTTCGCTCCCTAATCAACTGGAATAAATTAATTCAAATGATGGCAACCCCTACTTGCGGCCATTATTTTTCAGGCAACCATAGGTTATAATGTAGAGAAAAAAATAACCTTTAAATTGATATATAACTTACTGAAAAAACAGATGACTGCAAATTATCAACAGTGAGTACCTCTTTACACCTGGCAACCCTTAAGTTGCGGCCGACTGAGAGCTGGCAACCATGGTTTTTTTCCATTCCCTACATTATTCTCTTTCAAATGACGTTGGATTCATTAAAAAAACATGTAACTACATTTTTTCAACAGAACCCGCGTACCATATTTATAATTAAAGATAGTTGCGGCCAAATTTCGCCAGGCAACCCTGGTGTAATCTATTCTACTGTCATGTAAGAATTATAAAGAAATAGTCCTATAAAAAAAACAGATACCTACCGATTTGAGCGGTGGGATCTTAGGCTATATGGTCTTCATCTTCCTGCCCTTGTCCCAATTTATTTGTGGTCAACGCGCAGCCTATCTTTTTCCTCCATTCATCCCTATTAGCAGTCACCTGCTCATTTACTCCCTTTTCCATCATATCGACCTTAACACAATCCATCCATCTTTTCTTTGGCCTTCCTCTATCCCTCCGTCCTTCTACATTCAATTTTATCACTCTTTTAGTTACATGCGTTTCATCCCTCCTCATTACGTGTCCATACCAAGACAAACGACTAATGTCACTATAGTATTGGTTTGTAAATACTTTGTTCGTCATATCACAAAAAATAAAATAACACTTTTGTTAGTGTATACATGTTTTTGCTTGTACATAACAAAATATTTCGCTTCAAAATTCGCTAGTAACGGGCACCAAATTCGCAATAATGATATTTTTATGACGAAGATAAAAATGTGCAGTCAATTTTATTGCCTTCTTTACTAACTTTTTTGCCTCTCCCCCGATGTTTTACTTGAATGTACTCTACTAATATACATTATATACTTTCTGAATGGCAAGATTGTCATAAGTTTAATTTATTGGTTTTATTTCTTCTTAAAGGAGGTCATCGAAATCGGGCCGAAGGTAGGTATATTGTATCGGAAAAAATACGTTGTATTATGCTGGTTAAAACTCTAGTCGTACTTTTATTGTTGACTGGGGGATGAGAAAAATAACTTTAAACTACAGACACAAATATTTATGTGATAACCTTAAGTGTTTGTGTATTTACAAAAACAATTAAGTAATTATTAGATATTATCCATTGTCTAGTACTCATAATACAAGCATTATGCTTAGTTTGGTGCTGATTGAGATTGGTGAGATTGTTTTAGGTCGCCGCAGACACATCATGAGAAAGATTAATATCTCCGGACCCCACTTTACACTATACTGGTTTTGCATCTGGCAATCTGTGTGCGTCATTGGTTTTACGTAGGAAGAAGTCCAAAAAGTCGGATCTGTCTATCTTTAAGATTTCGGAACTGTCCACAAATTGGATACATCTCTAGTACAGAATTTTAGGTCGCATCGCTATATTTAAAACTTCGATTCACGTAATCACGAAAAACCAACTACTTTTTAGAATACTTTTTTCCTTATCTACAGTACTTCTATTACATTTTATTCTCGAATTTTCCGCAACACAAAGGAAACAAACCCTCGAAAGAATATTTTACGGTTTAACAGAAACTCTCCCGCGAGAATATCAACCCTTTAACCGATAAATCACTGTTGTGCAAGTCGTCAAAACATGTTGATCCTTGATCAACATAATAGGTAAGTTCAGAAGTTACACACTATGCTGTGGCGTTGGAGGATGAATGAACTTTTTTCTGACTTTATTAGTGATGTAAATTTGGTCATTTGAGTAAATTGAGTGGCTGTCTATAAAGAAGTCATGCAAATCAGCTGTGTGTATCAAGTAAGCAAGTTGAGGACTTATTATTTAAATGACCGCTCAGTGACTTGAAAACTTTTGAATCTAGACTAGAAAAAGAAGAAAGAAAGAAAATCAATATATTTTCGTCCAAAACGACGCATGATAATTTTTAACATAAAAAGCCAATGTGTTGGTTGTACATTATTATTTAAACACACCCAAAAACACAAAAAAAGGGATATTGAACGCTTCGTCTATGAAGCGAAAGTGTTGTGCCTGGATCGTAGCAAGTGGAAATCTATAGTTTCTGCCTATCTCTATGTGAAACAAGCGTGAAGCTATGTATGTATGTACATAACTTTATTATCATTAGCAACTTTGCAGCTGTTTTTTTTTCTTTATTCATTTAGATAGGGCTTTTTCATGAAAATGTCATCCCATTATTAATAACATAAGGGAAAGAGTAATTATTAAGGATTAGATTACATAGTTACTATCAAAGTAACCCACTCGCAACATACATTGCAGCTGTTTGGAGTGGATCTTCTGTGTTCTTTTTCTGTAAGCAAATTGACCTACTGACCTGTTACAATATTTTCTTGCTCTATACTTTACTTACAATGTTTTCCACGTGGCTTGAAGATGGAAATGATAGTTTTTCTCTCGTTGATGTCGAGATGAATAAAGTCTCCCCCATTATGGGGCGAAATCTTGATGTTATGACGTTTTTGCGACAATTTTATGCATTATCCTTTGTATTCGTGGAATAAAAAAGTTCATAAGAAAATATCGAAGGAATGTTTTTGTATATAGAATGAAAAATTTGGTTGAAGACACGGGCTGGGCGTCGACATTACATAACTTCTAACTAAACTAACATTTGATTTGATTTGAACATACAATTTATATACTCAGCTTATTTATTTACAGAGATTTTTTGAATTTGTCATTAAAAAATAACAAGATTTGTGATGTTTTTTAAAACCGTTGGTCAGATATCAACCAAATGCGAACGGGAACGTTTCGAAAGTTTATTCTATCAGTTGAAAAAAAACTCGAAATCAGTTTATGATCGGCGCAGATATCATGCAACTAACACAAATACAAGTCGAATTGAGAACTATCTCATTTTTTAAGTTTTTATTTTTATTTATTTGGAATTAAAAAAAAACTGCCACAAAATTTAGAAATACATGAAATTTGATATATTTGGAATACTGCAGCACACACCACATTGTTCACATATTTTATTAACTTTGGGTTTATCGCTCTTCTTATTTCTACTGTTAATATATTATTATTAAGTTATGAGTAAGTAAGTTAAGTAAGATAATATATATGATATATACCTACCTACAGTAAGACCTGCGAACACTTAGGCAGATGTGTAATGCGGTATCTACACAAACGGCCGTTTATCGCAGCTCAAAATCTGATTGTAGATACACTCCCATTATAGAAACGAAAGTTTGATAAAACCCAATTCATTCACAAACACTCCAATCACAGTGTAAAAACAAACACCATTACACCATAGAACGTACAACTATGATATATTTCCAAGTTTTCTACAAAGAAGATCCCATTGAACTTGTCCAAACAACAAACAAGTTGTAAATAACTACAGTATGGCCGATAAAAATGATACGCTTAGGTCTTGTGCACACTAGGCGAAATGTTGCCAACATTTAGGATCAACATATTTTTTTATTAAAAAAATCTTCAGGATAGGTTTCCTTCGTTAGATTTTTAAAAAAAAACGTGGGTGCAAGAATTACTTTATATTAATCCTGACAACCAATTAAATGAATCACTCCGCAGAATCACCATGTGATAAAATAATATTGAGTTTTCTTTTAAGAGTCATCTTCTGTAATGTATATAAGGAAACCCGGACTGAATGATTTATAAATACATAATTGCATAGCTCGGGTTTCATAGAACGGGCTTGTTGACTGAATTAGGCTGAAATTTGCCACTCTGGTTCAAGGCAAGAACAGATTCGTGAAAATTTGAGTGATAAAGGGAATTTTAAGTACCTAATGTTATAATTTCAAATTTTAGTTAGTATTTTATAATAAGTAGGTATCTATTCTATTGGCACCGGTGCGTTCACCAGAGATTCCGGAGCCCCTCCACAGTGTGCCAGAGACGGCCGTGTGCCGGCTCGGTAAGAGCCCGACATAACTCTCTGACTTTACTTTTTGGGGAGCCAGAAAAAAAAAGGTATCTGTTCTATTGACAGACACGCAATGTGTGTTCTATGGAGAAAGATAGAGAGTGTAAAATCCGTGTAGAAATATCGGTGTATAAACTACATATTTCTGTTGTCCAACATTTTGTCGCTCAGTGTGTACCCAGCTTTTGCCACCACCTCGTAACAAACCTTCGGTCTCTTTAAGTAAACGAAAAACTTGGAGTTGAATTATTACTTTGAAACTTTAATTCTGTTACTTTGTATGTAAATAGCTGAGCAATTTGTATTCATGGCTATTTTATACATTGTTGACAACTAGTTGCTATTTTATCATTTAAACTTTCATTCATACTTTAAAATTGAATAAAAAAAGTAGTTGTTGATTTATTGAATGTTTATTTTTGCATAAATGTTTAGAATAATAGAATTTCTGATAGTAGTTTTTAGAAATAGTTTTATTTCGGGGTCTAATTATCGCATAAAGCCGTTACACTAGGACTATTTCGAATGCGAGTGGCGAAATATCGTATGCGATTATCGTATGCGTCTCCATGCAATTCTCTCCTAAGGTATTTACTATATGATATGACCACTAACCTAACCTAAATTAAGAATTTAGAAAACCCCCGACACGAAATGTAATTTGCCATTTTGTGGTGGCGGCCATCTTGGATTTCAATTTTATCATAGTGCATAGTATTCTTCTAGTTAAGCCCTTTTATTTGATACCCATATTGAGGGTGTTGTGAAAAATTATGTAATCCGCTATTTTGTAGCGGCGGCCATCTTGGACCGATTTTTATCAAACATAGCTAAGAACACTCCCGACTTATTCACGTTACAAATAAAAAAAACAAAATCTAAATCGGTTCATCCATTCGGGAGCTACGATGCCACACACACACACACACACACAGACACGTCAAACTTATAACACCCCGTCGTTTTTGCGTCGGGGGTTAAAAATCGCAATTAAAGTTTGTAAGCTAAAACCTATCTGGCGTTAAAATCACAACAAGCTTAACTACAGAAAGAAAAACAAATCCGATATACTTAGCGGTAGACTACTAAAGTCATTAACCTAATTAACTCCTAACAAACAGTTTTATTACTGCACTAGCCTTTCCACGCGACTTCGTTTCCGTAGAAGTTAAATTTTTCCCCCGTTTTTGCAACATTTTTTATTGATACTCCGCTCCTATTGGTCGCAGCGTGATGATATATAGAATATAGCCTTCCTCGTTAAACAGGCTATCTAACACTGAAAGAATTTTTCAAATTGGACCAGTAGTTTCTCAGATTAGCGTTCAACCAAACAAACCAACCCTTCAACTTTACTTAAAATTTATAACATGTTCATAATTTTAGTGTCCAAATTAATTGTTATCAAAATTATAACAACGCTTAACGTACCATCACGCTTGTATTCTCCGAAGGGTTAGATAGAGGTGTAGTAATGTACAATACACAAACTCTTCAGCTTTATATTATGAGTATAGATAAGTATAGATTTCCTTCCACTTCCTAGATCTAGTTAAAAAGTTTGAAATCACGCGATAACATTACACCTTCCCGCCACAGTTGAGCAAACAATCCTATTAATCAGTGTCCCTTGATATGTAGACGCCATCTTGCATTAACTAGATTAGTGTTTACAGAAATCCGATAGGTAGCGTGTAGTCGTGGTTGTGAATTAAGTACCTATTCTATTTAGTTCTATCATTACGTGCTTTCGTCATAAGGAGTGGTTATGTTGCAGGATGATAGCAAGACTACCTAGGGATGTTCGATCCGATCCGATACTTGTGTGGATCGATACAAAGGAATACGATCCAACCGATTTTTGTATCGATACAATGGTATTCGATCCGTTAGTGGATCGATACAAATACCATGCGGATCGGATCGAAAAATTTGTTGTATTAAATTCTAAAATAATAAAAAATCTGTAACCTTAATATTTATTCGTAATATTAATACCGCATTCCTTAGCTCCATAGTATGGTTTATAACAACAAACAGGTTCATATTACACTGATATAAATATTTATCTGGTGGTGGACGGTTAAATCAGTAGTTATTACATTTTATATTTTTCAATATACCTTCAATTTCGGCATGATTACTTGAGATTATAGATAATTTCATCAAAAAATCAACCAAGTCCTACGTTATTTGTCAGTGGTCGAAATAAATAATATTGTTCTGTGGGTAGGAACTTCTGTGCCCTCCGAACGTCTTTTCTCGTTGGCCACACACTTTAAATAAAATCTACAATCGCCTAGATCCAGAGCGGCTAATTTTTACGTACCTTACCATTCAAAGATTTACCAATTAAAAAAAAAATCAATTCCTTAAACTTTGAAGCTTTAAATTACAACATTTTTTTTTGATACGATACTGGATCGATCCAAAAAATCGTATCAATTCGATCGGATCGATACTTGGATCGATACAATGTATTACGATCCGAAATATCGATACAAAGACCCTGGATCGAACATCCCTAAGACTACCTTACCTAGATACTATTATGATCTAAGTAGCTAGAACAATAAAATACGTAGTTCAAAAGCTATCATTTTAAAAGGATCTGGCTAAGGTTCTCTAAGTGTAACCCAATTTAAAACTCGGGCTGCTACTGAAAATTCCTTAATTTACTCTGCTCGACCCGAGAATTAAACCAAGGAGTTAGGCCTCAGCAGCCGCAAACTAATGAGACAGTGTTAGATAATGTAATCCAATAACGACAATAACCTAGAGTACTAGAGTCAAACTTAAAATCTAAAAACTCAAGACTAGCTTTCAGACAGCGGTTTTGCCTGCGTAAAGATATAGCTTTCTAATGGTAAAAGAATTTATCAAATCGGTTCAGTAGTTTTGGAGCCTATTCAATTCAAACAAATAAATCTTTCCTCTTTATAATATTGGTATAGAATATAGTACAGATAGACTACTTACTAGGTTGCACTTTCTAAACGTCATTTTTACGTTTCAGACAGCCCCAAAACGCCAGCCATTCACCGCCTCCTAGAATTTTCGCTGGGAAGAAGAGAATATTTCCCAAAACCTAATTCAAGCTATTTCAAGTGTTTTCTGATGCATTTAGGTCACGATACTACTTTTACTATCGTCCTGCGATAGCCATGTAACGAACTTTGGGAGTTTTCTCAAAGTTTCGCGCGGCCCCGTACTATTGACATAGGTATATCTATCACCCTGCTCACCTCGGAGAATTAGAGCGTGAAAATAAAAGTATCTGCGAGAAGCTTTCTCCGCGATTGCACAAAGGTTAAGTAATTTATCCCCTTTAATTTGATTCGTTACTAAATTTTTTATGGGTGGTTTGATTAATAGAAATGAGTTGTCAGATTTGTCACAATTAGGAGTAAGTAATTATAATTACGTTTGAACACCTGATTTTAGAGCACGCAAAAACTTCTCAAATGGAAATACTCCTACAAATTACATTAATAGGTATTGCCCATCGGTGCCCGATGTCAATAGATTTCCTATTGTGCTTAAAGTTATAATAATAAACTTATTATAACTTTAAGCACAATAGGAAGTATACTTAACTATAACAATAGTTAATATACTTAACTATATTAACTAAACTTATAATATCTTTTTATTTTATTGTGTATTTTGCTCTAGCGTAGTAGAGGGGCTCGTGGCCAAGTTGTAACTACGCTGATCAACCGATCTGCAAGGCTAAGCTACACTTCCCGCGGTCAGTCTATGGATGGGTGACCATTCTTAACATATCGAGACCCCTCCGTGCCTCGGAAAGCAAGTCTTTCCTTCGAATATCGGTATTGCGTAGAAATTGGGTTGCGGAGATCTGATGGCAGTCGCTCCGTGTAAAATACTGATATTCAGCCGCATCCTGGTTAGACTGGAAGCCGACACCAACATGGTTGGGAAAAGGCTAGGACTAAGGCTAAAGGTTAAGACTACGAAGTTCCTTGATGCATTTTCATAACTCAACATTTATTTCTTAAAATACAAACCACTTTACAAATTACTCTATCGATTGAATTATTTACACTCATTTTATAACATTTACACTTTACCCAATTCCTTTGTACATTATAGTCGCATATTTTGTTGTCGGTTTTTCTTCAAAAGTTATTTACTTCAATAAAGCGTTGGTTTTCTTATCATAAGAAGAGCCTTGTATTTAATTTATCTTCCGAGTAAACTTTCCGTTTGTCTCAAGTAAATGTGTGGTTAAGTTAGATATTAGTTTTTACCTGCCGGAGCTTGAGTTGTGTTCTGAAGTGATGTACGTTGAAGAACTGTTGTTGATTTATATCAACATAAAACAATTCAAGTAAGCAATAAGTATTATAATGCCTATATTCTCGAAGGGTCGGGCAGAGCTACTTTGATGACTTATGATAAATGATTGATATGCGATATGATTTTTTTTTTAATAAGAAGTGTTTGTTACACTCATTATAAATAATTATGTATGTATAAAAACAATTTTTTATGTGTTTTCCACCAGCTGGTATACATGGGACAATTAGCAAATGGGACATTCTGCGAATGGGATATTATGCGAATGGGTTTTGCGCCTAAACTATTAATACTGGCATTGGTTGAGTAAAAAAAACCAAGTCTTATTTTATCTTTATATTCACCCTCAGAGGACTGTAGAAGCAACATAACACGTCATTTGATGTTTATTTTTAGTATTTTATATTTTGTAAACTTATATTTATAAGTATTGCAGGTATTATTTATTTTTATATAGGCCTTGTTGCCTGAAATTAATGCAAATAATAGTAATAATAAAACAACAGATAACCAAAAAGTTAAGTTATAAGAAAAAGTTTTATCAAAATATGTGAGTATCTATTGTAAAAATAACGACATAAAATGCTTTGCCAAATAGCTGTCAGCCGATCACAAAACTTTACAACGGATACATTTGAAGTTTTAACTACAAAATATTTCGAAAATTGAATTTCTTTTAAGTTTCTGTATTCGACGTGTTTTATCGAGACATTTTGATGCAATATTTTTTATATTTGTTGTCTCATTTTGAAGATTTTATTTATTGTAGAATTGGATGCAATTGTCCATAGGTTCACCCTGGTACAAAGCACATACAGGCAAACATAGTTTCAGCTCTGGATTGTGAAGAGAGAGGGAGTGGAAAGGAATAGAGAGAAAGATCTATATAAATAACAATGAATCACTAAATGTGTTGCTAAGCGCAAAACTCAAGAACGGCTGAACCGATTTGGCTGATTTCTTTATTGTTGTGTTTGATGAAGTGTGAGGAAGATTCTTATGGAGAGAAAAAAACTTTGTTTTAGAGAAACAGGGCAGAACAAGGTCTGCCGGGACAGTTAGGATATTATAAAGAGAGATTGGGAGAATGCAAAGAAAGAAAAGAACTAAATAAATGGAGGCAAAAAATTACTTAGGTATTTTAGTTTATTAATGCAAAATAACATACCATCACGCCTGTATATCCCCGAAGGGTTTGGCAGATGTGTACTAATCTATACCCTCAGTTAGCCGGTATGCTTAAGTCCCATATAACAGGATAAGGGCCTATTGCCATCAACAAGGCACAAATCCAGACTCCAAGCTGATACACTTTGAAAACGAAATGAAACCCAGGACCTCTAGCGTAGCAGTTGCGCTTGGGACCACTAGACCAACGAGGCAGTGAATGCTAAGTAAGTTATGTTTATGCAATATACAACAAGAAAAATGACTACCAAAATATCTGTCTAATATTAACCATTAATTTCAACGGTATATGCCAAAATCCTGCTCCAACACTCAGAAATTTAATATGGCGCAATTATCGCCGTGACTTCGCATTACTTAGCTCTGATCCACAGATTATATATATCTACGCACCCTCTTTGGAAAATCGTTTAAAAAAGAAAAGCCCGCTCCTACGTTGAGGGTTGGCAATAAAATGAATGTAGAATTTGTTTTAATCTTAAAAATGTTTTAAGTGTGTGTGTTAACACCGAAGAATGTGGGTTCGAATCTTGGTTATTGACATAGGTTTTTCGAAAAGCTTTGATGTTACAAAATACATTTCTTAGCGTTTCGATGGCAAATAAAAATAAAGACATAATATGGGCTCACACTTGTCCGGCCCAAAAATACAAGGTGGAAGGGACATCGACGCACAAACGTCGTGACAAGGTTTCCATCAAGGTCAAAAATAAAATGACCTAATACCTCATTCATGTAGAAAATGATCGGTTATTATAGATATTGTCATTTTTGAGCGCGCAGTGTATTGCTAAAAACGCGATTATAACGCTCCGCGGTGAATATTATCACGCGCGCGATCCGAAATAAATGACATTATTATTTTTTAATTATACATCTAATTTGAGTAATAGAAATAATGTTTTTTTACACATTCAAGTAAAAAAAAACTACAGAAAAAATTGAAAAATTGATGAAAAAAGGTTAAGGAAAATTTCAACGCAGAGGGGTCCAGAATCATGTACTGAACTCATGGTATTCGGATGTGCGTCGATGTCCCTTCCACCTTGTATATTGATCAATCAAATAATAAAAATATAATTAACGTAATAATATCATATAAAATTACATAACGTACCATCATGCCTGTATTACGCGAAGAACACTCTACACACACACAATGTATAATTCATTAGGTCCCATGTAATATGGGGCGGGCCTATTTCATATACATTTCCACAGACATTAAAAAAAGTTGGACTAACAAACTAAAAATACAAAATTCCCCAACATTACCTGAGCCAAACTAGGCTCTATAATTTCATTATATTTGAGAGTAACATTATGGGAGGGTCCGAACATACCCTTGTTGTAATTGCACAGGTACCTTTTCAATCCCTTTGGTGCGGAAGGGTCGCTACCGGCAGATTTTAACATAATCTGGCAGAATGTGACACTGAAATTTCTTGTTGGTGGAACTAGAAATGTTTGTTAACTTTGTAAACGCCTTTGGCCTTCGCAGTATTTTTGGGATTATGAATATTATAAACAATAAGGTTTTGTCATTTTGTTTGTTTGTAGGAGGTAATAACGCTTACTAATAATATAAATGCGAAAGTAACTTGTCTGTCTGTCGCGCTTTCACGACAAAACTACTACACCGATTTAAATTTGGTACACAGATAGTCTAGAACCTGAGAAAGGACAAAAACGTTTTAATGTAATTGTTTTTAAACAAAAAAAAAACCCGCCTCCAAAAAACACATAGGAACTAAAAAGCAATAGTCATATTTAAATTAAATTCGTAGTTTGGCACCGCCTCAAAATTAGTTAGAAATCGTAATGTAAATATGTTATTTATTGTTTTTTAGTTCCTATGTGTTTTTTGGAGGCGGTTTGTTTTTTGTTTAAGGATAATTTATTTTAAAAGTTTTAGTGGAATATACTTAGATGTATTTTGTATTGCACCTATTATATGATACGGGGGGGGGGGGGGGGGTAAACCATAATATCATGAAATATGTATACAATTTTTTAAATTTTCGTTGTTATTTTTACAACCGCTCACCGCTCATGGATTTCGATAAAAAAAATATGGGACCAATCTGTAAGCACCAGCTTTCGAATAAAAAAAGAATCATCAAAATCGGATTACCGAGTCGAAAGTACTGAGGTAACAAACATAAAAAAATACAGTCGAATTGAAGTCGGTTGAAAAAAGGGCTGTAAGGGGTTGAAATAGGGGATGAAAGTTATAAGAAATACCAGACCATACGGGCGAAGCCGCTGGCGAAAGCTAGTTTTGTGGTCCTAACCGATTCTCGAGTCGGGCACAGCATGGTTGGGTTTTTCTGTGACATTCCCAGTAGCGGCTCGGAGTCTTGATTTGTGCCCGGTTGGTGGCATGAAGCTCGTTATATGGAGCCTAAACATATCGAATTGTAATGTACAGTTCGATATGTTTACAGTCCATATAGTACATCTCTGCGTCACTTATCAGAGATACAGGGCGTGATGGTTTGATTTCTAAACGTGTCTTTAAAATATCGATTTACAAAAACAAATAATTATAATTTTATCGCCTTACGCTCTCGTCTCATAAAAGATAGATATAAAAAAACAAAATCAAAATCGGTTCATCCGCTCGGGAGCTACGATGCCACAGACACACACACACACACATAAACACTTCAAACTTATAACACCCCGTCGTTTTTGCGTCGGGGTGTGAATAAAATTAATATATTCTTCAAGGAGACAGGAGCTTATATATAACAAGTAACTAGATACTGTGTGAGCACTAACAAGCCATCATTACTAAGTATATACATTGACCTTTAAACTTGATACTTGATTGTTTAAATCTAGTGCAAGTCGAGAATATCATTATAATGTTACAAGAAAATAATTTATACTCTTTCTTCATTCAAATTCAATTCAAATTCAAAATATTTTATTTTAAATAGACCATATAAATACTAAATAGGCGCTTTTGAATAGTCAAACTAGTTGCTCGGTTCCAAAAAAGTAGGACATATGGAGAAGAACCGGCAAGAAACTCCATAGTCACTCTTTTAAAAAAAGATAGACAGTAACAATTTTTTGTGGTTGTGAATAATATGAGTCTATTTCAATTCAACATTCAGTAAGGATTGAAAAAGCTTGAAGGAGCCGGCTAACCTCAGTGAACGTACCATAACCAAATTGAGGACGTTCTCAAAAAGGCAAAGTTAAGAGCACCACACCGACTAACCTACTTATACTAATAATGTTATAAAAAGGAAAGATTTGGTTGTTTGTTTTTTTGTATTGAATACCGAAACTACAGGGCCAATTTAAACAATTATTTCACCATTAGAAAGCCACATCTTTACCGAGTAATATATGCTATAATAGAAACTAGCTTACCACCAGCGGCTTCGTCCGCGTGGCCATTAATATTAAAGACAATGTATACAAAAACTTGACAAATTATATACTAAAATCTTGCTAGAGAACTACTCTATCCATTAATGAAAACAGAATGAAACTCGGTGCAATAGTATTTGAGTTTATTGCGAACAGATAGACGCAGCTAGGGACTTCTGTGCCTCGGCCTTGAGTTTTTCTCACTATTCTCGCTAGCGACGCCGTAAAATATTTGTATAGAAAACCTTCGCAGTGCGGTTACGTAAGGAACTAAAATCTGCTATGAGATTACAGCGTTTCGATGCGTAAAAAAACTATCGAAAGTCATTCGATAGAACTCATGGTTGAGGGGCAGTTTTATAATATGTAGACCTAAGCCACTGTCGGAAAGCTAGTAGTTTATATACTTCACTCTCTTCTCTACTGAACATCGCTAATAAAGCAACTCGAACATTCACTCGACTGACACATTAACACAAGTAAAGTCAAGTAAAGTCTGTACAAGACTTCTCACGCATCGGTAACGGCAAAATTTATCAGTTGTTTATCGTGTTACAAGCTTGTAAACATGCGCACTGATAATTAGCATAGAACCGCTGCTTGTTTAGCTCGCTTTTTGCTCGCATCGAAGAAATTACGACTAAAAGAAAGAAGGGAAAGAAAAGAAGAAAGAAATGTATTCAACACAACTTGCACAAGACACAATTTTAATAATAGAAGCAACAAAACAATATAACTACTCAAATACACCAATGACTGCCTTGTTGGTCTAGTGGTCCCAAGCGCCACGCCAGAAATCCTGGGCTCGATTGCCGGGCCGAGCAAAGTATTGTTAGGTTTGCCTGTAAAATTCCCAGTAGCAGCTCTGAGTCTGGATTTGTGGCCGGTTGATGGCGTGGTGGACTATAGACTAACCCTTCTCATTCTGAGACGAGACCCGTATCTACCCAGCGTGTGGACCCATCCAACCCATCAATCGCCCTGTGGGACGATTAATGTGTTAATGATGCTGATGGCAATAATCTAATCATACCTACCGGTGAACATAAGTATATTTTAAAGCCCCACGAAACAGAACACTGACTCTAAAGTTGACGTGGCGCGTCTCCAGAAATGTCTCGTATATTTCCTCAATTCAAAGCTTTGCCGATTTCGCCGAATGGTTTACCATCGTTTCGCGGCTTTTAAATTATTCAAAATGAGTCACCGTCCCCAAATTCGTATTATTTTACATTATTCCCCGACTGAAAGCCTTCCTTAGGGGTGAAATTGGATTTTACAGAGCTAGCTCTCCTATCTGACTACGAAAACTTCGTTTGCCAATTTTGTTAGGGTTTTCAACTTTCATAACGAAATGGATGGAAATATTGTAATTGTTGGATCGGTCTAGTCGTCACAAGCGCGGCTGCTGTGTGTGCGTGCGAGCGTGTGAGGTCCTGGGTTCCATTCCCATGTAGAACAAATTTTGTGGGATTTTGAGTTATTCTGTGCAGCAGAGTTCGGAGTTTTGGTTTGTGACAATAATAGAGGGTTCATACTGGGACCTAAGTATCAGCAAATTGTGAATATTCACTTTAGTTCACATTCCTGCCTAATCCTTCGAGGGATATAGGTGCGATGGTATGTTATGTATTATTCTAAGCTTTATATTTTTAGGAATATCAATTAAATTGATCCTTATTATAGGATTTTCAGTTTAATGATAATTTAATGTTAAATTGACAGGCATTATAACCTGTTAAGCACGATGACTTTATACTTTTTAACAGAGACTTCGTCTACATTTTCAGTTATCTACTTAACTTATTTCCTGAAGCAGTCAAGCGCAACGTTAAAAGTAAACTTCCTTAAAATTATATAATAACTCTTGCAGGGTTCGCTAATTGAGGAAGCTTTTAATAAACACCTTGATATTAAGAACTTGGAGCAAAATAAAATAAATGACTGAAATTTTAAGACAAAATAAAAACAAACAATTATTATTTTACGTAGCCTATTTCCTAATGCAAGGTTTTAGCCATCACCATTTCAACTTTCAGCCAAATCAGTTAAGCCGTTTTGCCGATCCAAACATCCAAACTTTCGCCTATAAAATTTTAGTAAGATTTGATGCGATTAATTATTTATGAATATTATATAACCACATAGAACGAATATACGCAATGATAGAGGATTCAACTAAGTATTTTGTTTCTACACGATACTTTATGATCTAGTCTACAGCTGTGCAAATATTTGTTCCCCCGCGTTCTGGCCGATAGCTCTGCCATTCCACCAATCGTATAGTCATAATAAAGACTCCGAGGTTTCCCTCTGTTAGCTATTTGGAATGGAATTCCTTTGTAGGAAGCACTCTTAATATTTACTAGTTATATTAATCAAGTAATGGATTTATTTAATGTTATGTGCATGTATTATTGTTACATTTTTGGGTATTCTTTGGAGATATTTCCTATTACAAAGTATAAGCATAAAACCGTAATATTACTATTTCGCCTGCAGCCTTGAAGGTAGGCAGAGATCACCCTCAGGTCATCATTATGTTTTTGTACAAAAACATACTTAGGTTTTGTTCGATACTCATCGCACACATCATCATCAGCAGTTTTGGCTCAAGTAGGTCAAGCGACCTTACCAGCGAATCGCGCGATCTACGTGAGTCAGTGCACGATCAACTTGTAGCACTCATCATAATCATTAGCATTAATTAGCCTAAAGTGTCGGAATAAAATCTTAAGATCTCAGCTCGGAACTATCATTTAGCACCCGAAATATCTAGCAGCTCATACAATACCGTTCTGCCAGTCTAACATGCGCGCCACGACAAAATTTTGTCTAATCTTTTGTCTCGCTTTTTCTTGTGCAAAAATGAAACAAAAGCACGACATAAGCGTAGACAAAATGTTCTCGCGGCATGCATGTTAGCCCGACAGGTTTGTTAGTTTTATGTCTAAGCTGGGCACAAATCTAAACATAACATATAAGACAAAATAAAAATTTGAGGCGTGTTTGAAAACTGTTTAAATTTATTTAGTACCGGACTGCTGATCCGCGGTCGTGGGTTCGATTCCCACAGGAAATATTAAATTAGATTTATAAGAAAATATTTATGTGATGAAAATTAAGTGTTTGTGTTCTGGGTATCTGTGGTATCTGGGTTTTTCTTATATATTGCATGTATGTATTTACAAAATATTATATTTATATAAGTATTCTATCCATTTTCTAGTACCCATAGTATAAGCTCTGCTTAGTTTGAGACTAGATGGTACTGTGTAAAATGTCCCAGGATGTTTATTTATTTTATTTCAAAGGACTTTCCAAGACAAAGGGTATTATAGGCTATAATATATCCTTCTTCAAGGTCCAATCTATCTCTAGAACAAAACTCGTTAAAACTGGTTGTGTTTTAGGCATGATAACTTAACCCACAGACAGACCAGGGGGGCCAGACAAGTTGCAATTTGACATTCGAATCGACAAACAAAATGTATGTAGATGACATTAGTGACAGCCCGATTTGTCGAAAGCTTGTGTCATTTCCATACATTTTGTTTGTCGATTCGAATGTCAAAATGCAACTTGTCTAGCCCCCCAGTTATATTATACTAGCTTCCCGCCAGCGGCTTCGCCCGCGTGGTCTTATAATTTTTACCCCGTTTTTGCAACATTTTTCATTACTACTCCGCTTCTATTAGTCGTAGCTTGATGATATATAGCCTATAGCCTTCCCCGATAAATGGGCTATCTAACATGGAAAGAATTTTTCAGATCGGTCCAGTACTTTTTGAGTTTATTCGTTACATACAAAAATACAAATCTTTCCTCTTTATAATATTAGTGTAGAAGTGTAGATGTAGATTATTAGTAGCTATAGGTATATTTTTCGAAAAAATAATATGCGAATTTAAGTCAATAGAAATTGCCGTCTTTTGTTTTAGCATTTTATTTTTGTAAGCAGTCCAGAAATTCTGCCGGCTAGTGTTGTTATAAGCTCGTTTCAACCCGTCTGTGTCTAGTTCTGTTCGCTACCCTCGTCTCTGTCACGCCGAACGTGGTTTTCTCGCATATTTATTGTATTTTATCATTAATCGTGCATTTTTTGGCAGGTATCTTATTCTGATGTGCACACAAGCAGTTTTTAAAATAGGAAGTAAGAAACAAATAGGTTAAAGAGGTCTACAGTAGGCCGAGGACTCTATTCTTCTGCCTTCTGTTGGCAGAGAGTGTTGAGAGTTGAAAGAGATCTCCATTTCTGCACCGAGATATAGGTCCTTCATACCATCACGCCTATATTTCCTGAAGGGGTAGGCAGAGGCGTACTAATGTGCACATTTCGCCGGTATGTTTATAGGTCCCATGTAATAGGGGGCAATCCTATTGCCATCAACCGGGCACAAATCCAGACTCCAAGCTGTTACTTGTTGGGAATTTCACAGAAAACCCAACAACACTTTGCTCGACCCGGGGATCGAACCCAGGACCTCTAGCGTAGCAGTCGACATGGGAGATATAAATATAAATAAATATCTTTGGACATTTTACACAGCACCATCTAGTCCCAAACTAAGCCGAGCATGTACTATGGGCACTAGACGATGGATATACGACTTATATACTTTTTTTTGTAAATAAATACTTATAATATATAGGAAACACCCAGACAAACACAAACACTTAAGTTTATCACATAAATGTTTGTGTCCTGTCGGAATCGAACCCACGACCTCGTGATCAGCAGTATATATGTATAATATGCAGGAATGGAACGTGATGAATGAACTAAGTATTACATGTAAGGTGTGAGTGAGAAACCGAATGTATGAACGATCAGATGACGTGAATGACGTAAAAGATAAATGAGTGACAGATGACAGGTGACAGATGACAATTGACATTGACGGATGACACGACATTGACAGACGGAAGAAAGACGAACAGAAAGAAATACGATGTACTGAAGACGATAAGACTAAGAGGCAATAAAGAAAAAATCCAAAGTTAATTTATCCCATCAAGGAGTTTTAATTCTGCCCTAATAATACAAATCCCATATATATATAGTATATAACAGCACGAACCACTAGACCACAGATGTCGACAAAAGAGTCCTCGTCAAGAGAGAGTATATCTCCTATCTGTACAAAAAGGAGATAAATTACAACAATTAGAACCTGTTTAACCACCTTCTAGTAAAATACAAGTTCCCGTTAAAATACTTGGCAGATAACTTTATACAAATTTTGTAAAAAAAAATTAATTTATCCGACTATTAGCGGCTATTTAGAGTTGTGGAAACTGGCCCGTAAAAATATTAATTCTTTAAAGAATTATTCTAAAACAACCAAAAAAATTACAATTTCTTTTACAAAACCTTTAAAATATTTGACAAGGGATAATTAATTCTGTAATTCAATAAATGATTTAGTAGATTGGATAACCCAACGAGTAAGAAATATTCCCTTAACATTATTTTACGACGATCGGAAGTGGAGAGCCCATTTTTCAACCTCAGGGAGGCTTGCAGATAATTGGAAAAGGGCTTTGAGGAAACGTTTTACGGAAAGATGAAATGAACTATTTCCTACTCCGCTTAGCTCCTGCCCAGCTATAATTACGACCATAAATCCCTAGCCAATGGTGGCTTGTTTTGACACACCTCATTGCGGGCATAGTACCACATGAGTAGGGTACTCTATGGTAGTACTAATACATGCTTGTAAACTGGTTATTGTGGAATAAATAAATTTATTATTATTATTTGTATCTCCTTTTACGGTATCACGGCTTATCCGGTCCTTTGGTAGGCCCAGGTCCAACGCGTGAGGCCCCTTGGAGAGCTTTGATCTAACGTGAAAAGGGACACCGACCTGGGCTAATCCATAACTCCACTTATAAAAATACAGCTATGGACTGCCCCATATGTATATCTGACGCACTCGAGTAACTCCAAGAATCCCTTCTAGGGCTCCCCTACCATAACGGTACTTCTCCTACATTCGCATAGTTGATTTAGGTATCCCGCTTAGCTGACGGTGGGACCTCGGCTCAACGTAATGAAAGCTCCTATCGTCCGGGATTGCCGAGGTCGCGGCTTATCAGAACACAGCCGAATCTACCCTGTTTGTCATGATTAATGTAATGAACTGAATATTGTTGTTCAACTCGTAATAAAGGGGTTTATCTGTGAATTAATCTTTGATTACGTGGTTATGTTGGGTTATTTATTGATTGCGGAAAAATACAGTCAAGATTTATTGAATGTTTTGATACTGTGGTAAAATTGTTGAATTTCATTTTAACGGGTGGGTAACAAAATAATATAATATAACTGTTTGTATTTTTTGATGCTAAGATTACAAGTTATTTTTATACACCAGACACTTTGACCGCTAAGGTACCGCGAGCTCCTGGCCTAGCGGTCAAGCGTCTGGTGTACCGAACCAGAAGACGCAGGTTCGAATCGTGCCCGCCAGTCGATATATTCCTTCATTAAAATAAAATATTATATTATGTTTTCGTAGCTGGTAAAATTCTAACATTTTTTTTCTTTATCTCTGTAACAAATGTCATCAAAATCGGTTAAGCGGTTTATGCGTAAAAGCGTAGCAGACAGACAGACTTACTTTCCCGTTTATAATATTAGAAGGGATTGTATACACCTACTACCTACGTGATCAAGTAACTTCTAAGACAATCCCTTACATACTTCAAAAGAAAAAGATAAAAGAAACTTCTAATATCAATAGTAAATTCAGCAACTCTTAAATAAGTTACAAAAGATATTTTGTATCTTTTGTCGACAAGTCTCGGCGGGGCAAAGTTTTTAAGTACTTACTGTAAATGGATACTGAAAGATATCGTCTAAAAGTCAACTTGTTTATCTAGAAGTTTCTTTTAATATTTAGTTTTTAAACGTCTGTATTGAATATAGTGTGTTTTGACCCTTAACGAAAACGAAAACTACATATTTAGTCCATCATTATCATTTTTTGATACCCTACGCCATATGTAATGGTTTATTTTGAAGGCAGTCACATTATTTTTTTATACTTTTTCAGCATAAGTAATTGAATTTCGAATATTACGTGTTACTATAGTAACAAATGTTTCTTTAAAAAAATATGGTTAATATTACGTTTTCTCAGCAAATAAGGCAGTAGAATTAAAAAAAAGCTACAAAAGTAAAAAAAAATTTTAAAAATGTTAAAAAAAAACAACATAAATTTATAACAAAATGAAAAAAATTTCTCTCCGGCGGGGAATCGAACCCCGGTCTCCCGCGTGACAGGCGGGGATACTGACCACTATACTACCGAAGACTTGTGGTAAATGGCGAAATAACGATGCCTACTCAACATGACCGATAAGAATAAGAAACGGCTATCATCATGTTATGCTGTTATTGCTGAAATGTTCGCAAGATAAACGTCAATTCATTGATATCAAAAGTGTGATTTTGTTTATCTGTAATTCGTAAAAAAACTGCTGATAAAATGCCTGCAACTTGGTAGATGTAACAACTAAAAGAAAACATTGTTAGCTAACCATATCTTCATCACATTACCTGCACCATGCAGGCAAAGTCGTAAGCACAAGCCAGCCACAAAATCCACAAAAGTCCGTTTCCCATTAACACGACACAATCACTTCAAAAAACTTTATGTAACTGTAATCAAAAAGCTTTATGTAACAGTAATCAAATCAGCTTTTCCCCACAATGGTGATAAAAACGGACACGACCTACTTATTACATCAAAGTCTATGGGGAGAGGTCCCATAAAATAATGCTCGTTTGGGTTGGTCATGGTCACATTTTATGGTAACCTATAGACGGAGCATTGACACCACAGAGACGTACATAGATATATGTTTTTGCGTGGCATCATTCGGTATAATAGGGCCGGAGGAAATTGGATGGGTTACCCTGAAATTTGCTCAAGGTCAAGGGTCTTTTAGACTGTATCAGCAGGGTTGCACTAAATATGTACGGACTTGTACATCATAAGTACTGTAGAGACCACAAAGGTCGCTCCCAATATTTGGAGACGACTGGCAAGTTAGCAAGCATTCATATAAAGAAAATATAATGACGTAGAATGTACTAGAGTAGTTGTGTGACAGACACAATGACATGTGAACTTGATTGAGCGCTCCCAATAAAAAATCTATTAACAATAATAATCAAGAATATTAATTATCAATACCCTGATCCGGTATTGTGGAGGACAAGAGCCTCCACAGTACCTACAGTCACGAGCAAGGATGTATATATAAACACTTACAAAAGTTCTAAAGCGTTTTTAACCCCCGACGCAAAAACGACGGGTGTTATAAGTTTGACGTGTCTGTGTGTGTGTGTGTGTGTGGCATCGTAGCTCCCGAACGGATGAACCGATTTTGATTTTGTATTTTTTATTTGAAAGGTGAATAAGTCGGGAGTGTTCTTAGCTATGTTTGATGAAAATCGGTCCAAGATGGCCGCCGCCACAAAATAGCGAATTATATTTTTTTTTTCATGAATTAACTATTGCAACTTTGAGATAATACCAATGTCATTATAGTGTTGGTTTGTAAATACAATGTTCCAATTACAAATGCGAAAAACGATCTAGATAGGCTAGATCTTTTTTTTGTTTGAAACCCTTTGGCTAGGCTGTTTCTATTCATGTAAACCTTGGTTTCCCAGTATTTCCCTCGGGAACACATTGTGGACTTCCGTGTTTGCCTTTTGCTTTTATAAAGAGAAAAAAAAGTGTATTTTTGGCGTATCTTTTAGGCGTAGACTCGGTAAATATAGGTTTGCGAAAGTCTGAGTAGCAGCTTAGATTTGGATTTGTGGCTCGCCCGCTGTTATATGAGACTCAAAAATGGGGCGGGATCGTGAATCTGTATGTGACCTCTGCGTGTGATGGGATGTTTGTATGCAAATGACATACATGACATGACTGACGACGTCTGTGGTCTAGTGGTTCGAGTACCGGACTGCTGATCACGAGGTCGTGGGTTCGATTCCCACAAGACACAAACATTTATGTGATAAACTTAGGTGTTTGTGTTTGTCTGGGTGTTTCTTATATATTATAAGTATGTATTTACAAAAAAATAAGTATATAAGTATTGTATCCATTGTCTAGTATCCACAGTACAAGCTCTGCTTAGTTTGGGACTAGATGGTGCTGTGTAAAAATGTCCCCAAAATATTTATTTATTTAAATATTTATGGGCCCGTCCGACCCAACACCATAGTAGCGAACTTTTGGTGTAATTCAAGGTCTGCAAGTTCGCTTCACTGGCGCAGCTATCGTATCGCCAGGTGGTGGAGTGCACCAGGGCCCCATAGCTCAGAGGGCCCCCCTAATCTTTGAAAAAAAAATAGTTTACATCTAGCTTCGTCACTGGGGGTTTTTTACCCGACGACTCGGCAAAAAGACGAAGGAAGGGTTTTATATTAGGCAGTCTATGTATCTTCCTATTTACGTATGTTCCACTACAGCGCCTAAAGTACTCATCTGATTTTGATGAATGAGGTGACAAACGATTCGTTATTATGGCCCCGGTAACAATGGCTAACTTTACATAAATAAAATCAATACGACGAATTTTACATGCAAAAAGGGAAATAAAAAAAAAATGTCATTCGTAATCTAATGTCTCTCGTAGTCGGCGGGTTGTAGTTTTTTAAACTTAAATTTTATTTTCGCGCCGCTTCTTTCTCTATTCACCAGGACCCTTCTCCACCTAGCTAAACAACTGATTTACTTCTGCTCAATCCTTCAGAGAACACAGGCGTGATGGTACGTCGGATTATCTCCAATTAATCTAGTATTTTCTCTTTCTAATTAATCTCTTCTCACACAAGTAAAAGCCTAAGAGCCTAATACGTGAACGATTACCGAAGAGCTATTAACCGTTTTATATCACTTAACATAGATTTAAGGCGTTCAATTAGAACTTAGTTTTATTGAGCCGGGATTAACGGCCGTAAAGCCTTAATGAGAGGTACAATAAAGAAGTTTTTGTAGCTATCACAGAATAAAAATACATTGTTGAGTGTGTGGGACTTGGCTGGGAGTGGCATAATTATGTTGTTTGTCGATTTGACCGACTGACAGCTATTCATAACATCACGCCTGTTTTCCCCGAAGGGGTAGGCAGAGGTGGCCGGTATGTTTTTAGGTCCCAATGTAATAGGGGGCGAGCCTATTGCCATCAACCGGGCACAAATCCAGACACCGAGCTTCAACTGGGAATTTCACAGAAAACTCCAATAACACTTTGCTCAACCCGGGATTCGAACCCAGGACCTCAAGCGTAGCAGTCGCATTGGGGATCACTAGACCAACGAGGCAGTCAAATTAATCATAAAATCATAAAATAATAATGCTAATTATAAAATTTTCACATCGATTGTCGTCTAGTGGTTCGAGTACCGGACTGCTGATCACGAGATCGTGGGTTCGATTTTCACAGGACACAAATATTTATGCGATAAATATAAGTGTTTGTGTTTGTCTGGGTGTTTCTTATTAATTAAGTAACTATGTATTTACAAAGAAAAGTATGTAAGTATTATATCCATAGTCTTGTACCCATAGTACAAGCTGGGCTTAGGACTAGATGGTGCTGTGTAAAATGTCCCCAGTTTTTTATTTATTTTTTAAGTTTTGTAATATGTCTGTTTGTTGTCGCAATAAACTCAAAAACTATTGAACGGATTTTCATGCGGTTTTTTACCACTAGATAGAGTGATGAATGCGAAAGGTTTAGTTAGGTGTATATGATTTGTTATAGTTTTGTGTAAAGCTAAAATATGACGAGAAATTACAAGATGTCGTTCCTTAGTC
This sequence comes from Acronicta psi, assembly GCA_946251955.1. Classification (NCBI taxonomy): domain Eukaryota; kingdom Metazoa; phylum Arthropoda; class Insecta; order Lepidoptera; family Noctuidae; genus Acronicta; species Acronicta psi. The sequence continues at coordinate 12,766,516 of OX276481.1, forward strand.
CTTTATAATTTAACTAGCTTCCCGTCAGCGGCTTCGCCCGCGTGGTCTTATAATTTTTTCGCCCGTTTTTGCAACATTTTTCATTACTAATCCGCTCCTATTAGTCGTAGCGTGATGATATATAGCATATAGCCTTCCCCGATAAATGGGCTCTCATGGAAAGAATTTTTCAAATCGGTCCGGTACTTTTTGAGTTTATTCGTTACATACAAAAATACAAATCTTTCCTCTTTATAATATGTGTAGATTTCACGAAAATCCTTCAAGCAGATCGTATCTTCAAAACTCAAAAGAAACTTCACGACTGTTAGTAAGCAAACACCTTTTAAACTCATTTATGAATATCAGACAAACAAAACAGGTCCTTGTATTTCTTCCAAAAGGGTCAGTAGAGGGTCATTTATTTACACACCACAAAGTTTGCGACTTCGGACCTTAGAGAGGGTAGTTTTGACAAGTTTGGTTACAAGTTACGGTAGTGTGCGAATGTTTGTGACTGCTACACTTAGAATCTTGAAATTCTAAGTTAGTTTCGTAAGCAAAATGGTTGATTTGTGTGAAAATTTGGATGGTAATGTTTGATTTATCATTTTGTCGTCATTTTAGTAATTGTGTTTCGTATTTCGTAATTATTGTTATTATATACACACATATACATATTGTATTTATTTAATGCTCTGGGTATGCATTAAATGAAAACAATGTAAACTGATTTGGTTAATATTGTTAATAAGTAATCCATTTATTTTCTTACAGACTGTATATCCGTTACCAATGTAATAATGCATGTTGTGCTTACCTGTAAGAGATTGATACACTAGGTTATAAGTCTATGAATGTATATGTTGTATATGAATAAGTGTACTCAATTGTTGGTGAGCCAAATAAATAAAATAAAAAAATAAATTTCTATTTCTCTAAATTCCTTTTTAGTATATGCTTCTATTTTGAAAGATAGGTTTGTGTTTCAGTGACTGTCCCGTTGGTTTAGTGGTCCCAAGCGTGAATGCTATGCTAGATATCAGTTCGGTTCCCGGGTCGAGCAAAATGTTGTTGGGGTTTTCTGTGAAATTCCCAGTAGCTCGGAGTCTGGATTTGGGAACTGTTAATGGCAATAGGCTCGCCCCCTATTACATGCGTCCTAAATATACTGGCGAGATGTGCGTGGACCGATTTTTTTATTATGTTTTTACATATAATAAAATTGGAACGTGTCGATGTCTACATAATTAGAGCAACAGAAACCATTCACTAGTTTTTAGAATGTTTGTCTTTAAGTATGTTTGTACTTGCATCACGCAAAAACTACTGCATGGAATTGAACGCAGTTTTCACGTATTGCTAGAGGTCTAAATTAAAATATAAGCTCCATACAATAATAGTACTTCCAGCAAACCGAGGGCGGGTCGCTATTAAACTATAAAAACCTAAAATTTAATTGCAAAGCCCTTCTCATTAACTAACAAAGCCCGTTTTATAGTTTTTTTTATACCGTCAAAGACCCTTAGCCTCAAAAAATTACCGTTGCGTGGTCTAAGTGCCTCGTTAAATCAGGTGGGTAGGTAGAAGAGCACTACTCTCCTAATGGGGGTAGAATTTCTTTTAGCCATTAAGAAATGGACGCAAGCTCCGTAACACGATAATAGTCTGCGGGTCTGGATTCAAGAGAAAATTGTGGCTAATTAGTGTTGTGATAGTGCTGTTGTTGAGTGTGAGGCTCCAGGTTCAATTCCCAGGTCGAACAAAATAATTTTCCGTTATACTATGTAAAGTTGGCCTGGAAGAAATCACAGTCAGCGATAAAAACGCCCATCGTATGTTTTCTAATACAATAAAATGTACAATACATAATATACTTGGTGTACAATAAAGTATATGTAAATACATAAAATATATTATTATGTATAATAGAGGAACAAGATACCAAAGAGTACCCCAGGTGCTTTAATGGGGTAGGTAGATGTGTACAAAAAACACCCACGGTTAACTTAGGTACTATGTAATATCGGGCGAGCCTATTTCGATTACTCGAGCACACGTCACAATTATAAGCCGTTTCTAAGAATACATAGGTACATACATACATACACTGGCCCCTTTTTTCTACAGCGGTAGGCAGAAACTATAGAATTTCGTATAGGTAAAAGTCCAATACCAATTTTGTGGAACTAGGAATTATTTTAATAATTTTGGCGTGGAAATCAATAAACACATAAGAGATATAACTATATACAAATATATTTAGATAATGTACAAATTCAATAATAAAAATAAAAAAACGTGGTAACTGACATTTTGTCCGCCATAATTTTGACGACAAGACAGACAGACAGACAGGGGGGCTAGACAAGTTGCATTTTGACATTCGAATCGACAAACAAAATGACATGTAGGTAAATGACAGCCCGATTTGTCGAAAGCTTGTGTCATTTCCATACATATTGTTTGTCGATTCGAATGTCAAAATGACACTTGTCTAACCCCCAGACAGACAGACAGACAGAGTTACTTTGGCATTTATAATGTTAGTAAGGATTGTACCATAATTTTATCAAATAAACAATTTGATTAGTACCCAAGACTACATGCTGAGCAACCCCACTTGTCAGTCCCAACTTCAGGAATAGCGGAAAGCGAATTGCATTTCGGGATCGAAGGTATCGTTGGGCTTATATGGTAAAGCCTCCGATAAGCCTCTAGCTGTTGATGACTGGAATCTACTCTGACTAGATACTGAGAGTTTGAGTGCTAAATCTAATTGATGACGTGGTCTCAACCTACCTTTTGGCTTTTCCCATTTCAAAATCACTAAACCGATTGTTGAAATGGAGTTGAAATAATCGTAATAATGCTTTCTTTTTACAATAACTACTTAAAATAAATGACTGATCAAGGATAAAATTCTTCAGGTTCAGTGCTGGTGCCAATCAATTATGTATTTGCTTCGCTCGAGCGTAGGCCGAGTCATGGCTGGAGCTCAATTGTAATATTAATATTTAATAAGCCTTACAAGTACAGGTTCAAGGTTGAAAGTTCATTAACAATTTTGTCGATTCTACTTTTTCATCGCAATGAGCAAACAATGAGCATGGGATAGACTAGGCAGTCCAATGGTCATATTATTTACACTAGGTTATCACTGCTCAATAAACCTATGATAGACACTTTATTTTCATTATTATCAGGTTGGCAGTCGCTTGTAAACTGCCTATTTATACAGTCGCATCTGGTCGGACTAGATATCAACCTCATTCTAGTTTTTTTTTAAAGAATGGTCCATTCTTATCTGTCAAGCACGCAGGTTTTATCCTGTTTGTTTATTCATAAACCAGTGCCCGCATTGTTGTGCAAATAAAAGAATAGATTGAAGAGACAAAGAAGTGGAATACCAAGATAAGAACGCAAAAAACTTGATTCACATTCAAATCTGTGTGGAAAAGTTTGTATGCGGTGTTTGATATAACTGCCTTGCTGTAGGAAGTCCTGGGTTCGATTCCCGGGTCAAGCAAAGTGTTCCAATAGCAGCTTGGAGTCAATTACTACAGGGCTACTGAGAATTTTACAGAACAACCAACAACACTGCTCTACTGCTCTGCCCGGGAATCGAACCCAGTATAGTACCATCATATAAAATGCCCTTTCAAATTGCTCTATCATAGTTGACCGATATTATGTTTTAAGGTTCGGTGTAATAGGGTACCTACGAGCCAATTGCCTAACCCGGCTAAATTAAGATATACACAAAAAAAGGAGAAAACTCAAGCATAAATAGAACCAGACTAAGTCCCAGAAGTCCGTTTACATTTAATCAACCTAATTTTGTTAGACAATAGAGTTCAAAGGACCAGCCTCATAAATATGTACAAAGGTCAGAAAATCTCAGTTTTTACGCCGAAGAATTGTTAGTCACAGTCTAGGAACACTGAAGTGGGCTAGATAAAATGCCAATACTTCTCCCGGCTGGGGTTTTGAGATAAAAAAAACCTATTTATTGCATTCTCTAAATCGAATGTCAACTTGGAGGGATTTCAACTCAACTTGTTTTAGGGTTCAAGTGAAAACTGGTAAATCGAAACAGGAACGGAATATTTTCGAATTCAGAAGCCATTTTTGACGTTTCCTTTTTTTTAAAGTAAGATGTTCTTTGTATGTTCCCCGTATTCCTCGAAGGGTGAGTTTTAGCCCGAAAAAAGTTAAATTAAATTTTATATAATACTAGCTTCCCGCCAGCGGCTTCGCCCGCGTGGTCTTATAATTTTTTCCCCGTTTTTGCTACATTTTTCATTACTACTCCGCTCCTATTAGTCGTAGCGTGATGATATATAGCCTATGTTACTCGGGGATAATGTAGCTTTCCAAAGGTGAAAGAATTTTTGAAATCGGTCCAGTAGTTTCGGAGCCTATTCATTACAAACAAACAAACAAACAAATCTTTCCTCTTTATAATATTAGTATAGATCTACTATTAAAACCGAAATTATTTCGTACAGACTATTTTTAAATCCACAAGAATGACTTATTATGATTATTGTGCTAAATACAAGCTTTGACAAATCATAATAGGGTTCATATTAGATAATTGCCATGGAATAACTACAGGTTCTAAAATATGAATTTATTTTAATAAAACCTTTGTGCCCCTTTGAATATCCCCAACCGCAATTTCGGATCTTAAAACAACACTATTACAAAACGTTGCCACTCCAAAAATATTCAAAATTGCTCCATTCTGGCAACATCGACTGACGTCATATTTGCTTAGTAGCAATTGTACCCTTTCTTGAATAATGTAAGTACCCCAAAGACTGGTAATGTGGCAGTTTAAAAACGTTAAATCGGATGGATGGACTGATCAAATATTTATAAGAGGGATTTTGGATAGTTTTGACATAATATATTGCGTGTTTTTCCTGATTTTATTTGCCTATTTTCGGTGTTCTGGTATGATAATGTACTATTTACTGTGTGGAATCGCTGGGAAAGAGTCTCCTTTAAAAATAAGGGATTCACTACGCTGGCCTACTGTGGGTTGGCAGACTTCACACACCGTTGAAAAAATCTCTCAGGCAGCCTCATTTCTTTTTGTTGTTGAGGTCTTGATGTACAAAGAATGATTAGCCATAAATAGGCTGACTAGCTGCAAACCTCTCATAAAAGTAATCTATACATATGTACCATATTTCATACGAATAGATAATATGCTTCGAGAAAAAAATGGTATGGTCGGCCGCGTTGTTTGCTCGACTTGGCGGGGGCACTGCCGGATCTCTAGATATTTACAAAAGCTGTAATAAATATACAAGGGCTAGACAGGCAATATTTGTAGAGAATCCAAGAATACAAAGTAATTTTCGTTTAACAATAACTCTTCGAGAAAAACTCAAGAAAAGAATCACCTATTTCCAATACCGTTTTTAGAAAGGTAACATAAAATTCAAGCTTCACATATTAACTATAGACGCAACAAAGATTGTGCCAAGTCGTTCGTGGACAGAGAATATAAATTCCAAAGTCTGAAATATTACCTAGATTTGTTAGTTGTTGTGGTTATTTAAACAGTAAAAGCCTGACAGCCACGACGTAAGTCCGAATCCAAAGCCGATCCACCTTAGACTATTCCCAATTGTGTGCGTAAATTCGGAAAACATCGTGAGGAAACCTGCATGCCTGAAAGATTTTCTTAACGGTGCGTGTGAAGACGATGATGACGTGGAAGTATGCTAAGTTGAAGTGTTGGTAAACAGCAGACCTGAGGCCCTGGAGTGGGACAGTAATGGGTTGATGATGACGGGTGTTTTTTATGGTATAGCAAACGAGCAGACGTATTACCTGATGGTACCTAAGCGATTACCGCCGCCAGTGGCGTAGCGTGCCTTGGCGGGGCCCCGTATAAAAAATTGTTTGGGGGCCCTTAAGGGAAAATATTTCTCACAAAAAATATGTTTGCATAAAATTAAAAGAAATATTCCCCCATGAAGTAAATGACTGAAAGGGGGAAATTTTTTATTTTTTTTTATTTTTTATTATCGTCTGAAAATGCTTTATGCACCGTCACGCCGCCCCGGGGAGGACGGCGCGGTGTGTGGGACTCCACCCTGAAAAGGACGTCTACCCACTAAAAACAGACGGGTGTTCGCCTCATCACCTTAGGGCCGGGGTCACGGGTACGTGTGGACATTCTTCCGTGACCCCGGCGGGAAAGGGGGAAGTCCCGCTACCCGCGATAACCGATGTAGGGTGTTGGCAACTTTTGAACGCACGCTTTACGCGGAAAAAAATAAATTGCTTTTTTTTACTTTTTGTCTTTTCTGAAATTAAAAAAAAATTTACCCCGTACGTCGGGGGCCCCTGTGGCCCGGGGGCCCCGTATAATTGATACGGCAGATACGGCGGTAGCTACGCCCCTGACCGCCGCCCATGGACGGCGCAAGACCAGAATAGTCACAAAGTGCATATATGCGTGATGATTTATTTTTTATTTAAAAACCTATACAGCCTCATTTAGTCTTGTGGGTCTGAGAATCGATCCTACGAGCTTGATTCGTAGCCACGCTCGAGGGCTACTAATCAAGCTCGTAGGCTCGGTTGTATTTTTTCTATAACATTTTCAGTAGTGGCTTGGAGTTTAAGGGACGCCACTATTTTATATGTACTTATAGGACCTACAACCACGAGGTCCGAGTCCCGTTAGGGGACGCCCTTAGCTGCTGTTGCTTAGTTTAAAGTGTCCCTGGCTGGAAGCACAAGGTGTCTCGCCACCAAGCCCGGTTAAGTTTCTAAAACTCCCTGAGTTAGAAACTACATCCAACCTAAAGAATAACCGCGTCTGTGACACCCCCATCCATTTAATCACTATTAAATCCGCCATTCCAATAAACCCCCACCTTAAATTGGAACCAAGAATCCCCGCTATTACTATTGAATTAAATCCTGCAGCTGCTTAAGTAATAATACCGTACCACAAAATACTTACAGAAGGCTCACTTTACTTGGTGCTCCATAAAAAATGGGTATAAAAAATTGCTGTCTGATAAAATACCACCGCATTGTCGAATATTCTATAAGCGCCAGAATAATTCTTCTTCTTTTTGTATCAAATATAAAATAACCCTTCTTCTAGCGCACGGGTAGGTGATGCACGTAACCAACGGAGCAAACACGGATACAAAAGTATAAGTTACAACATACTAGATGTGGCAGACGGCAGCGTACTGACCAATTTGTTTGTTTGTTTTTTTTGTAATTTATTTTGTATTGTATTTAAGTAATATGGATTTAAATTCACCAATTCTCAATTCACCTAAAGGATTAATTCTATAGACGCCATACAAAAATCTTTAATCTATAGCGGCTATAACACAGGTTCCCAAACTGGATTCATCCACCTGCACCGTCCTTTATGAGAGGAATTGTTTTTACCCGACTACCGAAGAAGGGTTATTAATTTAGGAATCATTTAGGAACATTTGATCTCGGTCATGTTCGTAAGTCTAAAGCGTCTGATGGACTTAACCGGGAGGACGCAGGTTTTAACCCTGTTTGAGACCGTATTTTTTCTTTCGCTAGAATATGATAATTAGCATTTATTTATGACAAATACAAAAAGAATTATATTTTTTTACCTTAAAACAGCTCAAAATTTCGAAGTCAGATTTTCGCAAGATTAAGTTATTGACCCTTCTGTAATTATGTTCTATGGTGACAATGGAGAGCTATCCTTTTAGCTCAGACCATCGGAACGGAATCACTATTCTAATAGGATTATGAAATGCATTCAAATTAATTCTGTGTAGTTTTTTATTTAAATCGTGTAAGTAATGCATTGTCTGTGCTTACATTAGTCAAAGGTAGAATTTGTATTTTTAGCTTTTTAGATACTTATAACATAACATAGGTACTATCACGCTTGTATTCCCAGAAGTGTTAGGCAGAGGTGTTCTGTATACTCACAGTTTGGCGGTATGTCTTATGTAATAGGGGGCGAGCCTATTGTCATTAACGGGTCACAAATCAAAACTTCGAGTTGACAAATTATTTTAACGTTTAAAGGTAGTTCAGAACTCGTTAGCCTAGTGGTTCTAAGCGTGACTGCTACGCGGGTTCGATTCCCGGGTCGAGCAAAATGTTATTGGATTTGACGACGTCTGTGCTCTAGTGGTTTGAGTACCGGACTGCTGATCACGAGGTCGTGGGTTCGATTCCCACATGACACAAACATTTCTGTGATGAACTTAGGTGTTTGTGTTTGTCTGGGTGTTTCTTATATATTATAATAAGTATGTATTTACAAAAAAAAAAAGTATATAAGTATTATATCCATTGTGTATTATACCCATAGTACAAGCTCTGCTTAGTTTGGGACTAGATCGTGCTGTGTAAAAATGTCCCAGGATATTTATTTTTATTATTTTATTTTATTTATTTTCTCTAGCCTATTTAGAAGCAGCTTGAAGTTTGGATTTGTGTGTGAATGTGGGACATCAAAACATACCTATCAAACTGTGTGTTTAAATCAGTATATCTCTGCTGAACCCATTTTAGAGCTTATAGGCGTGAACGTATGGCATTTTGTCTAACACTATGAACTTATCCTTTAAGAGTCGCCATTTTTATGGGAGCGTTAACGCCTTCTACGATTCTATTTGCATTTTACGACGTTTTTATGGGAATTCAATTAAAGATGAAATACGGCTGAGAATTCTGGCGTTTACGGTATTTTTAAGTGTTTTAATAAAACAAAGATTTAACCCACTGGTCCTAAGCGACTAGCTGGAGGTCCTGGTTCGATTCCTGGGTCAAGAAAAGTGTTATTCGGCATTTCTATGAAATTCTCAGTAGCTGCCCGAAGTCCGGATTTGAGCCCAGTGGATGGCAACAGTCTCGCCCCCTATTACATGCGGCCTTAAAACAAATCGGCGAACTGTGGGGGTACATTAGTACACCTCTGCCCCTTTGGGGAATACAGGCGTGATGGTATAAAGTCTGCGCGGAACTAGTTGGCCGCGCCTGAGCGGCGGGACGGAGGGGCGGGGGCGCTTGCTTTTGTTCACAGTAACCCACCGGCTCACCCCCGTCCCTACCTTAAACTTGGCCAACTAGTACAGCGTGGACTTATAACGAACTTTATAAAAAAATTAAATGAATTTTCCGAACAATAACTCATTTAATTCCGAAACAAAAGCTATATTCAACAACGCAATTAATTACGTAGTTATCGCGAAATTCATCTCTGAAATTTTAATTTTAAAAGAAAGTTTCATTTCAATGTAGGTATGTTTGAAATTCAATGGGTACCACAGTGCTGTCTGGTTACATAGAAAGAAGATAAATGATCACAAATGCATTAGCTTGGGGTGCAATGCTCTGAGAGTAGTGTTTACAGAATAATAAACCATGTCAGTTAAAGTATATTAAACTAACATTCCATCATTAGCTTCGCCCGCGTGGTCTGGGTAGTTCTTATAACTTTAAACCCCTATTTCAAGCCCTTATAGCCCTTTTTTTGCATTAAAAAGTAGTGTATGTCTTTTCTCAGGCTCTAGATTATCTGTGTACCAATTTAATTTAAATCGGTTCAGTAGTTTTGGCGTGATAGCGCGACAGAGAGAAAGTGTTACTTTCGCATATATTATAATACTAGCTTTCCGCCAGCGGCTTCGCCCGCTATCCCACGGGAACCATACATTTTACCGGGATAAAAAGTAGCCTATATGCTATTCCAGACTATAATCTATCTCTGTGCCAAATTCCATCCAGATCCGTATAGTAGTTTTTGCGTGAAAGAGTAACAAACATCCATCCATCCATCCATCCTGACAAACTTTCACTTTATAATATTAGTAGGAAGTAGGATAGTAGGAAGTAGGATGAGTAAGGGTAAGGATTTAAGTATTATATCCATTGTCTAGTACCCATGGTACAAGCTCTGCTTAGTTTAGGACTAGATGGTGCTGTGTAAAAATCTTCCAGGATATTTATTTTATATCCTAGCTGTCTATCCCATCAAGGCTATCCACTCAGACATTAAGTGCTATAATATTATTCAACGTTCGAGTAAACATTACAGTAATGGCTGCCCATTCAATGTAACTTCAGGGCTGTCAAGTGGATGTAAACATATTATTAGGACATTGCTCCCTTGTCAAACGATATAGCAAAACGTTTTGGGGACAAGGATTTTTTTCGTTTACGTCCAGATGATAAACAACAATTTTTATCGTCGTTTCTTCTATCCATAACAATAAATAAATAAAACGAAAATACTCGACTGCATTAAAAATGCTAACTAAAAATAAAAAAAACAAGCTCTCTGTATTATTGGAAATGAAATACTTATATACTTTGACGACGTCTGTGGTATAGTGGTTCGTGTACCGCACTGCACGAGGTCGTGGGTTCGATTCCCACAGGACACTAACATTTATATGATGAAATTAAGTGTTTGTGTTTGTCTGGGTGTTTCCTATATGCATATTGTAAGTTGTTATTTACAAAAAAAAGTATATACGTAGTATATCCATTGTCTAATACCCATAGTACAAGCTCAGCTTAGTTTGGGACTAGATGGTGCTGTGTAAAATGTCCAAAGATATTTATTTATTTGTTTATTACTTTGTTTTAGTAGTTTCTGCCTGCCTCTATGGGAGAGTGGCGTATGTATGCTTCATTAAATCATTACGATCGTAACCTTACCCGCTTCGGAGGTTCTATACTCAATCCCCAGTTCGAACAAAGCTTTATTTGGAATTTCTATAAAGTAGCTCAGGTTAAAGCAAGACATTTCAAGGAGTATTTTTACGGTTGTAGAACTGTTGTTTATCTGTCACCCATCCATGGTCAGAATACGGCCAGTGCAGCTTATCCTTGGACATTAATTTGAAAGATGTAAAGTTTCTACGTCATATTTTATTCATAAGCAATATATTATATCAAACAAAAATAAAATAACAATTCAAAGTAACTTAAATTATCATTATTTTTGAATTGAATATTATTAAAAATGCATTTATTTATGTACGAAATTTCAGTTTTATGTAAGTTCTTTAAACTGTAATTTGTGAATATGATTATGTAAATTGTTGAGTTAAAGTTAAGTTTATAAAATAACAAAGTTTTGAGACCGAATGTACCTACACTACTTGTTAGTTATTCGCTTATAGGGACTAGTATTTTTTTAATATTATATTAGTGTTTCACATATATTCCGCACTAACTTTCCGCCAGCGGCTTTGCCCGCTATCCCACGGTAACCATACATTTCACCGGGATAAAAATTAGCCTATAGGCTATTCCAGACTATATTCTATATCTGTGCCAAATTTCATCCAGATCCGTTCAGTAGTTTTTGCGTGAAAGAGTAACAAACATCCGTCCATCCATACATACAAACTTTCACATTTATCATAATATTAGTAGGATAATATTGTTGAAACGGGATCTAGGTAATTTTTAACAGTTCGTTTCATAACCTATCATATAATCTCGCCTGGGCACGGGTACCGCCAGGATTGCTTGCAGAGGGATGTATTTTACTATTCATTAAATTTATTATTATTAACTAAAAAGTTGCGGAACTATTGCTATGAACCCAAGAAAACAAGGCTATCAAATACGAAAAGAAGCCGGCACAAATCCAAAGTTCGAGCTGCTACTGAGAATTTCATATAAAAACCCAAGAACACTGCTCGACCTGGGACTTGAACTTAGGACCACTATGCAATGTATGTATTTAGAAACATCTTCCGCTTTCTGACAATATGAAAATAATATCTATACAGAAAATACAAGAAAAGAAAATTGCTTCAAACAATGTTATGTTATTTTTGTATGAAGCAACGTACAATACATCATGTTTATTTTTTAAAGATGTTAGATCATGAACCGGTAAATAAATATGAAGAAATATTAATGTAGTTGTATCATTATAATAAACTAACCTTTGGCCGTGTTTTCGTTCCCGTAGACGTTGAATTTTCCTCCCGTTTTTGCAACGCTCCTATTGGTAGTAGCGTGATGATATATACCTTGTAGCCTTCCTCTATAAACGGGCTATCTAACATTGAAAGAATTTTTCAAATCGGTTCATTAGTTTCGGAGCATATTCAATACAAACAAACTCTTCAGTTTTCTAATAGTATAGAACTCTATACTTCTATAGTATTAAACACTACATACACACTCATCGACACTACATCGTCTTTTTAACCATCTTTTAATCTTTATTAAAAGATGGTTAATAACCTAACCTAAATTAAAAATATAGAAAACCCCTGATATGAAATGTAATTTGCCATTTTGTGGTAGCGGCCATCTTGGATTCGAAATTTATCATAGTGTATAGTATTCTACTAGAACAGAACTAGAACTACACATATTGAGGGAGTTGTGAAAAAATATGTAATTCGCTATTTTGTGGCGGCGGCCATCTTGGACCGATTTTCATCAAACAGCTAAGAACACCCGACTAATTCACGTTTCAAACAAAAAAATCAAAACTAAATCGGTTCATCCGTTTGGGAGCTACGATGCCACAGACAGACACACACACACACACACCCCCCGTCGTTTTTGCGTCGGGGGCTAAAAAGACGATGCCGTGACTTTGACGTGATTGAGAAAAATATTTTAAAATAGTTTTGGGCATGTCGAGAAAATGGATGAACGGCGATTGACAAAAGGGATTTATAATGCGATTGTCAGTGGAAACGCCGGGGACACCCTAGAAAGACTTATACCGACCTTTGGTCCTTCAAAAAGGTCAGATGCGCTACTCACAACCTGCGCGTGTCTATGACAAGATGTACGAACGTGGAGGAAGCTAAAGAAGTAGGCACGCAAGAATCATAGCAAGTGGTGGTCTAATTTCTGCTTACCCCTGTGGAAAAAAGGCGTGAGTATATGGTATAACATAGTAGGTACCATATCCATTTTAAGTTATGCAATTTACCAAAACAACTTCAAACAATAAATTACAAGAGAAAAAGTACAAAACGCAAAAAATTCGCCCGTTATCTTTGTTCGGTAGAAAAGTATAGGAGAATTCGAAACAGCTTGTGTATAGCTGGAACTTGCTGAACATTGATTTGCTGCGGTATATGTTACCATCTCGCCACAGTCAATAAAGAAACAGTAGCACAGACTACGTTACGACGACTGTATTTTCCGAGAGGGTTGCGTCCTAATATCTGAATGAATGATAACTACACATTCCGCCGGCACGTTTAAAGCCTCGTGTATTGCCATTAACCATTAACCAATTTGAAAGAAATACAGCATCTACTGATTGAATCACTTTAATATCAACAAATAACAAACTCAAAAGTAACTCAGACCACTTTTGACGTTTGTAGCTGCGAATGGACTGAATGCACAAAGCGTTTTTCTATTACAAGTAACATAAGTGGACTACCCGCAAAGAATAAAATAAAATAATTTATAAAAACAGTGTTGCTATTTTAAAATAATAAGTTAGGTCGATTTATTGTTATTGTTATCGATTATTGTGTATGCTCACAAATTTTGCTTTCACATTCGTCCGTCTTTAAAGTGACGCCAACAATATATCTATTGATGATAAATATTACTGTATCTTCAACCGACAGAACATATTTTACAGTTCAATGTCGAACGTTGCTAAACATCTTTGAAAAGATTGTAGTATTTTTTTCACAGTTTTATGAGGAGATCTAATTATTTCCAATCATTATGGAGTTTGTTTCATCGCGATAGATAATTTAGTTTAAAAGTTACATCGTTTTACTCGGGATACAGAAGTGGACAAAATTTAAAAAGAACCTACAAAAAACATTAAGGTTTATTGTTAATACTAGCTTTCCGCCAGCGGCTTTTCTCGCTATCCCACGGGAACCATACATTTTACCGGGATAAAAAGCCTATGTGCTATTCCAGATTATGTTCTATGTCTATGCCAAATTTCATCCAGATCCGTTCAGTAGTTTTTGCGTGAAAAAGGAACAAATATTCATCCATCCATACATACAAACTTTCACATTTATGATATAAGTAGGATTTTTTCCATCGATAAAATTAAGCATAGATTCCTTCTGGGGGCTAAACAAGTTGCATTTTGACATTCGAATTGATAAACAAAATGTATGTAAATGAAAAACAAACAATTAACAAATTGACAAACTTTCCTACTAATCCTACTACTAAATCCTACTAATATCATAAACGTGGAATTTAATTGTAATTATGTATGTTACCTTAAGATTGTGAACACGGTTAGATGTATCTTACCATACCAAAGTTTCGTATGTGTACATTACAAAGACTTACACTGTATATATTTTACTAATGCATATACAAGAACTGTATCTTGGACAAGGACATTCACTACTTGTATCCATGTAGTGTCGTTGAATTCAGTTCAAAATCCCGCTTCATATGGTAATATTATTTTCACTCGCCGACTTTTAATTTTCGATACAAAATATCGAAGTCATAAATACGGAAAATGGTGGAAAATTCAACAGAAAACTTTTACAAGCTTGATCAGCATTGCTTTTTTGTTATTTTTTTACTTTTTACAAGCTTTGCTTAGACTAGATGATGTTGTATAAAATGTCCTAGAATATTTCTTTTAATTTAATACGCGTTCGGAACATGCTAACAGATAGAAATGTTACCAAAAGAAAAATACCTACATGGACGTTTTAGCCACTATACAAAGAAGTCTTTGATGACGTTTTTTTATATTTCACGTCTTAAAGTGACATCAGAAACATCTTTTTTTCTTAGCCTTTTCCCAACCATGTTGGGGTCGGCTTCCAGTCTAACCAGGATGCGGCTCAATATCAGTATTTTACACGGAGCGACTGCCATCAGACCTCCGCAACCTAATTCCTGGGCAATACCGATATTCGAAGGATAGACTGGTCCGGTGTGAATTGTCATAGGTGTTCGTATGACAACCGGGACCAACGGCTTTACGTGCTCTCCGAGGTAGATCTGCAGATCGGTTGATCAGCGTAGTAACAACTTGGCCACGAGCCCCTCGATACACATATTGATGACAATTACTGTGTCATCCAACCGACATGAGTTACTTTACAGATATGGTAACTAGTTTTTTTTTTTGTATCGGACATAAACACATTTTTTTTAATTATTGACGACACTTGGGGTAGTGCAACTACTGAATAGTGGTTGAAGGGTGTTCTATTACCGTTCACTAGAAGAGCCACCAAATCTATCATTGGAACTCTACTTTCTAGACTTTTCTTTATGTTTCTTTCTACTCTCTTTTTCTATATCTGCTGAGCAATCGGCTACTGCATTCCGGATTGTGGGTCCTACCCCTTCGTAACAAAATATTTGTATGGCCTACATATAAGAAAATTGTTGTTTGTGTATGTCTTTTTCCCCAAACAAACAACAATCCACACACATACGCACAAGTGTAGGTACACACACACGCACATGAACACACATGTATACACACATACAGACAGTGTCACACACGCACACACACACACACACGCACGCACGCACGCTTGCATACACGCTTCTACTAGATTTCACTATTTCATTTGCTTTTTTATTGTTTTATTAATTGTTAAGAAACTCATTGTAATAGCTGTAAATCTATAAGTATGATTATGCATATAGGAAGAGCGAGGTTTTCCTATCACAAGTATCTTTCGATTACTTTCTGGGAAGCCCCGGGAACTCACTTGTAAAGATTTACCGAAATAAATACATTTTTATTTTTATTTTAATTATTTATTTTTAAATGCACCCACGATACAGACGAAATATATTTTTAAGGTTTTTATAAAGACAAATCTGCGTAAACATCTGAACTAGATGCTATTACAGTAATAGCTTCAACACTTTCTAATCAACTTTTCGCTTATTCGTTACCGCATCCATTAAACTTATTAAAACCGGGGAAAAAATCACAAAGGGAAAAGTCCTTTAAAATGTTGTAACACATACGTAACGCGTCTGTAACACTGGGTACCGTCGGCAAAAAAAGTTGATTAAAACATTTTTTTTATCAACAATGTTGGTCCGGATTTTTACATTACGTAGGGAAATGAACAAACTTTGTTTTTCAAACGAGTTTCGGTATAAAATTGCGGTGCGTTTCATTTAATCTGCTATTTTGAGTTGCGATTACGATTTTGTGTTCGTGGTCAGATTTCCAATAAATCCTGTTTTCAGATTGAGTTTTTTTGTTGTTGAAATTTGTTCTGAATAATGGAATTGTATAGGGATGATTGTGAGGGGAAAAGAAATGTGTTGGAAGTGGTTTTTGTAAGCTTTAGCCATTAATGTGATTAATGAATGATTTATTCATTCAATTTAGGTGTATTCAGAATTCAGTATGCCATAAATACAATTACCAGTAAAATATACTGCCTTACTGCCTATATAGGTAACTTTATTATTATTAAACCATTGACCAGGCTAATCAGTTTCACACTTTTTAATACTTTAAGATAATCAATCCCACCGGTGGACATGCTTATAGATATAGACCTGGTTTGTATTGAGAAAAGGATATGTAAAATGGTCATTTTATTGAAGTTACATTTTGAATATATTTAATAAATAACATCCAACCTACCTATACCTAATTTATTTTGAATACGTATGTGAATATTACAAAATAAATTTACACATTATTATGTAGTATTACATTATAAATAAATAAATATCCTGGGACAATTTTACATAGCCAATTTTCCATCTGGGCCCAAACTAAACCGAGCTTGTACTAGACAAATAATAATTTACTTTTTTTACTTTTTTGTAAATACATACTTATAATACATTAAAAAATAAGACCACTACACAATTTAACATTACCAAAACGAACTTACTACTAAAATCCAAAGTTTTTTATATCATTAACATCCATGAGTTTTTATGCTAACGCTACAAATTTCGAACAAAAAAGTTAGTCGGCACGGTAGGACTGAAGTTGTTCTACTCTGAAAGCCGTACTTTGTTGATGCTGTGCCCCTATTGTCTGTGCGTGTGTTTGTCATAACAATCGAATGTCGCGAATGGTTGTCATTGAGTGCAAAATGTCTCTGGAATGTTTTTCATGTTACTTTTATGCTCGTGAACGAGTGCTGTCTGTCAGGACTGGGGGGCTAGACAAGTTGCATTTTGACATTCGAATTGACAAACAAAATGTATGGAAATGACATTAGTAACAGCCTGATTTATCGAAAGCTTGTGTCATTTCCATACATTTTGTTTGTTGATTCGAATGTCAAAATGCAACTTGTCTAGCCCCCCTGGTCGGCTCTTACTGCTATGGCTATCTTTTCAATTCTAATCTACCTACTCTTTAATCTCTGCATCTACACATCAAGCTACAATTACATGATCCTCATTACTATTAACAACAATTTGTTATTGTTATCACACATCTAAAAAAAAGAGTACCTATAGAGTTTGTTGCCGGCTCTTCTCCATAAAACCCACTTTTTTGGAACCGTGCAACTAGTTTGACGTTTCAAAAGTACGCAATTATATGTACTAATTGAAATAAAAAAAATGAATTTTAATTATGGAAATCTGTACTCTCTTGTTAAACACATGAACGCTTTGGAGCTTCACACAGTAGTTCACACATTAGTTTCGGAGCCTATTTAATACAAACAAACAAACGAACAAACAATCAAATCCTCCTCTTTAGAATATTATTTAGTACCTATATAAAACAAAGTTGGGTTTGTTACAACACTTTTAACTTGAGTACTGCTGAACTGATTTTCATGATATTTGATGGATTTGTTTCCACTCCGAATAACAGAATAACTATCGAACAACTTAGTAGGTAGTCTTGTTTTATGTTCCCAATTTTCTGCGAAAACTTGTAATTGGCCTTGTTTCATTGTTTTCATTACTATTATCTTAGTTTTCTGAAGTAATAAAATAATGTAAATAAATAACAGAAAAACATCAGAATATTTGGGCTGTAACGGGGTTCTAACTTGACGCGAGCGAAGCTGCGGAAAAAAGCTAGTTGTTTAACATATTAAATACAGTTATAAATATAAACACAAGTATGTGTAGCTAGAGTCATCTTCAAAATGCAATTCTTCAAAATGCAATTTAATACGGTAACACAGAGAATTCAAGATAAAAGATGAGTTTTATGTTGAATCATAAAGAGACATTTATGTTAGTGACCTGACTATAAAATTAAGTTATCATAAAAATTGCACTCTTAAAATTAAAGCAATAAGGAGGAAAATGGCGATTACTCATGTGTCGTTCAATCGAAAACACTTACACAATGAATAATATAAAAAAATCTCTTGCAGATTTCCTCACGATGGTTTTCCATCACCCTTGAAAGCGAGTATTAATGTGTTAATTAATCGATTACGAAAAGTCAGAGGTGCGTGCCTCGGATTCGAACTTGAAACCTACATGGTCCCTAAGGCTAACACTTCTTTTCCCTGCAAAAATTTACTCCGACGAAAACTATCCAGCAAAAATGTTGTCAGTCGAGTTTTACAGAATATATACGTAGAAAGCTTGTCTGGATAAATGGTGGATGAACTCTCTAACGTCCACTGCGCACGAAGCCTGTCAATCTGTGACGGGCCTCATTCATCAATCACTCAGTGAGCTATCAGCATCCAGCTATCACTCGCTGACCAAGCATTTCATAGCGAAACATTATTAGAATAAGTTTGGATTACAGTTTTTTGTGACATTGTACACAACACGGTCTACTCTCAAACTAAGCAGAGCTTGTACTATGGGTACCTACTAGACAATGGTTATAATACTTATTAACTTTTATAGTAAATCTTACTAATCTTGTAAAGAGGAAAGATTTGATTGTTTGTATTGAATAGGGTCCGAAATTACTGTCCCGATTTAAAAAAATATTTCAGTATTAGATAGCCCATTTATCGGTGAAGGTTATAGGCTATACATCATCACGCTACGACTAATAGGAGCTGAGTAGCAATGAAAAATATTGCAAAAACGGGAGAAAAAATCTAATATATAAAAGAAAGTCGGGTTTGTTACAACACTTATAACTCAAGAATTGCTGGACCGATTTTCACTGTTTTTAATTTGTTGGATTTGTCACCACCTCGAATAACAGAATAACTAAAAAAAATGGTGTAACGGGGTTCAAACGCGAGTGAAGTTGCGGGAATCAGCTAGTATTTTATAAAGGCAAAAGTTTGTAAATTTGGATGTTTGTTGCTCTTTCTAGCCAAAACGGCTGAACCGATTTGGCTGAAAGTTGAAGATGTAATGACTTATACCTTGGCTTAGGACTAGGCTACATTTTAATCGCGAAAAATTCAAAGTTTCTACGGGAAATGGGGTCAAAATTCCTATCTGCATGCGGACGAAACCACGGGCAAAACACAAACACTTATGTTCATAACATGTGTGTCATGTGTGAATCAAACACAATCTCGTATCTGAAACTACAACTACCTACTTAGAACATAATCGTCGTTAATTTAGGCGATCTGGGAGCTAGACAAGTTGCATTTGGACATTCGAATTGACAAACAAAATGTATGGAAATGACACAAGCTTTCGACAAATCGGGCTGTCACTAATGTCATTTACATACATTTTGTTTGTCGATTCGAATGTCCAAATGCAACTTGTCTAGCCCCCCTATAAGTATATGCAATAGATTCGTTTCTCGTTCGCGTAACATGGTCCTATGGGCAACTGCTACGCTCGAGGTCCTGGGTTCGATTCCAAGGTTGAGCAAAGTATTAAAGTATTATTGAGTTTTTCTATGAAATTCTCAGTAGCAGGAGTTTGGAGTTATGTTTAATGGCAATAGAGATATTACATGGGACTTACACATACTGATGGGTAACATTAGTACGTATCTGCCTAACCCTAATAAGTAATACCTGGAATATTAACAGGTATGATGTTGACTTGCTGACTGCTAAATGAGAGGTCCTGATCTAATATTTATATATTTCATATTTTTACCGGTATCTTTTTTCATGGAATTAAAATTTAGAAAACCCGCGACACGAAATGTAATATGCCATTTTGTTGTGGCGGCCATCTTGGATTTGAAATTTATCATAGTATTCTACTAGTTAAGCCCTTTCATTTGATACCCATATTGAGGGAGTTGTGAAAATATATGTAATTCGCTGTTTTGTGGCGGCCGCCATCTTGGACCGATTTTCATCAAACATAGCTAAGAACACTCCCGACTAATTCCCCTTTCAAATAAAAAAAACAATATCAAAATCGGTTCATCCGTTCAGGAGCTACGATGCCACAGACAGACACACACACACACACACATGTCAAACGGGGGTTAAAAACTCAATAAAACTGTTCTAGGGGAACTGATTCCTTTTCTAATTTCGGTTTTCCTCTCGGCGCGTTCTATTCGGCCTTGCAAATTGTAATATTTGCGACATTCTTTTCGCTAACATTCCCCACAAATATATTGGATAGATTGGGACTATGTATTCTATTGCATTTTTTGTCGAAGACAAAAGGCTTCTATTGTTCCGTGTGTGTATGTATCACCTACGTAGAATATTTCATAACAATTGATTGGAATAAATTGAAAAAGCGAACATTATCAGTGAGTTATCTATATCTATACTAATATTATAAAGAGGAAAGATTTGATTGTCTGTTTGTTAGTTTGTATTGAATAGGCTCCGAAACTACTTGACCGATTTGAAAAATTCTTTCAGTGTTAGATTTAGCCCTTTTATAGGCTATATGCCATCACGCTACGACTAATGATAGCGGAGTAGCAATGAAAAATGTTGCAAAAACGGGGGGGGGGGGGACCCTCCAGCGTAGCAGTCGTACTTAGAACCACTAGACCAACGAGGCAGTTGTAATTATCAGTTATAATCTTAGTACCTACTTCATCATCATCAACCCGTTAATTGTTCCACTGCTGGTCACGGGTCTCCTCTCAGTATGAGAGGGATTTAGACACCACGCTAGCCTAATGTGGGTTGGCAGACTTCACTGCCGTCGAGAAAATCTCTCAGGCATGCAGGTTTCCTCACGATGTTTTCACCGTTAAAGCGAGTGATAATTACGAACATGATTTCGAAAAGTCATAGTCAAGTCAGCCTTGGATTCTAACTCGAGGCATTTGACTTGACAGTCAGTCGTTATTCCTCTAGGCTATCACTGCTTCAGTGCCTACTTACAATAAATAAAAACAAAATAGTGTTTTGGTAACGAAACACAATGCTATCTAAAGAAAATTGTATCAGCAACGATCAACTGTATGTCATTATTTTCTTTTGTTTCGTCAAGGTTTTACCCAAAATAGCTTGTTTGTTTGTTATTGGGTTTCCATAAAGTCGAGACGTATATCGTTAGGCGCTAAGGTTGACCCTTTGTAAGCTAGACAAATCACGGTTATAGGACAAAACAGCTACTACGTCATGTTTTTTAACCCCCGATGCAAAAAAGACGGGGTGTTAAAAGTTTGACGTGTCCGTGTGGCATCATAGCTGCCAGACGGATGTAAAGATGACGGATTGAAAGGTGAATTAGTTAGGAATGTTCTTAGCTATGTTTGATGAAAATCGGTCCAAGATGGCCGCCGCCACAAAATGGCGCATTACAATATTTATTCACAACTCCCCTCAATGGGTATCAAATGAAAGGGCTTGACTAGTAGAATACTATACACTGTAATAAATTTCAAATCCAAGATGGCTGTCACCACAAAATGGAGTACGATGTTTTTACATTTTGTGTCGAGGGTTTTTTAAATTTTTTATTTAGTTGTATGGTAAGATTATCACTTGGCATACAGCAATCGCGCCAGTATTATCAAGCAAGTACATAAGTACTCTACTCATACCTTTTTCCCATAAAGGTAGGCATAATCTACCTTTTTGCTTCGTCCACGTTCATAATCTTGCACCAGTTACAACTACTACGCACCGGACCCTTTTGAAGGACCTCATTAACCCAAAAGTTGATTTCTAAACAACTGCGTTTTTTTCCCGCCAAAATATTTTTATTTTCATTTTATCAACCGACGAAATACCGAAGGAAGTTCTCAATGTGACTGATTTTTTTTTGTTACGCAATGAGTTCACCGATTTTGATGAATATGTTTTTGTTTGAAAGGGCATGCCCTCGAGGTGGACCGATATAAATAAATTCCATCCCTTAGGGTAGGGGTTTTCACCTGCTAACCTGTATTCATTGTGGTGAAATTGACACACATTCAAAATTCTGATGACTAAACTACAACATTATCAGTGTTAAATAAATTTAATTTTATAATATGATCTTATTCGTTGTTTTTTGCGTTTTTTAATTTGCTATACTTTTTTTTCACTTTTCAGCAAATTATTTCATCTATTTTATTTTGTTAAGAAATTATAAAACTTTGGATTTAATTTTATCTAACCTACGTAATTTTAACCTACACAAAACCCTAGACAGATATTCCGGAACATCATACAAGTATTTGTTTTGTATGGATACATGGTTAAAAGCTACACACCCCGATCTTCAGCTCTTCTTACACACATCCACATGCTGACAGCTTATTCTCATTCAAACATCACACCTTTACTATGGCAAAGGAATACCAAATACTCCCCATAGTCCCTCGTACTATCCCACGTGATGCGAATATTCAGTAGTAAATGTTTACCCCTGTCATGGTAGCTAAACAATTTATCGACAAAGTACGTAGATAAAAATTCCGTGAGTCAATAAGCCTCTTGCAAACGCGCCAGCCGGCTCGATCAACAGCATGCGAAATGTTCGGCGTTCCTGATCTGACGTAGGGATGGGGTGTTGCGGATAATTTCGTATTATGAATGTGTATAATAGAGACGTGCCTCGCGATTAAATCCGCGATGCGTATTAATCGATTTGGCAGTGGCTGTACAACTATGTTACTAACGCGGAACGATTAAAGAGCATGTAAGACGATTACTGTCGGTTGGGGTTCTTGTGGAGCCAAAGAGGGTCTTCGGAGGACCAGTCTATGCATAAGATTATACTACTGAAGCTAGCTATAAAAGCCGGACAATATAGTCCTTGGTTGCGGAAGTTTTTATAACAGTGGCTTCGTGTAAATACTAATATTCAGCAGCATCTGGTGGACTGGTAGCAGTACCCAAATAGTTGCCAAAACAAAAAAAAAACTTATGCTAAATTAACAGACGACAGGAAATAATATAATATAGCATTTGGTGCCTTATTTAGCTCACCACTTTTCACTGTCGAGAATTATTTTTTTACTAAGGGCCCCTTAATTTTCTGGGAGTCTTCACTGCCTAATACTGATATAATATCTCAGTTTTATAGTATAGCTAATATGTTAAGATATATTAATTTTCTTGCCTTATATCTATGCCGTAATATCTACACTGTAAAGTATATACTCCTGTGGAAAAAAGATGGCGGATTATAAACCGGCCCATGCTATCTCCCATCTTGGCTAAATTTTAAATTTCCTGCACAAAATGAGTTTTATAATTTTCTTACTAAGTTTACTCGCTTTCAACAACTGATACTTATGTAACAACATGTCAGTTTCAGATTTTAGATGAAAATTTTCAGATTAAGTTGCCGTCAACCTGTTCGTTGCTTTAAAATATTATTAGAATCTATATCAGTTTCAAGTAGTTTTTAGAGAAGAATATTTGTGTAACATCCTTGCGTTAGACATTTAGCCATTTATATTGATAATGAATTCATTAGGTAGGTAGTCGCACTCGCAAGTAGTGCTACGCTTAGGGGCCTGGGTTCGATTTCCAAGTCGAGCATAGTGTTTATTGGCTTTTTCTGTGATTTGTGTTTCGTTATTGTGGACCGACGATTTAAAGAATGTCGTTGGTAGCTGATGTATGCGAGCTACCCAAGACCGGGATGGTTGGCGCTCTTTGGGGGAGGCCTACGTTCAGCAGTGGACGGCAATAGGCTGATATATATATTGGGAATAGGTTTGCCCCCTATTGCATGGGACCTAAACATATCGGGCGATCTATGGGTGTACATTACTACATCTCCGCCTAACCTTTCGGAGAATACGAGGCGTGATGGTATATTATGTAATTTTTATTTATTTCAATAATATTCTCGAATATCGATACCACGAGCCCATCTCTATTAATCAGAAGCAATGGTAATTCCAAAACACGAATGTTAAGTATTTACATCGATTAACTCGGAGAATAGAGTGTATATTTTTTTTACAATCGAGAACTGTTTTAATTATGTACAGGTATAAATTAATTCTTTACTTAGTTTCATAGTCTAAAGTATGTATTAAGTAATATGGTCTTTAGACGAAATCAATTTTGATGGGTTTTACAATTCAGGGCCTGCTAAAAGTGGAAAAGGAACACCAATTTCAGCTTAGGTGTGGATCATCACATTATCAGAAGTGCCTTACCGGACGACATATATATTAGTAGGTAACTAATTATCATAATAGCCCTCGGGAATTCTACTCTCAACAGTATGGTCAGAGGGAAAAAAGAGCGACCACACTTATTACCAAATTAAAGTATATTTATTACTTGTATGTTTAAAAAGATTGCTTCCCATGGTCAAATTAGCAACTTCCTTCCCCCTAGTTTTCAAAACTGTGTTGCTATTTTCTATAGAGAAAAATATGCGAGTCCTTGTAATGCAAGGTGGAAGGGACATCGACGCATATCCGAATACCATGAGTTCAGTACATGATTCTGGACCAAACCGACTGAAATTTTCCGTAACGTTTTTCATAAATTTTTCAATTTTTTCTGCAGTTTTTTTTCTTGAATGTGTAAAAAACATTATTTCTATCTACCCAAATTCGATTTATAATTAAAAAAACATTATTTCGTTTATTTCGGATAGCGCGTGCAATAACATTCACCGCGGAGCGTTATAATCGCGTTTTTAGCAATACACTGCGCGCTTAAAAATGTCAATATCTATAATATCCGATCATTTTCTACATGAACGACCTAGGTCATTTTATTTTTGACCTTGAGTAAAAACTTGTCACAACGTTTGTACGTCGATGTCCCTTCCACCTTGTATTTCTAGAAAGCAACAGCTTCTGCATCCATGAATACACAGGTAGCTTCCATTTGTCCGATATTATACTTTACTCGCGTTTTACGACACTCTCGGGTGAAGATAGTTCTCAGCTTGAACGCAAGGACACAGTACACTGAATGCATCATAATATTTTTACTTTACAAAGTAAAAATAACTTGCATTTTTATAACAACACTAGCTTCCCGCCAGCGGCTTCGCCCGCGTGGTCTTATAATTTTTTGCAACATTTTCGTTACTACTCCGCTCCTATTAGTGGTAGCGTGATGATATAGCCTATAGCCTTCCCCGATAAATGGGCTATCTAACATGGAAAGAATTTTTCAAATCGGTCCAGTACTTTTTGAGTTTATTCGTTACATACAAAAATACAAATCTTTCCTCTTTATAATATTAGTGTAGATAACATAATATCATCACGCCTACATTCCCCGACGGGTTTGACAGTGGTGTACTAATGTACACTTTGTTTAAGCCCCATGTAGAGAGCGAGCCTATTGTCATTCACCAAGCACAAATCCAAACTCCGAGCTACTGAGAGTTTCATAGAAAAACCCACTTTGCTTGGGCTGGGAATTACTCCCAGGAATTGCCCGGATTATGGCAAAAGGCTCGCCCCTTATTACATGGGGCCTAAACATACCAGTGAACAAGACAATAACAATTCTGCCTTACCCTTTGGGGAATACAGGCGTGATGGTATGTTCTTTTAATCATTGGCATTTCATTTCATCAAGTCCGGGTATCGTGACTTCAATTCGTAGCATATAAGAATATCGTTCATCTATTCTGTCGTACTGAGTGATATATAGTTGCTGAATTCCTTTTTTTCCCTGTATGCAACAGAGAACATGCATTCTGGCGCACGGTCCATCTGGGTTGTTTGCTCCGCTTTCGGCGCTCTACGCTCTTTTATTTATTTTTAATTAAAGGAATAACGACCGAAACCAACGCTGGCTAAATTGTTTGG
The DNA here is from genome assembly GCA_946251955.1 of Acronicta psi. Taxonomy (NCBI): domain Eukaryota; kingdom Metazoa; phylum Arthropoda; class Insecta; order Lepidoptera; family Noctuidae; genus Acronicta; species Acronicta psi. The sequence continues at coordinate 12,792,542 of OX276481.1, forward strand.
TGCCCGTCTGTCTCATCCAGTTTAAAAAATTGATCCGGGAATTTACGACTTACGGGAACGTGACTTTTATTATATTATCACGTCTGTATTCCCCGTAGAGTTAGGCAGAGTACTACTATTCACCAATAGATCGCAATTATGTTTAGGATTCATGTAGTTAATTAATAAATATCTTGGGACTTTTTTTTTACACAACACCATCTAGTCCCAAACTAAGCAGAGCTTGTACTATGGGTACTAGACAATGGATATAATACTTATATACTTTTTTTGTTGTAAATATATACTTATAATATATAAGAAACACCCAGACAAACACAAACACCTAAGTTCATCACATAAATGTGTGTGTCTTGTGGGAATCGAACCCACGACCTCGTGATCAACAGTCCGGTACTCGAACCACTAGACCACAGACGTCGTCAAATTAGGGGTGATCCTATTGTCATTAGTTGAGCACAAACGAATTTCAGGCTGCTACAGAATATTTTCGGAGTATTCCCGTTGGATCACCTAATTTTAGAGCAGCAATTCCCTGAGCACTTAATATATTCTCAAATAGAAACACATTATGTGGTCAATGCATTAGTATTCCAAAAATAGGTGCTCAACACAACTTCATACACACTTCATATTTTCTAACAAAGGAACCCTCTAACACGTACGTTTTTTTATACAAGGTGGAAGGGACATTGACGTACATCCGAATACCATGAGTTCAGTACATGATTCTGGACCCCCTACGTTAAAATTTTCCGTAACTTTTTTCATCAATTTTTCATTTTTTTCTGCAGGTTTTTTTACTTGAACGTGTAAAAAAACATTATTCCTATCTACCTAAATTAGATTTACATTTAAAACATCATTATTTCATTTATTTCGTATCGCGCGCGCGATAACATTCACCGCGAAGCGTTATTATCGCGTTTTTAGCAATACACTGCGCGCTTAAAAATGTCAATATCTGTAATAACCGATCATTTTCTACATGAATGACCTAGGCCATTTTATTTTTGACCTTGAGTGAAACCTTGTCACGATGTTTGTGCGTCGATGTCCCTTCCACCTTGTATTTACTGAAGTAAATAGATTTTCTGTCTTTTTTTTCAACAATACTACATGAAAATTCACATAATGATTTCGAAAAATTATCCGATTCAAAATAATTATACATTTAAATGCCCTGTAAAAGCAACGCATTCAAAAAGATGCCAGTCTAGTACTGCTACTCGGAGTATTAATACCATATAGAACTCTTTTCTCGTTGTAATAAAAACGCTTTTACTGCTCGTATAGATAAGAATTCCAACTACCCGACAAAGAACTAACAATCTTAGTACCGCTGTTGCTATGTTTTTAAGACTTTACTTAGGTAACATAACGTCACCTTTTTATGGGTTAAAGAGAGTCGCTTCCATTGGTGCTGATGCATTTTTAACTACCCACGTTTAGTTGGTTTCTACATTTTGATCACTTACTTTACTTTTAGTCTTTTTTTCCTTTGTTCTATGTTTATTTATTTATTGAGTACACCAACAGTAAATATTATTATATACAATCATTATAAAGGTCTATAAACAAGGGCATGGTTTCTTATAAATAATACTAATTATAGGTCTACATAACATTTTCAATCTAAGATAAACAAACATAATTAAAAGATTCAAATTAAAGTAATATAAAAAAAAACAATTAGCTTTTGCAATCACAATACAGAAAATAAGCATATATGTTTGGGGCCATAAGATTCTGGATCACAACACCATGACCTTGAAGGTTTTCGTCACGTACTTGCTTTAGTAGATATTTAGTAGAACATAAAATTGATTACTGTATTGAACGAGTTCTTCTATCTTTTAAGTCTTTGCCCGCCATTTTCAAGGCCCAATTTTATTCTAAATCTGTCCGCATTTTCACTTCAACATAGAATGTTCGAGAATGTTCTTTTATCTTTGAATTTGTCGTAAAACCTAGGAGTAAGCTCTTTTTATTTTCTAAGAATTCTTTTAACACTTTCTCGTTTCAGTAGACAGAACTTTTACCATTTTTCAACAGTGTAACTTGTATTCCACTTATTTCAATAATGTGTTTAACAAAAAAACCTTTTCTTGACAAATACGCATATTGGCCGTCTGGTGATAAGTGGCAACCGCAGTCCATAGACGCCAGCCAAATCTGGTTAACACTAGCGAGTGCGTTGTCATCTTAAGACCTGAATTATTAAGTCTCATTTGCCCATCATGGCCCACAGACCGCCGAGCCAAATTAACCCGACACTATACCGAAGATATCCCGGACATCAGCCAGTACGAGATTAGGATGGCCTTGAAACAGCTGAAAAACCGAGCCGTGCTTGGTGTTTCTCTACGCGATCAAATCAGAAATGAGGAGATCCGTAGAAGAACCAAAGTGACCGACATGTGACCAGTGGGAGTGGGCGGTGCACATAGCTTGTAGAACTGAAGGCCGCTGGGGCAGAAAGGTTCTCGAGTGGAGACCACGCACCGGAAAGCGCAGCGTTGGACGGCCTCCAACGAGATGGACCGATGACCTGGTAAAGGTCGCTGGAAGTCGTTGCATGCCGGTCCCTGTGGAAGTCAATATGGGAGGCCTTTGTCCAGCAGTGGACCTCTTTTGGCTGACATGATGATTTGTCTATAAATTCAACTGGCTGCATTACCCATCATACCGGAATACTGTTTCACATTATTGCTTAGCAGCAAAATACTCAGTAGTAAAGTTCTATCCTTTCAGTTATAAAAGCAGTTACAGGTCAAAAACAGTTGTCTATCTACATAGTTTCAGTGTACACTGTGTACAGTGTAGTGTCTGGGCACTTGTGTTTTCTTAGATTTTTTTTATGTATGAGAGGGTAAAGCTTTAGTTCACTAAGCTGGCTGTATGCAAGTTGGTAGACTTCACACCACCGGCACTGTTAAAAAAGTCTCTCGCGCATGAAGGTTGTCTGTCTGAGGTTTTCATTCACCGTTTCATTATTCAAACGTACCTACATGTTTGTTTTGCCTCGGATTTGAACTCTTACCTATGGTCATATCACAATGTTTTAAGCGCTCAATCCAGTCTATATCCTAAATGTCACAAAATGTCACCTTTGGGTAAAATTTTGTTCTCATTACTTGCCCTAACTTGTTGATGGTTGATACTTTTGAAGAACACCATTTACGAAATTTTTTATTACCTTATTATTAAATCATATTTTTCGGTAAGAAAAATTAGGGTACGTCTCTTGTTCTTGTTTTCAAAGAGTTAATTACTTCCTATTTTAAAGGTCAATGGCAGGGCGAGGTGAGACGGATACGCCCGCTAAGCCTGTTCAGGCTAAAATTAGGATGTAAGTCATTAATCTTGTGAGCGATTGTTTGAATAAAATGAATGCTTGATAATTATTCTTCCTGTTAACTTGCACAGTCCTTTTGTTCCTTTAAGCCTGCTAAAAAGATTTTATTTATTACAGGGAGTTTGTTAGGATCAGGCAGTAATTAACTATGTCTTTGTATTGCCAAGGTATAAACTTTTTTTTTCATTGATTTAAGGAGTCTTCTAAGTACAACATACCGTACTCACAGAAAAAGGCAGTGGGAGTAGACCTACAAACCTAGAAATATAACAGGACCAATTGTGTTTTAAATATGTGTGGAATCTTGAATCTTGTGTCTGTAAAAGGCAGAGCTTAAAAACGTATTGAATGTACTCCAAAAAGACCCTGTATCTAGCAAGACCAGGGTCAGACGCATCAATTGCTGACTTAAAATAAAAAAATTGCATAAGTAGCAATTCTTCTTAGTCACCTCTACAAAATCATAAACTTTTCCCGCAGGAAACGTCATTTCAGTCAGACACTGCCCACAGAGAAAAACAGTCATAAATCCTGTAATCCCTCAATGTAAGTACAACAAGACCATTTATCATCTCTCACATTTCTTTTACAAACAACAGGAGACATTTGCAAAGCTGTCCAAAAACGTTAACGTAACGTGACAAGACCGCTTTCAAAATTCGAGACAAAACCGCACCTGTCGAGGTTTGCGTTACGTGTTAGTTTTTCGGCACGGACGTCCGGAACGTATGGCCACATTGTTTTATCTTCGGCACGGAAATTGTGCCGTTGGAATTTATTGGCACATACCGGATATTTTTGGAAGAATTAAATTTCGAATACACTATTCGAAGGATTGTGTTTAAATTGGAATATTTAATTTCCTGACTGAGGGGTATGATAAACTTTGCTATTATCATTGATCTATGGGCCTTTAGGGTAGGGTTCGATAAATAGATATGTAAGAAGTTTATTGAGGCTGTAGGAATTTCGGACAAACAAGCATAGAAGCCACCTGATGTTAAGTACCAGCCCATGGATACTGCAACACCAGAGGCGTTGCTGATGCGTTGGCCGTTGCCGATCCTTAAAAACCCCCACCGACTGCAAAGCAATCGAGAGGAGAAACTGGCTTTTACGCCCAAAATTCGAACAAACACAAACATGCTTTACCACAGACACCGTAAGTATGGTCGCCAGCCAGTCAAACGTCAAGAGGTCCACCGATCAGGTCAGATCTTGTCTCGCCTCTTACGAGACGCTGATCAGAGTGGCAGTGAGGAATTGTATTCAAACCCATCCCCACACGAGGCAAAATTGGTTTGGGCTGGTACCACAATGTTGCTAAAACTCTAGAGCTAAGAAATATTGTGGTAACATTATTGTGTTCCGGATTGAAGGGCAATGTAGCCAGTACTTGGCATGCAGTAATGATACCATAGCTAGTTGCTGGGTCTATAGTTTACTATAGGGGGGGCCCTTGTAAGCTTAATATTGTCACAAAAAATCAGATTTGTGCCCAGTTGAAAGTAATAGGCTCGCTCCCTATACATGGGACTTAAACATACCAACAAACTAGATGTATATATATATATATATATATATATATAGTACATTTCGGCCTAACCATTCAGGAAATACGTGATAAATAAATCTGTTCGTTGTTCGTTGTGTTGTATTTTAATGAATATCGAACTAGTCCAAATCTGTTCACAGGAACCCGGAATCAACAAAAAAAGGATTTGAAACAGGGGCTTTTGAGTCCGCATGCGTGCATGGTCACAGCATTCGTTCAACTTTGTTGCCGATGACTAGAATTTTCCTTTGACGTCGGGAGCGATACAGAATGTACGAACACCGTCATCTATTTTTGGAGCTTTGTTTCTGATTCATTTAAAAAGTTTTTAAAGGTTATTTTCTGCTTAAAGTCCGAAGTTTAATATCTGTTTTTCACAGGCTTTCGTAGGTAAAAATATATAAAGTAGACTAGAGGTCATGAATATTCTAGAATGTATCTAAAAAGATACAAACCAACTGTATGGATAAAAGTGCTGTTCACAGGTTTGATGATAATACTTTCGCTTCAAAATTATCTTTATGATTAAACCATTTAGTGCCCAACTGTCTGGCAAGGGTTTATCTCTGGCTAGTCCAGCACGCTGGACTAGTGCGGGTTAGCATAACACTTCAAAGGCTGTCAGTAAAACCCATCCATAGTTTCCATAGTTCGCCATTTTCTTTTGGTCGAGCCTTTGCCAAACAACAAATTACATGCCACAATATTTCTACTGTTACGAGTGTCGGGACCCGAAAATGACCTAATGAATTTACTAATGTATACAAATAAAGGTTATTCCCCTTTATATTTTCCCTATAATTCCCCAGCATTAATAAAGTTCCCATAAGGGTCGGTGTTATCAAGATCGGTAAAATGTTCTTTATTGCGGAACTTGTGAATCGATTTGTCCGTTCAAATTGTCAGCGAGGGGAACAAGTTAATTACATTGTACGATACAGGTACAGCTAAGCGAGAAACGGGTAAAAGTATGCGAAAAGTTGAGCTTTATGAATGAGCATAATTGAGTTTTCAGTCGACTACTAAAGAAAGAGGTTTCCATTTCGTAATAATATGTTTTTTTTTCTCGCTATTCATCTTCGAGAGTATATCTCAACAGCTTTGAGTATTTCTAGTATCAAATAGCTTCAAGAAGTCTTAAATAAAATAATTTCAGCTTGGTGAATTTTTGATCTGATCGATTAGTATTTGGACCAACGTTAAAATGGGAATAACTTTGTTGTTTATGAACCGATTTTGTCGAAGTCTTCTATTTGATACCGTAATTCAACTCTCAGAGATTCACTTGCACGTATTTAACTTAACGTAAAATGACTAAAATTTTCGTTGGTAAAAGGCATGCTTAAATGTTGATAAGGGAGGATTAATTTTTCTTGAATTTTCTACTTGATACATTAACCAGGTATTCTTACTTCAAACAATACCTCAGGAAGTAGCCCTTAGCCTGATTTCAAACGAAATAACGCAAACCCTTAAACTTAAAAGAGAACATTTTGGTAGAGTATTCCTTGTTAGGCCTGTCTCAAACTTGAGTGCCTTTGAACACAAGATTAGATTAGGCTGTGATTACAACTTCAGTTCTGATTACGTAAAATACATTATCAGAAATGAGATTCGTGACTTTCGGAACACAAGAGTGTTAAGGTGAAATCCGAGGGGTTCCAGAACTACCAGACAAGTAATTTCACCAAGGTACTATTTTAGGACCAGATGGTTTGTGCTAAAGAAAATAAACCTTCTGAGGTACTTACATTAAAACGGTGGGTTGATAGCCCCCAATCTCTTGTTCCTGTAATTAAAAAGAAAATCATTGTTAGCACTAAATTTATAGAGGTCGATGATCCTGAGAAAGCTAGTAATGTCCTTAAGTGATGTAAAGTTACGGTCTCTATGTTTGCAGAACGATATTTGTGTAATAATCGCAGTAAGCATAGTATCTTATACAAACAGATGAATCAATTCACGTGGGTACTGTTCAAACCAATTAGAGCTCCTTCAATTATCATAAAACTTATAACATTACAAAACTTTGACTGCAGAGCTAAGCGAGCAGTTCAGTTCAGCTCAGCTCCCGCTGCGCAACGCCGCACTAAACTTCAAAGGTTTAATTAAAACACAAACGATTATATGTTGAAAGTTACAGAAAATTACATGAATGTTGTGTAAATTTGCGTTCGAAGTAGCCGTTGTAGTAATAACATGATTATTTTCTAAAGTCAAAATCCAAGGCAGGCACTTCTGACTTCAACTAGCAATTATTTTGTGAAGGATGTCCTTTTAAAAAAACGATAGCATCAAGTGGGTTAAAAAGACCGCTTCATTAGTCTGCTACCCTTGATCTTTAGTCCTGGGCCTGGGTCGAGCAAGTTCTATTAAATTTTTCTATCATCTCCAGTAACAGCGGGGAGTTTGGATTTGCGCCCGGTTTATTGCAATAGGTCCGCTCCCTACTACATGGGATCTAAGCGCACCTTAACTAACTCCTAGATACTGCGATAACAAACATTGAAAATACAATCGAATTGAGACCCCATCCTTTTGTGGAAGTTGGTTAAAAACTGAATGAAGTCATAACAATTCAGATAACAACTTTAAACTCAGATTAACGACTTGTCAACAAGTTAAAAAATTTCAAAACGCTCTGATATTTCCCGCCATCAACAAAAAACATTGTTGGCTTTTTAATAGAACAACGGTTAAATAAAGTTTCTGAAAGTAGAATTTGAATTTTTTGACATAACCTGTTGAGTTTTGGACGTGTTTGTTTTGTTTAGATCTGTTTTAGATGTTTATTATTTAAAAATTAAAACTAAGTTAGGTACCGTGAGTGCTGTTAGTGACAGCTGGCAATTTTTTTTGCCACATTCCAAAGAGTAAATGGAAACAAAGGTAGATGTAGAAATTATTGCCAAAAATCTGTGACTAAAATTATCGGAATAAATTGGGCTCTAAAAACAAATTGGGTTAGGGTTTGTCTTTTCGGCCCGCTTAATGGAGCAGTGTCATTGATTTTTTCTGCTCAGACTTTGATGATGTGAATTTATCCACATATTTTTAGTCTTTTTTTAGAATGGTTAAGATTTCGAAAGCTGAGAACCTTCTGGATGTCGAGTTAACCAAGACATCCACACATCGTATTATCGGAATATTGGACCAGTAAAAAATGTGACAGCTATTATTTGAAAGAGTATCTATCCATGGAGTTTCTTGCCAAATTATTCTCCATAGGTTCAACTTTACTGCGACTAGAGTCATATAGTAACGTTTCATAAATGCTTGTAAAAGACTACTTGAAATAAATATATTTGAACTTGGTGAAATCCTTGCCTAACTCTTTGGGGTACAAACTTAATGATATGTGTTTTCTTTAACAGTAAGAATGGTTATGACAAGCACTTTAAATTCTTAATTACTGTAGCGAAAAACATTAGCTTCACATCACACATCCATCACTTTGAGAACAAACTTTCGAAATTCTCACACAAAGTTCGTTAAATTCTATGCTCCATTACCTAAAGATATCAGAACTGTCTGTCACATCGTCTCAAGATACTACTTAAGTCTTTGTATTGTGTGGGCGTGAGTTTTAAGACCTGATTAACAGGTCTACATGTGACTAAAATTAAACAAAAGATTTGTGCCCTGCGGTATCATCTACCGTATTTTAACGTGATATCAAATACTATATAACCTTCCTCATGAAAAAGACTACCAAACACATAAAGGTTTTTTGAAATCTGACTAGTACTTCCAAAGCTAAACGCATTCAAATAAACAAACTGTTTTATTATAATTATTATATTATTGATAATGAGAGAGAGATATACCACTCACTTGATTAATCACAAAATTTGACAAACTATAGGTAAGGCCTAGAAATTAGAAATTTGCTAAACAGTTGCTATAAGATATAGGCTTAGAATATATTTTGGAATGTAATATGATCCAAGAAGTAATTATACAGAACAATTGGTACATTAATAGTACCGTTATTAAGGTTGACATTTCTTTAACAGTCATGAACAAAGCTGTCTCCAGCTTCCATCTTATTTTCCTTACTTGACTTTCATCTCACGACAGATAAGCCGATAACTCATTTCGTCTTTCTTTCACTCGGAACGGAGCTAAATCAAATAAAAGCAATCATACTTTTAAAAGGAATTTCGGCATATTTTGAATTCTTTTTCGAGTTGTCCAATATAATTTCCGTTTCGATTTGCCTAAGAAAAATTATGAATACGACATGAGAAGGAAATATAACTCAGCCTTGAATAATAAACGATTAATATTGTTACATGTACCCGTATACCCGTATAGCTTGATAATAATTTGAATGAAGAAACAGAGTTTTTTATAGTTACGGCGGACGAACAGTCAAACTACATGGTGTCAAATAGCCGCCACCCATGGACACCTAACTGTGAACACCTCAGAGAAGTTGTTGGTGCGTTGCCGAGTCTTGAAAGCCCCTACAGACTACCGGAGTTGCATCAATCGAGAGAAGGAACTGGTGTTCACAAAATCAGACTCCGTCGTAAGAGTGGTCGCTAGCAAGTTACATTCTTAGAGGTCCGAGCAGGTCAGATATATTCTCAACGAGTCTATCATTATCATCAACTCAAAAAAAATATCATCAAAGAGATCTCCATTCGCCTTATCAAGGAGCATATATGGTTGCATCGCAATGTTTTATTTTATGGTATCTGTACATACCACTTCCCAGCTCCATCATCAGACCAGGTTAATAATAATTGTGTTTTAAATTATTTATGTATTTTCAGCAATCTTGCTAGTTAATATTTCACCATAAACATAATCTACTAATTTATCAAAGCTTGTTAGGTGAAAAATAAACTATTTTTAACATTGTAGTGCCTGCAAATTGAAGGCACTTCTGTTCACATCCTTATGGAGTAGTATACAGTACTTAATATAGATACTCGTAAGTCAAGTAGAATCTTGTCAGACCTTCTTCAAGTTCCCAGATTATATTGAACGTTGCGTTTATTTTTAAACCTCCTTCTACCTTTGTCATTGTCCTTGTAATATTGGAGTTCCGTTTTTTATATTTATTGATGTCAAGGGATATTTTTAGTAGACCATTGGTTTTTGATTGCTTTTGTTTTTTAGATGTCACGATTGGCGATTGATATAATGAGCTTGGGTAAGCGATGAATATCCACAGCCTGGGTAAAACTTGCCATTTTATTTATACAAGGTGGAAGGGACATCGACGTACAAACGTCGTGACAAGGTTTCACTCAAGGTCAAAAATAAAATGACCTAAGTCATTAATGTAGAAAATGATCGATTATTACAGATAGTGACATTATTGAGCGCGCAGTGTAATGCTAAAAACGCGATCATAACGCTCCGCGGTGAAAGTTATCGCGCGCGCGATCGGAAATAAATGAAACAATGTTTTTTTTATAATACTTATTTGGGTAGATATAAATAATGTTATTTACAATTGAAAAATTGATGAAAAAAGTTACGCAAAATTTCAACGCAGGCGGTCCTAGAATTATGTACTGAACTCATGGTATTCGGATGTGCGTCGATGTCCCTTCTACCTTATATTTTGGAGTTGTCAAACGACCAAGCCATGCTGGTAAGCTGTCATCGCCGTCCACGGACACCTGAAACACTAGAGGAGTAGTTGTTGTGTGTTGTTTTCGGACTCCTTCTACTCGAAACAGACGGTCATCTTTGACTTACTAAAGGGACACTCTGAGATCACGAACTCTTATAATTAAAATCCTTGGAAGTCTAACTCAAAGGAATGCATTCTCATATCGTATATTGCAAAAACCACACTAAAGAATCTATTTATCTGTCGTCGGATCCTGTTTAATCATTTAAATCGGTTATCCACTCCTCGATATCCAATTTTCTTGTACAAAGTATTCCCCTTAAAACGCTCGTGCCAATAAAGGCGTTATTACCAGCATACTAAACATCGACAACGCCGTTTAGTTCTTGCTACAACGGTGCACTATTCTGAAATCGTGTTTAGTTCACGTTCAACAAGCCAGTCAGGTCTCGTCTTCCCGTCCGACCTAAGGACTGTCGCACACGCTATACTTTTGGAGTAGCATTTTGGAATATCGCATACTTAATAGAGCTATAAAATTATTTGAAATAAGAGTGAGGATAAAAGATTATACCAGTACTCGTCAATCTTTTTGTCCGGCTTGAAATTTACAAGCCAACATCAAACCAGCCGTCAAAATATTAGAGAGAAAAATATTTTATTAAAATAAATAAAAACGAAAGCTCAACTCGTAGGCTGTCGTTATGATTCATTTAAAAAAATATTGGGTCATTCTCTCTCCGATTTTTACGGCCGGGTTGAAGTAAGCACGTGCTAAATTCAAGCCGGGCAAAAAGATTGGTGAGATCTATAAATAAGATGGTTGATAGAGATATTTGAAAAAAGTACGTACTATTTTGACCTCAAGACTGGCTGGAGACTACCTTTCTTACGTCGAGGTCTGTTATAAAGCACCTTTGTGTGTGTTTCGACTATTTTGCGTCAGAGCCAGTTCTTCCTCTCAGTTGCTGTGTCTCCATTCGGTAGGGGCGTATAAAGGGTCGGCCACGCATCAACATCTCCTCTGGTGTTGCAGGGCGATGATGACTATTTACCATCAAGTGCCAACAAAAACGATAAAAAAACTGCCCCCTTGACCACACCAAAAGAGTCAATAGTTCTGCAGCATCGATACAGTCGTGAAATCGCAGATCGTCGACGTTCAAGTGTCGTGTGCTTTGGGCCTTAATTCCATGGACGTTGTAACTGAGGGCATTGAACTTTAAAGATCTTTAAGGGTATGTTTTATTAAGCATTTTGTACGGATAATGGAGTGTAGTGTACACTTCATCAAGTTTACTGTAGGAGAAGACTGTAGTCTATATAATATATATTCACCTAGCTTTTTCCTCTATTTATGCTTTAGTCCACAAAACTTGCTTAGTGCGGAGGAATTTCCTCATTATTCTCCGCTGTATTTAAAGCGACATGCCTAATTATTATTATAAAGTCAGAATCATGTCTTGTCTTTCCAACAAAAGCTTCCTTGTTGAAAAAACACAGGTACTACTCTCCCATTAAGATAAAGTAACCCACGACAAATTTCCCTCTCGAAACAAAAGCTTAATCCACCAACTTTTTACCTCACTCTTAAAACTTTAATTTGATATCTTATTCTTTTTTAAGTAGGCAAAGTAATCCGCGACTGGGATTAATAAAAAAGTCTTCTTAGCGTCAGAAGTCGGGCTTTATTGCCAACAGCGCCCGCAAACTGTCTCTTTGTAAATTAATTGACAAAATTTAGGCTTGAACCGGGTAGAGGGGCGTAATTAATGGGTTTTATTGCCTTTGCAGATGTCTTTATTGTTGGGATGTTGTATCATGTTGAAGTTAATATGTTCCCTGTGATGTATAGACTTATTTTGCTTGGAAAAGGAGATATATTAGCTTTTATTAATGTAACTTTTCTCTTCGGTTAGCGAAAAATTTATTTAGCTAGGACCCTGCACAGAGTGGTTCAGGGGTCCTTACAGTCTCCCTAGGGATGTGCCTAAGCAGGCGTCGCACAAGAGGCTCTGGAGGAAACAGTGCCTCCCTCTATGTGCTGATGTTGTCTACCGAGCCAATTTTGGAGGGTAAGAATCTCACACTCCCCGCTCTAATCCCCAAAGACCAGCAGCCTTTTGAAGGTTTCCCCCGTAACCAATCAAAAGGGCCCATTCCTGGAAAAACCTTTTTCTCCGTGTTTTCACACACAAACCAACAAACTTGTCTTAATCTTTTTATAGCGACTCGGCGTGCAGGACTCGCGGTGGCTTAGCGGCCATAGCGTCTGGTGTATTGAACCAGAGGACGCAGGTTCGAGTTCTGCCTACGAGTCGATTTATTCCTTCATCAAAATAACTAAACTTGTCTTTTTTAGGTAGCGGAACATCATTATAGTTGACCTGCTACCTGGCGAGGTAGAAGGTCATGTTGAAGTCCCGATTAGAACGTTTGGGTTTTGCTTCAGACAGTGCCGTAGTAACGTAGGGCTATGCAGAGCAGAGCTCCCAGCCAGCCCTGAGGACACTAAGCTTACGGGTGCCCTTCGGCCACTATAAACAACGTTTGATAAATTTTTACTCTGGGGCCCTTGCCTCTTAGTTAGCTACGCCACTGAGTACATACCTACCATCACACTTGTATTCCCGGGTTAGGTATACTAATGTACGCCCACATTTCGCCGGTATGTTTAGCTCCCATGCAATAGAGGGTGAGCCTATTGCCATGAACCGGGCACAAATCCAGACTCCGAGCTGCTACTGGGAAATTCACAGAAAAATACAACAACACTGCTCGACCCAGGATTCGAACTCAGGACCTCTAGCGTAGCAGTTGTACTTGGGACCACTAGATCAACGAAGCAGTTCCTTATATTTTAAATGTTTTTTTTAATACTTTTTGTGGAAACATTTCAAAATGTAAATTATATGTTGCTAGATAAATGTTTAACCATTATTTAAATCACTGTTTCTACATCAAGAATGGCTTTATTTTGCGCTTCGTTTTATTTCATTCCCTAAAAAGTTGGAATAATTTATTCCATTTACATTATCTCTCATATTAGGTTTATTTACTTCAAAGATTCCTTTTATTCTTGGAAAATGTGAATTATGAGTACAGAAAATCTGGTAGTAACATGTACCAAAATATGAAGACATTATTTTATCTACCCTACAGGGGCTTCATATAAATTTAATACCTACCTACATATTATATACCTTTTGTTTTCCTTTAATTTAGCCTTTGTATAAATCATAGTCCCTAGGGAAGGCAATGTGTCTGGATCTTTCTACATACATTTTAATTTTAAAGGAAACTGAAGCTTTTTGACAAAATAAAGTAATTGGTGTATTAGTTATCTGTGTGTTGCGGGTTGAAATTGGAACGAAGTCTGATAGCATTCGGTCCTTATAAAATAATGATAAAACTGAATCTCTCTTAGACTAGAATATTAATATTATAAAGAGGAAAGATTTGATTGTTTGTTTGTTTGTATTGAAAAGGTTCCGAAACTACAGAACCGATATAAAAAAAAATTTCACTGTTAGATGGCCCATTTATCGGGGAAGGCTATAGGCTATATATAATCACGCTGCGTCTAATAGGAGCGGAGTAGTAATGAAAAATGTTGCAAAAACGGGGCGGAAAATGATAAGACCACGCGGGCGATAATGTTATCCAAAAGTACTCTCTCCACCTGTCTGACCAGGTTTCAAAACAATTTAGCAATGACATATATTGAATTCTGGGGAAGAACAAATGCTAACTTTTGTCAGAAAAATTCCTCTGGCGAGTGAAACTGCAGACAATAACTAGTATATATACTACACTAAGAAATCCTTTGTTTTAAAATGGAAGGTTTCTTCGTAGAAATTGTATTTAGGAACGGGTGTAGTTTATATGAAACACCTGTTAGTAAGGAATGGTTTCGTTTTAGAACTCTGTTGGCTACACATAGCACTCGAAGCTTCACTTTAGAACGATACTTAGCACGTGTAAATACGTGTTTACGAACTAGACGTTGCTCGTATGGTTTCACTCGCATGCCAAAAAATAATAGTATGATTTAAGGCAAAAGGAAGCCTATTCTATTTTCCTATATACTATTTTAGAGACGTAGGGTACAGCCATTTATGGCTCATATTTGGAGCAGCCCATCTGGGGAAGTGTATAAGTACCTCAGAAAACTGCAGTCAAATAACACACTTTATTGTGTGTCGTGTTTATTGCATGACAACCAGTCTTTCCATCGAATATCGGTATTGTCCAGAAATTGGGTTGCGGAGGTCTGATGGCGGTCGCTCTGTGTAAAATACTGATATTCAGCCGCATCCTGATTAGACTGGAAGCCGACACAACATAGTAGGGAAAAGGCTAGGAAGAAGATAGTGTGTCGTGTTCCTGCAGTGAGTAATGGCGCCAGAGCTCCTTCTAAGGATGCGCTGCGCTGGCAGCAAGAGGAATATTCCCTCAAAATGTCGGCGCAGTGAATCCTCCATAAACCTTTAAGAGGTTTTTAGGGTGGGCAACGTGCGAGTGGTACCCCTGTTGTTGCAAGCGTCCATAGGTTACGGTAACCGCTTACTATGGCGGGCCGTATGCTTGTTTACCTCCTTAGTGGTACAAAAAAACATAAAACTGCCAATCAACAAAAATATTAACGTAACTATTTTAAAGATAAATATTTTATTTGCTCAGAAAAGTGTTGTAAACACTTGACATAAGATATAAATCGCAAACTATCATAAAAGTAAACGGATATTTTACACACGCGTAATACATAAATAAGATTTATTTATCGCGAAACTTTGGCTCTCACTGTTTTTATATCGGTAATAGAAATGACGAAAATTCGGGAAGACGTAGAAATAATAAACATTGAGATACTTTTTTACCCGTCTACGCTAAAGTCGAGGAAGAAAACATACCATCACGCCTGTATTCCCCGAAGGGATCAACAGAGGTGTACTAAAGTACACCCACAGTTCGCCGGTATGTTTGGGGACGAGCCTATTGTCATAGACCGGGTTCAAATTCAAGCTACTACTGAGAATTTCACCGAAAAAACCCAACAACACTGCTTGACCCGGGAATCGAACCCAGGGTAGCAGTTGCAGTCTAACAATTAGGCAGTAATTGTAACATAGGACTTTAAAAACACAACCTTATAAGTAGGTTTAGAGCAGATCAGACAAGAAAGTTCTGGTATAGTGCATCATTATTAATCTCCGCTGTCCGTCGTCGTTTGTAACTAACTGCGCGCGCGCAAACCGCTAAACGGGACGCCCCGGGAGATTTATTTGGAGATTCACCACTTGAGATTTAATAAAACAAAAAATATTTTTTTCCGACCTTTTTTTTATTATTATAAATTTGAGTGCGTTTGGCAGCACCTCACCTGCTGGTAAATGACGCAAACTCAAATAATGTCTGCTCACTCTCGCCTTGAATGTTCCCAAATTATATGAATCGGGAAACACAGCAGCCGGCAAAGAATTCCACTCCCTAGCCGTCAAATCCTTTCAAATCAAGTAAAAGTTAGGGTGTTTTGTCTTTAGGGTAAACTAAAACTAAGACAAAATACTTGTGTATACAACATTATGTATACACAAGTATTTTGTCTTATATTAAAAAGCCACACACAGACCAGTTCATTAACTCCAGTCCTTATATGAGCAAAATCACAACTTAATACCTTCTTACTACAACTTTGCACTACCAATGACCTTTACGAAACGAACTTGCTACCTAACTCAACCTAAGTTCTTTATATAAAGCTAGGTCCACAAGTGAGGTCCCCAAGAGAAAATTCACATAATTAGTAAAGAATGGGCGAGCTTGGGATAGTATCCCTTTACCTTTTAATTAAATACATTTCATTTAGCTTAGTGTTGAAATTTATTCGGTTCAGAGCAAGACTGAAAAAAGTAGCCTGGCTACTAGGACGGGAGTATTCTTTGAGGACCTATTTTTTGAGCACCTGATGTAATAAGTCACTGTAAAATTTGTGTGTTTTTTTATCATATATTTTTTTTGTGTGTGTTTTATATGTATTTGTAATTGTTAGACGTCAGATGTTATTTGTTTTATTCTTACTAGTGTATGGTTGAACGTCTTTGTTGTGGCAAAAAATATATTTTCTTTCTTTCTAAAATTGTAAAGATATTTTTTTTGCGAATTTCGTAAAACGTAATGAAGTGTTGAAATGATATTATTTCTGTAAGTAGATCCTTTAAATATACTTTTACAAGTCATTTTTTTTAAATGCTAGATGTCGCCGGCATTTCCTAACTGACGACCTCTGAGAAGAAATGCCGAAACAAACTCCGAGAATCATGGTCTCTTTTAAAGTCCAGACAATCGTAGTATATATCGGATATGTGAGTTAAACAATTTTAATGCTGTGTGTGTATTTAGTTGGTAAGACTTAACTAATAAATAAATAAATAAACAAGTAGATCGATAGAGAATTTAAAACTGAGTAAAACAGTGTCAGGATGTCCTTTGCTACCTTTGAGCCCAGAGGTATCGATATGGTCTAATATTTGGACCAGACGAATTAGACTCTAATTGAAATAAAATATTTGATAAACTCGGTGCGCGTTGACTTTTTACTTTTTACCTGACTGTTGAAGGAGGATTATTTCTTGGTTAAATTTTTCCAAGAGGTAGCCTATAATGCTCCCTCAGGATTAATCTATCTTCTAGCGTAATAAAGATATTAAGAAACATAAAAAAAAATATAAAGAAAGTCATTATACAACTTCACAACCTTTACCCTAATTGAATACCGATACACACAATATTATTATTGCTTAGCGGCAGAATACAACATATTCCGCTTTGAAGGGTAATGTAGACTGGAATTATTATCTTTCGTTTACCTTTTATCTTTTAGGCAAATGATCACAAATATACTTTTTCTTTAGGCGAAGCCATTTCGCAAATTACTTTTAGGAGATTAATCGAAATCCTTTCTTTGTTGATAACTTTCTTTATTCGGGTTATTAAAAGAAAATTAATATTATGTTTGTCCTGAATGGAATACTATAATAAAGGTTACGAGTATTTATTTATTTATTTATTTATTTATTTATTACAGCATGGAAAGCTAACAGCTAAATACAATTTGAGTAAAAAACAGTTTCGGCAGCAGTGAGCCAATTACAAGCCTTCGCTTTTAAGCGATCGCATAGCAATTAATGTAAATGTGAGCAAAAATATATAAGTACCTAGAAAACAAAACATAATACTAACAGGAGATTATTCTTATTATAGCCATGATTTCAGTATTTGTGGTAAATATACCAATCTCTTAATGGAAATGGTTTTGTTATGTACTTTCTTATATGAAAGTTTGTAAAACAAACGAATCTGGAGTACCCAGGTATGAGGAATTCAAGAAAAAGTTTTGTATTCCTGTTTTTTCACTGTAAAATCACTCAAAATCAAAGTAGCGATAACTAAATTCGTTGTTCAACGTAAATGTCATTAGTCTGGTAATCGTAAGTGCGACTGCTACGCAAGAGACCCTGGGTCGATCGTGTATTGTTATTGGTTATTTATGAAATTCGCAGTAGCAGCTTTGAGCTTGCATTTGTGCCCAGTTAATGGCATTAAGTTCGCCTCTATTACATGAGACCTATCTAAACATACCTGCGAACTATGGCTACCGGCGATTTATGTACTTTATTACCCCTCTGTCTAACCCTTCGGAGAATACAGGCGTGATGATATGTATGTTCAATATATACATACAGACAGTAGGTACACGTCTTATCTACTTTTATAGTCAGGAAAATCCTCGTGTATCTTAAAACAATCCATTCCGTTAAACCCGTGACATTTAAAGTTCCTTCACTCATGTAATGAAACCCATCACTCATACATACATCTCTGATTACCAAAACAACCCCAAATTGTAATAACTCAATCCTCAAAGTTGTGACGTAGCAATTTGACACGTCACGGAAACACTAGAGTGGTATGGAGTACAGTCGGCAAACGTGATTGCTTTACAGGTTGACATTTGCATCAAAATATTTATAAGTAACTCGTAATACTGTAAGAAGCTTTTCAAGTTAGTGTAACCTACTCACCGGAAAATTATATGGGCAGACGACCTGATAAGATCGCTGGGAGTCGTTAAATGAATCCGGTATAATTAGCATCGGTCCTTGTAGAAATTTATAGGGAAGTCTTTGTTCAGCAGTCTTATGGCTGATATGATTGTTGTAGCTTAGGTCTGCTATATTCTAGAAATATCCCAGTGATAAGTTAGAAAAATCAAAGGAACAGTGGTTGGAAAGATTTCTACACTGTTCTCTCATATTTATGTAAGTATCCATTTCTTATCGTATCAAACATCACTGTCAAGAACTTAAAAGAATAAACATTGTAGTTTCTTGTTACTTCTTCTCCATAGGAGTGATTGAGAGTTGTATTAGTGTCTGTGTATGGCTTGTATGAGTCCTTGAGAGAGTTCGGAGGAGGGGCTCGTGGCTAAGTTATAGCAACGCTGATCAACCGATCTGCAAGGTTAAGCTACGCTTGCCGAGGTCAGTCCGTGGATGGGTAACCATTCTCAACACATCGAGACCCCTCCGTGCTTCGGAGAGCACGTAAAGCCGTCGGTCCCGGTTGTCATACGAACACCTATGACAATCGTTAGTGGTAGTCAAAAGCCGAAAAAGTCTGACAACCAGTCTATCCTTCGTTTATCGGTATTGCCCAGAAATTGGGTTGCGGAGGTCTGATGGCAGTCGCTTCGTGTAAAATACTGATATTCAGCCGCATCTGGTTAGACTGGAAGCCGGAACCAACATAGTTGGGGAAAAGGCTAGGAAGATGATGTATGACTTGTATAAAAATAAAACTACTCGATTTTTTATTTTGAGTCATATTGAAAGCCGACTCACAACTCAGTTGACAAAAGACTTTACTGATTACCTAACTATTTTGTCGAGTGTACCTGTACTACGCTTTACCTTACTGCTACCTACATTTATAGTTGTAAAGACTAACAAACAAACAATAATTGCTGCCTTCCGTGTTACTACGAAAGCTTTTACATACAGTACGGTGCAAGTTACGGAAGATCAGGTGATTGTTGGTACCTTTTTTTTTGTTTACGGAGGGAAACCTTCAAAAGTCTGCCGGTGATTGGGGATTAGATAATAATAATAATATCATTTATAGTTTTTTTTAATGAAGGAAAAAATCAACTCACGGGCAGAACTGGAGTCTGCGTCTTAATGTTCAATCACCAGACGCTAGTACCACTAAGTCAAAATCTTCTTTCACATTCCAAATTTACGTAGTTTTCATTATTCTTCAAACATCCAAAGTTCTTTCACCATTAGAAAGCTACATCTTTAGAAAAGAAGAAAGGCAAGGAAGAAAGAAAAGGCACCTTGTGCCTCCAGCCAGGGACACTTATAAACTAAGCAACAGCAGCTAAGGGCGTCCCCTAATGGGAGTCGGATCTCGGATTAGGGCGTTGCTGGGGGGGGGGGGGGGGGGGGCAGCTAGGGACAGCTGGATCTGGGTTTAAATTATTCTGGGACGAATTTAAAAACTACTGGCTCGGCGCGGGCCGGCTCGAGCAAGGGACCGTTTCGGGGTCTTCGCAACGGGCCCCGCCGGCGAGGATGGTATATCGGACGGCTTGTTTACCGAGTAACGTAGGCTATAATTTATAATAAATACCCAGACCACGCGGGCGAAGCCGCCGGCGGAAAGCTAGTTTTTAATACATATATATTAAAAATATTGATACCACTGGGGGGCTACTGGACAAGTTGCATTTTGACATTCGAATCGACAAACAAAATGTATGTAAATGACATTAGTGACAGCCCGATATGTCGAAAGCTTGTGGCATTTCCATACATTTTGTTTGTCGATTCGAATGTCAAAATGCAACTTGTCTAGGCCCCCAGTTTGTACCTTATACCACTCCAGTCCCTTACGGAATAAATTACGTCACTCCAAAATGGAAACCCAGTGAAAAGTCGAGATTACAATCAAAACAATAAAGTTACACAAATGACTTGAACTTATACAATGAATATTTTATCGTTTTTGATTGATTGTGGGCTTTTAGTCTAATTGTAAGGTATCATCACGCCTATATTTCCCGAAGGATAAGACAGAGGTTAGAGGATACCTACTTACGGTTCACCGGTATGTTCTTTGCGTTATAAGTAACTAGCCTTCTGCCAGCGGCTACGCCCGCGTGGTCTCATAAATTTTCACCCCGTTTTTGCAACATTTTTCATTGGTACTCCGCTCCCAATAGTCGTAGCGTGATGGTATATAGCCTATAGCCTTCCCCGATAAATCAGCTATCTAACACTGAAAGAATTTTTCAATTCGATTCAGTAGTTTCGGAGCCTATTAATACAAACAAACAATAAAATCTTTCCTCTTTATGACATTAGTAAAGATAGGGGTGAGCCGATTGTCATAGCTAGGCCCTATAAGAACTACGAGCTACCACTCATCCTCCTATCCTTTTCCCTAAGGGTCGGCTTTAAGTCTAATCAGATAAAAGAAATAAAGGAAGAAGAATATTAAAAAGACTGCCAAATATCAGTACTTTACACTACAAGACAGCCAACAGACCTCAGAAACCCAATTTCTTGGCAATACCGGTATTTTAAGAATAGATAATTAATTATTTACATAAAAATATTTGAAAAGAAAGTTCCTTGCAGAGAAATACTTAGAAAATAAAACGTTATTTAGAATTCAAGAATGCCAAATACAATAAAAAATAACTACTAAAAATATAATCAGCAATAACACTAAAATAGCTGGAATTATTGAGTGCAAACTACCAACAGAAAAATGCCAAACAACCAAAAAATACACGACAAAACCCAATCTATTTTATTATAAAATCTAGATCGTTATCCAGAAAGTTAGCCAGACGTAATAACTGCCACAAATACACACTCGAACCTTGAACTCCACGGTAACATAAGCGCAATCGTTTGTATAAATCAGATGAATTTATTACATCGCCCTGTTGACTTTATAACCCAGTTTCTGCTGGTGAAGGAATAAAGTTTTTATGCCTTATTAAGGAAAATTGCGTGGCAATGGTTGGTGTAGTGTTTGTCGATAATTGGAGAGCACATGAACAAAATTCTGGACAGTGTCTGACTGACAGCTCATTTGGTAGTTAAAATCATTTGTTAGCCACAATAAAAATGAATATCTGAGGATTTCTTCCGATACCCAAGAAGTTTTATGCTTCCTACTTTCTCATAAATGTGGACTGGCCATTTTAACCAGTTTGACGATGTCTGTGGTCTAGTGGTTCGAGTACCGGACTGCTGATCATGAGGTCGTGGGTTCGATTCCCACAGGACACAAACATTTATTGTCATGAACTTAAGTGTTTGTGTTTGTCTGGGTGTTTCTTATGTATTATAAGTATGTATTTAAAAAAAAAGTATATGAGAATTATATCCATTGTCGAGTACCCATAGTACAAGTTCTGCTTAGTTTGGGACTAGATGGTGCTGTGTAAAAATGTCCCAGGATATTTATTTATTTAACCGGAATCTGTGTTTCCTGTTATTTATACAGGATGTTTGGGAGATGGGTAGAACATAAACTAAGAGAACTTAAACAAGAAAATCGTAGCAAGAGATTTTCTCGACGGGGCGCGTGAATGCAGCCAACGCGCAGTAAGGTTGCGTGGTGGACTATAGCCTAAGTAATTTCACTCTGAGAGGAGACCCGTAATATACCTACTTTAAACTTATAACAACTACACTTTGTGAGATTATAATACGTAATTGCTGCGCCCTTACAGGTTTATATTGATACGAAACTTTTAAAACAACTTGTGTACATATGAACGCAATAAAGATTTGAATTTGAAGTCGTACATGGTCTGATGATTGTGCGAGTGAGTATATTAGCAGATATCCAGAGGTTATATTCTCATTAATATAAAATTAAATAAATTTAAATTCTTCGTAAAAGATCCTTTTTCTTCATATAAGACAACATATCTACTTAGCTTTATCATTTGTCAAAGGTTGTATTTGGGTTCACACATGACTTTGATAAATTGCCGTGGAAATTCGTACAGCAGCTTTCCCAAACAACGATGGCTGATATGTAGGTTGTATATTAAACCTACATTTGTGTGTGAATAGCCCTGAATTCCGGGAGAGATAATTATGTACAGTTCTCACCAAACTTATTGTCTGGGTTGAAGTTGGCACGGGCTAACTTTAAACAGGCCGTAAAAATCGGAGAAATAATACCCTGTATTACGCTGGTTAAAATTCTAGTCGTACTTTTTTATGCGTACTGGGGAATGAGAAAAAATACTTTAAATTTGAAAAAACGCACGCCATTTTGACACAATATAACAGTTTCATAGTGATTTTATAGTAAAAACTGTCAACTTAAAATTATCTAACTAAAATTATATGAAATGAAAAGTAAGTTTTAAAAGTACTTACTCAAACTGGGTATAATATAAAACAGTTATTTATGAGCTTCTAAAGTACTGAGTTACCTCCACTTGTTGCTATCTTCAATATTGATGAACTTGAGGCTAATATCGTTCTAGGTTACTCGCTAAAATATCTGCTACACCACCTATCACCTGGGTATATTAACTAGACTTTTAAGTGAACGAAGAAGAAGATAATAAGATAAACGCTTTGTAAATTTAAGCGACGCTTGCTGTGGTCAGTCTGTGGATGGCTAACATTCTTAACATATAATATGGAGACCCCTCCGAACCTTAGAAAGCACGTGCGGTGCCTTTACGTGCTCTCCGAGGCTCATTAAATGTCAGTCTCGGCTATACGAATACCTCTATCAGTCGTTAGTGTTGTCAGAAGCCCAAAAAGCCTGACAAGCAGTTGATCATCTCTTAAATATCGGTGTTGCCCTGAAATTATGCAACTGACTTCTGATCCAGCACCTTGAAATTTTTTATTACTTTTTATCTCTTACTTACTTACCTATTTGACGAAATTGCCATTCGTGGAATAAAATCTATACTATTATAAAATTGTAAAAAAGTCATTTCTGTACATTGAAGATATTTAAAAAAAAACTATTGGGTTAGAGTATATAAACGATCGCGAACCCAAAAATGTGATTTTTAGAATTCTTGTCTGTTTGTCTGTTTGTTAGGGGTTGGCGCTAAACCTACTGAATAGATTTGAATTTTGTATGAACTGTTGTAAAGCATAATTTCCAACTTAAAAACTGATGTAAAGCTTTTTTCAATTATTTGAATAGATCCTTGGATACAGCTTGACCTCTCTGTTGTATGCAAGCCCATAGAAAGAAGAGATCATCATTATTGGTTTTTTGTTTTTTATTTTCTATTTAACCTCTCCCACGATTAGAATGCAACCTATGCGAAAATGTGCAGTATGCGGATACATATATGACTATTATTGCCATCCTTTTCGTTTCCCTACAATTTTTGAAAATTAGAGCAGGAAAAATATAGTTTTACGAATTTCCATAATAAAAAAAATCGCCAATTTTTTTGCACATATGGTGTGCAAACTACATTTACTGGGTTAAAAGTCCATCGTTCAAATAAAAAAGTGAGGTATATCTCAATCCACTTGGTTGCGTAGATGCTGAGATAGAGCTTGACCTCTCTGTAGTATGTATTCCTATTGATATAAGGGATCATTATTGTTGGTTCTTTAATTAAGTTGTCATATGCGCAGATATCGTGATTGTTGATTAGTTATAAACGTTTAAAGTGGTATAGACTTAAATTAAACAATAGTTGTAAAGTTTGGTTAGAATTACGAGTTATTACGACTAACTGAAGCTTCCGTTTTCTTTTGGACATATTTTCACAAACAGCATCACCTCAGAACCTTATAAAGTACCTCAGTACCGAGACTAATTGTCGACCGGAATCGAACCCACAATATTCGAGCTTAGCGCCGTTATAACTTAGTCACGAGGCCCTTCTAACAAACCTCTAAAACACTACTTCAAAATACAAGTTTTTTATCAATGGGATCAATGTCTAATCCTAATTTTGTTTCTACATCCACGTAAGCGAAGCCGCGGGCAAAAGCTAGTTTAATATAAAAATATAGTTCAAGAACAGCAATTGACTAACATAGACAAAAATATTGATAATTGCCATTCAACATTGCTATTTCTGGAATACATAGTTTTTTTGTTAATTAACTTAATCTTATTATCTTATCTAAAATTTGAATATTTCATGATAACATTTTACAGTATTATTAGTAGGTAATTTATTTTACCTAAACATTTAATAATCATCTCGAAATCAAAGTCAAAAGTGCGTAGTACTGCCAGCCAGCGTGTGTATGACAAGATGTATGGAGTGGAGGAAGCTAAAGAAGTATGCAAGAATTGTATCAAGTGGCGGTCCCTAGTTTCTGCTTACCCCTGTGGGAAAAAGGCGTGAGTGTATGGTATCAAAGTTAAAACAGTCGAAATAGAAATAGAAATAGAAATATTTATTTATGAAAACATGGTCACAAGGTAAAGCGTGTGTCAACGGAACAGTGTTGCCAGTTTATTGATATGTTTTACTTTTTTCTTTTTTCTAGACTTTTCGAAATCATGTGCGTAATTATCACTCGCTTTAACGGTGAAGGAAAACATCGTGAGGAAACCTGCATGCCTGAGAGATTTTCTCGACGGCATGTGAAGTCTGCCAACCCGCATTGGGCTAGCGTGGTGGACTATAGCCTAATCCCTCTCATACTGAGAGGAGACCCGTGCCCAGCAGTGGGACAATATATGGGTTGATTATTATTATTATTATTTACTTTTTAGGTTTATTTAGTTTTAGTTTTTAACTGTGTGTTCTTGGTTGAGGAAATAAATAATTTTTCATTCTTTCTTCTTTCGTATCATCATCAAAATTCATCATGTAATTGATACCCCTAACATTTCTTCGAAGCTTCAAATATTTCATTCCAATAACATTTGTAAATGTCGCTTTTACACCCGCATTCAAAGGTACGAAACGAATGAAATTCTTGATCAAACAAAATAGGAATTTTCAGGGAGGGTGTTCAAGAAATACCTGTGATTAAAACTGTTTCTGGCATTGCTTTGAAATGTCTCGTTTTAGAGTATAATTTCGTTATATACAGGTTATAACTACACTGATCAGGTGAAGGTACGCTTGCCGCGTTCAATCTGTGGATGGGTGAACAATCATAATACATCGAGAACCCTCCGTACCTCAGAAATCACGTAAAGCCGTCTTGTGATAGTCTTTGGTGGTAGTCAGAAGCACAAAAAGTCTGACAACCATTCTATCATTACAATATCGGTATTGCCCAGACATTGGGTGGTTTCGTGTAAAATACTGATATTCAGCCGCATCTGGCTAGACTGGCAGCCGAACCCAAGATGAAAAAAAAGGCTAGGAAGAAGAAGATAAGCTTGTATCTTTATAAGTTACGGTACCAGGAAAACAGAAATTATTAGACGGTTTTTACAAATTTCTACAGTAGTTGTTATCACAGGCGTTATGAGCTTGAATTGCTTGGTATCCCGAGGTCCGGCAAAGTTTTATTGGATTTTTCTCTTATTAAATTCTCAGTAGGTAGCCTGAGATTGAATTTATATTACTTAAGTTGATGGCACAGTATTTCTCCTATAAAAACGATTGTAAAATATCACTGGAAAGCTTGATAGAGGTAACAAAAGTATGATATTTCCATCTATACTAATATAACATTATAAAGAGGAGAAATTTGATTGTTTGTTTGTATGAATTGAATGGGCTCCGAAACTACTGCACCGATTTGAAAAATTATTTCACCGTTAGGAAGCTACACTATCCCCGGGTGACATAGGTGACATGTAATTTATCAGAAATAACTAGACCACGCGAGCGAAGCGGCTGGCTGAGAGCTAGTTCATTAAGTAGATATTAAGACGCATTTGAATTATAAGTTACATTATTGATGCTTACGGTATTAGGGTAGCCTCTTACGATTAATCCGGATTATCCTTTCTTAAGTGCCCTGAAACTGTTGAAGGGATTATATCGAGTCGATGGGCAGCAGCCGTATGGCTTTTATATACAACTCTAGTGGCCCGTCCCCCGGCTTCTCTATAAGTGACGTCATCCATCTTCATGGTGGAATTTAGTTTTAGAAGGTTTTGCAACATTTTTAATTGATATTCCGCTCCTATTTGTCGTTTCATCACACCTGTGACACTCCATACAAATTTTCCGATACCACTACAATACTAAATATCAAACTTGTCAAAATTACGTTTGTACACGTGCAAATGTGTGCGTGACGGTGCGTTGGGTTTGTTGGCAGTCCGGCAAGAACACCGGCAGAATGCGGGGGACCTGAGGTATCTGACGTTAGGGAGGGGCGGAGAGTGGCCATTCTGTTATTATTTATTCTGTGGTTTCGTGATGATATAAAGCCTTATAAACTTCCTCGTTAAACAGGCTATCTAACAATGAAATAATTTTTCAAATTGGACTAGTAGTTCATACCATTAGATCATCGCTTAGTGCAGGATCAGATTTCAAAAATCATTCCAGAAGTGTCCAAATATAAATATATTAAGACTGTACAGGGTATCCTAATGTAAGATTTAGTATTATTATTAAGTAAGCTCTCTATGTAAAATCCTAAAATAAACTTATTATTATTAAATACAATAAGATGATACAGATTAGAAGAAGAAGAAAAAGAAGAAGAAGAATGTTTATTCTGGCAGACACAAAACAAGACAAAATACCAAACATTAAACAGGTAGATACAATTTTAACATAAATAAGTGCGTCATCTTGTGCGATGTCAGAATGGGTCCCTATCTCAGCAATATGCTGCAGCAAGCAAATCAAACTGCAGCGCTGATATTCTGATAGGACCCGCTAATGAGGTCAGGGACAGACAGACAAATACTTATAGAATTAACATTTTATAATTAAAATAAAATGATATGCTAAGTTGAAAAACAGGGTTTCATATATAAATTAAATAGATAATTATTGCATTTTTTAAACAGATTACCATGTTTACCAACAGTTGGTATCTTGTTGGTTGGTATTTCATTATGATTCTTGTCTGTGACAGACAAAGACAAACACAGTACTAAAAGAAACAAAACAGGTTGTCTTAGAACCTTTAGGTATTATTATCTAAGAATTGTTTTATTGGTATCCTCTTATAGATAACTTGCCAAATTACAAACAGAATATTAGATCATATAGCGACCTTTTTCCAAGTCGTAATACTAAGACGGATCGTTATTCTACTAGTTTTTTTGTATTAAGATTATTATTTTAAGATTATCCTAAGGTAAGAAGCTACCTTATATTCTTCTTTAGTCTAGTAATTTAAGTTTATAGACAACGATAGTGTTTTATTTGGGATACTGGATGATCTATTCATTTGTTGACACTGTCGTTCTTAAAATTCTATTTCAATTATAATTCTGATTATTTGCACATCGTGGTCATTTAAAATAGAAAGTAGACGTTTCAATCTACTAAATACAAGATTAAAATAATTATGAACTATTATTTTCGTAGATTGTAGACAAGCTTTAAACAAACCTTTCAAATTATACGTTATTTTGAACGACTAAAGTAAACAAGACATAGAAGGCGAGATGTTGAGTGTTGACCTCATTGTCCAAAATATTTCATTTATAGCCTCCCGTACCCCTTGCATTAAGCTGCCCCACATTATCCACAACGGTTGCGGCAAGATAGCCGAGGTCAGGTCGAGTTATCACTGCCGGATGACGTCACAGCTCGCCCCCGGGAGCCACCGACCTCCCAAAACCATAAGAGAATAAAATTGAAATTAATGTGCCCCAATTTTGAAATTGAATAAACCAATTTTGGAAGGGTACCACTTGATTCTAAGAAAATTGAAATTTCATACTGATTTATGGCTGAAATGTGAATCAATTAAATTCTGTTCCGTGTTCCTTAAATTAATTGAATTAAAGATTGCTGTGTTTTAATTTTTGTTCTTCAAAAGGGTTGGATGAAAAAGTTCCTCTATTGAAACCGATTTGATAATTATAGAATATTCAAGAGCGCTGTATTTCAATAACCAGCTGTTTTTCTGTTTACAACAAAACATACCATCTCGCCTGTATTCACCGAAGGGTCTACTTCTTTTCGTGTCAATGGTAAATCAATGTGTCCAGTCAATTTCGTGTCAATAAATAAGATTATTTATAAAGTTCGAGCCCAGTAGGAAGCCACCTTAATTGTGGCATCCGTTGCGTTTATCAAGTCCTCGAACGTACAGGTGCATGGACACTTCGGGCACTCGAGCAAATGAGACATGTCCTGGTCGGGAGCCCCACACTCGCACTGGATGACGGTTAGACAAATATGTACTTAAAATGTACATCTATAATTCGCCAGCATGTTTAGGTCCTATGTAATAAGACCGAGCCTATTACCATAAACCGGGAACAAATCCAAACACTGAGCTGGGATCTGGGAATTGAACACTGAAGCGTAGCATTCACAAAATTATGCGTAGGTAGGTACTTTTTGTAAGTTCCATTCCCAACTAAAAGCATTGTCATAGCCACTCTAGTTTACATGCGAACTGTCGATAATTTAGTCGACATTCGCGTTTGAAATTGTCGATAAAATACCTATTATGCAGTGAGCATGTGCTGTACGTGGATAGAGTTCTGAATAGAATTTTACGCCAAACTGTAATACTACTATTTTTACGCCAAACTGTAATATTACTGTTTATTTACTCTAAAAAATAGTAGGTAACATACTACCATACCATCACGCCTGTATTCCTCGAAGAGGTAGCCAGAGGTGTACTAATGTACACTCACATTTCGCCAGTATGCTTA
The DNA here is from genome assembly GCA_946251955.1 of Acronicta psi. Taxonomy (NCBI): domain Eukaryota; kingdom Metazoa; phylum Arthropoda; class Insecta; order Lepidoptera; family Noctuidae; genus Acronicta; species Acronicta psi. The sequence continues at coordinate 12,821,906 of OX276481.1, forward strand.
GGTCCCATGTAATAGGGGGCGATCCTATTGCCATCAACCGGGCACAAATCCAGACTCCGAGCTGCTACTGGGAATTTCACAGAAAAACCCAACAGCACTTTATTCGGTCCGGGGATCGAACCCAGGACCTCTAGCGTAGCAGTCGTGCTTGGAACCACTAGACCAACGACGCAGTAGGTAGGTACACCGTTTTTATACTGGTGCCGACTTATCTATCTCATTTAGTTACAACCAATAATTAACCGATTGGGTTTAAAATTGCCGAACGAAATACAAATGAAAGAACGGATTTTTGAAAGTGTTTAAAATTGCCGAACGAAAAACAAATGAAAGAACGGATTTTTGAAAGTGTTTAAAATTGCCGAACGAAAAACAAATGAAAGAACGGATTTTTGAAAGTGTTTAAAATTGCCGAACGAAAAACAAATGTAAGAACGGATTTTTGAACGTTCATCTTCAAATACAGTGTAGGCTGAAGCTGAGGGGACAAAACCTAGTTTTCTTATTACCGTGTCTAATTTAGGTAATTCAGACAGGCTAATATCAATATTTCAAAGTATTTCTTTATTTTTAACCCCCGACGCAAAAACGACAGGGTGTTATAAGTTTGACGTGTCTGTGTCTGTGTGTCTGTCTGTGGCATCGTAGTTCCCGAACGGATGAACTGATTTTGATTTTGTTTTTTTATTTGAAAGGTGAATTAGTTGGCAGTGTTCTTAGAGCTATATTTGATGAACTCCCTCAATATGGGTATCAAATGAAAGGGCTTACATACACTATGATATATTTTTAATTTCAAGATGGCCGCCAACACAAAATGGCAAATTACATTTCGTGTCGGGAGTTTTCTAAATTTTTTATTTAGGTTAGGTTATGTGTTAATAGTAGAGGATCTTGATGAAAGATGAATGAAATGAATGATGAAACAAGGTCATGATGTTGAATTTGAATGTTATGAAGACTTCAATAACATCTTCCATTTGTTGATATGACTAGGTAATGTCTGTAATATATAATACGTAGCTATACCTCTATAGTCCAGTAACTTTTTTATACGTAAAATGTGGAAATTGCCCAGCCCGAAAGCCTTATTCACACACGCAATGTGCTCGTCACAGAATGGCGCAATCAAGGGAGATATTTTTAGGTTTTCAATGCTTCCTGCCCATTTGGTCGCCAGTGATATTTAGAAGAAAAAATAAACACTTTTTCTTAATATTTTGAAACTTTCTTCTATGATTTCCAAAAGGCATAACTTCTGTAATAGGGTTTTTATAATATTCTTCGGCATAGTTTGAGTGGTAGACCTTGGCAGGAATGTAGAGACTAACTTGACTTACAAGAAAACATAACATATAATCACACAAAAAGTCATAAAAATCGGTCGAGCCGTTTAGGTGTTTCGGCACATACACACACACACAGAAGAATTATATTATGTATATATAGAATAGAAATGTGTTATATTAAACGAGAAAAGTGAAAAAGATAAATATGAAAAATATCTTAAACAGCCCACAAACAGACGTTATAGAAATAGAGAGATACCATTATGTCACATTCGCATTATTTATAACTGTTCTTAAACATCGTGAAAGTGAAAAACGAATAGTACCTACCTACGTAAATGTCACAAAACTTAGGCTGACCACATACTAGCCGATTATTGCGTGAGAAATCTCCGACTACTGATTAGTTGTTCAATAAAAATAAAAACATAAATATGTTTAATAATAAATAAATATAATATTATCTATAAAATAATAATAATAATTTAATTAGTCAGGTTCGCCGTCATCGAAAACGATGAGGAACCCTTTAGAAAATAAAATAAGTTATCCCTGTTTTTAATTACCTTTCTCACCTGGTATCTGTTGATTGGTCATTCTACCAACTTAGCAGGTATGCTGGCGTTTAAGGTATCCATGAAGACTACCCGAATCACCATATTATATTAATAGCATATTTCATCCCTTAGAAAGTAAAGTATGTCTGGCTGGCCTGGGCTCTTGGTCCATATGGTATTGACACAAATTCCCAATTTTCGTTATCATCAATCAACTCAGATACTGTCCCACCGGTTCTAGGCTATTAGGGCCAGCGTGGTTAAATATAGCCCAGACTCGCATAACATACTATAGTATGTAAATTCTGGCTGAAATCTCTCAGATTTTCCCATGTTTTCCTTCACTGTTTAATCACGTTTGTGGTTTTGGATTCGAAATCTAGACCTTTGATTTCGTAATCCAATCATAGATCACTAGGCTATTATTGCTTACTTTACGGTCTTCTTTTCTCCCATATTAATCCGAGTTGCGTAGAGTTTATAATTTGTTTTATGGAATGCACTTATGTTATTAATATACCTATTGGTGCTGTTAGGGGATAAGCTTACGTGTTCATAAAATTGCTGCCGAAAGAGGAATTCTCCGTTAAGGTCTCTATGACGTATTACCACCCAGCTCTTGACAACGGTTGCCCATTCAACTACAAATCAAGCGTGCTGTTATCGCTTAGCCATAACCAACCACTTCCAATCGTTCATTTACTGCAAATAGTCACTTTATCATTCGTGTACAGTCGGCCTAAATTCAGGCGCCTAATATATTACGGACACACTACACAAACATCAAATTCATATATTCACAGAGATTTATCGCGTGTTTTCTCGGAAAAACACATTACTACAATCGTGTAGGCAATAAAGAGTTGCGATAAAATCTCGTCTCATTGTGTACATAATCTGTGGTACAATCGGCAAGATAAGCGTCCTAACACACTCATGTAAGCTTGCACCTTGTGTTCGAATCTCAGTGATAACCCTGTTGTTACTGCAACATGTTGCATTCGGACTTTTAACTCTCTTTAGCTCTGCTAGGTTTGGGACTAGATAATGCTATGTAAAAATGTCCCAGGATAAGAAAAAGATTTTCTAAATTGCATAAAACTTTTTTGGTCGGAAATCGATTACTTATTTGGATCATTCGTAATGTCTTAACAGCTTTCAGCTCAAAAAAAAATTTGCTTTGTTCGTCTGTATGTTAGTATAACAACCCGGTATTGTGACTTCATTCGATTGACTACATCAGTTGTTTTGGGGTTCGAGTACCAGGTCGTGATGACCTCGTCCGACATATCGGATTCGATCCCAAACGGACGCAGATAATAACATGATGAACATAACTGTTGTCTGGGTGTTTCTTATTTAATTATAAATATGTGTTTAAAGAAAAAATATGTTATATATTAAATCTATTATTATTACTATTAAATAAATGCTCTAATTAGTTAAAACTATGTAAAGTGTTCCAATATATTTATCATTTTTAAAATTCGCTGTATGAAGCCGTGAAGCACAATTTAGAAAACCAGATAAAAGACAAAGTTAGTACAAAATTCTAGTTAAAACTTTGTAACTCCAAAAGACTGAACATATTACGAGAGGTGAAGGCTCACACTATTAAAATAAATAAGGTGTTAATTAAATGTAAGTATTCCAGTGAGGTTACCGTGGCTGCTCGCACTAAGGAGGTATTAGCTTTAGAGGTTTCAGAGGTACGGATAGAAAAGCACGTAATTAGTAATTAGAGGGAATAGGTCCCTCGGTATTTTGTAAGGAAAAATACAGAGTAGATTTTCTTTTGTTTTGTGAGTGTATTTTGAAATACGAATCTTTTAGGCTATAATTATGTCTTTTATGTTAGCCTAGTAGTCCTAAGTTACTACGCTCGGGGTTTTTGGTTTGTTTCCCGGGTCGAGCAGTACAAAATATAGGCTATCGATGCTAGGGGTTATACATAATAGTTTATTATCCATAATATAACATGCGTCTCTCCGGTTTAGTACACCGAACTGCCGGAGATCGTATATATCTTCCTAGTTTTTTATTTTTTATTTAATTAGACACAGATCGATTTTTATATAGAAGAATTCTTACTTTCTATGTAGGTAGGTATATAACCTACCATTGAAAAAACCAGTTCAAGTAAAAAAAGCCTATTTTTATTCCTCAGTGACATTAATAGGAAAATATAATTTTTTCACAGAACTTTCTCCATGTTTTCGGGACGTACTTTCCCAGATTTATGATATTAGAGATAAAGACAGTAGAGTGGGGTCAAATGGACCATAACTTGGGAGAGAGGGTCACTTTGTATATGTATCTAAAATTATTATGTTACTAGGTTTTACCTACACGTAATAAAAGTAAAGACACATAAAGACTAAAGAAAATAATTACCAAAACGTATGATCTACCATCTGGGGAGTAGGCAGGATCGAACTAATCTATATCTAAACGAATATAGCTGAAGAGTTTGTTTGTTTGGTAATATCAGGAATAATAGTCCAATTTGAAAAATTCAAGCCATTTTAGCGGCACCCCACCGAACGCTATTGGTAGGATATTGAATATTTAACAAAATACTCAATCTGTCAAAATTTCAATAGAATCTCAGTAGTGTGTCCGTGGAATGTAGCAGAATTGGTTCCGGACTTTGAAAGCGGCAGTTATAAACAAAGTTAAAGCTACCGTTAAGTAATTACTTACTTCTAAGTACCTCCCAATAACTCCATTCAAGCATTTTCAGGTTAAAATATTACTTTAAGTTAGCGGTCTCGTCGAGAACGTACCTACGTAGCTTATTTTCTTAAGAACACTTTACATAAGACGCACTCCAAGAGAATTTCTTCTTTAAAATATAAGTAGTGAGAAAAATGTACATAATATTATGTATATTTTATGCATAGTAAGCGAAGGTTGTTGCTTTAAATGTATGAGTAGCAAATGATAGTAATATTGTTGCGAATGAATGGTTATTACTTAACTTCTGAAATTCACAACTTTCACTTTTAGCCTAGTGTAAGTGCAAATGCTACGGTTGAGATCGATTCCCGGGTCAAGCAAAGTGTTACGACACAGATGTTTATGTTTTCCTTCTTCGCATCGATGGTACATTTAAAAAATAAGGGTTCTGTGCCTTGATGAATAAAATAAATAATTGTTGCGCATGTATTTACAAAAAATGAGATCGAAATTTGAAATAAGTTCCATAGAAGTAATGCCTTTCTATCTCCAGTAGGGAAAACAATCTACACGTTTAAACTAATATTAATCGCGGCCATTTTCAAAAACTTTCACTCAAGAAATATAAGATAAAAACTTGAATGCAAATAACACAAAACCCATGTCATTTTAAAAATCCCAACTCAAGAATGTTCCCATAATAAATACTTACATTGCACACAAAACATTTAGACACAAGTTTGAAACAAGTTTCACCAACAATTTTGTTAGTATTGCAATAAACAAAACATTTGAGCTTCAAGTTATCTCATGTGGACGTTGTAAGTAGAAAGTTTGACAAGCAAGAGGGAATTTATGGATGTTGCAAAATGTTTTGGCAGTTCGATTCCTGTTTTACGGGAAATAATATAGGATTTAAGATTGGACTTTAAGTACTTTGAATTCTACCTTACTTAGGTATTGTCACAGAATAAATAATAACAGAATGGCCACTCTCCACCCCTCCCTAATGTCAGATACCTCAAGTCCCCCGCATTCTGCCGGTGTTCTTGCCGGACTGCCAACAAACCCTACGCACCGTCACGCACACATTTGCACGTGTACAAACGTAATTTTGACAAGTTTGACATTTGGTATTGTAGTGTGCAGCGGTATGGGAAAGTTTATATGGAGTGTCAGGTGTGGTATTGTATCAGTATTTATGTGAAAGACAAGAACTAGGAATATAGCAAATTCTCTGAAAAAAAGAATGTATGGAAGTCTTTTTGTATGGAATTCTGGGCTTTCTTAATTAATAATCTGAATACAGATTATGAAAATTCCAGGTGTGTAAGTCCAGTCTAAGAGGTTTTTAGGGTCGGCAACGCGCGAGTGATACACCTGGTGTTGCAAGCGTCCAGAGGCTACGGTAATCGCTTACCATCAGGCGGGCCGTATGCTTGTTTGCCATCTAAGTGTTAGGTATAAAAAAAAGTATTTTCTATCTTTTTTTATTCTACCATCTAAGTAGCTAAGGTACTCGAGCCTTCGCAAGACAATATTAAATGTACTGGAAGACTCCCTGGAGTGATATATCCACATCATTTACCAGGTCCCGGGCCTGTCATCGCTCATGAGTGTATCCATCTGTCGTTACCACGTATATCCTAATAGCATTACGTGTGTGAAGAAATTGTTTTGAGACGATTGCCTATTTGACAATGTAGGGATATATCGAGCTGGGCGTTCCAGTATGAGCAGACCTGTAGATAGGATTACACGTGCCTTGTACGTGATACCCTTAAAAGTTAAATAATAAATTATTTCGAGAGTTATAAGGAGGGGCTCGTGGCCAAGTTGTAACTACGCTGATCAACCGATATGCAAGGTTAAGCTACACTTGCCGCGGTCAGTCTGTGGATGGGTGACTGGATTCTTAACATAACGAGACCCCTCCGTGCCTCGGAGAGCACGTAAAGCCGTCGGTCCCGGTTGTCATACGAACACCTATGACAATCGTTAGTGGTAGTCGGAAGCTTAAAAAGCCTGACAACCAGTCTTTCCTTCGAATATCGGTATTGCCTAGAAATTGGGTAGCGGAGGTCTGATGGCAGTCGCTCCGTGTAAAATACTGGTATTTAGCCGCATCCTGGTTAGACTGGAAGCCAACCCCAACATGGTTGGGAAAAGGCTAGTAGGAAGAAGTTATAAGGCTATTCAGTCAGATCTTGCAATCGACTCTACTCGTGACCAGAGGGCTGGATTATTTTTGGGCCAGAGAATCAGCATTGACATTGAACTTGGCAATGCTGCCAGTCTTCTGGGCTCGTTACCAGATGACAGCGATGAGGAGTACTTTGACGCTTAAGTGCGGACATTTTGGGTTTTTTTTATTGAATTTGTACATTATGTAAATATATTTGTATATAAATAAATGATCTACCTTTTTTCAGCAAGGAAAGGCAATCTCGCAATCTATCAACTTTTTTGATTTTTACTATTATTGTTTTTTTATTATTTTGTTTTCAGAATCCTATAAAGGAAGGTGAGTAACTGTTCCCAAGCATTTTGTGAGTTCTCCCGGGTGGCGGCGAACACATCGCGCTAAACTCAGTGGAACTAAAGGCCTCGCCCCGCGGGGAACTCTCTTTAAAACAGGAGTTGAATTTTGATAACTTTTGGTAGATTGAATAAAGGTGGTATTTATTGGAGATGAATTTAGAACCGTCTACTTATACAAATAAATAAAACTGAAGTCTGTCTTCGACTAGCACTTCGGGGAATACAGATGTGATGGTATGTTATGTTATGTACATAGGAAGTTTTGTAAACTATTGGACGTAAGTTTATTAAGGGCTGCTACGTATAGGAACCGAAGTACCTACGTGCCGACAGCCCTTGTGTTCAATTTGACTAATTTCAAAAGGGAAGGTTGGTAACTTGTAGTTGAAGTAAATTTTAGTTAATAATTGAATTAAACGTGTTACGTTTAAAGTGATGTTTTACGTGAGATGAACTATTATTAATACGAGTATATTATCAAATAGTTATTTTTAATACAATTAAACTAGTAATTCCTAAAAGCACGATTGAACGACGATTGAACGATAAATTGAGCAAATGCAAAAATATTTTTTCAAATCCGACTGGCATAACATTAGTTATCTGCGAGTGAAAGTCCCGTCAAAATTGGTCGAGCCGTTTAAGATTTTATCCGGAACAAACGAACAGACAAAAATTTTACACATTGTTTTTTTTATGTAAGTACTGTATAGCTACTTTCATATGCATTTAGTGAAAAGTTATTAATTTGAAATTACAAACAGATGCTTCAATTTTATTTATTTGTATAGATAGCCAAAATGTTACTTTATATGAAAAGTAACAATAGTTACATTAAAAGTTTTGAAGTATCGGCTGTGTAGATAACTTTGTTAGGGCTATCACGTCCCCGATCCTTTGGAACTACGTGCTTGAGTCGAGAATAATTCGGTGCGACCGACGGCGACGGCAGCACTTAATGGTAGACTGGTTATTTATTGGCTATATGACAACCTTGCTACGTAGTACTTCCAAAAACATTCTTTTAGAAAAGTGAATATCTTCAGACAATTAAACGATATTTTATATACAACTAGCTTTCCGCCAGCGGCTTCGCCCGCGTGGTCTTGATAACCTTTTTAACCCGCTTTTCTGTTGAAATTTTTCCTGAATTTTCTTTGCTATAAACCTCACGGAGCCCGAGACCTTTCCAACGAATGCAAAACCGTGGAAATCGGTTCGTGCGTTCTGGAGTTATAGCGTCAGGAAGGAAAACCCGACTTATTTTTATATAGTAGATAAAATCTCTCCTTTATAGGACTTATGTTTTGGAAAAGTAAAAAATATATATTATTCATTTTACATAATATCACGCGTGTATTCCCCGAAGGGTTAGACAGAGGTGTACTAATGTATACCCACAGTGCACCTGTATTTTTAAATTCCATGTAATAACAGGAAAATTTCACAGAAAAATATAATAACACGGAAGGTACATATGACTAAATGATTATTTTAATGAATACTAGTAATAATTATATTAAAAATCTTGTAATCTAAACTATAGCCTGGATTAAAATAGTCTAATGGAATAGCTTAATACGTAATATTTAATAGTGACGAAATATAATAAAACATAATTGTGTATACCTAACGGTTGAATGTAGCGAAGCACCCACTAAACCTAAACCTTATAAAGATACCTACATTGACAAATAAAGATCTCTATTCTTTGCTGGACTAGGGAATACAACCCAGGTTCCCAGCGTAGTAGAGTTTACAGCCACTGGACTAATGATGCATACCGCTCCAACCCTGCACACTATTGCAACCAACCATTATACATTATTTCTGAAGCCAGCTTAGCGAGAATATATCGCATGCCATACTTTCACAGCGGTATAAAGCAAAAATCCCGAGCTTATATAAGTTACATCGCACAGATGCAGCGCCTTAAAGCGATTTAAGCGCTGCAGCGATATTTTTCAGCCTTTCTATTCACAAAGGGATTGTGTTTCCGAGTCGGCCTTGTAGCTACAACCGTATTGTATGGCTGTGAAGCCTGAAATTTTCTGGAGATAGCGCACTTATTAAATGTTCGCAGGTTTATCTTAAAGCACTTTTGTAGAGAATGATGTCAACAACATCGTAGTATATAATATCTGCATACCATCATGTTTGTCTATTAAAAGTTAGGCAGAGATGTATAAATATATTATAGTCAATTAGTCAACAAAAATAAAGGAGATGTTTCAATTGATTTTGTGTTTTAATTGAATTTGTTTGTCAATTTACAATGGGTTCTGACCACGAATGTGCTGGGTAGTAATATATTTTAAGGCAAATATAAAAATAACCTAACCTAAATTAAAAATTTAGAAAATCCCCGACATGAAATGTAATTTGCCACTTTATGGTGGCGGCCATCTTGGATTTGAAATTTATCATAGTGTATAGTATTTTCCTAGTTAAGCCTTTTCATTTGATACCCATATTGAGGGAGTTGTGAAAAAATATGAAATTCGCTATTTTGTAGCGGCGGCCATCTTGGACCGATTTTCATGAAACATAGCTAAGAACACTCCCGACTAATTCCCCTTTCAAATAAAAAAAAACAAAATTAAAATCGGTTCATCCGTTCGGGAGCTACGATGCCACAGACACACACACACAGACACGTCAAACTTATAACACCCCGTCGTTTTTGCGTCGGGGGTTAATAAATATACATAGACATAGAATACAATACTCTTCTTAAAAATGCTTTGTTAGCTTTTTTTGTTCTAAATGCGGTTCTGGGTTCCATTCCCAGTGTTATTGGATTCTCTCTATGAAATTCTTAGTAGCAGCTCGGACGCTGGATTGTGGGTCACCCCCTATTACATGGGACTTAACATACCGGACAACTGAGAGTAGTCATTGAGGAGTACAAGTATGACGGTTTATTATGGTCCTAGTTTATATATTTTTTCCTGTAAGTTTATAATATATGTCTATAGTATTTAGGCAATATTCTTCACCTCAGTTCTCTCATCTCTTTACTGTTAGTGCATCTACCACATTTTCATCTCTACATCACCCTAAGGTTGTCTGGTAGAGAATGCCTAAGGCATTAAGACTGCCTTTGTACACTCTTTGTACATTAAGAATAAAATAAATAAATAGTCGTTGTGGGGTTAAAAAGGGGGATCTGCAAGGTTAAGCTACACTTGCCGCGGTCAGTCTGTGGACGGGTGACCATTCTTAACATATCGAGACCCCTCCGTGCCTCGGAGAGCACGTAAAGCCGTCGGTCCCGGTTGTCATACGAACACCTATGACAATCGATAGTCAGAAACCTAAAAAGCATGACAAACAGTCTTTCCATCGAATATCGGTATTGCTCAGAAATTGGGTTGTGGAGGTCTGATGGCGGTCGCTCCGTGTAAAATACTAATATTCAGCCGCATCTTGGTTAGACTGGAAGCCGACCCCAACATGATTGGGAAAAGACTAGGAAGAAGAAGAAATTTCAAAAAGAGGATGAAATGAAGTGAAATAAAAACCAAAAAAAGATACTCCAAAAATCCGTGAACATACGTGCAAGCAGTACCTATATTTTTTAAACGAATATATTTACAATTCAAAACATACGTACTCGGTCGATAAAGGATAGGTAGAAATCAAATAAAATCCCGCCAAAAAGGTAGATCGTGTGTGTAATACCGGTTTAAACAAACCTTTTATATTAACCCTTCACCGAAAGAGGGCTCATATTCGCTCTTTTGTTTGAAATAAGTACACGTTTGAATAAAGAAAATAGCTTGGAAATCCGGGGTTGGAGCAAACAGGTTATAAGTCAAATATACTTAAGGCCCCAGTCTAGCAAAATTTGGCAGTTGTCAAATTATTAGCTCATTTTCGCAACGTTTTTTTAAGGAAAGGAAGGATATAGTGTCATATATTTTTATCGCGATACAATATATGTTATATTAGCTTTATCTACGTATTTTTTTCACGTTCCTCTGGTTAGTTTATGTTATATAAATCAGGCGTCAAAGATGGCGCTCTCGCGCCCAACGTCATTTAGAGTCATGTTTGTGCACGTTAATCGGGATATTCAAGACTAAATTCAAAAATCTACTCAGCGCAAAATTATCTTAAGATAGTCGTCTTCAAAATGCGCTGAGTAGATTTTTAATTATACCTTTAGTTTTCTTAATCCGAGTGTCATAACATCGTCAAATTTTCCTGTTTTTGGTCCCAAAACAAACGGTTCTTTTTATAATAAAAACTCAAAATATTGATGAAATCATTTGATCATTTTAAAGTACGTGTATTAAATGACACAACCAATTTAAAAAAAATGTGTACCTCCTCCACAAATATTTTTTATAGTGTTTTCAACAGGCACGGTTTATAAACGAAAATCTCAAGCCAATTTCTTCAGAGGCGGCCAGTCGGTCGTAGCGGTTGGACGTGGATTCTAGTCAAATTCAAATTTGTACCTCTCGCTCTAATTTTGCTCTCTCTCTAATCTTGCTGGCGTACTATCGGGCATTGAAACTTGCTCTACTTCATTATTTTTATGTCAATTTATCAGAAATTATTTCCGACGCGCGTTTCCCGATCACGCGCGTTTTTATTCCACAAGCAGTTTAATCGATCGATTGTTTTAAAAATGCGGTGTGTTTAGGCATTTATTGGACACCTAAATGCTTGGATGTCCGTCTAACTTTATGGTCCCGATTCTTCTGTCCCTAGTTAACACCTGGGTACAGAAACAACTCGACGCCATTTTTTACATTAATAACAGACATAGACTGTTTTGTTAGCAGTAAAGTGCGATAGTAACAAGTCTGTTACTATGGTTTATTAACTTGTTACCACTAGGTAACAAGTTTGTTACTATGGTCCGTTAACTTTTTATCACTAGGAAACAAGTTGGTTACTATGGTCCGTTAACTTATTACCACTAGGTAACAAGTTTGTCGGCCACCCAAAAATTTACCTATGACCCTCCCCGGTTTGAATCACACAAATTGAATAATTACTATCCTAATATAATTATAATTATCAGCCAAAAGAAGTCCACTGTACATGTGGAACAAAGGCCTCACCCATAGACTTCCACAAGGACTGGTTATATGCCGCCTGCCTCCAACGACTCCCAGCGACCTTCATCATCATTGAAAACCCACTCCTGTGTTCTCAATGATGATGAAGTCCTGTGTGTTCGGTTTCCGTACTTAGTCCTGCAGTGGACCATTGTCCCAGCTACCTTTATCGGGTCATTAGACCATAGTTAGAAAGTGGGAAAGACTTAGTTTGAAAGTGAGTGTGAAAAGTACTGAAAAGTTGTGCAGTGACCGCTTATCTACGATATATGGACATATTATAATGCGTAGAAGTAGAGAGCCTAGTTACAAAACAGGTTTTGAACATAAATGTGGATGGATATAGTAGAAGAGGAAGACCAAAGAAAAGATGAATAGACAGTGTGAGAATGACGACGATGTACGTAAGAAAAAAACACTGCGCCGACCCCAAGTGAAGGTGAGGTGGTGCCTATAGGTGTACATACACGAGCTAGATGGAAATATGATATACTGGCTGGATGTAAACGATTGCAGGGCAGATCACCCCCCGATTGTCGGTTAATATGGCAGTGGCGTAATAGAGAAGAGGCCCTGACTCAGCAGTGTGTTGCACGCGGTTTTTCATTTACCCCACTTCATGTGCCCAGAAGAAGTCTTTTGATCGATTTTTTGGTGTTAAACATTTCTAATCCCAACTAGGACATGAGCTGTGGCTTTTGGACGGCTGAATAGATCTACATGATCCCATTTAATTTAAAAGAAATTTGTAACAGAATTACAAGACTAATCTGTGGAGGGATTTACAAATACAATAGTAGAACTGGATTGAGCCGTGGGCTAGTCATTTTGTTGCTGAGCTATAAGCTCAACGGTTCAAACCCGTGTGATCTGGTTCATCTAGCTCATTGAAAGCTGAGTTTACACACCTCTAATGATAGCCAGACGGCTATAGCAGTCTTGGAAGTGTATTCTATATCAAATTCTTACTTCTCGCTCTGAATTTTGAACCTCTAACCAGTTTAGATCAAGAAATAAAACACAAAGGTCTACTCCAAAGCAAACCATCTCCTGAAACTTGACCTTATAGTGAATCAACCTCCTTCTTTTTCATGTCTGTTAAAACGAAATTAAAACCTCGACTAAAAATATCTACTGTTCCATAAATCATAAAGTACTTAAATTATTTCAAACGACAGATATTTTTTTCAGATTTTCAGGGTATAATCCCACAGGCCACAGTAGTGTTGTTCATTATAATTAAATAGAAATATCTTTTTGTATTTTTTAAGAATTTTCCATACTAAGATTACAAGTTATTTTTAATGAAGGAAAAAATCGGCAGGCGGGCAGGTTTCGAACCTGCGTCTTCTGTTTCGGTACACCACGGTACACTACGGTTGGTTGGGGCTCGCGGTAGCTTAGTGGTCAAAGCGTCTGATGTACCGAACCAGAAGACGCAGGTTCGAATCCTGCCCGCCAGCCGATTTTTTTCCTTTATTAAAAATAAATAGAAATATTTTATTTTGTAAAGTAGAGCAACTTTCATTTCGTAGCACTGCTCTACACTTTGTAATTTACGTATCACAGGATGATACAGAGGGTGCCTCGCGGGGTTCGTGCCCGCGAACTGTCAATATACTGAATTCGTTTGTTATGCACAGCTAGACTGGGGCCTTAAAACCGATGATACACATAAAATGAGATTGTGTGACTTTTTGGTAAGTATTCCACGCGTGTGCCATTTCAGATTCATAACATGACATCACGCCAGTATCGTCTGAAGGGTTGGGCAGAAATGTACTATTGTATACCCACAATTTGTAGACAGGGTTTATCAATGTGTAGTTCCTTTTTTATTTGGATTTTAGTGTCAATTTTGGGTAAATATCGAAAATTCCCTAAAATTTAAATATCTCGAAAGCTATTGAATTTCGGGCATACATAGGCGGTGCTAATTTTTTTGCATTTTGGCCCCCCAATCAGCTCTTGGCGGATATACGTCGAATTACAAGTAACCCTGTAATAAGTCTGAAGTAATAGGGGGCGAGTTTCCTGCCATTATTAAGGTACAAATTCAAAAACTATGAGCTGCTTCTGTGTATTTTTTTTTTTAACTAGGAATCAAATCTAGGACCACAGACGTAGCAGCGAAATACATACACCACATACATACAGACATACACTCACGCCTTTTTCCTGTAAGGGTAGGCAGAAAATACAGAACGTTACTTGATAAATCCACGTTCATACATACGTTTGTATGACAAGATGTATCTAAAAATAAACCCTTAATACAAGGTCGAACCCCTAATTGACCTCAAACAAAATACACTTATATACATTACACAATTTTCGCAGGTAATGTTACCTTTCAGGCTTTCAAGAAGGTCGTTTATTGACCCTAATTATGTAACAAAATGAGCAGGCCTCGAAACACCTCGGTAATGAATAGGCGTAGTTATTGCTTTACTCAACTGTACTTTTGTTAATAGGAAATCTGAATTAATTATTGTAGCTTTGTTAAGAACTATACTTCTATTTGCTGTCGTAGATGACGTTATTTGCAGCATGTGAAGTCTTAAAGACGGTTGGCTCTCTGTGCGTGTTCTATCTATTTTCAGGGATTGTCCCGCAGATTTTTTTGAGCTGGTGCTTCTGATGAGCGTCATCCTTTTATAATTGCACCACTCGCCTCAGGAGTAGACCTTATCCCTTAAAAGCAAACCGATTCCTACCCAGAATGATTCGTGAGGCAACTGAAATTAAAAAACATCAAAATTTCAACAGAGAGGATGGCTTGGTTGTACCACCTGCTTGGAACCCTATTATAGATTCAATTAAATCTAAATCCAAGCCGACCTGCAAGACCGAAGAAGCGGTGAGCTCGTTCTGCGTGAATCAGATTGCCAACAATTAATAAAAATGTAGGGTAGCTGTAATTGAAACGTCAAGACGCCTACCACCTTAATCACCCGTGACCATGGACGCTGTAAAGGGTCCGAAACATCAGGGTTAAAATAATATCAATATAACGCGATAAAATCCGTAAAAAGTAGTTTTATTTCAAGACCTTATCCCTATAAGTCAGGGTTTGTGCCCGACTGATGGCAAGGCTCTACCACAGAATAAATAATTTAATTAATGGCCACTTTCTGCCCCTCCCTAACGTCAGATACCTCAGGTCCCCCGCATTCTGCCGGTGTTCTTGCCGGACTGCCAACAAATCCTACGCACTCTCACGCACACATTTGCACTTGCACGTGTACAAACGTAATTTTGACAAGTTTGACATTTGGTATTGTAGTGTGCAGCGGTATCGGAAAGTTTGTATGGAGTGTCACAGGTGTGGCTCTATCCCTATTAAATGGGACTTAAACATATCAGCGACCTGTAGGTGTACATTAGTATACCTCTGCTTATTGGGGTCTTCGGTAAAATTCTCAATAGCAGCTCGGAGTTTGGATTTGTGCCCGGTTAAAGGCAATAGGCTTGCCACCTGTTACATAGGATCCAAACATAGGTACCGGCTGCAAACTTTACTGTGATTTTGTCATAAATGATATTAAGTACTCGTAGGTACAATGTTACCTCAACAATGTGTCTAGGTACCTACTACTACACCATCACAGCATATTAAGGAAAAGGTTAAGCAGAGGTCTACATTCACAGTTCGTCATATGCAATGGAGGGTAAGCCTATTGCCAATCCCATTGGCACAAGTCCTAACTTTGAGTTGCAAATGATTAACACTTTGCTCGACTTGGAAACCGACCGACTTGCGAACTGTCAGTGTTCATTAGTAAATCTCTGCCGAACCCTTCAAAGAATAATGGCTTGATGTTATGTTACAATAACATTAGCTAGCATTATTGTTTAGCAGCAGAATATTTGGGACGAAGGAATCCAACCGAAAGCTACCACCTTAAAAAGTAATAATTCTTCATTCTCAGATCAGTAAGCCAATATCATTTATTATTATATAATTTATGCTATCATAAATCACGTTTATGTGCTTAACACCTGATCTAAATAATTGGTATTAGGTACACAATTTATCAAGTAGGTTTATAACAGCGGTATTGGGCTGTAATATATCTTTATATTATGCAAGATTATAAGGAAATGACGGAGTATCAATGTATGTTTCAGAAAATATTATGTAATGAAACTTCACGCTTGTATTCAAAAGGGATAGTCAGAGATGTGCTGCTATACAGGATGTTTGGTAGAACGTTGAACATACGAAAATGGTGGTTAGTTGGGGTCATCTGCTACCCACTTGGCCCAAATTATTTGACCTTGGCCGCACCGTTTTTTTTTTTACTTTTTTAATTTTACAGAAAATTACCAGTTTTTTTAACTTAAATTAAATTCGAATATCTTTACTTGTGACGGGTAAAACAGGCAGGATGTTGTTTTGTATTAATGTCTAATTGTAGCAGACTCTCATAAAATTATTGTTTGGTACAGATTTTAATGGGAAAAAAAGTTATGAGTCTTTAAAGGTACAAAAAGATGTAAAAAAAATACATTTACCCGTATTAATAATAGTCAACCCATAGACGACAAAAAAGATAATAAAAATAAGAAAAACGGTTCTCACTATAGTCACTATTCGAGAACTAAACTTACGCTTCCGTATGTCAAATTGCAATTCTTTGATATAGGTAAGCATTTTATTTATTTACTAGCTTTTGCCCGCGGCTTCGCTCTACGTGGATGAAGAAACAAAATTGAAAGAAATCGATCCCGAATAAGATAAAAAGCAGCTCACTATAACAGTTTCATCATCCTCCTAGACTCCTAGCCTATGCCGAAAATATGTTAAGCTCCGGTTCCAATCGAAACAGATGTAGTTAAATATATAATTTTACACAAAGCAATAGCGTTCAGACTGGTTAAAACCGATAGGTAGGTATCCTAGCTTTAAATTGATCGTCTGGTTTTTTGACGATTAACGATTTTCATAGATTTTCGTATAGGGTCTACTATGCCGAATCAATTGCCATTTCTTAACGTGCTATATAAGGTACAGAGGGTCTCGATGTCTTAAGAATGGTCACCCATACATATTCTAACCGCAGAAACCGCTGCCTAACCTATCGCTCAGCGTAGTTATTACTTCGCCAAAGTTTTTAGCTCGGTTTGAGCAACTGTTACTGGTACTGGGTACTCTATGAGGTACTGAGGTGATACTGTTTGTGAAACTGTGTTGTTCAAAATCACTCCAAAGGAAAATTGAAACTTCAGTTAGTCGTAATAACTCGTAATTCTAACCAAACTTTACAATTATTGTTTAATAATTTAAGTCTATACCACTTTAAACGTTTATAACTAATCAACAATCACGATTTCTGCGCAGATGACAACTTAATTAAAGAACCAACAATAATGATCCCTTATATCAATAGGAATACATACTACAGAGAGGTCAAGCTCTATCTCAGCATCTACGCAACCGAGTGGAATGAGATATACCTAATTTTTTTAGTTGAACGATGGACTTTTAAATAGAAAATAAAAAACAAAAACCAACAATGATGATCTCTTCTTTCTATGGGCTTGCATACAACAGAGAGGTCAAGCTGTATCCAAGGATCTATTCAAATAATTGAAAAAAGCTTTACATCAGTTTTTAAGTTGGAAATTATGCTTTACAACAGTTCATACAAAATTCAAATCTATTCAGTAGGTTTAGCGCCAACCCCTAACAAACAGACAAACAGACAAACAGACAAGAATTCAAAAATTCACTTTTTTGGGTTCGCGATCGTTTATATACTCTAACCCAACTGTTTTTTTTTAAATATCTTCAATGTACAGAAACGACTTTTTTACAATTTTATAATAGTATAGATAGATTTAAGCTTACCGTCGTTTCTGAATATAAGCTTTAGTCATCCTAAGAAAATAAACTATGTAGCGGAATACACTACATTATTTAAGAAACATCTATGACAAAATCACAGTAAAAAAAAAATAGTGCAGTTCTGTTCTAATTTCGAAAGCTTCCATTTTAATTAATTAACACACGTCCGCCATTCGCGCTGTAAATTGTGTCGTGTAACTTCGCGCGGTGTAAGCGGTTTTGCTCGCTAACTTTCTGGCTCCGCGTGAATTAAGTACTATAATTACTTGCATTTCCGACACATATCACGACGACGTCTGTGGTCTAGTGGTTCGAGTACCGGATTGCTGATCACGAGGTCGTGGGTTCGATTCCCACAAGACACAAACATTTATGTGATGAACTTAGGTGTTTGTGTTTGTCTGGGTGTTTCTTATATATTATAAGTATGTATTTACAAAAAAAAGTATATAAGTATTATATCCATTGTCTAGTACCATAGTACAAGCTCTGCTTAGTTTGGGACTGGATGGTGCTGTGTAAATATGTCCAGGGTTTATTTATTTATTTATAAAAAAAAAATCGCTTGTGTCGAGTTCCGAGTGTTGCAATAAGAGCGATATGAAATAAAAGATTAATAAAAATATAAACGGCCTCATAACCCAGTGGTCCTAAATGTGACTGCTTCGCGCGAAATCCTGTGTTCGATTCCCAGGTCGAGAAGTGTTATTGGCTTTTTCTATGAAATTTTCAGTAACAACTCGGGAGTTTGGATTTGTACCTGGTTAATGGTAATAGGCTCGCCCACTATTACATGGGAATTAAAGTGTCAACCACTTGGAATTTACAGATGATTTTATTTCATTGAATACTTTAACGTACTTGGCTAGAATTTACATACTATCACGCCTGTATTCCCCAAAGGGTTAGGCAGCGGAGTACTTGTACACCCACACTTCGCCGATATGTTTAGGTCCCATGTAATAGGGTCGCCTATTGCCATCAACCGGGCACAAATTCAAACTCCGAGCTGCTACTGAGAATTTCATAGAATAACCCAACAACACTTTTGCTCATCCCGGTACTCAAATTCAGGATCTCTGGCGCTTCAGACCACTAGACCAACGAGGCAGTCTAGGCTAGAATTTACGACACTCGGAATCATATACCTAGGTATCATTAAGGAAAATAAATTTATACTATTTTTATTACACCATAAAACCCTGTAAACAGTACCTAAATATTTTCAAAGTAATTTTGAACCTTGTTATTGAGAACAAAAGGCTAGTTTTAGCTGTACCATTCTCTGGTATATAGTTACACTTCCGAATTGCTTGTCAAGTGAACTCCAAACTCTTTTTGTTGGAGAGTAAGGTTGGTTTTTGCTCGTTGTAGCAGATCAAATTAATAGGTTGTGTTGAAATTTTAAGCTTGTCTAGACAGGGATTGGAAAATTACAGTCATTTGAATCAACTTCCAGAGTGGGTTTCAGATATTGTAAGAAGACGCAGGTTCGAATGCCCGCCAGTCGAATTTTCCTTCATTAAAAATAATTGGTAATCTTAGCATAGAAAAGATACCAAACACCCTTATTCAGAATGCCACTACAATTCAAAGTTTACGCTACCCTCCACGATTCATTCCAAAACACATTCAGGTAGGTACTTAATCCCTGTAACTTATAGCCTCACCCCTACTTGTCCAATAACTTAGCAGCATCAAAAGAAAATAATAAATCTCACGGTTCTCCAAGACCATTAAAGTTCTCGATAAAATATCCTGATGTCAAGATTTACACGTGGTTGCTTCCTGGCTTTAGATGGGCTAGTGGCTAGTTGCCAAACTGGATCGATTAATTCTAACTTTAAGGTGCCTTCCATGCTCCTATATGACTCGGAGAACATGGACGTGTATAGCTAGGTATCATGAAACTTTATGACCGTTTTGAACGCGATTCGTAACTGAAGTTCTTAAGAAGAAGAAGAAGTTCAAAAGAAGAAGAGTTAAGATGTTTTTTCAGGGTCGGCAACGCGTGAGTGATGCTTCAGTGTTGTAGACGTCTATAATACTTGGCGCTGTTTTCATCTATACTAATATTATAAAGAAGAAAGATTTGATTGTTTTTATTAAATAAGCTCCGAAACCACTGGACCGAATTGAAAAATTCTTTCAGTGTTAGATAGCCCATTTATCGGGGAAGGTTATAAGCTATATAGCACTAGCGCTACGACTAATAGGAGCGGAGTAATAATGAAAAAAGTTTGCAAAAACGGGGGAAAAATTCATAAGACCACGCGGGCGAAGCCGCTAGCAGAAAGCTAGTGGTAATATAAAAAAGCTTTTCTTTCTTTCAATATACCAAAAGAAAAATTTTAAGTGCATAGTACCTCGGTACTTACCCAAAAGAAACACACTGTTCTTAAAACAATTTCAATTTTAATTATAAAGTCATGATTTCCAATGAAAATGTTATCGGAATCGTTTGCAAAGTGCCTCCGACTCGATAATGAACATTAAATATTCACGATTGGACGACGTTCTTCGAGTGCAGTTTGGTCCTATGAATTTTGATTATCGAATTTCTAGAAGTACTAAGTACAACATTGATTTTGGTTCTTTTAAATATTTCAGTTACAAACTCTACTTTAAAATTAGTTTAGGAAGGATTTGTTAGTTCAAGTTATCATCTGAATATTATTTTGGCAATAAAATTCACTTCAGCTATGTCCGACTCCGATATGCGATCGGACTGTAGAGACCACAAAGGTCGCTACCAATATTTGATATATAACTGGCCGTTAGCAAGCATTCATATATATTATATTAAAATAAAATAATGACGTAGACTGTTCTAGAAGTAGTTGTGTCACGGACACCATGACATGTGATATTGATTTTCAGTGCTCCCAATAAACAAAGTTAACGATAAATAATCTTTTTAGTTATCAATACCCTAATCCCGGGTACCGTCCGGTACAATACCGGTACAGTACCATCGCTTCCTAATAGTCGAAAAGTTACCTAACTTACATACTAAACTTTAATAAATAACTCGGTATTTGGATTCATGTTTTTTCATATTGTCACTTGAGTCGTAAGTAATTTCGTTCGTGTATTGCCGGCTCTTTTCGTACGTCGCGTGCGCGTCGAGCTCGTTCGAGTGTGCGTAGCCTACACCTACGTGTGCGACTGCGTGCGTGCGTCCTATGTCCAAACATATCGTCCTCAAAGAGGATAACTATTTTCCTAAATAAAATAAAATTAAGCACACAAAAGTAAAATTATTTGTATTTATTATGAATAGAAAATTATATTCTAATTGACGTGTTCGAGAGTGTGCGTTAATTACGGTACACATTGTATAGAATAGAAAAATCTGACGAGTAGTCCCGGCCTTACAATGGCAAGCGCAGCATAACCTTGCTGATTAATTGATCAGCCATCACTCTGCTTTTCCTATAATGGACTTGATTCTTTCACTAGAAAGTCAAAGATCATATCTTAAAACTTTCGAAGCAAAGTCGTTAATTATAATCATAACACGATAATAGCCAAGTTAGGCAGAACTTCTTCATGCGCCGTCGGGTAATTGTGAAGAGGTTAGAACCACAACGTCATAGTTAACTAAGTTGTTTAAATTATAAAGACACGATCGACTTTCATCTAACACGTAAGATGGTACCGCTACTTTTTAACTGTCACTTTGATGAAAGGCTTATTTTGCCTATGATAAATTATATTTATTTCTTTAAATAGATCTTTTAAAGACACTTACAAGTCAAAGTTTTACTTTTTTTTTCGAGATGGCGCCGGCATATCATATCTGACGACCTTTAAGAAGAAACGCCTAAACAAACTCAGAGAATCATGGTCTCTTTTAAAGTCCAGACATAATTATCAAATCAAGATATTATGTGAGTTAATGTAGGGGAATGTCTGAAATGGCGCCATAGCGGCTTTGAGCAGACCAGACCCTGGCAACGGTACACCATAATTATGTATTATGAAAGTATCTGTTGATATTCAGACTCTTCTGATTATTGAGTTTCATAGTGGGTATTTCTACCAGGAAATTATCAGAAGCAACTAGAAGTTTAGATTTGCGTCGGGTCTGGCAAACAGTCTATTACAGGGGATCTAAAACATAACCTACCGGTTAATATTGTGTTTACGGCTGTACAAACTTTTCAAGAAATAACAAACGCGATGCCTATTACTTTTTACAAAAAGCACCTAAATCTCGATTCCTATTTGCATGAAATTTGCCGTAAAAGCCGAGATATGTTGAAATTTCGCTTCAACATAATTTTCGTTCCGGCCCGGACACGGACAGATGGACGGAATGACTCCGTCAAAAATGGTTTCCGATTTCCATTGGTAAAGTCGGATCCGGTTTAATAATTTCAGCGTTGAATTTCAAGATTTGGTTAGATCACTTTGAGGTTACTTTCAAGTTTAATTACTGAACGTAAACTGTGAAGTTTTTGGGACTTTGTAACACGATACTGTGGTTTAGAAACTGAGAGAAGCACTATCACGCTTGTATTCTGCGAAGGGTAGGCAGAGGCGTGTTAACATAATAGTTCGCCAAGTATGTTTAGGTCTCTCGTGATAGGGAGCGATATTGCCATTAACCGGGCACTATAGTCCGCGCCGAACTAGTTGGCCGCGCCTTAGGTAAGGACGGGGGTGAGGCGACGGGTTACTGTGAATGAAAACCAGCGCCCCCGCCCCTCTGTCTCACCGCGCGCAGGCGACCCCCCGCTCACATACCTAAGGCGTGACCAACTTTTTCCGCGCAGACTATAATCCAAACTTCGACCTGCTATTGAAAATTTCATAGAAAAACACAATAACATTTTGCTCGATCTAGGAATCGAATCTCGACCGTAGCAAACGAGCTTAGGACTACTAGGCTAACGAGGCAGTTATTCAAATTCAAATAGTCTTATTTCAATTACACCATATAAATAGGTACTTTTGAAATGTACTTCTAACTCGTTGCACAGTTCCAAGTGGATCTTATGGAGAAGAGCCGGCAAGAAACTCCACAGACACGTTCTTTTGGTTGTAAGGTAACAGTATCAATTGCTGTGAACAGTATTGAGAATGATGCAGCATGAGTAGGTACTAAATTACTAATGTTGATAGTAAGTTATCAAATTAACTCGGGAAAACCTTACTAATATTACTTATAAATGCGAAAGTAGCTCTGTCTGTTGTCTGTCGCGCATTCACGCCAAAACTACTGAACAGATTTAAATGAAATTTGGTACACAGAGAGTCTACAGCCTGAGAAAGGACAAAGGTTACTTTTTAACGCGATAAAAGGGCTGTAAGGGGTTGAAATACGGGATGAAAGTTACAACAAATACACAAACCACGCGGGCGAATCCGCTGGCGGAAAGCTAGTCCCTCATACATTACGGCAAGTCCCCTTTTACTTATTAACTGCCCAACTGACCTTCCCAACTCTTCCGGAAAACTTCTTCCATGATCGATACTGATCGAATGTTGTAACAAAGAGTGTTATGGCTTGTTTTCCCCATCAGTCGCCATTAATCACAACATTAATTTGTGCTCGAGACATTATAATATGTTACGATGTTTGTTTTAGCTTTGTGGCCTATTTGTGTTGTTTTTCAAGAGTTTGTCTATAGGATCGTAAACATAAATACAGGAACACTATTTTCTTTGACCCAATTAAAGTACTAAGGGCCTGTTTTAGCCTCTAACCGCCCGAATAATTCAAAAATAGGTGGAATTTAAGAAATTATCTGTCAAATAATTTAACGATATTCTATCTGTGTCTGGGTGTTTCTTATTTATAATAAGTATGTGGTTACAACAAAAAAGTATACAAGTATTTTATAGATTGTCTAGTACACATAGTACAAGCTCAGCTTAGTTTTGGACTAGATAGTGCTGTGTAAAATGTCCGAAAACATTTATCTTCTTCAATGGAAAATGTATTGCGGGACAAGCTTTTTAAATATTTTTTTATTATTATCAGCCGTTATCGTCCCACTGCAGGGCAAAAGCCTCCATGTAATAAAGACTCATTTTAAAGTATTCTACAGTTTAACAGATTATGTATTAAGGAGAAAAAAATCTAGTAGAATATTGTACATACATATTACAGCTTTGATTATTTGAGTTTCTAAAAGTTTCATTATTTAACAACTCTTCTTAACAGACTTAACAAAATAACAGCACATTCAAAAGGAATGTTTCTTTTTAAAAAACAAAACTTCTCTAGGTTCTTTCACTAACAACATCAGTCTGGAATTGATAGAAGCAATAATTAAACGGATTTACTTCTGAATGGATGTTTAGCATTCCGTAATTAGTCTGGAAAAAAACGGAACGGTTTTGAATTTAGGTAAACATTAAGAACAAGAACCGTCTCTTGATAATAATTATATAAAGCTAACTTTTAGTGTTTAGTGTCGGACTACTAATCACGAGATGGTAGGTTCGATTCCCACAGAACACAAATATGTTATGTTATGAACATAAGTGTTTGTTTTGGTCTAGGTGTTTCTTACGTATTATAAGTATACAAGGTGCAAGGGACATCGACGCATATCCGAATACCATGAGTTCAGTACATGATTCTGGACCCCCCCTGCGTTGAAATTTTCCGTAACTTTTTTCATCTATTATTTTTCAATTTTTTCTGCCGTTTTTTTACTTGAACGTATAAAAACACATTATTTCTATGTACCCATATTAGATTTATAAATTAAAAAAACATTATTTCATTTATTTCGGATCTTATATAATCGCGTTTATAGCAATATGTACACTGCGCGTTCAAAAATGACAATAAGTATCTGTAATAACTAATAACCGATCATTTCCTACAAGAATGACCAATTTTATTTTTGACTTTGAGTGAAACCTTGTCACGACGTTTGTGCGTCGATGTCCCTTCCACCTTGTATGTACAAATAAACGTTATATAAGTTACTAGCTTTCACCAGCGGCTTCGCCCACGTGTTTTAGGTATTTCTTATAAATTAAAGCCTATGTTACTCGGTAAAGATGTAGCTTACTAATAGTGAAATATTTTTTCAAACAAACAGACAATTAAATCTTTCCTCTTTATAATATAAGTGTAGATAGGTATATACTATATTCATTGTCTAATACAACCCGAGACCTTGACAGTAACAGTCAACGAATCATTCAATTTTCATTACAAAGACTTACAGGGGGGGCTAGACAAGTTGAATTTTGACATTCGAATCGACAAAAAAAATGTATGTAAATGACATTAGTGACAGCCCAATTTGTCGAAAGCTTGTGTCATTTCCATAGATTTTGTTTTTCGATTCGAATGTCAAAATTCAACTTGTCTAGCCCCCCCTATTGATTTCTTTACTAACTAAAACTCTCTTAATTTGTATAGATATACAAGATGCGGCGCATGTAATTTCTTGGTACTTAATATTATTCTAGCAGCTCCATAGCCTACATAATAAGAACTTTATCGAAAACTATACGAACACAACAATCCCTAGGAATTAATTTATACGAAACACGTTGATGACTAAACTTAACTTAGGACCGAACATCGGGGAACTTCGACAAACTTCGGGAAACGACGCCCCCACCAAGTATATGAATCGGACTTCGCTTTTGAGAAAACTCCCCTGCTATTGTCGCTGTCAGCTTTAAATTTATAATGGTAAAGTTCAAATTACTTTGCAGTTTGACGTGCTTGCGTTAAGGTGATGTATGGTCGTCCTTAGCTTAATGTTTTGGAAGTAATTCTGTCGTTTTAGTACTTATGGTTTATTTACAGCATGAGTTATTGACATGTCAATGTCATTTGAAGTTTATTTCAGTACAAGAACATTTAAGCTTACAAACATTTTAACCAAAAACACTTTGCCCTTCATTCTTACTAGTCCTTACTCCTTACTTATATATTAATATTAAAAATGCGAAAGTAACTCTGTCTGTCTGTCGCGCCTTCACGCCAAAACTACTGAACCGATTTAAATGAAATTTGGTACACAGATAGTCTAAAGCCTGAGAAAGGACATAATGCTACTTTTTAAAGGGAATAAAGGGCTATAAGGGTGAACAAGCAATTTACTCTAATAAACAAACGTTTTAAAGAGACCAACGAACGAATTCAGCTGGAACGTAACAATACACTTAACATGATGTCGTCTGCATTATCTGCGACTTTAATTATTTCTAACATAAGAACAGTTCAACAGATATTGCTCGATTTGGTAACTGATGTCAAGGATGGACGTGTGGATGCACATCTGTTAAAACCAGATCAACTACAAGAACAGCTGAATATCATCTCTGGTCAATTGCCTAATGAATTATCATTACCGTGCACGAACAACCATCAATGCATTCGGCAAATGTACAAACTATCGAAAGTACACGTCAAGTTGACTGCAGATTTCTTTATCTTCGAAGTTAAAGTGCCTTTAGTGAATAACGAACAGTACGAGCTAAGTCGTGTCATACCTATTCCACACATACAAGGAAACACGCAAAACCACATCATACCAACATCGGAGTATTTAGCAGTAAACCTGAAGAAGGATATGATGATGCCTCTATCATACAATGACCTCAGGACATGTGTACAATTAAAACCGCACCTATTACTATGTGCACTAAGTTTGCCTGTTTATGATATAAAACAAGGCGCTACCATCTGCGAGGCACAAATTATAAACAATAAAAACTTATCAGAATGCCGCGTGACTGTATCAAGTTGCACCGACAAGTGGATACAGTTACACAATGATGGCGCGTGGCTCTATTCATGTTGTAAACAATGTCATACTCGCATTTTCTGTCCATCTGGTACATCTTCACGACAATTAAATGCTTCTGGGATTATTGAGCTCGAGACGGGATGCATGTTGAAGGGAGACAACATAATAATTCGTTCACACAACAAATTTCACAGTGAGATCAAGATCAACGAAGATGAATTGTATTTGGCGGACTCGAGTATAAATAACCTTTTATCAAACAACAACTATACCTTTGAAGCTGAAAATCATGAAGTGATTATGAAGACGTTGAAAGCCAAGATTGAACAGTTGAAAGGGCATCAAGACACATTGAACGAAGTAGCCTTATCCCATGACACGCATCGCTATGTAATGTATAGTGTAATATGCATTGTTGTCGCTGGAATTTTGCTATGGATCTCTCTTAAACTGATTAGACGCTATCGTGCTGTTCTTCGTGTCAACAACGGAGAACCTAACGGGGACCCTGGGACTAGCGCCAGCGAACTACAGCCGAGGATAAACCAAAATTCTTGTTGCGCGAACAAGGTTGACAGAGGGACATCGCCTTCAAGCGGTTACTAGAATGATGTTAGGTCATAAATATTTTGTAATTTAGTGAACACTATTTGTTTAACTTTAGAATTGTTTAGCTATTGTTTTTACTTAAGGTCCATTTGTTTTATTTCGCGTGATTTGGGAGGATGTACGAGCACGCTTGACGATTTATGCTGACGCTCGCGATCACGCGCACATTGTTGCATTTGCATTTACTTATATGATTGTTATAATATTCAGTTCTGAACAATAAAGCTGTCGGTATACACGCATCGGTGTTTCTCTTCCACATACATAAGATTCCCGGTACACAGATACCACGGCTGCAGAACCCAACAAAGGTGTTGCAATAGGGGATGAAAGTTATAAGAAATATCCCGACCCCGCGGGCAAAGCCGCTGACGTAAAGCTAGTGTATCATAAACCCATATACCTCCACCATACCCATATATCTCCTCTCAGTATGAGAGGGATTAGGCTATAGTCCATCACGCTAACCTAATGCGGGTTGGTAGACTTCACGTCATGCCGTCAAGAAAATCTCTCAGCCATGCAGGTTTCCTCACGATGTTTTTCTTCACCGTTAAGCAGGTTGACCCGTGTCATCTGCATCTTAGCATACGCTTAGCCTAAATCTCACCCAATCCAGTTTCGACAGTTACAACCATAATTATATCAATGGTAAAAACATTGCAGTTTGTCAAATTGTGGTAAATTCAACCCTAGATTGCTGGCGTTGAATAAAATGTAGTCCAAAGTACAGAATTTTAAAAACTGTTTTAAAATTCTGTACTTTATCTAGAGTACGCTTTGCGACGCAACGTAAACAAAGCTTAGTTATAGTGCAACAAAATACATAATTGTGTTTCTAATATATCGTTATTATTATAAAATCTAAGAGTTTAGATAATTATCATTATCGTGTGTATTGCGTATATAATATTTTGTATACATACATTCAGGAAAGGAGACAGTGAAAAGTCTATCAACATAAGATATTGTACCATCGGTTTCCCGCACAATACCGCCGCCATTTTGAAACCTGTCAATAAAAAACAATTTATCATACGCTCTCGTAAGTGTTTTACAAAAGGACGATTTATTTTTGAATAGAATTCCCCCATTATAGTCTGTTCAACCGTGAAGTGCTGTTTTTGATAACACAAATATTATTCATACCTTTTTCCTCAGGGTTAAAGAAAAAAGTCGTGCTTGAATGAAGAAGGGTTAAATATAACAATTTGTTTTAAGTGTTTAACTTGTCTGGTTACTATTTTTTTAAACTAAGTATAAAACATAGTTTTAAACTGTCACTGTAATTGTGAAACTATATATATTTTTTTTTAATATTGGTTTTATTTTTGTACCTAATAATATTTTTTATCGAAAGAGATCGATGTTGAAATACCTGATTTAATTTTTATTAACCTATTAATTTTGTCACACAGTGGGACAAACTTCACGCATTTATTAATCCGATTAAAAAAATATACCTATTTTAAAATAAATACGCAAAAAACTCCACACTACAAATTATTCGACGACCTCTGTATGTTAAAATGGATTAATTTATTTGTATGACTTGGTCACTACAAATGTTCACATATTAAAAGGAAAATGGAAACACTGGACTCAACTAACATTAATCAAAATGGCGACTTTGAAAGCGAAGTTAGTTCCAACTTCCAATATGCGGCCACCAGGTCAAATAAGTTTGGAGCACTGTAGTCTGCAAGTACTAGGAGTACGTACGGTACGTACTTTCGAGTTCGAATTTGTTGTGGTGTTTTCTTTTTAATTTTATTAAATGTTTAAGATAAAAGTATCCACTAAGGAACCAACTCTTTCAGTATTTTTTTTTAAATGTGGATATCTATATCCATCCTAAAATAAGTGGAAATAATTTGTAATAGTATGTCTATATTGTCTCGCTTATTCCGCTGAAAGATTTCGATAAAATTTATTAAGGAGATATATTTCGAAGAGAGTTAGGGCATAGCCATTTATGGGTCAAGCACTGCCGGCACAGTGAATCCTCTATAAACCTCCAAGAGGTTTTTGGGATCGGCAACTCGCGAGTGATACCACTGGTGTCTGGTGTCTGTGCAAGCGTCCAAAGGCGCACGTCCAAAGGTAACCGCTTGCCATCAGGCGGGCCGTATGCTTGTTTGCCACCTTAGTAGTATAATGTAATATATATATATATATATATACATATATATTACATCCTGAGGATGCGTTGCGAGTGGTGAAATCATGAGCAACAATATTGTGTTATCTATACGCAAATATTATAAAGAGGAAAGATTTTATGTTTTGTTTGAATTGAAAAGGCTCCGAAACTACTGGACCGATTTGAAAAATTCTTTCACCATTAGAAAGCCACATCTTTACCGAATAACAGCCTAAAATTAACATTTAAGAAATACCCAGACCACGCGGCCGAAGCCGCAGGCGGAAAACTAGTCTAAACATAAATTTAAAACCAAATTAGTCGCTAAAACTTCAGAATCAACCGTTACGAAATATTATTATAAGGCTAGAAGTTTACAGTTTGTTACTGAACATCAATCAAGCTCGATGATTGATTATCCTGAAAATCGGTTAATAAAGCCTTTTACTTATATATATATTAAGTATCGATTCTAAATAAAGTTAAAATATCTACCTAAGTCATCTTTATCGCAAGTCTTTTGGTGTTGGAATTTATGAGATTTTTATAACCTTATAAGTTTGTGAGATAAGTATCTGCACGTTTGTGGTCACAAAAGGGTTTAGGAGTTATACTTTTGTGTACTTAGGCTTAGCTAAGCGTAAAATTATGCTTCTGTTTGTCAAATCTTAATACAAATTTGACATACGGGAGCGTTACTTTACGCTTAGAGTCGTCTCTAAATATTAGCCTTATATGGCCTCGTTGCTAAGTTATAACTGCGCTGATCAAGATTAATCTACGCTTGTCGACGTCAGTATGTGGGTGAGTGACCATTATTAACACACCGAGACCTCTCCGTGCCTCGGAGAGCAAGTAAAGCCATCGGCCCCGGTTGTCTTACGAAAATCCATGACAGTCGTTAGTGGTAGAAGTTCGAAAAGTCTGACAGCCAGTCTATCCTTCGAATATCGGTATTTCCCAGAAATTGGGTCGAGGAGGTCTGATGGCAGTCGCTTCGTGTAGAATACTGATATTCAGCCGCATCTGGTTAGACTGGAAGCCGACCCCAATATGGTTGCGAAAAGACTAGGAAGAAGAAAATACTTCTGCATACTTTAAAATAACAACAATTGAACTTTGAAGTTGAGCAAAATCCAACCCAGACCTGTGTTGGTCACTAGTATCTAAATAAGTACCCAACTCCATAGTTACTGGATGTTCTG
The DNA here is from genome assembly GCA_946251955.1 of Acronicta psi. Lineage (NCBI taxonomy): Eukaryota > Metazoa > Arthropoda > Insecta > Lepidoptera > Noctuidae > Acronicta > Acronicta psi. The sequence continues at coordinate 12,852,590 of OX276481.1, forward strand.
ACGTCTAATGGTATTCTATCAAATATGCATTAAGATCACTTTGTCCCTCTTAGTTGCGGTTTTGCTTCGGTCACTTTCGGCAGTATGGGGGCTTGACCAATGCTGGGCAGTGGGCAACTGGAGTGGGCACGTTATATTAGAATAAAATAAAATAGTGTTATGTTCCTTGTTTACAATAACTTTATTGAACACTAAAGAAATACATGAATACTACAAGAGTACAATTATTTAGAGGCAATTATACAATGTGGAAGGGACATCGACGCACAAACGTCGTGACAAGGTTTCACTCAAGGTCAAAAATAAATAGACCTAGGTCATTCATGTACAAAATGATCAGTTATTACAGATATTGACATTTTTGAGCGCGCAGTGTATTCCTAAAAACGCGATTATAACGCTCTGCGGTGAATGTTATCACGCGTGCGATCCGAAATAAATGAAATAATGTTTTTTTATATTATTAATCTAATTTGGTTACACAGAAATAGTTTTTTACACGTCCAAGTAAAAAAAACCGCAGAAAAAATTGAAAAATGGATGAAAATAGTTACGGATAATTTCAACGCAGAGGGTGTGATTTTGATTTTGATTTTTTTATTTTAAAGGTGTATTAGTCGAGAGTGTTCTTAGCTATGTTTGATGAAAATCGGTCCAAGATGGCGGCCGCTACAAAATAGCGGATTACGTATTCTTTCACAACTCCCTCAATATGGGTATCAAATGAAAGGGCTTAACTAGGAGAATACTATACACTATGATAAATTTCAAATCCAAGATGGACGCCACCACAAAATGGCAAATTATATTTCGTGTCGGGGGTTTTCAAAATTTTTAATTTAGGTTATGCCGTTATAATGTGCTTTCATTATTGTTACATTTGTTAGCAAACATAAAATAAAAATATGTCAAATGCGTCTTCATTTTCTACGTATACCTATGCAATAAACATCACCTTTCTGTAATTCAAACTCATAAACATGAAACTATTAGGCATCCCCGCTGGGTGGCAAGCTCAGTGCACCCATAAAACCTAACGAGCCAACAGTCTGGTCTAGCTATTGTTTTAAAGTACCTATCAACATAAATACTCATATAATAGGACAATTATTTACACCTGGTGTAAACTCGTAGCTCACAACCGTACTAGCTGTTGAAAGTCTGAATATGCAATCGCTTGGAAATATAGTACCGGTGTATTCATTTTAAAATATCGAATATGCACTGCTTGACTGCCTTGTTGGTCTAGTGATCCCAAGTGCGGCGGCTACGCTAGAGGTCCTAGGTTCGATTTCCGGGTCGGGCAAAATGTTGTTGGGTTATTCTGTGACATTCCCAGTAGCAGTTCGGATTCTGGATTTGTGCCCGGTTGTTGGCTCGCCCCCTATTACATGGGACCTTAACATGGGCGAACTGTGGATGTAACCTTTATTTATTTGACGACGTCTGTGGTCTAGTGGTTCGAGTACCGGACTGCTGATCACGAGGTCGGGTTCGATTCCCACAAGACACAAATATTTATGTGATGAACTTAAGTGTTTGTGTTTGTCTGGGTGTTTCTTATGTATTATAAGTATGTATTTACAAAAAAAAAGTATATGTATATAAGTATTATATCCATTGTCTAGTACCCATAGTACAAGCTGTGCTTAGTTTGGGACTAGATGGTGCTGTGAAAAATGTCTCAGGATTTGTTTGTTTATTTAATTAGGTATTCAACTTTCGGGGAATATAGGCTGTGTGTTATGTTAATTCAAAATCAATTTTGTTTTGCGATTGTTGTAACTAAACGTATTCAGGCTCAATCGCTGTGTTTTTGAAACATGTATTTGCGGTTTGCTTCCGCCCTATTTTAGGCGTGTTCTAACATTAAATTAGATATTAATATTGCATTACTGCATCATATTGTGGTATTATCATAGCCAATTATCATCAAATACAGAATCCACAACATCCGAACTTATAACTAATAACTCGTGTGCATCATCATTAACTCATAAACTGTTCCTGCTGGGCACGGGTGTCCTCTCAATTTATGGGAGGTGTTAGGCTATATTCCACCACGTAGGCTAGCGTAGTGCAGGTTGGCAGACTTCACACGCCGTCCAGAAAAATCCCTCACAATGTTTTCTTTTACCGTTGTAAGCGAGTGAGCCTTACTAGAGGATTAAAATTTTTGTGGTGTACCTATCTGCAGAGCGGATAGTCAGATAGGGACTTAAAGTATATGGGATCAACTAGGAATTATTTTTAAATCGGATGAAAAATGATCAGATAACTTCTTCATCCTCTTGTTATAAAGTCGGCTTAAAATAGTTTGGCTAATCAAAACCTATAGTTATAGATTAAGGGTCGATGTCCGCATATCCAATTAATTTAATTTAATCCAATTAAATTCAGAAATATATTAGGTTGTAGGATTGGTATCGTCCAACACTCGGTATTGAATTAATCGTATGTAAAACCGGAATTGAATCTAAATAGGATTAGTGTGGGTTTGTGGTCGAAGGGTCGACTATAAATGACATTTACAAATAAACCGTTGTATGTTAGATGAAAATAAGCAGGAATTTATAGACTTGAGACTATTTATAGATTATTCAATCTGTTTATTTGGGCAGTAGGTAAAAGGCTTTGGAATAGTGTTAGCGGGTCAGCTATTCCTTTATATATTAATCCCAGTTATCACGCGTACACCATAGATTAATAATAAAATATTTAATAAATAGAACTACTGAAGCTACGTCACTTTGGTGTGTTAGAGAGAGAATGACACTGTAAACGAGACCGGCCTCGCCAAAGTACATCTGCGTTATTAGGCGATTATTTACGGGTTATAAAGTATATATAAGTGTATTATAACGTTATTATAATGGTTACATATTTAACCAGGTTGTAATTCTTCAAAAATGAATAATCCTCAACATTACACATACACACAAAAGCTATTGGTTTTCAGTCTCATTCGTTATCTGACATTGCCAAAGACTATATTACTCTATGGACATTGCCAATCTATGGAATGTATTACCTATATATCTATGGTGAACACCAATGACAATCGTTAGTATTGGTCAGCTAAGCTCGAAATACCTGACAGTCAGTTTGGGTTTCCGTATTACCCAGAAACTGGATTGTGAAGGTCTGATGGCAGTCGCTTCGTGTAAAATACTGATATTCAGTCGTATCTGGGTAGATTGCCGATCTCAATATAGTTGCGAAAAGGCTAGGAACATGAGGTTATCATATAAGTATTCAAGCTTATGACCGTAGGAGCCATTTTTTTTTCATCTCGGTAAGTAGTTGCGTTGCTGCGCTGCGTCACGAGTGAAAGCAGGGACCAAGTTTCTCATGATTAATGCTCTTCGGAAGTTCCAAAAACTGAAGGATGAATGTCATAAGTTTGGTAAGACGACGAAATTGTTACCACGTAAAATACCGACTTCTATGTGTTTAGACCCTAGGGGTCTACTACGAAAGTTTTGACTGATGGTCACTCTAGTGTTTTGTTACCTTTTTGATTTGACCTGTTTGTTAGATTTTCAGTATGAGGCTTATTGTCTTGCGTAGCAACTCTTATAATATTAGGTACCCATTACTTATTCTTTTTTTGATAAAAATTGCAAAAAAAATCTTATCTTATATCTTCCACTGCAGCGTCTAAATCATTTTTAAAGTACATTAGGGTGCGAGCCCTAATAAAAAATAATAAAACATGTAATTTTTTTTAACACGTTATTTGGCTCATTTTTCTACAAAAAGTAAAAAGTAAGAAGGTTCTTTAATAAAAGTTCTTCAAAAAAAGTTCGTTAAAAAAGAAAAAAGAAAAAGAAAATCATTTATTGATTATAAATGATTTTCACACAGCACCAAGCAGAGCTTGTACTGTGTATACAGCGGGTTACACAATCGATAAAATAATTACATAGGTACTTCTTTTTCTAAAAATATCAAGAAAATACATAACTACTTTTTATTCCATGAATAAATAATAGTCCATTGCAATAACATTCTAGGCTTACAGAATATCTGGCGCCCACCATTTGTATTCAGTAGGCATTTCAAGTGGAAGCTGCGTAATACATAACATGCATAGGTGTATGTCTACGGCAATTATGTAGATTCTACGCCGAGCCTCAAGTATGCGCCGCATATACATAAGTACCTATGTTATATACCAGAAATAACATAACAGTCGGGGTTGAAGTCGGCACGAGCTAACTTTAACCAGGACGCAAAAATCGGAGGAAGAAAAATATTGGATTAAAATGATTTAAAAGGACAGCCTATGACTTGAGCTTTTGTTTTTATTTATTACAATCCAATATTTTTCTTTCTCCGATTTTTACGGCCGGGTTATAGTTAGCTCGTGCCAACTTCAACCCGGACCATATACCATCACGCCTGTATTCCCTGAAGGGGCTGGCAGAGGTCCTACTAATTTAGTCACAGTTTGCGTGTAAAGGGGGCCACCCTATTGCCATTAACCAGGCACAAACCCAAACACCGAGCTGTTACTGAAACTCATAGAAAATTCCAGTACACTTTATTTTAGCGCTACTGCTAAGCTTGAGGTCGTGGGTTCGATTCCCAGTACAAGCAGTGTTATTTAGTTTTTCTGTGAAATTCTCGGAGTTTCAATATGTGCCCGGTTAGTGGCGATAGGCTCGGCCCCAAGATACTTACCGGTTAACTGTGTGTGTACATAAGCATCTCTGCCTAACCTTAAATATTTCCCAAAGGGCTACTAATGTACACCCACATTTCGCCGGTATGTTTAGGTCCCATGTAATAGCGGCGAGCCCAAATTTGGACGCCGAGCTGCTACTGGGAATTTCACAGAAAAACCCAACAACACTTTGCTCGACACGGGAATCGAACCCAGGACCTCTAGCGTAGCAGTCAGGCTTGGGACCACGAGACCAAAGAGGCAGTAGAGACGTAATAGTATGTTTAATATATATATGTTCGACCCCTATAGTCATTTGACATGCCAGTACAAAGTAATATTTGCTAACAAATCACTTGATTAACCGCAAATTTGTTGAGTAAATGCGCTTTGAACTGCCGCGACCCATTTAGTATTGTGTTGACTTTTGTGAATTATTCTCTTTAATGTAATTGGAATTTGTAGTGTAGTCGTCTTGAGGCTGAGGTCTTCGGTTCCAACCCTGAGATTAAATTGCTCCTATATCTACGAATGTTTATGAAAAAATCGCAGTAGCATAATGTTATGTTTATGTATGTATGTATGTATGTAGGCAAAATAGATCAAATAAATTTTGCGAGAGCATATTAAAATTCTACAAAGTCGGGTTTTTTTACAACACATACAAGGTGGAAGGGACATTGACGCACAAACATCGTGACAACGTTTCACACAAGATCAAAAATAAAATGTCATTTTTGAGCCCGCAGTGTATTGCTAAAAACGTGATTATAACGTTCCGCGTTGAATGTTATCGCGCGCGCGATCCGAAATAAATGAAATAATGATTTTTTAATTGTTAATCTAATTTGGGTAGATATAAACAATGTTTTTTTACACGTTCAAGGATAAAAAACGGCAGAAAAATGGAAAAATTGATGAAAAAAGTTACGGAAAATTTCAACGTAGGGGGTCCAGAATCCTGTACTGAACTCATGGTATTCGGATATGCGTGGATGTCCCTTCTTCCTTGTATAACTCAAGAACTGTCAGACCGATTTTCATGATCTTTGATTTGTTGGATTTGTCTCCACCCCGAATAACAGAATAACTTTCGAAATAATAACTCAGAAAATTTCGAGAAAAAAAGCGAAAGCGGTGTAACAGGGTTCACCCTTGACGCGAGCGAAGTTGCGCAAAAAAACAAACTAGAAACAAATCAAAATTCATCAAAAGAAAATACACACAAAGTAGGTACCTACTACATGCCCACAATATTATTTTTAGCTCAATTAACCAGAAAGAAAGAAAGAAAGAACAATCATTATTTCCTTGCAACTGTGTAATGAAAAATCGTAAACACCCTCTAGATGCGACTACACGGACGACCGACAAAAACACAGTCTTTTGTTCTTTGTAATAAGATAAATGGTACCGACACAAAGGGTGGTGGACATTTTAAAATGTCTGTCGCAATGTTTCTTTGAAATTCCCACGTCTTGAAGTTAGCTGTACATTTTAAATGTCCTTTTAGTGTTCCGTGTCTAAAAAGGAAATAAGGAACTCTTATAGAATCACTTCGATGTCTGTCTAGGTCTGTCTGTCTGTACACTTTTTTTCAGGAATGCGAGGAGATTATCAAGTTTTATGATGTAATATACAGTTTATTCAGAAATGAATACTTTTCTAAAAATCTAAGACCTTCCAGATATGATTGCCTTGATGGACGAACTATCTACTTACCAGTTTGTACGGAAGCCTTAGCGCGCAAATCGAGGTATTCCACGAAGCACACCCAGACGAAGCCCACCTAAAGTATTCCACTTAGCCCACCCGTAGGTGGGCTTCAAATAAAATATTTAAAATAATTAATTTCCTATTCCACGAAGCGCACATACGATATCTCCTATCACTCGCATAGTGCGGGGACTAAGAAATAAAAATGTCGATAGAAGAAAATATTTATTATTTAAAAGACTAATTTAAATATCTAACATCTTTCAATTTCATTATAACAATATGATACAATACTTTTAATTTTCATAACATTAATATATAAATCCCATAGATAAGACGTATACATGATGCGCTAATAGTCAACGTGTCAATAGTAGTCAATAGCCAAGCGTTTCCGGAACTAGTTTACATGCTTAGTTCTCATTACATTATCGCGAGGTCACGGGCAATGCAATTGTGCGCCGGTCTTGTTATTGTTTTTTTCTGATTTTCGTGCAATTTATTCAAACAAAATAATGGAGCTGATGGCAGGTCCAAGTAGTAGAAATTTTAAGGAAGGGCGATCATATATACTGCGACGGAACTTTTAAATGCGCGCCTAAACCATTTCTTCAAATTTACAGCATCCACGGTGAGGTTGAAAATATTGTTAAACCTTTAGCCTATGCTTTACTAACATGACAAAAAAAATCGACCTATAAAATATTATTTCAATTATTAAAAACAACAATACCCAAAATGCAAGTCAATGTTTTCACAAGCGATTTTGAAGAAGCTGCTGTCAGGAGTTTTACAGCAGTATTTCCTAACGCACAGATAATGGGATGCTATTTTCATTTTAAAAAGTAAAAAAAATCTAGGGTCTTAAGTTACAATGTTTTTGATATTTATCCAAGATTTTAATGCAATTATGAAACAATCTGTGATTTTATTAAGAGCACAAAAAAGGAAAATAATAGAAAAATTGTTCAAAAATAATTATTTTTTCGGAAAGATCTGTGATTTTAAATAGTAAGATTACAAAAATGACAAATATTGTGTCACATTATTATAGTGAAACTGAAAGATGTTAGATATTTAAGTTAGTCTTTCAATAATAAATATTTTCTTCTATCGACATTTTTATTTCTTAGTCCCCGCACTATGCGAGTGATATTCGTAGGTGCGCCTCGTGGAATAGGAAATTAATTATTTTAAATATTTTATTTGAAGCCCACCTACGGGTGGGCTAAGTGGAATACTTTAGGTGGGCTTCGTCTGGGTGTGCTTCGTGGAATACCTCCGCAAATCAGACTCGCACTAGTCCGGTTTTTTTTTACTTTTTTATAGCTCTTAGAGCCAGCAACTCATACTTACACCGATGTTGTAGGTGTCTATACGAGTATGCTCATCATATCAGCCTACAAAGGTCCGCTGCTAAACATGGGCCTCAATTCACAAGAACCGGTTATATGCCACCTGCATCCAACGACTTCCAACTATACATCCAGCTCGATAAAATACAACTTTTTAATAAATTAAACCAACGCGAATACTAGACATTGAAATAAAACTACTTTTTACGGATTATATCGCGTTACATTGATATTATTTTAAAATTAAAATTAATTAAAATAATATCAATTAAAATAATATCAATATAACGCGATATAATCCGTAAAAAGTAGTTTTATTTTAAATTAAACCAAATTAAAAACATTTTATCATAATATTAACCTAGTATAAATTGAATCAGCACCCCTTAACAAAAAGACAGTATACTCTAAAATATTATATTCCTCGCTAAAAGAGTTTCGCCCCAATGATTTATCTGCCTTCATCAACAGCTGATGCGTAAAATTTGATATTGCACAGTGGACCGACACCGGCCTAGACGTGGACTGAATTTTTATAACGAATATATATTTCGGTACGATTTGGATTTTTTGTACCGTGAAGTTTTAGTGTAGACTTTTTTGTTACTGATACTTTAAAATACTGTTATGTAATCTAACTATAAAAGAAGAAACTGACACAATTTACTGACTGTACGTCAACTATGAGTTCTATCGAATGGCTTCCGATAGGTTTTTTACACATCGAAACGCTGTAATCTTATAGAAGATTTTAGTTCCTTACGTAACCGGTAGAGGCGCTGCGAGGGTTTTCCATACCTACATATATTTTACGGCGTCACTAGCGAGTCTAGTGAGAAAAACTCATGGTTGAAGCACTGATAGACAAACGCGCTAGTGTGCACTAGGAAAGGATTTTGGGGAATTCCCTCGGGATTAAGAAAACATTGATCAATGCGAATATTATAAGTGACCTAACTTATAATATTCACATTCATCGATCTCGGGCCGCACTGAGTTTGTTTGTTTGGGCTAACGAAAGAAGAAAGTATAGGTACTGTACGAATTTCATACGGTTTTCTTTAACAAAACGAAGGATTATCTAGGAAGGTAGGCTACAACTTATGAACTCGTGCAAAGCCGGCGCAGGTCACTAGTTAAACATAAAAATAAAATAACGATTTTAGTAGCACTTAGCAATAGTTGTTCCCGCGGTATTACCCGCGTTTATATAGTTATTCCCAATCCCGTGGAGAATTTCCCAAAATCCTCTTATCGTATGCTTACGTCATTGTAACTCTGTGTTTCAAATTTCAGAGATCTTCCAAAAAGTTCAGTTGCGTTGCGCAGTACCTACTCGCAATTAGTGCGTGTGTATATTTATTTATATATACTTTATTGTACACCAAAAAGAAATATACAGGTAAGATACATAATTGCAAGCATGTATAGCAAGATATATGGACGAGGAAAAGAAATACTTATGCAAGAATGCAATTGGCATTTTGGTTTCCCATAAGGGACCTACCCTTATGGGAAACTACAAAATGCCATTTAGTTGTAATAATTAATAATAATTGTTAATAATAATATAAAAAATATTAATACCTAATAATTGTAGTTTCCCTTATGGGAAATTACAAAATGCCAATTAATGCTAAAATAACAATACAAAACGTGAGCGTATGACCTTTAACTCGCACTCGAGACCTAAAACTTATCCGTAGGGATCTCGAAGTGAGTTTTTATGGACTATACAAACTTCGCTATCACATAATTCAAGCCAAAGTGGCCACATCTGGTGATTTCATATTTACATCGGTTACATTAAAAAGTTTTAATAGTTAAGCACTAATTGTTCGTGTACAAACTTTGACACAACCCACGTGTCGTCACAAGTAATTGCCCGTAAAAACTGTAAAGTTATACAAGTTTTAAAAGCCTTCTGCTGTCAATGTACTTATAATGGATGCATTGTGGTGAGGGGGAAGACGCAGCCATTGAAGCACTTTCATAAGTTACACACTTTCTTTCCCACTGGGAATGGTCAGGACTTCGTAAACAGTCGAAGTGACTTCGACGTCGAAGTAACGTCGAGGGATGATTCGCGTAAGAACATTTTATGACATTTTCGACCTAAGGCATTGTGAACTTAACAAGGTTAAGGTAGAAAAACATATTTTCACGTTTCCTACGGTACCTACCTATACCTACGGAAATTTATAATTTATAGCAAAATATTGATACTTATATTTTATTCAGTACATTAAATTATGAGTAAAGGATATTCAGTGACGACAATTTAAACAAAAGAAATCAATTGCTAGTACATAGCATTATTTAATTATTATTTTTTTATACCACTAAGGTGGTAAACAAGCATACGGCCCGCCTGATGGTAAGCGGTTACCATAGCCTATGGACGCTTGCAACACCAGGGGTATCACTCGCGCGTTGTCGACCCGAAAAACCTCTTAGAGGTTTAAGGAGGATTCACTGCGCCGACAGTTTGAAGGAATATTTCTCTTACTGCCAGCGTAGCGCATCCTTAGAAGGAGCTCTGGCGACCTTACTCACTGCAGGAACACAACACACAATAAAGTGTGTGTTATTTGGCTGCAGTTTTCTGTAAGGTGGAGGTTCTTCCCCAGATGGGCTGCTCCAGATTTGAGCCATAAATGGCTGTACCCTACGTCTCTTTTTTTATTCTATTCTATTCTAAAATAAAACTATTTGGATTTTGAGACTTATGAAATGAAAATTGACACTAGGTGCACGGTTCCAAATTAGTCGTTTCCAATGGAGAAGAACCGGCAAGAAACTCCATATATGTATGCCTGAGAGATTTTATCGATGGCGTGTGAAGTCTGTTCACCCGCAATAGGCCAGCGTGGTGGACTATAGCTTAACCCCTCTTTCTTTCTATATTCTTAGCGAAATAAATTATCTGAGAAAATATTAGACAACTCCCAGAACGCCCGTTCTTCCCCACCTCCTAGTGTAGGTATATATTACTTCCCATTTCGGGTTTCCCGTAATATTTTCGAAACGATGACGTAATCAATAACCTTCCAGGGATAATTTTTCATAAGCCGACAATAGACAATAACCAATATTGTGACCATCAATCACGCTGAGATACGACAGGACACCATGAAATATGGGAAGGATACCCCTTTGTCAAATGCTTTGTTACCGTTGCAGGGAAAGAGGTGATGCAAACATGTTTTCAGATAATATTGTCCGGTTTTAGACCACTAAAGTGGAAAATTGTGTAGCCGTAGAATTTTTTTTATTCCACTTTTGATAATTCATTTCCCACCCACCCATATACTGCTCCACGGCTGGGCGCGGGTCTCCTCTCAGCAAGAGAGGGATTAGCCTATAGTACACCACGCTAGCCTAATGCGGGTTAGCAAACCTCACACGCCGTCGAGAAAATCTCTCAGGCATGCAGGTTCCCTCACGATGTTTTCCTTCACCGTTAAAGCGAGTGATAATTACGCACATGATTTCGATAAGTCAGAGGTTCGTGCCGTGGATTCGAACTAGAGGCCTTTTACTTGGCAGTCCAGTGGTCCTCTAGGCTATCACTGCTATCACGTATACATATAAAAGCTTTAAATTAAATATAAATGAAAGTACTCTATTTTGGATCACGTATCTACTATATTTGACACGATCTCGTTCACGCGCCTCGCGTAGTACCTACTGATACGAATTTATATTATGTTTGCTGTTGAAATAGCTATCCAGAATTGATTAAAGCGCAGTTTATTTTCGTTTGAGTCAGGTTTCATCCCATCCCGTAATGTTCGCTAAATATTCTGCCGATGTCTCAATGTAGTTAGTGTTATATATAGGGCATAAAAACGGAGTTGTCAAAATGAAAACGCGTTAGTGATACTATGGGCCTAGACACGTCGCATTTTGACATTCGAATCGACAACGAATAGAAACTAAATGTATGGAAATGACACAAGCTTTCGACAAATCGGGCTGTCACTAATGTCATGTAATATTGAGTACTGAGTACTAAGTAAACTTGGGTACCTAAACCCAAGTCTATACTAATATTATAAAGAGGAAAGATTTGATTGTTTGTTTGTATTGAATCTTCGGCTTCGAAACTACTGGACCGATTTGAAAAATTCTTTCAGTGTTAGATAGCCCATTTATCGGTGAAGACCATAGGCTATATATCATCACGCTACGACTAATAGGAGTGGAGTAGTAATGAAAAATGTTGCAAAAACGGGGGGAAAAATTATAAGATCACGCGGGCGAAGCTGCTGGCGGGAAGCTATAACAATTACGATAAAATTATCTTCATCATTCTTGATGACTGGCCGTATATAGATACATAATTATAATGTTCTGTAATTATGAGCAATTACAGAATATTGGCTAATAAATTAAAAATTTAGAAAACCCCCGACACGAAATGTTATTTTCCATTTCGTGGTGGCGGCCATCTTGGATTTGAAATTTATCATAGTGTATAGTATTCTCCTAGTCAAGCCCTTTCATTTGATACCCATATTGAGGGAGTTGTGAAAAAATATGTAATTCACCATTTTGTGGCGACGGCCATCTTGGACCGATTTTCATCAAACATAGCTAAGAACACTCCCGACTAATTCACCTTTCAAATAAAAAAAACAAAATCGAAATCGGTTCATCCGTTCGGGAGCTGCGATGCCACAGACAGACACACACACACACACATACACACACACACACACAGACACGTCAAACTTATAACACCCCGTCGTTTTTTCGTCGGGGGTTAAAAAGACAATAATATAATTTATAACAATATAAATAATTGTTCAACTAGTTATCGGGAAAGGTCTTATAGAAAATAATTTTAATTAGTCTTTCCAATTAGGCTTTGATTATTAGAATTTTTTATTTCAAAGATCAGAAACGAAAAATTCGTCTAAATTAATTCAAAGAAAACTAATATCAAAGTTAAAATTGTAGAGCATATTTTAGGCAAGCTCTTCTTAGAAATTCATGTTCTATAGACAGGGAGAAAAATAATTAAGAGGTATTTTACGAAAATTATATTTTACGTACATATAATATTTATAATTTATAACATATAACTAATTTGTCGCGGAATTCATTAGAATAAAAAAGCTAAACAATCATTAATTCTTGTCGAATAGTAATAGAACACTCGTCTGTCAAAATAATAGTTCGATTGTCATCACTATTCACAACAATTATTGTTACTGTTGCCACACATTTTTTTTAAAAGAGCACCTATGGAGTTTCTTGCCGGCTCATCTCTATAAGTCCCACTTTTTGGAACTTGGACTTTTTGGACTAGTTTAACGTTTCAAAAGTACCTATTTATATGGTCTCATTGAAATAAAAATATTTGAATTTGAATAAGTGTTATAATAAATTGAGAATAGGTCAAACCCATTATATACCATTATATATATAAAAATATATAATAAAAATCCCTAAGCCCTGGAAAGAACTTAATAGTAATATGTTAAAAAACAAATTAAATAATTTACTTGCAAATAAAGCCTACTATAATATTAAGGATATTCTGTATGACAACATTGATCACTAACTGCTATGACACATGTAAATAAATGATTACACACTGACCTACTGCTAATTGAACCTAATAAAGTAGAATTCATAAAATGCACAAAAGTAATAATATAAGTACTTATACGAAATTGATTTATATAATATGTAACACTAAGAATATTGCATAGCTAAATGGTAAAATAAAGGTGCAAATAATAATGTCTGTTCTGTGTTGTGTCTGTGTTAATTGAAATGTAAATTGTATCTAATATATAAAATTCTCGTGTCACAGTTTTAGTTGCCATACTCCTCCGAAACGGCTGGACCGATTTGTATGAAATTTTGTGTGCATATTGAGTAGGTCTGAGAATCGGCCAACATCTATTTTTCATACCCCTTAGTGATAAGGGTGACCCACCCCTGTATGGCAAAACAACGTTTGCCGGGTCAGCTAGTAATTTAATAATAAGTCAAAGGCCATTTAGTATTGTAAAAAAAAAAAAAAAAAACTCTGTTCTCTTTAATCATTTGTACGCCATAGAGGCTAAACATGACTGTCTATTGTATTTTCTTATTTTGTAACATCTTGCATGCATATGTATGTATACTCATGTTTCAACAAATAAAACCATCTTTATCTTTATCTTTATCTTTATCTTTATACCGCAGTGAAAAAAGATAAACAAACATGAATCCTTGTCGAATAGAACACTCGTCCGTCAAAATAATAGTTCGATTGCCATTAACAAAGGGACAAACTTTCCCTATCAAACATTTTAAATGAGTTTACGCGCTTGTACAGTCAGCAACGAAAGTAGCTGAACACTATGAAATCTTCAAAACGCTTTAACATCTTTAATATTCAGAATTCACTGACCAAGGCAGTACATTTCCTCATAATAGAGGACAATTATATGTTTTACCTTAGTCAAAATCTAATGAATAGTTTTGGTACTGTGATGTTTTTAAACTTTCGCTGTGTTCAACGACTTTCGTTGCTGACTGTACAAGCACTTTCACGGTAAAAGTTGGGTAATCAAGCTCTTTGCCTAGAATATTGAGTTAAATAAATTATTTGATTGTTTTAGACCTAATTTCTTAATCAACAGCGGTGAAATTTATTTAAACACTTAATATAATTTAAGCAGGTATCAAATTTTGATGAATTTTTTAAATGACTGTCTCGTTGGTCTAGTAGTCCCAAGCGCGACTGCTATGCTAGAGATCCTGGGTTCGATTCCCGGGCCGAGCAGTGTCGTTAGATTTTCCGCAAAATTCCCAGTAGCAGCTCGGTAGTCTGGATTTGTGGCAATATGCTCGCTCCCTTTTATATGGGACCTAAACATATTAGCGAACTGTTGGTGTACATTGTTACGACGCTGCCTACTCTTTCGGGGAATACAGGCGTGATGGTTTGTTATGCTATAATTGATATATGGAATTGAAAATTATACCCAAGATCAAAGGTTTCATATTATAATTATCAAGAAGAAAAATCTCAGTGGAATTAATATTAATAAACACAAAAAAACAGCCTGCATAATCAAAAGTGTCAACTATATAATTTATTGTATATCTATTAGTATTTATTTTTAATAACTCCTTAAATTTTATCTAAGCAAACCAGAATACGAAAAAGTTTATGATTAAACCTAGATATAAAAAACACGCTCATCCTTTGAAGCAAAGTTTAAAAAACAAAAACCAAAGTACGATACTTTGGTCACTGGGTTACAATTTTATCGAACCTTTTCGGTGAAAACTTATTCAGAAAATAATTTCTCTTCACCTCAAAAATTACAACCTAAAATAAAATAATTTATTTCATAGCATATTGTAAAAATCCAAAAAAACGATAGGTACCATTAGTTTTTTAATGTGAAAAATTAATTATTAAATAATTAATAACAACATATACATACCTTTCTCCAAACAACACTACACAACACAACAATAAATCACCGAACAACACTTTTGAACCACTAAATAAAACTTACAACAATTGTTGTGCTCCGAACTTTTTTGGGCGGGCGGGTAGGGCGGCGCGCCTTACTCTCGCGACTCCTGAAGCCGACTGAAGGCTGTATCGTAAGCTCTGAACGCACACGCGCACTGCCACATAAGTTATCAAGAAGTATTTATTCTCTTTGGTATATGGATACCATTTGGCGCGCGTGTATAACATACATATCGTACCATCACGCCTGTTTTCTGAAAGCGGGTAGGGCAGAGGTGTCCTTATATATACCCGGAGTTCGCCAGTATGTTTATGTACCATGTAGAGATGGGCGATGTGCCTGGCATTTTGGGCTTTGGAGGTCACAAAAATCGGCCCAAATGATGTACCGAAGGTACACGTATTGAAAAAATACCCTGTATTACGCTGGTTAAAAGTCTAGTCATACTTTTTTTTTATGTTGACTGGGGGATGAGAAAAATATCTTTTTATTTATAAAGAATCACGACATTTTGGCACACTATTATCTGTTTCTAAAGGTTTCATAGTAAAAACTGTCAACTTGACAGCTATCTGCTGTCAGTGAGTTTGGGAATGTCAAACGAACGCCAAAGAATAGTGCAGTTCATAGTGATGTCATGGTAAAAACTGTTACCTTGACAGCTGTCCTTCGGTACAAATTTTGGCTGAGATGTATGGGTTTTTGATAACCTCCTATAAGATGATATTTTAATATGATGTTTTAATTATATTCGGGCAAAAATCGGCGGGCGGGCAGGATTCGAACCTGCGCCTTCTGGTTCAGTACACCAGACGCTCTGACCACTAAGCCACCGCTCGCCCTGCTCGCCAGTCGAAATCTTCTTCCACATTCTAATTTTAGCGACATCTATTGTGAAGAATGCTTCACAACCGACACGACTAACTTTACAGCTAGTTCGATGTCGTATGATACCGCCTTACCTATTAACTATCTTTTTTTGTATTTTTTAAGAATTTTCCATGCTAAGATTACAAGTTATTTTTAATGAAGGAAAAAGATTTCGACTGGCGAGCAGGGCGAGCGGTGGCTTAGTGGTCAGAGCGTCTGGTGTACTGAACCAGAAGGCGCAGGTTCGAATCCTGCCCGCCCGCCGATTTTTTCCTTCATTAAAAATAACTTGTAATCTTAGCATGGAAAATTCTTAAAAAATACAAAAAAAGATATATTCGGGCATTTATTATTTTATTTTAATTTAGGTTAATTTAGGCCATGTTATTGGGGATGACTATTGCCATTCGACACAATTCCAGATTCCGAGCTGCTACTAAGAATTTCATAGAAAACCCTCAAACACTTCACTGTGAGTCGCCATATTATAAACTATTGTATCAAAAATCAAAATAGTTTTATTTTCACATAGACCTTATGCAGGCACTTATAAAATTTCGAAACTAGGTGCACGGTTCCAAATTGGTCATTTCCTATGGAGAAGAACCGGCAAGAAACTCCATGGTTACTCTTTATGTGTTGTGCATTGATATAGCTTTCTAATGACACAGGTTTAATCCTTTTTGGTCAGAGGAGCCAGCTTCCATAAAACATTTGTAGGTTATCTCTTACGTTTGGAACTTTGAATCGTCATAACATTTTTCACACAGGGCGCCGTGATTCGAAATAAGTCGCTATGAAGACGAATAGTATAACAAAAGAATGAAAAACTTTTTATTCTGGACTCGCACAGACACGATTCATACACAAATTTAGAAAGTGAATGTACTTATTTTTAATGGGTGACGTTAAGACGTAAATTAGAATGTGAAGGAAGATTTCGACTGGCGAGCGGGGCTCGCGGTAGCTTAGTTGGCAGAGCGTCTGGTGTACCGAACCAGAAGACGCAGGTTCGAATCCTGCCCGCCAGCCGATTTTTTCCTTCATGTAATCTTAGCATGGAAAATGCTTAAAAAAAATACAAAAAGATAGTGAATGTACTTATTTGATCAAAAAAACGATAATTGCAGATTATGTACTAAGATTACCAAATCGTTTTCTAGTAATTATATTATTTCAATAATAATTAATTTTCAATTGTGCCTGAGTTTGAGTGACTCCGTTGAAATGATTCCAATAATTTTCTCATAGTTAAAGCATTTAATTAATTTTACCTGACACTGACAATTAGAACATCTACCTCCATGTGATTAAATGAAAATACGCAATGTCATGTTAATATGATGAAAATTTAATTAAATTACATTTTGACATATTAATTACGAAGCCTTATCAGTTTAGTGGCAGTCACAGGGTTAATGACTGGCGTTTTAAATCCTGTGGTTAAATGTATTTTCAAATAAATTTAACTTGTAATAAATAATTGTAATAAATGACGTGGGTATTAATTTTAAGTTATTATGATCAGCGAAAATTTTACGGTTTTAATGAGTTTTTAATATTGTTGAAATACAAAGTATGCTTACACCTGTATTCCTAGAAGGGTAAGGCAGAGATGTGCAAAATACGGGTATATATTGCCATATATTATATAATAGGCAGAGCCTATTGAAAACTGAAAACGTGGTACATAAAATAAGGGTCGGCAGCGCGACTGCTACGCTCGATCCTCAAAGCCAGTATCGAGCGTCCGGGTCAAGCAAATTGTTATTGAGTTTTTCTATGAAACTGAAGAATCTTGGAGTTTTAATTTATAACTCACCCCCATTATAAGCCTTATCCATCCTTATCCTCCGACCTGACCAAGGCTGGTTTGCAGCCCGTCTCGTTATATAAAAACTGGTTATGTAAACAAGTTTCTGACACTAATGCGAACATTTTTGTCATTGAAATAAAACTACTTTTTACGGATTTTACTGAACTGCCGAACTGAAATTCTAAAACCGAGACGGACGCCTACCAGCTTAGTCTGACCGTGACTATGGACGCTGTAAAAGGTCCGAAACGTCGGGATCTAAATTACAATAATATTACGCAATAAAATCCGTAAAAAGGAGTTTAATTTCAAATCTATTTTCGTTGTTGAAGTACCTAAATATTGCTAATACTTTTGACATTGTAACCTTACTGAAACTAAACATAATATTATCACAATGCCGTGACATTTTCTTAGAAGGAACCACATCATTAGTAGCATTATTAGATTACCAATACATAATTTCTGAGTATTGAGGTAACATTATACGCAAATTATTGTAATGGATCAAAGGGTAATGACATCGAGTATGTAAAGTCATGTCTTCAAAATTATTACATAACGTTACACGTGTCTGCATCACGCATGACTATAATTCGAAAGGTTAGACACAGATGTACACAAAACAAAACAGATCGGTTTACAGAGCACACCAACGTAGATGTTGGTGTGCGTAAACTCAATGCGTTCATTACTTCGCCTATTTACTAGTGTTAGCTTTACAATAACCCGTTGTCCAAGCACACATTTGCAATTTCTTGTCATTTTAAAGTTGTAGGGAATATGATGCATAAATCTAGCTAATGAATCAGACTGTGGCGCATTAGTTGAGCGTGCGAACGAAATACTTCTTGTCGCCGGCACCGTAAGATCGAATCTTATTACCAACGGTTAAACTTTTTGTATGTTTTAAAAAATATTTTACATTTATTTGTTCAATTCATTGTATAGTATTAGCAAGTCTTCTTTATATTTGTTTTGGATTATATTAATGGTCTACCCTCTAAAAATGACAAATCATAATATGTTAGTAGTTTAATTTCATCGTCATAATGCTATTGACTATCGAGCTTTTGTTACGTTTTTAGAAATTATACCATGCGTATTTTGAGAAGTGCTATTATTTGTAAATCAATATGAATCACTTAACTACACTTTTAAGAGCTGAGATAATTATTTTGCATGAGCAAAACGTTTCAATTAGTGAAATTGTGAGGCGTTTAAAGATATCGGTGAGTAACAAAATATTATTATTACGTTTAGAAGTTTATTATGTTTCAATACACATCTTGTTTATTGATGTTTTATGTAACAATATTTAATTATTGTTCACAGAGAAGAACTGTGCAATTGTGGGTCCATCGTTATGCAGATTCGGGAAGCATTGATCCTTGCCGACCGGGACCAAAGGCTGGATTTGCATATACAGATACCAATGCACGGCACTATGATATAGTTGCTACGCATTTGGCTGAGCCCTTCCTCACTACTCGTTCCACGGCGACTAAACATGACGTGACGTTACAAACTGTGAGGAACCACTTGCGTGCAGCTGGTGTGAAATGTCGTAGGCCAGCCAAGAAAATATTACTGTCTGATATTCACATGCAAAACCGGGTTCGCTTCGCAAGAAAATATTTGGATTTTGATTGGTGTAATAATATAGTTATATTTAACGATGAAAAATGTTTTAAGTCGGACAAGGACGGTCGTAAAATATTATGGCGAAAAGATGGTGAACGCTATAACAAAAAAAATATTATTCCATGCAGTTCTAGTGGCCGCATTACGTTGGGTTATTGGGGATGGATGTCATCAATGGGTCCCGGTGAATTAGTGCAGGTTTTGTGCTGGAATATGGTTGCTAGCATGAGGACACGTTTGCAACAAGTAATAGTCGCAATACCAGTCAAGGTTACTTGGATGTTTTACAAAATAGATAGTGATGGCGCACCAATCGGCTATTAAAAATATCAGGGGGTAATTTGTATTACATGATTGATGTTATTGTTAGTGAGATTACAATTTACAATTTAGGATCGCCAGTATCTTATTATCTAACTTACTAGCATGTTTATTCATATAATTAATAAATAAATTACCCTCTTGAATATGAAAAACAAAGTGAATTCTTGTCCCACTTAGAATATTTGTCATGAACCATACTTTATAATTTGTATTTATAATTAAAAAAAACCATGTCAATAAATATTGTTGTTATCATAATTACACTTTGTTTAATATTTTCTTCCATATATCATTTTTTCTGGAATAATGTTCTTATTATCAGGTTAAATAACAAAAATAAAAATTTAACAAAACGAAAAAAAATAATGATAATAATGCAAAAAGTTAGCGCATAGGTGTGACATTAGTCTTATGATTTGATCATAAGACTAATGTCACACCAGCTGCTTGCATATACACCTATGCCACGGTATCAGTTGATAATACCTTTGAATTTATGCTTCATATTCTTTGTTTCATATACACCGTTATAAAAAATACCTTAGCTATTTTCGATTTTATGAATCAGAATCAGGAACCGAACACATTGGTGAAGAAAAAATATTTTTTTTTTTGTTATTTTGTCGTTATAATGTCCGAAATATTCTAAAACGATAGAGAACCTAAAAAGTGAATGACCTTAAGGTAAGTGCCCCCGCATGGTCGGCCGTACACTCGTAGGCATCTTTACTTAGATAAGTGTGCGAAAACGTTTCACTATCACACACACACACTACCCAGCGCAGGCCACGCGGGCGAACGGGGTAGAAATACTAGGAGCGGCGGGCGGGTGGCAGGGGGCGGGCCACGGGCATGCCGGAACTCCGGAAGTAAACAGTTTCCGAAAACCTGTGACGCGAGCGCACGCGTCTCGGTAATTGCGCTCGCAACAATTTTTTACGTAAACCGCGCAGGGGCGTTATTTAAAATGTACAGTAACCGCGAATATTACGAGATGGTGCGAGTGTTCAGTGTACATACAAAGTGATGAGAGTCTCTACGAGGCACGTAGACTTTACGAAGCTGAGAGCATCCCTCGGTTACGGGCTCAAGGAATTGTTAATGCAACAGTTCCTCACGCGATTTTACACAGTGCTTAGTGAATACGTTAATCGTTGGATAGGCCTTGGCGGACCCGTGGCTTGGCCTCCTAGGTCACCGGACTATACACCCTGTGGTTTTTTTTTTGTGGGGTGAGATTAAACGTCACGTGAATCATGACGATTAAACAAAAGCCAGAGGAATTAACATCGAGTTAAGACAAACATAATTAGTGCATTTGACGCCGTAAAAAGTGACAGTGCAGTGCTTATAAGACTCAGAAGAAACGTTAGTAAACGAGCAAGATTGTGTATGAAAAGAAATGGACTTCATTTCGAACAATTGCTATAAGTAAGAAATTGTAAATAAGTACTGTAAATTATTTCTCATGTTGATTATTTGTTAATTTTTGTACGCTGATTGCATTTTTTTAAATACGCCTGAATGCATCATAAAAGTATGAAAGGAAAATTGCACCTTATTACAGATGCATAGGTTAGATAATTGAATAGCGCACGGTGCGCATTTAATCTACACAGCGCTACTGCGCGCCCGCGCCGCGCCGACCCGAGCGGGGGGCGGGGCCGCTCGAATACAAGTAATAAATAGGTAGGTACGCCAGTACCGTAGGCCTCGGTTGTTGACCGCCCGTGCGGTGGCGAAAAAGCTAGTGGTTTTTAGGCTAACCTGGATACGCTCTAGTTTTTTTTTTTCATTAATTAAATTAAATAAAACAACCAAAATAAAATTTTATTTTAAATTTAGAGCAGGTTTTTGTAAAATAGCTAAGGTATTTCCTATAACCCTGTATAATGTGAAGCAACAAGAAATTGCAAGTGTGTGCGTGGATAACGGGTTATTGTAAAGCTAACACTAGTAAATAGGCGAAGTAATAACGCGTTGAGTTTACGCACACCAACATCTACGTTGGTGTGCCCTGTAAACCGATCTGTTTTGTTTTGTGTACCTACTACTGTACTGTACAGTTCGTCCTGGTATGTTTAGGTCCCATGTAATAGGGGGCGAGCCTATTGCCATCAACCATACACAAACAAATCCCAACACTGAGCTGCTACTGAGAATTTTATAGAATAACACTTTGCTCGACATTTAGCGTAGCAGTCGCGCTTACGACCGTTATGCCAATGAGGCGTTCGGTAAACATGCAAAATGGTCCATCTAAAAACCCTAGTAGGTACTTATAACTGGTACTAGCTCAAAGATATTCGGCACTGACAATTATTGTTTCTAGGTAAATTGAATATTGCAGTCCAATTCTGAACAAAGGCTTTCACAACTATGATAATAGCATCAATATTCGTCGATGAATACCCAGAATCCCTTGCATTGTGCCAGGTAGCTATTAAGTTAGAGATGCTATGAAAGATCTAAGTATCTTATAATATTTATGACTGTTTATAAGGAGACTTTTACTAATCAATTTTTAAATTGTTTTTTTAATACTAGTTGACGCCGACAATTTCTAACTGACGACCTATGAGAATAAACGCTGAAACGTATTCAGAGAATCTATTAGTAGTACTATCAGATAATGTGAGTTCAACAATGTAGGGCAAAATATGAAATGTTTTTTTGAAGAAAGAGCCTTAGCAGTTTTGAGTTAAGTGTTGTCCTAATTGACGGCATGCATGCATCAGTCATTATTTAGGGACGTAACAGTTTAAATCTTTAATATGCCAGTTTAAATTTGGTAGAAAGGTTCCATCCAACTCCATACAACAATTAAAAACTGCAAAAATAAATCAACATAATTTGGTACAGATTATCTATACCTACAGTCCTACATCTATGCAAATAAAGAAAATTAAAGTGTCTGTTTGTTATTTAAAATTAACAGCTTTTCACTAAATGCATATTAAAGTATATACCTACATAAAAAAATCCATTATAAAAAAATTTGCCTGTCCTGTTTCTTCCCGCAAAAATATTGATACGTGGCTGTTCTAATACAATTCGAGGTTCACATATATTTTTGTGTTTGTTTATTGTGTATAACACATAAATAGCCATTGAAGGTCATGGCCGAAGGACCACGCTTACTTCAGATTACGGAACCTTGACGAATTAATTATTTTCTCGCGTGCAGAGGTCCAAAGGGTAGTTGTAAGGTTGAATGTTTGGATTTTCACACAGTTCTTTAGGGTTAAGTTGATAGTTGGAGGAATGTTTCATGAATTCGTCTCCGTCAGTTCGAATTCATGGTTGGTTTATGGCATTAGGCTCGCCCTCTATTATAAGGTGTAAGTGTGTAGATATTTCAATTGCCGTCCACTGCTGAACGTAGGCCTCCCCCAAAGAGCGACAACCATCCCGGTCTTGGGCAGCTCGCATCCATCCGCTGCCAGCCACCTTCTTAAATCGTCGGTCCATCGTGTCGCAGGGCGTCCTACACTACGCTTGCCAAAAACGTGGTCGAATATCAGTTGAAAATAAAAAAAATCGGGACCTTTTGAATCTTACACAGTGGGTTTATAAATCAGAGGTTGGTAAGTACAAGGAGTTACTAAATTGCGTGGGCAGGTATGGTAATTTAATAAAAGGACATCCCTTATCATGAATATATTTATGAAATTAAAAACTTCTCAAGTATGCAAATTTCATTGTAATTAAAGGCTCGGTAGAAGCATACTCATGGTACACAAATATAGAGAAATATAAATAGACACTTGCGTCTGTCTTAGTGTATAAAAATGTCATATTATAAAGTACGACTCGAGTCTGATTTTGTCACTCGAGACTGATTTGGTCACTCGAGTCTGATTTGGTCACTCGAGTCTGATTTAGTCACTCGAGTCTGATTCGGTCACTCGAGTTTGATTTGTTCACTCAGGTCTGATTTAGTCACTCGAGTCTGATTTGGTCACTCAAGTCTGATTTGGTCACTCAAGTCTGATTTAGTCACTCGAGTCTGATTTGGTCACTCGAGTAAGATTTGGTCACTCAAAGTCTGATTATGTCGTCTGATTTTTTCACTCGTATCGAATCGATACTTTAAGGGGTTTCTGTGCCTCAACCATGAGTTCTATCGAATGGCTTTCGATTAGTTTTTTACGCATCGAAACGCTGTATTCTCATAGAAGAGTTTATAGTTCCTAACGTAACCGCTAGAGGCGCTGCGAGGGCTTTCTATACAAATATTTTACGGCATCGCTAGCGAGTCTAGTGAGAAAAACTCATGGTCGAGGCACTGACTACCACTAACGATTGTCACGTTTGTAGGACAACCGGGATTGACGGCTTTACTTATTTCCCGAGGTACGGCGGCGTCTCAATGTGTAAAGAATGAAAGACTGACCGCGGCAAGCGTAGCCTAACCTTGTAGATTGGTTGATCAGAGAAGTTGTAAAGCCACGAGTATTATTAGTTTATACCCAACTTGCGCTATCTAGCTACTTTATATCTGTGGTACAACTTTCTAGAGGCCTCTTGAAGATTTTTAAGCACCATTTTTGTAAAAAAAAATTGAGTTGAATTGCCAAGATTTTGGCCCAACTTTTTAATGTACATTTTAAATGTTAATTGCAGAGTTAATGAGGAAGTTTGTTAGCTTGCTCTGAATATTATATTAATTCTGCGGCTAAAACGTTGTATTTTGTGTAAAGTGTATTGAACTTTGGTTCCAGTAAAATATTTTGTTTGGTATACCCATCCATTATTCTGTTTCTTGAACACCTAATTAAGTTACCTCTTAATTAATTATTATATAATAACAGTAACGGCTCGTACATACCTTACTGTCACGCCTATAACCCCGAAAAGCTAGGTAGAAGTATAACTTCGCAGTAGGCTCGCCCCTAGTAAATGGGATCTAAAGGTAGTTACACCTTATAATAGAGGGCGAGCCTAATGCCATAAACCAACCATGAATTCGAACTGACGGAGACGAATTCATGAAACATTCCTCCAACTATCAACTTAACCCTAAAGAACTGTGTGAAAATCCAAACATTCAACCTTACAACTACCCTTTGGACCTCTGCACGCGAGAAAATAATTAATTCGTCAAGGTTCCGTAATCTGAAGTAAGCGTGGTCCTTCGGCCATGACCTTCAATGGCTATTTATGTGTTATACACAATAAACAAACACAAAAATATATGTGAACCTCGAATTGTATTAGAACAGCCACGTATCAATATTTTTGCGGGAAGAAACAGGACAGGCAAATTTTTTTATAATGGATTTTTTTATGTAGGTATATACTTTAATATGCATTTAGTGAAAAGCTGTTAATTTTAAATAACAAACAGACACTTTAATTTTCTTTATTTGCATAGATGTAGGACTGTAAGAGATATCGTAAGGAAACGATTAAGTTAGGTACTAATAAAATCTAATGCACTCGATCGTTACATTTTATCACTGTGAATTCTAAAGGGATGCTACTAAATGTGCCGTCGAGTAGAATAATTTTATACTAATGCAAAACATGTCATTATTCTTGATATTTCTCTATACGACCACAGCAATGAGGAGTTCCGGGGCAAATAGTATTGTTTTGTTTGTTGAATGATGGCCGCTGGGGCAGAAAGGTTCTCGAGTGGAGACCACAATAGTACAATATTTTTGAAGATAATCCTACGTAATAAAATCAGTCGAATACGAAGAGGTGTCTATCAGTATCTTTTTTCTTTCTCCTAGCCTTTTCCCAACCATGTTGGGGTCGGTCCCAAGATCTTGGGACATTTTTACACAGCACCATCTAGTCCCAAACTAAGCAGAGCTTGTACTATGGGTACTAGAAAATGGATATAATACTTATATACTTTTTTTTTGTAAATACATACTTATAATACATAAAAAAACACCCAGACAAACACAAATAATTATATTCATCACATAAATATTTGTGTCCTGTGGAAATCGAACCCACGACCTCGTGATCAGCAGTTCAATACTCGAACCACTAGACCACAGACGACGTCTAGGTATTTCAAGTATTTTTTGTTATCATTGAGTGTTTTAAACGATTAGACTTTCTGATTAGACGAGTCAATTATCGCGTGTGCCTACGACATTAATTATCGCTAATACGTAAAGGACAAGGTTGAAATTTTGAATGTTCTAGATCACGCAATGCTTAGGCTTAATTAAATTATTGCTATTCGAACCTAAGACCTTTAGCGTAGCAGTCGCGCATACTATCATTAGACTAATAAGGGACTAATTAGTTTAATTACGTTCTTTTTTTATTTTAATCTTGAGTGACGAGATATTTGATTTGGCTTTTTTATAACGGTTTTATGAGCTTGGTATATATCTACGTTATTTTTACACTTATCAAGGACCGACCGACGACAATGCAATAAATTTGTAGTTATTTGTCTTTGTAGATAATCAAACTAAAATGTAGAAAATAAATCTATATACATAAAAAAAATCGTGTTACACTATTTATGTCTCAAGAACGACTGAACCGATTTGGCTGAAAGTAGGTGGGGAGGTAGCTTAGAACCAGGAGACGGACATAGAATACTTTTTATCACGTCCCGTGGGACGTGACAAAACGTGTTACGTGGTAATAACAAAAGCCATGCCTGACATGACAGCCAACCACTGATGCCAAACTTCAGCAATTCGATGGTAAGTACTAGGGTAGCATAAGCTGTACGAAGATAGTAGGTACTGGTTTTCGTCACGGGGGGCGCTGTGTATGAACGTTGACGTTCTGAGAGACTTCGGAATACTAGGGTTACTAGGGAACCTTTTTTTTTTTTTTTTTTTTTTTTTTTTTTTTTTTTTTTTTTGTCTGAAAATGCTTTATGCACCGTCACGCCGCCCCGGGGAGGACGGCGCGGTGTGTGGGACTCCGCCCTGAAAAGGACGTCTACCCACTAAAAACAGACAGGTGTTCGCCTCATCACATATTGCCGGGGTCACGGGTACGTGTAGACATTCTTCCGCGACCCCGGCGGTGACGGGCCGCCTTATGCGGCCCCCGGCTCTGTTGGGAGGGTGCGTGTGGTGTGCACCCTCTTCTCCTCCACTGAGTGGGACGCGGCACACTCCGACCGCATCACCGACTCTGGCCTAGTGCTGGGCGGCAGACTTCCCCAAGTCTGCCGCCCGAGGCCCTTAGGTGGTGTTTGTGCACGCCCAGTGCCTTATTGCGAATTGTTGCAATGGCTGGGCGGGCTCTGTGACGTCCATGGCCATGGTGGCCGTTGGCTGGCTTCGCGTCGGGGGGATCCGGTGTTGGACCCCACTGAGCGTGCCCTTCTTCTTCTGGCGGGAGACGCAGGCCTTCACGCCGATACGGTGTTCCGCAGGTTTGCCCTCTGCTGCACACACGCTGCAGTGCGGAGCAGCGGTGCACTGACCAGCCTTGTGGCCCGGCTGGCTGCATCGGTAGCAGAGGTCCCTGCGGTCGACGTTGGATGTGCAAGTGTGCTGCACGTGCCCGCCATACAGGCATCGGTAACACTGCAGGGGCCTAGGCTCCAGCAGTGTCACCTTGGCGGACACCCATCCTACTAATATGTGGCCTGCGTCTGCCAGCTTCTTAGCTGCCGCGACGGGGCAGCGGAGCCATGCGGACCCGAGGCCAGAAGGGCCGACCCGGATCTCCCCGACTCTAATATCACCCGCGGCGCACTCGCCGGTGAGGGCGGCAGCATTTGTGACCTCATGTGTGGTCACTGAATCATCCAGGCCTACAATGCGCAGCTCTGCGCACTTGGTGGGCCTGGAGACGCGAACATCCTCGTCCTTGAGGCATCCCCGGAGCTTTTCAGCGAGGGCATCGGCCTTGTCGCCGCTCGACGCTCCGGGGATTTCCAGAATTCGGGCGCCGGTGATTGCCCGCTTGAATTTTAAGGAGGGGATTCCGAGGCCAGCCAGGTCCACGTTTTGTTTGGCCTCGGAAAGGATGGAGGCGTATGTAACGCCCCTCTCTTCTGCACCCTCTTGCAGGGAAATGACGACTGCGGTAGATCGTGGAGCCCGCAGTCTGCTGTTCCTTTTAGCTCCGCCTCGCTTCTTCTTCTTGTTGCCCTTCTTGTTGGTGACAGTCTGCCACTCGCCCTCCTTGCGAGCGGCAGCTGTCGGGGCGCCTTGAGCGGGCGCGGGCGTATTGCCTGTGCCCGTCCTCTTTCCTTTCCCCTTCCCCTTTGCCTTGGGCTTTTGAGCCGCAGCCTGAGATGGGCCGGCTTGTGGCTCGCTGGGGGGGGCTAGAGACTCCGATGTCTCCATTGGGGTTTCAGCCTGGGATGGAGCCGGGGCTGGAGCTGGTGCTGGAGCTGGAGCCGTAGCACCAGTTGCCTTGGCAGTCGAGGCCTGAGACTGAGCGCCGGCTGCCTTCGCCGCCGGAGCTTTCTGGCCTTGGCTTGTCTTCTTTGCCAGAGGGGCCTGTTTCTGGCCACTTCCTGCTGCACCTGCCTGCGGGCGGCTAGCACCGCGTGTCGCGGCAGCCTTTGCTGCGTAAGAAGTTGGCGCCTGCGTCTGGTGCGCCAAGCGATCGCCAGCAAGGGGCGGGCGCAGGATCTTTCCCTCTATGACGGAAAACCGGGCGGCCAGACTCGCCATTTCGGTACGGACCAGCTGAACCAGATCTGGCTCAGCTGGCCGTGGTGTCTCCTGGACAGAGGGCTGACGAATAACCGCCACATCTGCCTTTAGCTGCTCGAGCTCCCGGCGCATCTTCGCCTGCTCGTCGGTGAACTTCTTGTTCTCGGCTTGGAGGCGGCGGTTGTCTGCCTGCAGTTTGGAGAGCTCCTCCTGCAGGCGGGAGTTCTCCTCTGAAGCCGAGAGCTGCCGGAGCTCGTCCGCCGCACCTTCAATGAGGGCCATCGCGTCCTTCAGGCTGCGCGTAAAAGTGCCCTTCAGATTATTTGATTTGGTGGCCACATGATGGACCACCTTCAAACCCGCCGCAACCTGCTCGTAGAGAGCAGCTGCTGTGCGGCCTTCACCTTCACTGCCGGGGACGTCACCCGGCTTGACGCGCTTAGACTTGGCTGCAGCTACCAAGTCCAGCACGTCCTCTTCCGCTCGGAGCCGAAACTCCTCGCGTTTTGCGGCGACTAAATCCGCCTTGGCTTTCGCAAGCCCCACGTACTCCCCGGTGGTGGGAGGACGGCCTCTCCCCCTCCGGGCTGGCGACGCCTCGTCACCCGACTCAGAGGCCGAGCGGCTCGTCGCATCATGCGAGCGCAGGCGTTTGCGCCCCTCCCTCCAAAACTGCGATGGTGAGAACGCAGGTGCGCTACACTCCACTATCATGACTTCGCTTGACGCCGACCCGGTGTCGGATGCGGCGCCCTCCTCCCTTCCTCGTTCTTCTCCTCCTCCAACTTCTCCTACGTCCTTTTGGGTTTTGTTTTTAATAGAATCCATACTGTTCCCACGAGTATGGGGGATATATGTGGTCCACCCGGGCAGTGCCCCCTGTACCCGGGTAAGCCTATCTCAACAGCGGTTCGGCCGGTCCGCTGAGGTTGGCGCCCTCACGACCGAGGCAATCCCCCCGGCCATGCATCCCCTCGCCGGGCGCCGGAACTTGAGATTCGGAGTTATTTTGTCTCGAGGTTGTCTTCCCCGCAGTCCGGGCGACCAAGCCAAGACCGACGGAGGGCACCCCACCCTGAGCCGCGAGACCTGATCCACAGACACTCAGGGCTGGCGGTGGGTACCCCCCGTTTTTCCGGCGGTGGCACTGAAGACAACTTCTGTGCCTGCCCGGTGGTAGTGCGAATACACACCGGGCCCGCCCTCGCGCCTCCACTACGGCCCCCTGGATACAGGGGCACACGTGAAGTTTCGCCGCGCAACGCTGCCCGCTAAGCCTCGCGGCCTCGCGGGAAGCCCCCCCCTGGCCCTGAAAAGGGCCTTTTCTCCCCCGCTAGGCCTCGCGGCTTCGCAGGGGGTTCTCCCCCCCATGGCCCTGAAAAGGGCCTTTCCCCGGTGTCGGACCATTAGCCACGAGCAACAAGACTCCCCAAAAGGCAGGAAGAGTTGTTGCCCGAGTTGCCCAGGGTGAACCAGGCTCCACGACTACCGTTCCCACCGGACGTATCCGGGAAGGACTGATAGCCGCGGAGCACACGAGGAGGTTGTCCGACCTGTCACCCCTTACTAGGGAACCTAACCTAACCTAACTTAATCGTTTCCTTACGATATCTCTTCGGTTTTAGTTGAAAGTTTTACCGACCACAAAGGGGGTGAATTTGTCTGTATTTTTTGTGTTCATCGTCTAGTGGTCCCAAGCGTTACCACTACGCTACAGGTCCTGGGTTCGATTCTCGGGTCAAGCAGTGTTTCTGTGAAATTCTCAGTAACTGCTCTGAGTCTGGATTTGTGACCGGTTGATGGCAATAGACTCGCCACTTATTACATGACCTAAACATACCGGCCAACTGTCGGTGTAGAGAGTACGCCTCTGCCTAACCCTTCGGAGAGTACAGGCGTGATGGTATGTTATGTTATGTTTTTGTTTCTACGTGGGCGGACCCGAAGGCATTTACTAGTACATAATAATAAAGAATAAGAATTCACTTCCTACAATAAAATCTATATTAATAAAAATTAATTACTAAATGTGTTGCTAAGCTCAAAATTTGGGAACGGTTGAACTGATTTGGCTGATTTCTTTTTGTTATGTTTAATGAAGAATTAAAGCCTAGGGGTATGACCACTGGACTGCCAAGTCAAAGGTCTCGAGTTCGAATCCAAGGCACGCACGTCTGAGTTTTCGAAATTATGTACGTAATTATCACTCGCTTCAACGGTGAAGGAAAACATCGTGAGGAGACCTGCATGTCTGAGAGATTTTTTCGACGGCATGTGAAGGCTGCCAACCGGCATTAGGCTAGCATGGTGGACTATAGCCTTATCCCTTTCATACTAAAAGGAGACCCGTGCCCAGCAGTGGGACGGTATATGGGTTAATTATTAATGAAGTCTGAGAAGGGTTCATATGGAGAGAAAAAATGTAAAAAATACGAGGAAAAACAGGGAAACGCAGGCGAAGCTGTGCACGGGTCGCTAATAAAGAATACGATTCACTTCCTACAACAAAATTATGAATATAATTCAAGTGAAGCCGACACACGCTAGTTTCCATATAAATAGAATCCCCTGAAAGTGATTCGATGAAGGGTACGGCCTATTGTGAGTTATTACAATATTCTGTGGAATTTATGTAACGCTTCCAATATATTTTATTATAAATCTATTGGCCATATTTCAGCTTTCAGGAAGTGGTTCTACGCTTACCATTTTCACGTAATAAGTGGAAATTTATGTAGGTTTAAGGCCCCAGTCTAGCAAAATTTGGCAGTTGTCAAATTATTAGCTCATTTTCGTAACGTTTTTTTAAGGAAAGGAAGGATATAGTGTCCTATATTTTTATCGCGATAGAATATATGTTATATTAGCTTTATCTACGTATTTTTTTCACGTTCCTCTGGTTAGTTTATGTTATATAAATCACGCGTCAAAGATGGCGCTCTCGCGCCCAACGCCATTTAGAGTCATGTTTGTGCACGTTAATCGGGGTAATCAAGAATAAATTCAAAAATCTACTCAGCGCAAAATTAGCTTAAGATAGTCGTCTTCAAAATGCGCTGAGTAGATTTTTAATTATACCTTTAGTTTTCTTAATCCGAGTGTCATAACATCGTCAAATTTTCCTGTTTTTGGTCCCAAAACAAACGGTTTTTTTCATAATAAAAACTAAAAATATTGATGAAATCATTTGATCAGTTTAAAGTACGTGTATTAAATGACACAACCAATTTAAAAAATATGTGTACCTGCTTCACAAATATTTTTATAGTGTTTTCAACAGGCACGGTTTATAAACGAAAATCTCAAGCCAATTTCTTCAGAGGCGGCCAGTCGGTCGTAGTGGTTGCCGGTTGGACGTGGATTCTATGTCAAATTCAAATTTGTATCTCTCGCTCTAAATTTTGCTCTCTTTCTAACCTTGCTGGCGTACTATCGGGCATTGAAACTTGCTCTACTTCATTATTTTTATGTCAATTTATCAGAAATTATTTCCGACGCGCGTTTCCCGATCACGCGCGTTTTTATTCCACAAGCAGTTTAATCGATCGATTGTTTTAAAAAATGCGGTGTGTTTAGGCATTTATTGGACACCTAAACGCTTGGATGTCCGTCTAACTTTATGGTCCCGATTCTTCTGTCCGTAGTTAACACCTGGGTACAGAAACAACTCGACGCCATTTTTTACATTAATAACAGACATAGACTGTTTTGTTAGCAGTAAAGTGCGATAGTAACAAGTCTGTTACTATGCTTCATTAACTTGTTACCACTAGGTAACAAGTTTGTTACTATGGTCCGTTAACTTTTTATCATTAGGAAACAAGTTCGTTATGGTATGGTCCGTTAACTTATTACCACTAGGTAACAAGTTTGTCCGACACCCCAAAATTTACCTATGACCCTCCCCGGTTTGAATCACACAAATTGAATAATTGCTATC
Source organism: Acronicta psi (assembly GCA_946251955.1). Taxonomy (NCBI): domain Eukaryota; kingdom Metazoa; phylum Arthropoda; class Insecta; order Lepidoptera; family Noctuidae; genus Acronicta; species Acronicta psi. The sequence continues at coordinate 12,885,023 of OX276481.1, forward strand.
CTAACATAATTATAATTATCAGCCAAAAGAAGTCCACTGTGTATGTGGAACAAAGGCCTCTCCCATAGACTTCCATAAGGATTGGTTATATGCTGCCTGCCTCCAATGACTCCCAGCGACCTTCATCATCATTGAAAACCCACTCCTGTGTTCTCAATGATGATGAAGTCTTGTGTGTTCGGTTCCCGTACTTAGTCTTGCAGTGGACCATTGTCCCAGCTACCTTTATCGAGTCATTAGACCATAGTTAGAAAGTGAGAAAGACGTAGTTTGAAAGTGAGTGTAAAAAGTACTGAAAAGTTGTGCAGTGACCGCTTATCTACGATATATGGACATATTATGATGCGTAGAAGTAGAGACTAGTTACAAAACAGGTTTTGAACATAAATGTGGATGGATATAGTAGAAGAGGAAGACCAAAGAAAAGATTAATAGTCAGTGTAAGAATGACGACGATGTACGTAAGAAAAAAACAATGCGCCGACCCCAAGTGAAGATGAGGTGGTGCCTATAGGTGTACATACACGAGCTAGATGGACATATGATATACTGGCTGGATGTAAACGATTGAAGGGCAGATCACCCCCCGATTGTCGGTTAATGGCAGTGGCGTAATAGAGAAGAGGCCCTGACTCAGCAGTGGGTTTTACCGGCTGAATAGATAGATAGATAGATGAGTATATTTATAGATAACCGTTGCACGCGGTTTTTTATTTACCCCACTTCATGAGCCCAGAAGAAAAGTCTTTTGATCGATTTTTTGCTGTTAAACATTTCTAATCCCAACTAGGACATGAGCTGTAGCTTTTGAACGGCTGTATAGATTTACATGAAATATGGCTAACAAAAATCCCATTTAATTTAAAAGAAATTTGTAACAGAATTACAAGACTAATCTGTGGAGGGATTTACAAATACAATAAGAGCTGGATTGAGCCGTGGGTAAGTCATTTTGTTGCTGAGCTATAAGCTCAACGGTTCAAACCCGTGTGATCTGGTTCATCTAGCTCATTGAAAGCTGAGTTTACACACTTCTGATAATAGCCAGACGGCTATAGCAGTCGTGGAAGTGTATTCTATGTCAAATTCTTACTTCTCGCTCTGAATTTTGCTTTTCCTCTAACCAGTTTAGATCAAGAAATAAAACACAAAGGTTTACTCCAAAGCAAACCATCTCCTGGAACTTGATCTTATAGTGAATCAACCGTCTGTTAAAACGAAATTAAAACCTCGACTAAAAATATCTACTGTTCCATAAATCATAAAGTACTTAAATTATTTCAAACGACAGATATTTTTTTCGGATTTTCAGGGTATAATCCCACAGGCCACAGTAGTGTTGTTCATTATAATTAAATAGAAATATCTTTTTGTATTTTTTTAAGCATTTTCCATACTAAGATTACAAGTTATTTTTAATGAAGGAAGAAATCGGCTGGCGGGCAGGATTTGAACCTGCGTCTTCTGGTTCGGTACACTACGGTTGGTTGGGACTCGCGGTAGCTTAGTGGTCAAAGCGTCTGATGTACCGAACCAGAAGACGCAGGTTCGAATCCTGCCCGCCAGCCGATTTTTTCCTTCATTAAAAGTAAATAGAAATATTTTATTTTGTAAAGTAGAGCAACTTTCATTTCGTAGCACTGCTCTACACTTTGTTATTTACGTATCACAGGATGATACAGAGGGTGCCTCGCGGGGTTCGTGCCCGCGAACTGTCAATATACTGAATTCGCTTGTTATGCACAGCTAGACTGGGGCCTTAAGCAGGCGATTACTTTGTATAAGTACTAATATTATTATTTTTGGGGGATTATTGATCTGTCGATCATCCAGTGCGTGTGTGGGGTTCCAGACCAGGACATGTCTCACTTACTCGAGTGCCCGAAGTGTCCATGCACCTGCACATTCGAGGACTTGATAAACGCAACGGATGCCGCAATTAAGGTGGCCTCCTACTGGCCTCAAACTCTATAAATAATACGATTTACCATTGACATGAAAAAAAGAAGAAGAAGTACTAATATCTTATTTTAGAACCTCTGTCTGTCTGTTTGTTACAGTTTTTTCACCTAAGCTGTATATTTAAGAGAAAAAGGTTAGCTGACAAAGACTACCAGAGTGTACGATATTTTATCAAAGCACAGACACTTACTCTGATGCAGGAATCCGCTAAAATAGGATTTTGGGAAGTTCCCACGAGATTGCACCATTTGCACCGGAATGATAAGTGGTGGAAAAATTCAAAGGCTAGAAAGATTTTATCGAAAGATAAATGCAGTAACTTTAGTCACGTTATTCAAGAATTTCAGTCTTTTCAGCAATTTCCACATAACACCTGTAAAACAATAGCATACAAATATGCACTGTTTATACGGTGTGAAAACAAACATAAAAACCTTTACTTTCTCCTAATTGCAGGCCGTTGAAAGAAAATGTCAAGAACACAGTACTTATAAATCACAGTAATTAACTGCGTCAGGGTTAGTTAAAACGTTGTTGTAGTAAAAACTAGTTACGAGTCTAACAAGCCGTATAATGTTAAAGTTAGTGTCCACTACACTGTAACATTTTTTTAGGTTATGTTGGCTAGTAGCGTAGAGTGATCGTAATCCATGGTGAAGCTAAGAACCCCAGGGAGGGGCTGCTCATACGAGCTTGGCCCAGGAAGCCCGCATTGGAGCGGTCATTGTAGGTTGCGGTGTCGTATGGGAAGGCCTTGGGCGACGGACTCGGGGACTTCAGTTGCTGAACTTGGTCTTCAGGGAGAATCCGTAAACGGACGTCTGCGGTGGGCTTTCCGTGATGCCACAACCAAGCGGAAGGAGGTAGTGGTGCTGATTTTAGTCGGTATGCTGGCCACCTGCCGACTGCCGACACTGTCCGAGCTTACCGTCCCGCATCTCCGAGCGGGGCGGTATGCATAAGGAGCATTTCCCAACCCAATAAAAGAGTATACGTCGCCGCCCATGAACACCAGAGGCTTTGTTGATGCGTTCCCGGCACTTACGAGCCCCTACTGACTGCCAAAGCAATCTAGAGGAGGAACTGGGTCATTGAATACTACGCGCATAAGTCGGAGCTCACACAAATATACATTGCGACTGTCTCCGTTGTAACCACGGCAATACTCCCGAACAAGTCAGATCTTTACTCGTTTCTTACAAGATGCTGCATAGTCTGAGAGACATTGCATTCTTACCCGTCCCACACAAGGAAAATTGTATCATAAACCTGCGCATTTTGTATGACAAGATGGTTTAAACTTGGACGAAGAAAACGAAGTCTGCAAGAATTATAATAAAGTAGTTATAGCCTAGACTATGACCACTGCAGTGCCAAGACGTAGGTATTGAGTTCGAATCTAAAGCACCTCTGAGTTTCCCTAATCATTTACATACATAGCTTCACGCCTTTAATCATTTACTATTACTCGCTTATACCTAATGGTGATGGAAAACATCGTGAGGAAACCTGCATGCGAGATTTTCTCGGGCGCTCGAAGCCAACACCCACTAGGCCAACATGGTGGACTATAGTCTAACCCCTCTCAATCTGAGAGGAAACCCGTGCCCAGCAGTGGTACAAATATCGGGTTGATGATGAGGAATTGTAACAAGTTGTATTTAGTTTCTGCTTACCAATAAATATGTAATGTAAGATATTATTTTTTATTGAGGGGCTCGTGGCCAAGTTGTAGGTACCAACGCTGATCAACCGATCTGCAAGGTTAAGCTACACTTGCCGCGGTCAGTCTGTGGATGGGTGACCATTCTTAACATATCGAGACCCCTCCGTGCCTCGGAGAGCACGTAAAGCCGTCGGTCCCGGTTGTCATACGAACACCTATGACAATCGTTAGTGGTAGTCAGAAACCTAAAAAGCATGACAACCAGTCTTTCCATCGAATATCGGTATTGCTCAGAAATTGGGTCGCTCCGTGTAAAATACTGATATTTAGTGCATCCTGGTTAGACTGGAAGCCGACCCCAACATAGTTGTGAAAAGGCTAGGAAGAAGAATGATATTATTGTTTAATTGGTACAGAGTACCGTACTGTCCGTCAACAACATCTCAGGCAAGATATTTTTATTTTTATGAGAGTGACATTGTACAAGTTTATAGTGCAACATACGGTAACAAACTACCGTTCTGTAACTTTGTTATGGCGGCCATAAAGTTACGGAGCTGGATAAAGTATTAAAGGTTGAAATATTGGACATACACACATACAAAGTGTCAGCCAGAGAGGTACCTATCTGCTGTACCAACTGTACCAACAGTTAGGTCGCATGTAATAGGCGATAGGGCAAAGAAGGTCATCAAAAGCCCATACAACTCAGACCAAATTTGTACCGGAGGTACATGACAGCTGTCAAGTTGAGAGTTCTTACCATGAAGTCACTATGAAACAGTTATTAATTAATGACGTGCATTTGACATTCCGAAACTGACACTGACAACAGATAGCTGTCAAGTTGACAGTCTTAAATATGAAATCGTTACGAAACCGATAATATTGTACTAAACGGGGTGATTTTTCTCAAATAAAAGTAATTTTCTCATCTCCTAGTCAACATTTGAAAAAGTACGATTACAGATTTAACCAGCGTAATACAGGGTATTTTTTCCAATAAGTGTACCTTCGGTATATCATTTGGGCCAGTTTCGATGACCTCCTTTATTCCCATGAACCGGGCACGAATCTAAACAGAGCTTTTACAGAGACTTAACAGGTTTAAAATAAAGAAGCAAAAACTGCTTGACCTGGAAGCCTAACCCTGAAATTCACATTCAACAACCGCAGTAGACGAATGAGTAATAATAATAGGTAAGGTTTAAATAATATTATGTAGGTAGTTCCTTTTTTCCAATTTTATTTACATTTGGAATAAGATCCAGACGAGATTTTGTAATGATATCTTACTCTTACTTAGGAGTATAGGTAGTTAAAAGTAAGATAGGTAGTATATCAGTTCTATAAATTTCTGTTCTACGCATTGGCTTTCAGGTATATACCTACTGGCAAAAAGCCCAAAACTGTAGACAGAAAAACCATCTCAATTGCATGGAAATGAATCATGGACTCCATAAAGTTTATTAGTTGATCATAAAAAGGAATGCGCAACACCAGTCAAGAGTGATGCAATAAAGTTCAACTTAAATTTAGTTTTACAAGTTTATTGTATGGACTCCGTTATTGCAGCTTGTGTGGGGTGCAACCATACCATCACGCCTGTATTCCCCGAAGGGTATGGCAGAGGTGTACTAATGTACACTCACATTTCGCCGGTATGTTTAGGCCCCATGTAATAGGGAGCCAGCCTATTGCCATGCCATCAACCGGGCACAAATCCAGACTCCGAGATCCCAACAACACTGCTCGGGATCAGAATCCAGGACATGTAGCGTAACAGTCGTGCTTGGGACTACTACACCAACGAGGCAGTTACTGTAGCTTGCATTATAATATTGTAATAATTCTATTCGTTTTAATATTTTCCCGTACTTAATTTCATGCTAAATTGAGCATCTTAGCAATATATTTTCATGATTCTTACATTTAACTCCAAAAAATTTAAATCTCTATGGCATTTGGAGCTACTCCCCCAAGCGGAGGGGACAAAAATGAAATATTACCCAATCCGTCTCGGGGTACTTATGACCGAGCGTTCCCCAAGGTAGGAATACGGTAAAAAATTGTTTGTTCTTACGGTAATTTGAAAGTTTTGAAACAACAAGTCCGCTTGCAGTTGCAGGAAAATTCAAGTGTGATGAAAAATCTTTTTTTTTCTCTTCTATTTTATCCTCCGTTATTGTTTTTTTTTTTAAATTAAGTCTAATTTAAAAAGTGACAGCGGAGATTCGGATATCTATGAAGTCTTAACCGGTCTATGAATATAATAGTCCTAAATGTCTTTACAGGACCAACCCTGAAATACAGAAAAAAAAGATGATTGTTTCAGATCTGAAAAAATCCTTTTGCATTTGATAGCCTATTTTTCAAGGCTTTAACATCACGCTACGACTCTTAGGGGCCGACCTTTAAGTCCCATGTAATAGGGGGTCAGCCTATTGCAAGGACCGAGCCTAGAAGTGGCGCTTAGGAGTACTAGGTTAACGAGGCAGTAGACTCTAACTAATATGATGAAGGTGAGGGCTTCGGCACTATATTAATAAGTCACTGATTCTATGCCCATAAGCACTGATAACCTAGGGGTATGCCACTGACTGCCAAGTCAAAAGATCTCGAGCTCGACTCCAAGGCACGCACTTCTGACTTTTCGAGATCATGTGCGTAATTATCACTTGCTTTAACGGTGAAGCCTTTATCGTGAGGAAAACTGCATGCCTGAGAGATTTTCTCGACGGCGTGTGAAGTCTGTCAACCCGCAATAGGTCAGCGTGGTGGACTATAGCCTAGTCCTTCTCGTACTGAGAGGAGACCCGTGCCCAGGAATGGCACAGCATATGGGTTGATGAGGATATGTGGAGGAAATATTTATAATCTACAGATGGTTGTTCCGAGTGTTTGTGTATAGAAACAGTGTAGTGTTTTTGTTTGTCTTAGAAAGCCAAACAAAAACACAACAGCAAACAGATCTATAATTAATCGCATTACTTAATTGAATTGAATTGAACACTGAACAAATGTAAACTGTATTGATACACTTCCATACAGACGCCGAGTTCCGTAGTGACGTCATTGATCGTAATTAAATCCATTCGGAAGGCTTCGCTCAGATGTTGGCCAGTGTTTCTAAAACATATTAGTGCATTCACTTGTAAACATTTGTTTATAAACATTGTTTTTCGGGGAATACACGCATGGCGGTATGCTTATGTTATTTTATAATTTACGTTTAGCATGACAATAAAATGATTAATATACCACATCCAAATCGTTACAACGGTATATTTCGCAAAAAAATCTAATCTATTTATCATTGTATCAAAATATCATTGTCAAGAACTATGAATTTAAAAAGTAATCATGGAGTTTTTGTCGGTTCTTCTTCATAGGAAACGTCTTATTAGGAACCGTGCACCTAGATTCGACATTTCATAGGTGCCTTAATTTTATATAAAAAAATGAAAATAAAACTACTATTGATTTTTGATCTTCAGGATACTGATGATGGTAGAGACTGATACATGCACAGTTCGCCAGTAAGATTAAGTACACAAGCTTGTTAAATTTTCTGTTCGTTCAACACAACACACATAATTCTTGTTACTGCAACATGTTTAATAAACAATTGTTTACTACTGAATACTTGACTTTACGAGTCCAATACAGCTCCCTGGGAGACGCCATAATGGAGCTAAGTTTGTTGGTTTAAATTATCATTGAGGGTGAAATGAGGTTGAGACGCCGCGAGTACATTTTAGGGGTAAATATTTTTAAGGGGGAGCATACTAAATTGTGTGTGTTGGGTAAACAAATCCAAGCCAACAGCGTCTCACGTCGTCTCCATAATTTTCTCTATAAACCATAAGAACTGTTTGTTTCTCTCAAAATTTGAGCCATCCATTTTTTTTTTTGTTTTAGCAACCAACCAACTGCTCTGTAAATACCGAAGTGATCTATGAACCGCAATAAGGGTTAAAAATATACTAATGTTTTTCAGTTCGATGTTAGGGGGACGATCTTATCGCCATCAACCGGATAGTTGTCGCTTTCTACCAAAGGACCCATATACAGGCAGGTTTGGCATTTTACAGGTAATACTAGTATAATAAAAAAAATGATAATGGTGGAATAACATTATTGAAACCATACGTCCAAATAAAAAAAAACTTGGAACTATATGGCATGCATGGGTATCATTATTTAAAAAACATAGCAATATATAACTTCTCTAATAAATGTGTGGGTTTAAACACAAAACATTAATAAATAATATGAACAGCAGCACCAAAGTATAACACAGTAAATTAATTAAATTTATATGTTTTAATTAATTTATATGCAATTCTATGTTAATTTTATTAGGACCTGCATGAATATAAACTTTCATTTGATTAAACAAGTCTAACAGACATCGAATGCGTTTAACAAACAAAATGTCGTTGACTATCTCGTTAGCCAACAAGTCCTAAGCATTACTGCTACAAGATCCCGGGTTTGATTTCCAGGTCCAGCAAAGTGTATTGGGGGTATTTCTATGAAATTTTTAGAAGCAGCTTAATTTGCGACACTAGTGTCCTGAACGTTGTTGCCAGCAAGACTGGGGGGCAACTGATGGAGCATTTGTGTAGAATACACTTATTTCTGCCAAATGCTTGCTCCAAACCTTAAGCTTTTTATTTTATAAATGTACAAACTAACATAGTTCTTAAGTCACTACTAACGAAAATATGGGTACTAGTTTTGCTTGAATTAAAGTTATTATTATTATTCACTTTAATTTGAAAGCCGTTATTTATTATTGCCATTAACCGGGAGTTTTGCTTCCTCTACATGGGACTGGCGAACTATATGTGTACATTACACTTCTGCCGTATTCTCGTGGAATACAAAACAAATACATTTAAAATACTAGCAACTGTTAAATCTATACATATAAAATGCTTTGTCCTGAATGACTCACTGACTGACTGACGGATCAACGCACAGCCCAAACCGCTAATCATAGAGACCTGAAACTCGGACGGTGTGTTCTTTGTATGACGTAGGCGTCCGATAAGGAAGGATTTTCCGAGATTCTACCCCTAAGGGGGTGAAAAAGGGGGGCAAGGTTTGTATGGGACAACGTGATTCCTTGGTCCAATCTACTTCTAATTTTGCATAAATATTACTTAAGAGAATTGAATTAAAATGTGTTTCATATTTTATTGAAATTCATCCCCTAATTGGGTTAAAAAGGGGTAGAAAGTTATTTTGCTTCATAGTTGATATCAATACTCCTTAGTGTTTTTGATATAATTAGATTAAAATCAAATGTTTGACACATGACATGTCAATTCCTCATCAGTAAATAATGTCAAGTAGTGAAGGCTTATTCAATGAACAAATATTTATTTTAATCCAATAAAATAATATGCACAATCTATTGCCATGAAGTAAAACTTCACACTCGGCGTTCAAAGTTCTTCTTGATTTGATATAAACCAAAACCCCACTCTGCAATATACCAAACAAAGTACTACTATGGTAGAAGTACTCCGCAAAACGAAATTAATTGTTTGGGATGTGACTACTATGGCTCATAAAGGGGGTCACTGTATTGTCAGCCCCTGCTGACAATAGTTTCCGACAGACTTTACCGGTAGAGCTCAGAAAAAGCGAATGGACTAAATTTAAGCGTGCGTGAAGCGGTCTCATTCATGGGCTTCAGTAACAAAACTGAGCCTTACCAAAAATATGAGAATCCATCTGAGGGGAGATGTTACTGTCGGACAGTTCTCAGACCTGTACCTTAAAATAGGAAATGGTGGAACACATAATATTAAAATTAAGAGTTAGCGCGCCAATTATGTTGCTGCGAAATGTAAATCCAGCAAAATTATGCAATGGCACCAGATTTCAAGTGAAAACATGCATCGCAATGTAATCGAGGTAACTACACTGATTAGTTGTTCTGAGGAGAGTCTGTATTTATTCCTAGGCTTCCCCTAACACCATCAAATTACCCCTTTGAATTCAAGAGGATGCAGTTTCCTATCAAAGTCTGCTTCACAATGACCATAAACAAAGCTTGAGGTCAAACTCTTATTGTAGCGGGAGAAGACAAGGGAAAGCTGCTTCTCCCGCGGGCGGAGTATGTGGCATACTCCAGAGTAAGCGCACAGAGTAGCCTGTAAATTCTAGCAACCGAAGGAAAAACAAAAAATATTGTTTGTGTGTGTACTGTTTCGATTTCGTTGTAAAAAGATAATAGATAACATTTTATTTTGATGTAAGTTACATGGTACCCCCATGTAACTTACATCAAAATAAAATGTATGTAACAAACTTGTATTTTAACTTCATGCTTATTTAACCTTTATATCTCTAATAGTAAAGATTGGTGTATTTTATAAGTATTCAAACATTTTTACATAATGTTATAACAAAATTAATAACGTATCTAATAAAACAATTAAAAATCCTATTAGAATTATTTTCGACTTACCTATACGCGGACGAAGTTGCGGGCTTATGCTAGTCTACCTATATTACGTGCAATCCGTAAAAAAAAAAGATTTATTCTAAAAAGGTTTTACAGTTAAAAACTTTGAGAAACCTCGTCCTATCTACATATGAACTCAAAGGGAGTTAATTTTGAACTAACTTGACATGGCCTTTGTACAACTAACGTGTTTCATATGCCCCTGACTAGACCAGTCTCGTAATACATGATAAAATAATTATATAAATACTTAGGTACCCAAATTAAACTCTTTCTGCCTCATAGGTCTGGTGTTTGCAAGCTTGGCTACCGAATATGAGGTCCTGGATTTTATTGCAAGGCCGAACTGTGTAATGTGTTCATCAATTTATAGTATCTAGGGCATGTAATCGGATTTCTTGGTTTTGAAACTACCGGTTTTTCCCGGTTCTGAAATTTTTCGTTTCTTTTAATTTTAATTATAATTCATATTTATATTACTTATTATGAATCTTGTCTCTCACGTCACACACACACTCACGTGACACATAACACATCATGTGACTCTTTACATAACACACCACATAACACATCACTTACATATACGTTCATCCTTATAATATTTTCTAATCGAATTCTTGTTACAAATGCATTGCCCGTTTCTAGTATTTTTGCCAACTTAGGTATATTGAAATAATAATTTATGTATATCGTTCACATACGACGACGTCTGTGGTCTAGTGGTTCGAGTACCGGACTGCTGATCACGAGGACGTGGGTTCGATTCCCACAAGACATAAATATTTATGTGATGAATATAAATGTTTGTGTTTGCCTGAGTGTTTCCTATGTATTATAAGTATGTATTTACAAAAAAAAAGTATATAAGTATTATATCCATTGTCTAGTCCCCATAGTACAAGCTCTGCTTAGTTTGGGACTAGATGGTGCTGTGTAAAATGTCCCAGGATATTTATTATTTATTATTTTTATACTTTTCAGGCTGTTCACTGTACATAATATTAACATTATGTACCAAAACTTACAAGCTAAATGTATAACCTATAGGTAGACAACAACCAAATCTAGGAGTCAAACAGAAAAATAAATACCAATTTTCCTTTTCTTTAATTCCTAGTTGGAATTTAATTCATTTCTCTTCCGTTATCCCACACAAACATAAATACTTACCTGCTTCTTACATTTAACATTTTCCCCCAAAATAATTGAATTGTTTTTTTGTGTAATCGTTTTGACATTCTCGGAAACTTCCGAATCAAATTGTCTTATCATTCTACGAGTTTAATCCTAAAAGCGGTATGATTTACTCGTTTACTGACAAAACAATTTTAAGAACAGAAGGATAATAAAAAAAATATGATGAGTTCTTTAAATTGAGATAATGGCTATTATTAGATATTATACAAACCTCTATATCTTATAATTATTTAAAACGCTATTAATGCCAAGGCAGACACAGAGGTATTATTCGCTGCCTGCATACCGAACTCTTTTGTTGATTGTACATGTCAGTATGTATGTCGTCCGACGTCTGTTTCGACGAGCGAATTTAAACTATTTTGCATTTAGATAAACTGTCTGGGTTTTGGCTCCTTCAGGAGTCAGCAATTATTTTGAATAGGTTTTGGTGAATTGATCTTGAGTTTGTTGACATAGGTATACAACCTGCTGAAATAAAACCTGCATAAATATGAAATCTATAGTCTCTGCCTACCCCTATGGGAAACAGGCGTGAAGCTATGTATGTATGTATGTATAAATATGAACTCAAGTATCAGTTAGCTTGATGAAATTAAGTTCGATTCTAATATTAATCAATACAGCTTTAAGAACTTTAGGAACACTTCTTGTTTCTGGAGACTTAGGGCTGGTTTGGATATAGGGCCGCAGCCAGACACGTCAATGAATCGTTAACGAACAGTGGCTACTATATCTTGGCCTTGGAGTTTGTTATCAGTATCCTAAGATATACTAGGTCTCTATTAGCTAATGATTCTTTGCGTTAAGTGACATTTCCGAGTGCATACTTTATAGGCATGAAATCAAATCATATATTTGCCTCGGATGGGAGTTGAGCCCACGACGGAGTTTCCTTTTCTTCTTCTCAGGACTTAATATCTGGATCTGAATCTATTACTATCGTTTATATGTACACTACAAGGTATTTTTGATCGAAGTTTACAAAACTATTTAAGAGTTTCGAAATGGATCTATTAACCACAACCAGAGTAAACGACTGATACAGTTACCAAGACCAATAAAAAAATATACACAATCAAAATACTTCTGTAATTCCTATTTCTAAAGCAAAGCAAATTTGATTTTCCATTTTCAATAGGTCCCAATTTACTTTCCAATCTTGACGACCCCCGTTCACGAGTCACTTGAAATACTTACATTAAATACCACTTAGATATTGTAAACATTTATTCCCCCCCTTTCGCATAATATCAATGTTACATTCAAAACTTATAACCAGACAATATTACATTTGTCTGAATTAACTTAATCAGTCAAATGTAATATTAACTCTACATTCTAAACTACTTTTGACTAAATACGACTCGCTTGTCGTGCATCCTTTGCTACTTTTATTGACATTATAATATTAAGATGTACAGCCCAGTAAAAAAAAACACAAAATGAAATTAATGATTAAGGTTATCTTAAAACAATAACCATGCAACCAACCGTCAGAACCGATTGGTGGGAATTGCACATAGATAAATAAATCAACTTATCAAACACATTTATTTATTTATTTATTTAAATTGGTTCACCAACAATTGCTTACACTAGTGTTGTGACAAAGGTAACATGTTAGAAAGCATATGAAAGTGTAACAATCACTTAAAGGTAAACTCTGCATGCAATATTACTTAAAGAAAATACATTAATTTCAGTCGTACATTAATATGCTATACTAATTTATATTAATTTACGCTCATAAACACCTTGAAATCTCAAAACAGAAGTAAATATGGATCAAATTAACGTTGAGCATGGATCACAAAGATGTATAGTTAATATTACAAATTAAACTTAAACACTAAGTATTAACATTAAATGCTTTATTAAATCAACATTAAATACATGCGAAATCGTTTGTTAATGGCTAATCTAGGTTGAGATACTTATGGAAGTTGGCTTTTAGCTTGGGTAAAGAGTCAAAGTGCAGATCAATTTGGTCACCACAGCTGTTCACAACCCTACATAACCTTGCGACAGGAGAGTTGGCACCCAGAACCGTTCTACTCTGTGGCGGGCAGAGTGGTGTTATTGCCCGGCGAGGAATTCTTGAGGGGGCACGGAAGTTAAAAAGGCTCAGTATCTGTGGGCAGTCAATTTTGTGGGTCATCACTTTGCACACAAACATTGCGTCGATAAGGCGACGGCGGTTCTCCAGCGATATCATTTTAAAGTGTCTCAGTCTACCGTTGTACGAACGATTTTTTTTTGATATTCCGCTGGAAAACGCCAAGTGCCATAGACATTTCCTTGAATACTCCTGTTCAAAAGAGATTTTTGATTAACATTCGCCCATAATAATATCATAGACCGGCCATAACAAAAACAACCGTTCCTACTTATAGTCCAAGGACTTCTTTTAGCTCATAAACGCTGCCAACAGAGATCTGCGAAGAAGCTGAGGGGTGAACACGGAAAAAAACACCAATTACTAACATAACCAATCGGTTGCTTTTAAAACAGAAGCAAACGCAGCCTACTAATGGAATTCCTCCTCGCACAACGTTCAGATATCTCGCTGTCTCAGCAGGATGATGATGATGAATGATGTGATGATATAGAATCATCTAAACCCCATCGGCCCGGCAATATAGGGTAGGACATTTCCGCATTGACTGGATACGATTTTTGACTGCAACACTAATACAAATTCGAAGGTAAGAGTGTTCTTGGTGCCCTGTTTTGGGAACAAACAATACAAAATTAAATTCAAATTAGCGTACCGCTGTACGAAGTGAAATAATTTAGTACCTACTATTGATGGTGACTATTTGTAATTCTGTTCAATTTGCATTTTTAAACTGTATTTTATTTACATTTGGATGTCTTTATTTGTAGTTTGACTTTGAATTAATGGATTTGAACACATAAACGTCTTGACTTTGAATGCTCCTGTGACCTTCCAACCTTTTTAAATTATACTCGTATATAGCCACGAGACTCCGACGTAAGTGTGGGCACCCAATCCTAAACCCCAAGAGGTCCCAATACCCAGCAAGTCAAATCTTTTCTCGCCCCTTACGAGACGCTGGTCTGAGAGGCAGTGGCGAATTGTATTCTCCCCCCAACACAGGGTGAAAATATAAAATTTAAAGACCTTTTTAAATCTGCTACTTACAATTCTTCAGATTTTGATTGAACTCTAATTATACGTTATGTATGTTCAAATAAAGAACTCCAAAATGTTACCTTGTCTTAATTAATGTTTTATCTAAAAAAACAGTGTTCAAATTAAAACAGGTTCTTTTTACATGTTTTAATTTGAACACTGAATACAAAAATTTCGTTTTTGATTATAGGCTGAATATTAAAAGCAGTATTACTGGTAACGAACACGAAGCCAGATTCATTAGTGAAAGAATAAAATGTTCATTGAATTTATTTCTTAACTTAGGGCTATATTTTTCGTGAAAAATAAAAAGGCTAAGAGATTCATAACCTTTTTCCTTCCAACCTTTTGACTTTGTGTCTTAATTTTTGTCCCTTACTAATAAATGTTTAGGCAGGTTTAAGCTATCGATCTGTGTTTTGATAAAAATTGTGTCATGTCCGGGACGCACCAATTCGATGGAAAGTAACTAACGGCCAGTTCCTATATCCGATAGATTTGCTTACTAGAGATAAAATTTTGACATTATTTGGACGTTATGTCAAAATCATAGCAAATTTATCGACAGCCGTTGAAGGCAGCGCATCCCGTCACGTCATGACAATATCGATAGTTTAGTTGGTTAAAGCGTCCATGTACTTCAACGAAGAGACGTATGTCCGAACTGCCAGATTAGTTTTTTCGCAAAAGGCCATCGACCTTTATTGGCACACAAAATTATTACAAACAAAAAAACACTGACAAAATGTCGTAAATGATATAGGTACTCTTTAGGGTTCCGTACCCAAAGGGTGCCAACGGGACCCTATTACTAAGCCTCCGCTGTCCGTCCGTCCGTCCATCCGTCCGTCTGTCTGTCAACGGGGTGTATCTCATGAACCGCAATAGGTAGAGAGTTGAAATTTTCAATTTCTTTAGTTAGTTAGTTTTTAACTCCCGACGCAAAACGGTCTGTGGCATCGTAGCTCCCGAACGGATAAACCGATTTTAATTTTGTTTTTTTTATTTGAAAGGTGAATTAGTCGTGAGTGGTCTTAACTATGTTTGATAAAAATCGGTCCAATATGGTCGCCGCCACAAAATAGCGAATTACATATTTTTTCGAGGATGTAGCACGCAAACTCAAATAATATCCTCCCAGAGAGGAGAATGGGGATTTCCACTCCCTGTCCGTTCGCATGATATAAGGATGAAGCTTCGTAAGTAGGTTTAAGTGGAATATCAACAACAAAGGGGTGGAATTTTTCAAAAATAATTTTATTTTACATCTTCAAACAGAAATATCACCTCATTAGCATACCTAAAGTTACAAGTACCCTAAGTACTTGTAACTATGTCCGTAAGTTCAATGTCCTTTTAACTGTCCGAGATTAGCAGACTTACCTACACCAGTGTCAAGTTTATTGTGGTAAAACACCCCTCTCCATAAATGTCATGACGTAATAGCCAATCCTTTGACATAGATAAGTTGAGGTAATGGTACTACCGTACTCAAAACTTTAATGGGTCGTTTTACCTCAACATCGTAATTCGACGACATAGTTGAGTATTAGGTCTATTTGAAGGTTAGTTTTTTCAAATAACACATTTTTAAGTAAGACTTTGCTTATTCAGAGACGACGCTAGGCGTAAAGTAACGCTTTCGTATGTCAAATTTGTATTACAATTTGACATACGGAAGCGTAAGGGAAGGTCCTGAGTTCACGTTACGGTACCAAATGCAGTAAAGTAATTAAATAATTCTTACCGATTCTTTACCGAGCGCCTATTTTTGAATGCTTCTGGCTGTGCGGTAGAGGGGCAACAATAAATACAAACATTTTATAGATTCACTTAGTCTCTCCCTACTTTTTCAATTGCTGTGTCCCTAAAAATCTTATTCGGACTATAAGAAATATTTTCTAGTCATTGTCAAGAGAATACGCTTATATTAACAAATAGCATTTCATTTTTTAAGGGATGGGAAGAAGACGGGCGAATATAATGTATGCTAGTTACTTAGTCCTAGTAGTACTTAGTACCTACCATGCTGCTATTCCTCGACAGCGCTCCATCTCGGCTGGGTGCGTCTGGACATCTCCATTCACTGATTCACTAGTCACTAGTCTTTAATCTATATGTAACACGGTAAAAACACAATATTATCACACTTCACTTAAACACAGAGAACACTATCATAATAAATAGTCGCATAAAACGTACAAGGGGCTATGTCGATTAAAGCGTCGATATAACTACCACATTTTTATAATTAGAAAATGACATAGTCGACAAACTTGTCTACAGTATAGATACATTGTAAATCCATTGACGAGAAACAATAAAATTATCACACAGTAAAAAACACATAATAATATAATTATGATTGCACTAGCCCTTTTGTTGATAAACACACGAAGAAAATCAACCCTTGATGGGGATCAGACGCGGACTGTTTAAAAATCGAACGGTAGCGATTGATAGAGTATATAAAAAAAACAAAAATTGGGTATTTTTAAAAATTCGAACGTAGTACGCACCGCAACGCAAAGCTCCAACAGATGTCAGCACCTTCGTTTTCAACAACCAATCAGAACGTGTTATCATAACGTTAGCAATGACATCAAAGAGGTTTCAGCCAATAGGATTGCATTGAGTGGTATCGTTAGTGGCGCTTTTATTTCTTTAGTTGCTATCCCCATTTGCGTTCTCTCGGTCCCATGCGTCGAGTCAACAGCTACCAACATGGGATTATCGTGCATCGTTGTAAAGACATAATGTTGATATTGGTAATGCGTGTTATCTTTTTGTAGGTATATTTTTTTTTGCATTTTCCATGCTAAGATATTTTAATGAAGGAAAACTTAGAGGTCCAGGTCATAGCGTCCGGAGACGAGGAAGTTCTCAATTCGACTGTCTTTTTTTTAAATGTCTTTTTTTATATCTTTATTTGTTAAAAAAAATTCATCGTGGACCGATTACGCCAGTCGTTTTTTGTGTGTATGTTACTCGATTTCTCCGTCAATTTTATTGTGGATCGATTTTGAAAATAATTTTTGAGTACAAATTCAAACTCCGAGCTACTGAGTATTAATAAGAAAAACAAAATCGCTCAACCTGGGAGTCGAACCCAGGACATATGGCCCCTAGGCTATTGAGACAGTTGTATCATTCTAGGTACTTAATCTATACTAATATTATAAAGAGGAAAGATTTGTTTGTTTGTTTGTTTGTTTGTTTGTTTGTAATGAATAGGCTCCGAAACTACTGGACCGATTTCAAAAATTCTTTCACCTTTGGAAAGCTACATTATCCCCGAGTAACATAGGCTATATATCATCACGCTACGACTAATAGGAGCGGAGTAGTAATGAAAAATGTAGCAAAAACGGGGAAAAAATTATAAGACCACGCGGGCGAAGCCGCTGGCGAGAAGCTAGTGCTTTATAAAATTGTTTCTTACATAAATGTTTTTGGTCTGAAATAACCACAAGAATAATACTAGCTTTAGCCGCTTGAACACATTTCCTGTAGTTTTTCTTATTTCTATTACTTATAAACTAAATATTACCACATATAATTCAAAGAAAAACAAAATAAAAGTACCTAGGTACTGCATGAAAAAGTATTGACACACTACTGTCTGAGGTTTACCTACGTACTCCTGGAGAATCGCACTTGAATAAATATGAGAGCGTATAAACAGATATATCCTCAGATCCGTCGCAATGGTAAATACTGCATACTGTATCGGTGAAAGAGATTTTGACTATTTCAGTATTGAATAAGAATGGCAGAAGACAAAGATTTGCACGAAGATACTGACTAAAATATCAATCTGACATTAAAAAAGTACTTACATAACATATCATACCATCACGCCTGTATTCCTTAAAGAGTTAGACAGAGGTGTGCTAACTTCACCCAGAGCCGGTATGTTTAGGTCCCATGTAATAGGGGGCGAGCCTATTGCCATCAACCGAGCACAGATCCAAACTCCGAGCTGCTACTGGGAATTTCACAGAAAAACTCAAAACCACCACTAAACCAACGAGGCAGTCTTCTAATAAGTAGGTAGTACTTTAGCAGATAGCAAGACGGTTATCATGTCAAACAAAACTAGAACTAACTAAAAAATGTCGCTTGCAATTCTCCTTTCGCCGCAGCGTAACAACATGTGAAGTTTTTCCATCAACTTGAAGTTAAGTGGAAGTGTGATGAAATGCATCGGTATGCATGGAAATAGGGATGGGAAAAGGCAATCAAGAAACACTTGTGTGAAGTGGAATGAGTCTGGATCTGGAGTGATACTGGAATAGGCAGTTGCTAGCTTTTGACTTATAATCATCATTACACTTTAATATCATACTAGCTTAAGTGGGTATTTCTTATAAATTATAACCTATATACTCAGGGCAGTGGTAGCCTAGGGGAATGACAACTGGACTGTCAACTCAAAGGTCTCGAGCTGGCATCACTCGCTTTATCGGTGAAGGAAAACATCGTGAGACCTGCATGTCTGAGAGATTTTCTCGACGGCAAGTTAAGTCTGGCAACCCACATTAGGCCAGCGTGGTGGACCATGGCTTAATCCCTCTCATATTGAGAGGAGACCCTCATGGCGAAGTAGGACAGTTAATGGGCTGATAATAGATAGCCTAATGGGAAAGAATGTTTCAAATCGGTCCAGTAGTTTCGGAGCCTAAGTATTTAATTCAAACAATCAAAACTTTCCTCTTTATAATATTAGTGTAGATATAGATTCGAACTCTAGACTTAGGTAGCAGTCCATCAATAACACAAAATTACACATATTATGTACTATAAACAAAATTGGTAGTCGATACTGGAATATTCAAGGAAACATAACAATACATAACAATATTCGACTAAGAGCAGAAAACTGTATCTTTAAAATATCCATCCGACATGAAATATGGAATGAATTTGAAATGTTCCACGCTTTAAATGGAAAACGGTAGTGACGTTACTCGACAACTAGATTTTCAAAGCTATTTTATAAATATATTTTTCACACTACCCGTCACGTCGAGGCGTAGGATTCGTAAAAATAAATGACAGCAAAATATGAAGACTGCTTCTGGCAGAATAGATATTTATGGGAGAACCATCGCTTAAAGGAAACTTTACTATTAAACACACTAACGGTAATTTATCAGTAAGCTGTGAGCTGGCCTCTAACACCACCTGATAAGTTGCCGTTAAATTACTAGGCAGATAATTTCATACAAAATTTGTTCCATTTTTGAATTTATCCGGCTGTTAACGGCTATCCTGAGGTGGTAAAACAGCCCCTATAAATACTATGCAAACAATTATTATATCGTCGTCTATTGTTTTTTTTTACACGCAAAAATAACTAAATTATAATAATCTTTTAAATGGGACTTGGCCGGCCATGTCTGCCGCATGCCGGATGAACTGTGGGCTTCTATCGCACAGAATTGGAGCAGGAACAGGAAACGCAGCAGACCACGGAGGAGATTCCTGGACAACTGGACACAAATAGCCCAAAAAAGAGATAAATGGAACAAATGGGGGGCGGCCCTTGCCCAGAATTGCGACAATACAGGCTAGTTGAAAAAGAAAAAAAGGAAATAATAATAATCGGTACCTATGTATATAACACATACATATTATAATCTTAATAAATGAACATTGAATTCAAAGACTAGATATTTTGTAAAACAAAAAACAGTTCGCGCAAAAGCTTTTCTATGTCATTTTCAATAGCAGCTCTACCCTCCAAGCCATAGGCAGCATAGCAACAGGCTCACCCTCTATTACATGATACCTAAACATACCTGCGAACTGTAGGTGTACATTAGTACACCGCTCTATCTAAACCAAAGAATGATCTAAACCCTTCAGGGAACACAAACGTTTTTTTAGGTAACAATATTTGGTATCTTTTGAGATACCAAATACTGTTACCGCATGACTCCCAATTAATCAGATGTGTACTGCAAAGCCACAGATACTTACCTGGGTTTTGTAGGTTATAGGAGCGAACCTAATGCCATTAACCGGGCACAAATACAAACTCCAAACAACAGAAAATTTACCAGAAAATTGATTCTAGCTAGGAAGACACATTCACAGTCAAACCAAAAATAATACTGCTCGACCTGAAAATTATTGATCCCAGGAAAGTTTAATAGTGCTTGTAAACACCTAAGAGGCATTTTCTAACGAAACTTGAAGAAATAAACAACAATGTTATAACCTTACATTCAGTAACCAGTTAAAGTAACTCAAGCACTTTGAGTTCTAAACTTCTGTAAGTGTTTAATAATTTTCCACTGAAATAAGGAGAAATTGTTCTCAGAACGGTAACCGATTTCTAATCAATTAATATTGAAAGCTTTGTAATGAATCTGTACTTAGTTTCGGGTCCTTCTCTGTAAAGAGTAGGCGCTTCTTACTACTAATGATTTAGTTGCTCTTAAGTAAATACTGTTGCGGCGCGCCTTACAATTTAATCATAGCAATTACAATTATTCATGTTAGGCTATTTCAATAATTTTTGCAGGCGCTTAATTTCTGTCGGTAGATCAAAATCTTTTTATTATAGATTTTAATTCTTAGTGAGACGCCATAAAATTAACACTATTTATTATTTATTTTATTCTTTATTGTACACCTGAAATACAAATAGACAATGACCTTACTTAACTAAGAACATGTACAATGGGCGGCCTTATCGCCTAAAGCGATTTCTTCCAGGCAACCAGTGATATGAGCACTGAACAAGAAAAACAGGCACATACATTTAGTTATATGTATCAAACTCCGAGCTGCTATTGAGAATTTCCTAAACTCGTTATCATTTTGCTCAACCTAGGAATCGAGCCTAGGACCTCTAGTATCGTAGTCGCGCTTACGATGAGGCAGTTTCAAATTATACTTACAGATTGTCGATACTTTTTTGTCAATCGGTACAAATCCTCAAAAAAATTCTTAGCAAAAAACGTAAGAAGCTTTTGAACAAAATAAAGGAAGGTGCGATTTGAATGCCTTGAACGTGTAAGATCTAGGAAATACCAATGAAGTGTAAAATCAAAGGCAGGGGCACGCTTCACGCTTTTGGAAATACGAAATATCGATATTGAAAAGATGTACAAAATAACTGAAGGTTCATCTTTAGGAACATTTTAAACTGAGGGAAAAAACCTGTCAAGTGCTAGTCGGACCCGCACCACACCTGTGACACTCCATACAAACTTTCCGATACCGCTGCACACTACAATACCAAATGTCAAACTTGTCAAAATTACGTTTGTACAGGTGCAAATCCAAATGTGTCCGTGAGAGTGCGTAGGGTTTGTTGGCAGTACGTCCGGCAAGAACACCGCCAGAATGCGGGGAATCTGAGGTATCTGACGTTAGGGAGGGGTGGAGAGTGGCCATTCTGTATTATTTATTCTGTGCCCGCACGTAAAGGGTTCGGTACCATCTTTAATTAGTATCAATTTAAATTACTATTTATCGTTATAGTCGTTGAAGACGTCTGTGGTCTAGTGATTCGAGTACCAGACTGCTGTTCACGAGGTCGTGGGATCCCACAGGACACAAACATTTATTGTAATATACTAATTGTTTGTTTGTCTGGGTATTTCTTAAGTATTATAAGTATGAATAAAAAAAAAAGGATATAAGTATTATATCCATTTTCTAGTATCGATAATACAAGCTCTTCTTATTTTGGGTCTAGATGGTGCCGTGTAAAAGTACCCCAGGATATTATTTTATTTATGTAGGTATAGTGGAATTAGAGATACAAACTCTGTGAAACACGGACACACGGACGGACAAAGGGATGGACAACGGAGGATTAGTAGTACCCCTTGGCATTATTCTGGTACGGAACCCTAAAAAGCATCTTACGGAGTCATGCGATGAGAACTTAAGTTTTTTGTAACTCTGAGCTTTAATACAAGAGGGGCTCGTGGCCAAGTTGTAAATACGCTGATCAACCGATCTGCAAGGTTAATTTACACTTGCCGCGGTCAGTCTGCGGATGGGTGACCATTCTTAACATATTGAAACCCTCCGTGCGTCGGAGAGCACGTAAAGCCGTCGGTCCTGGTTTTCATACGAACACCTGACAATTGTTAGTGGTAGTCAGAAACCCAAAAAGCCTGACAACTAGTCTTTCCTTCGAATATCGGTATTGCCTTAGATTACACATAATCTAAGGGTATTGCCCAGAAATTGGGTTGCGGAGGACTGATGGTAGTCGCTCCGTGTAAAATACTGATATTCAGCTGTATCTGGTTAGACTGGAAGCCAACCCTTACATGGTTTGGAAATGGCTAGGAGAAGGAAAGAAGCTTTAGTACGAAATCAAAATTTAAAAAAAATTAAGGGCTCCTTATTCTCAAAATACCTCTTTATTCTCATTATAGTACACACAGTCGCAATTTTTATGTATATTCTGATAATTACCTATTAATAATTTTAAAAGTAAAAAGCATGCCATTATCAACCTTATGTGTTCACAACGACGCAAGAGTGTCCCGTCGGGTGCGTGTCGCCCATGTTGGTGTTGTGTTGACTCCATATTTTGTGCGACCGAGAGTTCGCGCCATTCAAGATGGCAACTTACCGCCACTAACAACTCCACTCAATGCGATCCTATTGGCTGAAATTACTTTGATGTAATTGCTAACGTCATGATAACGCGTTCTGATTGGTTGTTGCAGTCGAAGGTGCTGCCATCTGTTTTAGCTTTGCGTTGCCGTCCGTACTGCGTTCAAGTTTGAAAGAATACCCATTTTTGTTTTTTCTAGAAATTGTATTAATCGCTAACGTTTGATTTTTAAACAGTCCGCGTCTGATCCCCATCAAGGGTAGATTTTGTTCGGTGTGTATGAAACAAATGACTAGTACAATAATAATTTAATTGTGTTTTACTGTGTGATAACATGTGTTTCTCGTCATTGTGATCTCAAGTTGGTCGACTATGTCATTTTCTACTAAAAATTTGTTGGTTATATCGACTCTTCAATCGACATAGCCGCTTGTATATTTCATACTACCTATTTTTATATTTATTATGATAGTGTTCTCTGTGTTTGAGTGAAGTGTGATGTGTTTTTACCGTATCACTTATAGACTAAAGTGCCAGTGCCTAGTGGATCAGGGAATGGATATGTCCAGACGCACCCAGCCGAGATGGAGCGCTGTCGAGAAAATAGCTGTGTGTGCGCAAGAACATTTAAGGGTCAGTGGATACGAAACGGGGCACTATGAAAAAAAGACTTAGAAAATTTTTGACCAAAAATCGTCGCCTAGTGAAGCCTTCGGGAGCCGGTGGGATGTGGGAGTAGTAGGGTGGGGGAACATAATGGGACACCCCAGGGTCATTGACCCTGACCTCAGGGTCATTGACTGTGTTCAAGGTCATCGAACGTAAGATCATGGACAATGACCTTAAGGTCAAGGTCACTGTCCAAGGTCAAGGTCAAATTTCGGGAATTCATTGTCCGCTACTATCAGGGGTTCTAAAAGGTCAATGTTCATGGTCAGTGACCTTGAGGTCCAGGTCAAGTTGCCTTTGGGGTGAAGGACAAGTATAGGCAATAGTAATAAGGCGTAGTTGACGGAGCCCCGCTTCGCGGGGCTCCTACTTCCGGGTGGTTTAAAAAAAAAAACCACGAAGGGGATGGCGGGGTCTTGCAGACCCCGCCATCCCCTTCTAACCTGACCTGTCCGAGTTGGGGTGCCCCAAGTTCCGAGCTCGCTTCGCTCGCTCTTGCATCCTAAATTCTCCTAGTACAGTAATATTATTGTATTTTGTACCGATCCCTTCGACATCGTTTTTATGACAAACGGCTGGTCGGATCCAAAAAATACCAAGACGCTTTTAGCCTTATATTTATGTGTTATATACGATAGAATCACGAAATCAACGATTTGCGAAAATCAAAAAAAAATAATTTAAAAATTTTCTAAGTCCCTGACGCCTTTATAAGTGGAACCCTTCGACATCGTTTTTACGAGAAACGGCTGGTCAGATCCAAAAAACACCAAGAGGCTTTTAGCCTTATATTTACGTGTTTTATAAGATAGTATCGAGAAAATAAAAGATTTGAGAAAAAAAAAAATTTTTGGCAAAAAAATTCTAAGTCTTTTTTCCTCAGTGCCCCGTTACGTACACTCCAACCCATTTAAGGTCAGTGGTTAGTGCTAGCAATACTCGTTCGTTTTCTTTTCCGTCTTTTGGAAAATATGTAATAAGTATTATACCTTGGTATATGCGTATTGTCTTAACAATTACGACCGATTTGGCTCTTTAAGTCTGATTTTTAGGGAAACAACAATTGGCAAAGTAGGGAAAAACTGAACGTGATTTTGAAAGTGGTTTCAATAATTTACAAGACATTGTGTTACGAGTACTTCATGGGATATACCCATTTTACTTACCTGCTGATGTATCCTACACTGTTTGTCGTGGTTATGTCTAGTCTATCCCTCCAAATGGTACAGTTCTCGCCAAACGTATTGTCCGGGTTGAAGTTGGCACGAGCTAACTTTAATTGGATTTAAATTATTCAAAACGATAGCCTACGACTTGAGCTTTCGTTTTTATTTATTAAAATCCTATAATTTTGTTTCTTAGATTTTTACTTATTGGCCGGGTTAAAGTAAGCTCGTGCCAACTTAAACCCGGACAATAAGTTTGGCGAGAACTGTACTGTTTTTGCTCCTGTTGAGATATCGCGAATACTGCGAACGTTTTCTTTTTAATAATCTTATCTTTGAGTACTTACTAAGAAGATATTAACCTGCAATGGCCACCCATCCTAATATCTGAATATTGTATTATACCAGTGAAAAACGTAACAGCTCTTATTTTAAAAGAGTGTCCATGGAGTTTCTTCTTCTCCATAAGATCAACTTTTTGGATCTGTGCAACTAGATTCATTTAACGTTTCATAAATGCGTATAAAAGCTTATTTTAATTAAAAACATTTGAACTTGAACTTGAAAGCAGTTTTACGGTTTTTCGGTGTTACAGGTATTCGGATATTAGTTTTTTGGATTTTCTATTTTCCGGATTTAGATTTTCCGGTTTTACGATAACTATAGTGGTTACGGTTACGGTTAAGATAAGGATAGCTATTCCGATTACTAATTTACGGTTTTTCAGATATTCGATTTTCCGGTTTTACGATAGCGATACCGTTTACTATTACGATTAATTAATATAAATATAGCTATTCCGATTATCGAATTACGGTTACACGGTTAACCGGCTTTCCGGCCTTTCAAACAAAAAAAAGGGAGCTACGAAGCCACCGCGTGGTTAAAAAGACCGAGATAATTCAAGTAATTTTTTTTTTCTCCAAATGGCATAAGTACTTCTTTTTTATTAGCGCGCAAGCATATCCTTTTCTAGGGCTGTGCCCATAAATCTGGAGCACATACCCGATATAAACCTTTTTTTCAACACACGAAGTGCTAGAGGCGCGTCTGGAACGTGACCGAGGCACTAAACACGCACCATAAAAAATGCCTTACGCACAAAATCTACCAATATAAGTGATAATGACAATGCGGAAATGTAGAAACTATCTTTTTTAATACCTATTACCTATATGACTAGCTTTCCGCCAGTGACTTCGCCCGCGTGGACTTTTAAATGTTTTCCCCCCGTTTTTACAACATTTTTCATTAATACTCCGCTCCAATTAGTCGTAGCGTGATGATATATAGCCTATATTTCTTTAACTCCTTTATTTTCTCACCACAATATCACAACAATAGGGAATATGCACATTTTTTTTTTATATTTTTAAACGATACTTTATATCGTTATGTAGCCGTAAAAAAAATTCCAGCGCCTTAAAACTAAAATTAAGTAACAAAAAATTTTATTAAATTATGAGACATATATTGGCATTTTAAACACCCACGATTTTGGCGCGCTTGCCGCAAAGTCTACGTTCTCTCAACCAAACAACCACGTAAAACTGACACGTCAGACACTGATTTAGTAGACTTTGACGTCATATTCCATTTGACGGATAGTGTTGCGTTTTAAGTGATTTGAATTTCCAACAGTTTTTTTGGACTTTTTAATAATTATTTTCTCATCAAAAAAGAAATAATATAAAAAAATATCTACATAGATATAATTCTAAAACGATAAAGTTCATAAAAAAAAATATTTGACCTTTTTTTAAGTCAGACGCATATTCCCTATTACAAAACTAAAACAATTACAATAACTGGACAACACAGGTAGGTACTGTGGGAGACTGGTGCCTAAACTAGGCTTTTAGCCTGTATTTCAGGTCACCAGGTCTGCCCCTCTTAGAACAGATGTGATTGCAACGTTGCATCTTTAACAGTCATTTTTAGGGCATTTATTATTATTAAGGTTATCAGTGTGCTAGCACATAACAACAATATAAATGTACTTATATAAAAGGGCAGAGACCTGGTGTTCTGAAGTAAAAGCCCAGAGCTTAGATTAGGTACCAGTCTCCCACAATATTAAAATATTACCTATGTCGAACTCTGATATCTTGTAAAATTTTTATTTTGTAATATCGTGGCGAGAAATAAACAATTTATTATTATTATTATTATATAACCTTCCCCGATAATTAGGATATCTAATACTGAAAGAATTTTTCAAATCGGTCCAGTAGTTTCGGAGCCTATCTATACTAATATTATAAAGAGGAATGATTTGTTTGTTTGTTTGTTTGTAATGAATAGGCTCCGAAACTACTGGACCGATTTCAAAAATTCTTTCACCTTTGGAAAGCTACATTATCCCCGAGTAACATTGGCTATATATCATCACGCTACGACTAATAGGAGCGGAGTAGTAATGAAAAATGTAGCAAAAACGGGGAAAAAATTATAAGACCACGCGGGCGAAGCCGTTGGCGGGAAGCTAGTTCAATATAAACAAACAATCAAATCTTTCCTCTTTATAATAATAATAATCTAATAGTAGGTATAGATATATATTAATATAATAATAATAATATATGTACTAAATAAATAATCCGTTCTTATCTTAAAATAATAGTATTTTATATCTTAGATGGTGCGTGAGATGCGTCGTTAGTCTAGTGGTCCAAAGCGCGACTGCTACGTTTTAGGTCCTGGGTTCGACTCCCAGATCAAGCAAAGTATTACCTATCGGGTTTTTCTATGAAATTATCAGTAGCAGCTAGTAGTTTGGATTTATGCCCGTATTATGGCAATGGGTTCGCCCCCAACTGTTTTAGAGATGTAATACTCCATCCATTGTTCAAAAACCAACTCACCTACTTACCAACCCTCGCGATACAATACTTTTTCGAACACTCAGAACCTTCATATTTTATTCAAAAACCCTTTATACAAACACATTCCATCGCAGCATACATTTTCACAAAGGTTTCAACAGAAAATTTATTCGTATTGAAGAATGCATCATTTCGCGTGCCACCTGAATCAATTGACCCCGCACTCCGCCACAATGGCAGTAATCTGGAGATCTTTTAGCACAAAGGATTTTCAGTCCTGAGACGGACGCTCTGAAAGCATTCCACTGACATGCTGATCTAATTGCGGCTCTTTGCGATCTAAAGAAAGATGCATTTATTTTATTCCATTTCTTTATATAAGAAAGAATGAAATATTTTTCTAGCCACAACACAGAACTACTTAGTTATCGGTATGATATAATACGTTCTGATATCACAATAGAGTACCAGTAAAAAAAACTCTTATTTTAAAAGAGTATCCATGGAGTTTCTTGCTGGATTCTTCTCCATAAGACCAAATTTTTGGAACCGTGCAACTAAAATCATTCAACGTTTCATAAATGCAGGCCTAAGTATTTATGAAAAATTTGAAATAAAAACATGTTGAGTTTGAATTGACTTATATATACAGGGTGTTTGGTAGAACGTTGAACATACGAAAATGGTGGTTAGTTGGGGTCATCTGCTACCCACTTGGCCCAAATTATTTGACCTTGGCCGCACCGCTTTTTTTTTACTTTTTTTTATTTCACAGAAAATTACCAGTTTTTTTTAACTTTAAATTCGAATATCTTTACTTGTGACGAGTAAAACAGGCAGGATGTTGTTTTGTATTAATGTCTAATTGTAGCAGACTCTCATAAAATTATTGTTTGGTACAGATTTTAATGGGAAAAGAAGATATTAGTCTTTTGAAGGTACAAAAAGATGTAAAAAAATACATTTACCCGTCACAAGTAAAGATATTCGAATTTAAAGTTAAAAAAAACTGGTAATTTTCTGTGAAATTAAAAAAAAAACAGTGCGGCCAAGGTCAAATAATTCGGGCCAAGTGGGTAGCAGATGACCCCAACTAACCACCATTTTCGTATGTTCAACGTTCTACCAAACACCCTGTATAGATTAAATAATAGCGATCCGCCTTTGCTTCGCTTCGGGTAATATTATTATAATTTTATTTAAAGAGTAGTATAAAGCACTCGGGGATAATGTACCTTTCGAACAAAGAATTTTCAAAATCTGTTCAGTAAATCATGAGATTACCCCCTACAGCGTCACAAACTCACAAACTTTACCTCTTTATAATATTTATATGTATAGAACTATAGATATACACAGATGATAAACGTCGAAATATATGTATGTAGGTACGTGTACGCGCATAAAAACTTCCAAACAACTGCACTAAGTACATAAATTAATATCATTCTAAAAGTAGCAATGTGAAGAGTCCTCCTTTGTCAAGTCTACAATAATAATTACTTTGCCTCTAAACATAAATTCAAACTCTCTTTGATAAAATACAGACTACAAAGGCTGAAAAACGCTAAAACCCTTCCAGCAATCCAGTACAATAAGGCAAGTATTTATTAAAAAATTAGTTGTTTAGGTTTAAAAGCTAACAATTTTGTTCACTAAGCAAGTGTACCTAATTGTTTGTGCGGTTGTACAAACAGTGCCTCCGGCGGGTTGACGGTTAGGTTCTATTTGCCAATTATGGAGAGCAAAAGTTTGTGTCAGACAAGTTGGTTATTTTTCTTGTATTTGCTTATTCAAGCTAGCAACCCACCCGGCTTGGCACGACAAGCCTATGACATTCATAGATACTTTTTTAACCGTTCTATTATGAATATCCTATCGGGACTGGTCAGCTCTTACTGCTATGGCTATTTTTCCTTTTTTTTCTATTTTTAATCCTTACCCATTTATTCCTTATCCTTACACTTATTTAATTCACAACAGCAACAAAAAATGTTACGGTCATAATTTTTTTTTTTAAAAGAGTGACTAAGTATGGAGTTTCTTGCCAGCTCTTCTCCATTTCTCCATAAGTCCCACTTTTTTGGAACCGTGCAACGAGTTTAACTGTTCAAAAGTGCCTATTTCATGGTCTAATTGAAATAAAATATTTTAAATTTTAAATTTTGAATTTGAATTTTGAATAATTTCTGAGATTATCCCGGACCAATCAAACTGTGTCGTGGGGGTTAGTTAATTTTTTATTTTGTGTAGGGAAGGTATGATAAATCTTGGAAAACCCGTTTTTTTACAAGCATACGGGCCCACTGATGGGAAGGGCAACCTAGTGTGTGTGTGTGTGTGTCACCCTTATAATTAACTAGTCACCAAGAATAGAACCCAGGACATCCCGCTTAGATGATCTTTAATTACTAGACTATTGAGGCAGTTCATATTTAGTAATGTCAGTATATTCGCTAAGTGCACGTGTGTCAGGTTTTTACGTTCCAATACACGCTTTGACAATTACCTATCTAAAATTACTGCAAGAAAATGGCGCACGTGGAAAACGTTTGACATTTAAACTTCTAAGGACTGCACAGGCTTGGGACTATTTTGTTATTTTTAACCCCCGACGCAAAAACGACGGGGTGTTATAAGTTTGACGTGTCTGTGTGTGTGTGTGTGTGTGTGTGTGTGTGTGTGTCTGTCTGTGGCATCGTAGCTCCCGAACGGATGGATCGATTTTGATTTTGATTTTTTTATTTGAGAGGTGAATTAGTCGAGAGTGTTCTTAGCTATGTTTTATGAAAATCGGTCCAAGATGGCCGCCGCCACAAAATAGCGATTTACATATTTTTTCACAACTCCCTCAATATGGGTATCAAATGAAAGGGCTTGACTAGTAGAATACTATGCACTATGATAAATTTCAAATCAAAGATGGCCGTCACTACAAAATGGCAAATTACATTTCGTGTCGGGGGTTTTCTAAATTTTTAATTTAGGTTAGGTTAGTTAATAACGTACCTATTTCCCGTTATTACTCTTACAAAAGTATCGCTTTAGTCTAACTGTATGTGTGTGTGTGTGTGTGTCTGTGTGTGTGTGTGTGTCTGTGTCTGTGTCTGTGTCTGTGTCTGTGTCTGTGTCTGTGTCTGTGTCTGTGTCTGTGTCTGTGTCTGTGTCTGTGTCTGTGTCTGTGTCTGTGTCTGTGTCTGTGTCTGTGTCTGTGTCTGTGTCTGTGTCTGTGTCTGTGTCTGTGTCTGTGTCTGTGTCTGTGTCTGTGTCTGTGTCTGTGTCTGTGACTGTGTCTGTGTCTGTGTCTGTGTCTGTGTCTGTGTCTGTGTCTGTGTCTGTGTCTGTGTCTGTGTCTGTGTCTGTGTCTGTGTCTGTGTCTGTGTCTGTGTCTGTGTCTGTGTCTGTGTCTGTGTCTGTGTCTGTGTCTGTGTCTGTGTCTGTGTCTGTGTCTGTGTCTGTGTCTGTGTCTGTGTCTGTGTCTGTGTCTGTGTCTGTGTCTGTGTCTGTGTCTGTGTCTGTGTCTGTGTCTGTGTCTGTGTCTGTGTCTGTGTCTGTGTCTGTGTCTGTGTCTGTGTCTGTGTCTGTGTCTGTGTCTGTGTCTGTGTCTGTGTCTGTGTCTGTGTCTGTGTCTGTGTCTGTGTCTGTGTCTGTGTCTGTGTCTGTGTCTGTGTCTGTGTCTGTGTCTGTGTCTGTGTCTGTGTCTGTGTCTGTGTCTGTGTCTGTGTCTGTGTCTGTGTCTGTGTCGTAAGTGCGACTGTTACGGTAGAGGTTCGATTTCAATGTCGAGCCAAGTTTTGGCTACAGGCTCGCTCGTACTACATGAAAGCTAAACATAGGTACTTAGGAACCATGGTTTTACAGCAGCATATGGACCATTATACAGGGAGTCATTTTCAGAAAGTGAAAAAAAAAAACGGGTTTTGGAATTTTGGAAGGTTTTTTAGATTCATTTATTGTACTCAAGAACTTAAGCGTAACTGCAGTCACACTTAGGGCCTAACGAGACAAACTATAATGTATGGAAATTATCTTCAACGCCTGCGTCTCGGCAAAATAGATCCAATCATCGGCATGCAGTGTGAACACGGCTTTATCGAGGCATATTCTCAGTGCACACTAACTAAGTTAGATCACTGGGAGGCCTGATTCCGTTATCCAGATTCAATTGTCCCGCTATACGATTGTTCCACTTCCGTGACGCGTGCAGCTAAATTTAGCTGTGTATGTCGGTGCGAATTGTGACGTCATAGTCTAGAATGTAGTCAAGTTTCTGTGTAAAACTAGGGTTTCTTTTGTTTTCTGATGAGGAAAATCATGTCTATATTCCACTGTAATTTCACTGATGTTTAGGTCCCATGTTATATGAGGCGAGCTTATAGAGACGACGTCTGTGGTCTAGGGGTTCGATTACCGGACTGCTGATCACGAAGTCGTGGGTTCGATTCCCACAGGACACAAATATTTATGTGTTGAATAGAAATGTTTGTGTTTGTCTGTGTGTTTCCTATGTATTAAGTATAAGTATTTATTTACAAAAAAAAAGTATATAAGTATTATATCCATTGTCTAGTACCGATAGTATAAGCTCTGCTTAGTTTGGGACTAGATGGTGCTGTGTAAAATGTCCCAGGATATTTATTTACCTATTTATTTCTTTTAAATACAAAAATAAAAATACATAGACATAGAATAAATACAATAATCTTCTTAAAAATGCTTTGTTAGCCTTGTGGTTCTAAACGCGGTTTTGGATTCGATTCCCAAAGTGTTATTTATTTATTTATTTATATTTATTGCAATCTACCCTGGTGTTGCAAGCGTCCGCTTACTATTAGGCGGGCCTTATGATTCTTTGCCACGTACTTAGTGGCACAAAAATAACAACCGGGCAAATAAGCCTTTTTTAGTCTTATTAACAAATTCATTTCAAATAATCAACGAAGATTATCTGTTTTAAATTGTTTTTTTTTTGTTATTTTAAGCTGGACGTGGACATAGGAGGTACCTACACTACCTACGTATGTCTGAAGCCAAATTGGATCGGTTAAGAATCTCACAAATATCGAAAGATAGGACAAACAGGGTGCTAAATTGCTAATGCTAAAACTTGAGGGTCACCCACTAATAACATGAGACCTAAAAACATACAAGTACATTGTATATCAACCTATACATTTGCCTAACCCTTTAGGAGTACAAGCGTGATGGTAGATTAGTGTTACCTACGTTAGCAGGTCAAAGGGAAAAAACAAGAGAAATAAAGTAAGCCTGTCTTTACTGCCCTGCATTTCATAGGGTTGTTCTCACTTAACAAAGAACAACCTTTTGCGTCTGCAAGTTGGGACTACCATTAGTTTCATCTTACCTAACAGGGATTTCTTTCCACTTCGTAATAGTATTTGTGCACTGTTCGGAAGAAAGGTGAACGAGCCGAACGAAACGAATTTTATAATTTCTCATAATCAAAATCCTCGGACGATTCAACGCAAGCAGGGCCTGTAGACAAGTTGCATTTTGACATTCGAATCGACAAACGAATAGAAACAAAATGTATGGAAATGACATTAGTGACAGCCCGCGATTTGTCGGAAGCTTATGTCATTTCCATACATTTTGTTTCTATTCGTTTGTCGATGTTTTCGTCTTCCAAACGGAGATTGAACCTGCTACCCTTGACACAACAGTGGACTGCTAGATCAAGTCGTCACAAAATGTTTACTGTTGTAAAATTATGTCAGAATTAAACAAACAGAATAATTATTATCTTTCTTAAAACCGCATCAGAATGTGTCATAAATAACTAATGTCATAATTATTATGTTAATATTCGCCGTCACAAATAATTAAGTACACAATCTGTAGTGCAGCAAACTGACAACAGTATTGTGTCACCATAATTTTTGTAGTTAAAGAGACAATTTATCATTACTGAATGAATTGTATTTTTGAGGGCACCAAATTTTTTTTGGGAATATTTGCAAAGATAATTATAATACGCCTCTTTATTAATAGTTGCCTCTTGTTACATGGGTCCTAAATACACAATATATAATACAATGTACAATATATAATATAGTGCCCACGCAAGTTTACGAGTAATAACCAGGTAATAAGAATTTATTATTATTATAAGAATATAATATTAGACAACGTCTGTAGTCTAGTGGTTCGAGTACCGGACTGCTGATCACGAGGCCGTGGATTCGATTCCCACAGGACACAAACATTTATTGTGATGAACATAAGTGTTTGTGTTTGTCTGGGTGTTTTCTATGTATTATAAGTATGTATTTACAAAAAAAAGTATATAAGTATTATATCAATTGTCTATTACCCATAGTACAAGCTCTGCTTAGTTTGGGACTAAATGGTGCTGTGTAAAAATGACCCAGGATATTTATTTATTTATTTATCATTAAATTTTCTTGCAATCCAATTATCTACGAATATAAAATCTTAATTTAGAAAAATTATACAAACAGAAATAATAAATTTATTGAATACCAAGACCAAACGACAGGTGCTGGCCGCCAAAGCAATATTGACCAACTTGGGGATAGAATTTTGCAAACAAAGCACAAATTCAATGCACATTTTCCAATCCTGCAGTTTTGCGTGGATCAACAATATTTTTCTGAATTTATTTGGTTGTAATATTATATTGAAAGCATTAAACAAATGTCCAATTTACTAGAAGCCAGTATTCAAGACTTACCTTAGAAAAATCTTGAAGGTAAGTAGTGTAAGTACCAATATCTGAGACTCATGCTTTTAGAAATTTTCTGAATATATATCTGTTGACTTATTCTAAATATTGAGTCCCACCTGAAATGAGAATTACTGATATTTGTTTTCGTAGCACCTAGTGTTAGTTTTTGTAGTATTATTCATCCAGTAGTTATCCGCAATTGGGATAGGAAGTGTCTTATGTGTTTATCCAAATCATTTCTATTCCAAATTGCAGCCAAATCCGTCCGCTGCAGCGTGAAGATGTAAAAAAAATGTCAAGTTAGTAATAACTTTACATTTTTACATTTATTATATCACTAGCTTTTGCCCGCAACTTCACTCGCGCCAAGTTTTAACCCGCATTACAACATCTTGTATATTTTTTTTTACCCATTTCTGTCCCACTCAAGTAAGTACTCTTTTTTCGTGCCGCCTCATATACTGTCCCATTGCTGGGACGGGTCTCCTCTCAGCTCAGTATGAGAGGGATTAGGCAATAGTCCACTAAGTAACTAATGCAGATTGCATTAGGCCAACGTGGACTATAGCCTGACAGGCAGACTTCACATGCCGTCGAGAAAATCTCTCAAGTGAGTGATAATTTAGGCACATGAATTCGAAAAGCCAGCGTGCCTTGGATTCGAACCTTTGACTTGGCAGTCCAGTGGTCCATGCCCCTAGCCTCTCACTATTTCGTCTTGCCTGTCTATCTAAATTACAATTTTTCCCTTCATAGAAACCGTCGTCAGAATTCAATTCACCCAATGTTTAACTTCAGTTTCATCTGATGCCGGTTACCAGACACGTCCCACCAGGTACTAAATAATGTCCCAAACTAAACTTGAGCGTGGCCCAAACCAATTAGCGTTTACCGCCGGGCGTACATCCCGAGTCCCAACAGAACTTCAATGAATAATCAAGAGGACTGTCCCGCCGTGGCCGCGATCGAGGGCAACCTACACTTGCAATATTAAAGCAATTTCGTCCTGTATATGCAATAAAATATGAACGGGTTTTCCAAATAATAGTGACTTTGTTTTGTTGAAGATGTTGTCCTAGGTAATTAGTAAGTTTACACTAATATTACTAAGAGAATCTTGAATTGGTATTACTGTTTGAAATTGAATACTATTATGCCTGTATTCCTCAAAGGGTTGGGCAGACCTGTACTAATCGACACCCACCGGTCGCCGGTATTTTTAAGCCTCATGTAATAGAGGGCAAGCCTTTTGCCATTTAAATTTTGCTCGACGTAGAAGACGTGGAGTTTACAATTAGTATTTAGGATCACTATTAGGCTTTAGGAGGCAGTCTAAAGAATAAAGAATAATTGTAAGTAATTATAATGGTAGCTCACCCATTATTACGTATGGAACCTATATATATCAGCAAAATGTGAATCCTATTAATGCACCTCTGTCTAACCTTTCGCGGAATACAAGGGTGATGATATATTGTCATAATTGTTTGCCTAGATTTTAGGAGTTAAGCTTCGCTTGTCATACGTAACCGCATGATGAACCAATTGTGTTGATAAGCTCATTAACGATAACGACACTGAAGTACATAAAGAAAACCTATGTAGGTAACTTGATTTATTTTCATGTAAAAGTGAATAAGGTACTTGGCTCTTTACTTGTTAAACTTCATTAAAAACGATACAAGTGTCACCATCTAGTTAGAATATTATAAATATTTTTAGAAACGCAACAGAGTGCCGTATACAGAAAGTACTCGAGAATTTCACGTTAAATATGTTACTTCTGCCATCTAGCGGATGTTAAAAGAAATAGCGATAAAAGCTTATAAGAATTAAACTTGTTCATATTTTGGATGTTTCTATTTGTCGCAAGATGGCAGCATACGAAATATTACAATGTTTTGACATCAGCTGGTGATAGAAAATTTAAAAGCTCTTTTATAATTATTAAGCTACCCTCATTTTTTTCTTTATAAGTGACAGTATTTTTTTATTTATGAAATCCTAAATTGCAGACGCAGTTTAAAAGGTGGCTAAATCCAAATATTGCTTATGTTGGGCTGGATTATGTTTATCATGTGGAAGGGCCATTACAGAAAATAAATAGCCAAACTGCACTACGCGTAAGTCACTAGCCTACCGATAGATGGCGTTGTGGCAAATAAACAATATGTTTGTGTTGATTTGACCGTTCTTCGGTGCTCGCAATGTTTGTGAACTTCACGCCTTTATTCCCCAAAGGATTAGGCAGTGGAGTAGGTACTAATATACTACACCGCACCGGCAGTGCGCCTACCTATATGTTTATTTAATACTTAATATTATGAAGAGGAAAGATTTGATTGTTTTATTGAATATAAGGCTCTGAAACTACTAGGCCGATTTGAAAATTATTTCAGTACATAAAATATCTTTTTGTATTTTTTGTAAGCATTTTACATGCTAAGATTAAAAGTTATTTTTAATGAAGGAAAAATTCTGCCCGCTAGTCGATTTTTTCCTTCAATAAAAATAAAATTCTTTCAGTGTTAGCCCATTTATCGGGGAAGGCTATAGGCTTATATACCATCACGCTACGATTAATAGGAGCGGAGTAGCAATGAAAAGTGTTGCAAAAACCGGGGAAAAAAGTTATCAAGACCACGCGGGCGAAGCCGCTGGCGGAAAGCTAGTAATTAATAATTATACTCACAACCATCAAAGCGAATGCAAACTCCCTAAAAGGGGAAGTAGGGTTGAACGGGAAAAAATATTATAATTACTGGCTCAATCTCCCCTAATTTATTTACTCGGTTTCCGTTCGAACTTCGCTAATTAGTGTAATATTTGGATTTTGAAACTTTTAATGGGGTATCCCTCACGAGAGGTGCCTTTGATGTAAAAATAATTTATTTAGCAAGTTATAAATACGATTATCTTTGGTTTGGTAACCCTGTTGCTAAGTGCTTCTTGCCATTTTCTGATATGGAAAGATAATACAATAATATAATAATTATTATATTTTTATGAATTATCACAAAGAAATTACTGCGTTTTGTAACGGCTCTGAAAGCTCTGCTACCTCCGAAAAACGTTGAATGAGTCGCCGACAGAATGTTCCGTTTACGAATTGTTCAACGACAGAACCTCTCAACTACAAACGATTCGCCGAAAAACACAGGTAATTTATTAACTTATCGTGAGGAAACCTGCATCCCTGAGAGATGTTCTCAACGGCATGTGAAGTCTGCCGACCCGCATTAGGCCAGTGTGGTGGCCATAAATACATAAGTTCTATATACATAAATAAATAGGTAGGTAGTATTTGTATTTGGTATGTGTTTTCTGTTTTTTTTAACTTAAAAAGTAGTAACTTTAACCTTGTAAGTATTTATTGTATTGAAAAGAAGGGTCGTCTATGAAAATATAAAACATCGGCTAAAAAGTATCGGTAGAAATACGTACCATGAATTTTCAAAGTTTTTCAATGTAATATTTTTTCTATTTAATCGTAAGACATACCGATTAAATTAAATTGTATTTTTTATCAGAGTTTCCATAATAAAAATACAATTTTCATAACATACCATCAGGCTTGTATTTTCCAAGGGGTTAGATAGAGTTTTCCCACAGTTTGCTCGTATGCTTAGGTTCCATTAGAGGGCGAGCCTAGAACCAAGCTCAAATTCATATTCCGATCTGTAACACTTTTCTAGCTCTGGGAATCAAACCCAGGACCACGAGCGTAGCAGTCACTAGGACAACTACAACGAGCCGGTTAAGCACAAAATGAAAAAACCGAAAATATTCGTGAGCCATTATTAAAAGTAAGAGCAATCCCACAATGCCGCAATCCCGCACGTTTGCTTGTTACTTTTTTGCGGGCGCTATCGCCCGTATTGTGAGTCTCGCTTTGTGAGTCTGATTCCGTCTGATGTTAATCGTAAATCGACGAAAATGCCTTAGGCATTAAGTCCGCCTCTGTACACATGTGCATAAAGAATAAATAAAAAAAAAATAAAAAAAAATATTATTAAGATTATATAAAAACTTGAAGAAACTATGAATCACATTAAAAAAACTTTGTTACCAACTATAGGATTAAAAAATATATTACACGATTCTTTCAATTGTACAAATTGATTTCTGACACTTACGCGAATACTAGACATTGAAATAAAACTACTTTTTACGGATTTTATCGCGTTATATTGATATTATTTTAATCCCGATGTTTCGGACCCTTTACAGCGTTCATGGTCACGGGTGACTAAGGTGGTAGGCGTCTTGACGTTTCAATTACTTTGATTAAAATAATATCAATATAACGCGATAAAATCCGTAAAAAGTAGTTTTATTTCAATGTACAAATTGAATTTACTGCCTACATTATTTTGAATTATGGCGAACTGTGGATGTAAATTCGTACACTTCTGTCTTTACCTTCTAAGAATATATGCGTGATGTTATGTGATGTGTAAAACTCTCGTATACCCAAATAGGATAGTGCTAGAAGTCCTTGGGTTAGGTTCCCAGGTTAACCAGTGTCATTTTCTTTATGAAATTTTGCAGTATCGTTTGTTGGGTATCAGTTATCACTACATAGTATAAAACAAAGTCGCTTTCTCTGTCCCTATATCCCTATGTATGCTTAAGTCTTTAAAACTACGCAACGGACTTTAATGCGTTTTTTTTTAATAGATAGAGTGATTGAAGAGGAAGGTTTATATGTATAATAACATACCACGCGGGCGAATCCACTGGCGGGAAGCTAGTTATGTATAAAATAATAATTACTATGTTGGTTTTAAATATTTTATTTAGATATTTACAGACTCTCAGGTAATATTTCGTTGTAAAAAATTGTGGTAAGCTTTAGCTTACTGCTTTATCAATAGACTATGGGCTTTAATTCTACTTATACACAAACAAATCATAAAAAAATATCATGACATAATCACAAAAAATATCCCAATATCGATCACAGATTACACAAAGTTAGATACTCAAAAAACACATAGTCCATTGCATGGAGTATTTAAAAAAAATTGAAAAATTATTGAACACATTTTGGAATGTGGGGTCGGAGGTTTAGTGATGTCCGTAGTATCCGAGACCGCCGCCGTATCCGAGACCATGGCCGCCGTATCCGAGTCCGTGCGCGCCGTATCCGCCGTAGCCGCCGTAGCCGACCTGGTTGGAGTAGCTGATTGCGGGAGCCGCGCTGTAGTAGCCACCATGACCGTAGCCTAGAAAAAAAGAATGCAAGCTTATTATTTATGTATTTATGAAACACAAAACGTTGCGCCTTTCTCTTGTATCGTAGGTGGGTTTACGTACACAAACTGAACGTTTGTATTTGTGTGTGAAAATACAAATATTTTCTCCGTGCGGGAATCGAACCCAAAACCCTTTGCATGGGAGTTGATCGCTCAGCAACTACGCCAAACGTGCTATCAAAGTCGGTAGGTACTGAAACCTTTTTCAACGTTACTTATTTAAATCTATTTTGTGAGCTGTCAAATGCACACGGCAAATCTCACGACTCTCAGAAAAACATACAAAGCATGCTAAGTTACCTAAAAACTTGTTATACTATTGATATTATTGTTGTTAGGAACAATACCAGCATTGTGCTTGAGATTAAAATCACCATTATTTAAAAACTATTTTACACTTGATTCGCGTTCCCACGGTTTTAGAGTTCCGCTAAATTGTAGCCGTATAAAAATCTGTCGTTTTAACTATATCTATATTTTTTATATAGTTTGAAATGCTTTTATGAAATACTTTGACTTTTAATAACATCTCTCAGCACGAAAATTTTTGTGCCGATAGTAGGAATCAGGACAGTTGCTTACTGCCTAATTTACTGTACACATCAAAGTGCATTTGAATTTAGTTTCCTATTACAACATCTGCGAATGCAAAAGTAAAATTATTTAATTCTTGGATTAGCAGATGAAACAAGGAAGAGAAGAAATGAAAGGAAAGGATAAACAAAGAGAATACGGAACACATTCGCAGTATCCGATACTTAATAGTTCTCGGTCTTACC
Organism: Acronicta psi; assembly: GCA_946251955.1. Lineage (NCBI taxonomy): Eukaryota > Metazoa > Arthropoda > Insecta > Lepidoptera > Noctuidae > Acronicta > Acronicta psi. The sequence goes on from OX276481.1 coordinate 12,925,491, forward strand.
AAGGCCGCCGCCGTAGCCGCTAAGGCCGCTGTATCCTCCGAGGCCGCTGTATCCGCCGTATCCGCCGTATCCGCCGAGGCCTCCGTAGCCGGCGCCGTGAGCGGTGGTGTATGCAACCTTGCTGACCGCTACAGGCGCGGCAGCTGAGGACAAACGAAAGAGATTGGTCAGACTACGTTTTTAAAAAAAAACATCAAACATAATCACGTCTGCTGGAGAAGTGTAGGTATTGAACTTGATATTGAAAGTATGACAGTAAAAAAGTTGGCATTATTTTGATTATTTAATAACTAGGTACTGTGCTGTCCTTTGTAACTTTTGAAGTCTAGATAGAAAAAAAAACTCACTTTGAAATATTTGATGAGATTTTAAGATTGAGATGGGGTTTTGACTAGGTAATAGGTTGCAACAGTTACAAATTTGAGTCTATTTTTAACGGCACGGATCTGCTGAAGTTGACGCTTTTGATTAAACTTAATATTTTGATTCCTGTTACATAAGAATCTGATGAATCAAAACTGCCCAGATGCTACTCTAGAAGAATAGATTCCAGAAAAAAAGCCCTTTATAAATGGCCTTTATAAACCACCTTGCACTACATCAAACAATTACGTTTGTCTAAAATAGCCCCGAAAAACTCAAAACAAACAAGCAACTCATTACTTGCCCAACCCTCGCGTTACGAGTGGTAGCGTAACACAAAATTACACGTATTACTGTGCACAGTGTGCCAAGGACCGCAGATTCTCACACGTTGACTTGTGACATTGGTGACGAACAATGAACGCCAAACGTAACTATTTACTTTGTTTTTTAATTGAGATTTGATAGGGAATTGATTATGCATTAATTGTAGTACATGGGAATGTCTTTTGCATTAAAACTCCGACAAGAAGGGAGTTTTAGGCTAATATTCAGACACGATGCTAAGCATAAAGTAGTACAATTTGACATACGGAAGTCTAAGTTTATGCTTAGCATCGTCTCTGAATATATTAGTGATTGAGTATGATTTGTAATCTGATTACCAAAGAGACTGCGAGCTGCCTCATTAGGGCTACGCGGCATGCTACGGCCCTGTGCCCTTTTTAGTCAATATGAGTTCAACATACTCAGCCACTACCTCCCTATTTCTATTCTATTTATGTTCGGGTACGCCGGCAGGCACCAGGCGGGCGAACAGTCCTCCTGTTGGGATTATTTTCCCCCATTTTGATGGATCCCACTACCTCCCTAGCCCCTAGGTGGCAGGGATCAATGAGGATGTTCAGCACTCCAAATGAAATATTTCTATATGAAGATAAGTTATATACTGCGTAATGCAGCCATCACACTGTATTACGAACAACCCATAGCGTACCCCATGGGAGTACACTACGTTATTCTGTGGCAAAACGAACGCAAAATTGTGTTGGACAGTTTGCAAATCAGTTCTCAAGTTTGCAATACAGGTAGAGTTTTGCTTGAATGTAGTTCTGGGCTGCAAGTTGTTTAGATTGTACGGGAATTAAATCCTTTGTAACAAATGTACATGAATGATCACTAGACTAAATTAAAGTAGTCTGTAAGATAAAAAAAACTACCTATATCTTATAGGCAGAAGGGATGTTTTAGAATGAATAAACTGTGAATCGAATATAAATTTTATCTCATTGAGGTATTTATTTCTTTAGTATTTTAAAGAAACATCATCTATTTGTGCAGCAATATTTGATGAGTCTTCTTTATTTTAATTTATTCTAAATTTAAAAGTAATATTAGCCAGTTTATCAACAACACAAAGACACAAACAAGAATTATCTCAAATTTCTTGTCGATTTTCTAGTGAATGACTTCGATGGAAAAAATAATGGCTGATTCATACAATCTCAGTGGCCAGTCATGCGGACAAGATAATTATTATAAAAGATATAAGATACGATACTTTTTGTGCCTAATTGACAATATTGTGACCTTTACATTCAATTCATTGACCATTTGACGTTTTTTTAAGAAATACAACAAAAACTTTACATTATTGCTCGAATGTTGAGTCATTTGCTGTTTGACATTTCAATTATTATTATTATTTTATTGTGTTATCCTGTACTTATAATGTCAATGATTGTTAATCAAATCAATTTGGAATAATGGACCCAAAGCTGCTATAATTATATAATCATAATTTTCAAAATGTCCATTAATTAGTCACATTAATAATCTTTAAGATAATTTCAGAAAATTACTTGTACCATACCAAATCGAGATTATTAATCCTGGAATCTAATAATGCCATCTATGGACGTAAACAACAAATCTGTCTTATATGATTCTTCACTATTTGATTAGGAGATGGAGATTGATGAGGAGGAATGCATTTGGTTTTTCCAATGTTTAAGGTTTATATGAATAATGCACAGGGTAAATTCCTAGTTAGGTAATTAAAAAACAAACATAATTGTATATTACATTGAAATAGGATTAAATAAGTCTCAAATAGACTCTGATTTTCTTACAACCAACACTGCAAAAGCAACTCTACTATAGCATCGAAATAAGATTGGAAATATTTTATACGTAAGTATAATGACTTCAAAAGAGCACTCATTCCTAGTATTAATCTCTTCAGAACTATAGCGCTGTAGCGTTTTATTGGTCGTCTAGGAGCAGTTAATTGTATGCATTATTGCTCAGCAATTTGCGTTTGCTTGATATTTCTTATGTTTTCTGTAATAATTGGTTATTAAATAAAGATGACAATTTGTTTCGAATGAGGTATTGAATACTTCAGTGCTCGAATTTGTGCTGGTCATGCATCTTGTAAGGATTTTAATTTGTATAGATTTGACTCAGTTATTGTTATTGTCTGTTTTTTAAAACAGTTATTGTGTATATCAGGGGACTGCGATCTACCAGTATTTTCTTATTTAAGTTTATTTTTGATATACTGTACTCCTAAACTCACGACATTCTCCGGACTTCCATTTTATTAAAAAACGAACACATTTTTAAATGTTCTAAAACGAGCTAACTAGAGCCAAGTATTTGGCGCCCGCGTCACGTCTCCCCGATGTACGGCTCTTGGCCAATTTAAAGTTGGGCAGACAACTTGGCTGCGGGAGATTGTTTGAAATTTCCACTAAATCCTACAATATTAGGTATGTTTAAGCCTGTTAGACGTGAGTAGCCTAGGAGTTGTTATGACTTTCTAGGATATTTTATACACAATTTTTATACACAATTAATAGTACTATTTGTAGGTAGGTATTGCGATTTACTTCCATAAGCAAATGTTTTCAGTATTGTGAGTACTTGCTTTGACACCCTTGACAATTTTATGTTTGCTATGGAGAATGTGTTCCTCCATATTTCTATCCTCGGTTCAATATCGTTCTTTATTGCACAGACTCATATTTCACGCTCTAATTTAAATTGACTAATATGTCTATTTCGAAAATTTATTTTGATTGATTTATCTTATTCCCATTGCATAGTAGAGTGCAATATTAAATATAACTCTAAAAGCTATCATGACTGGAAAATGTTCCTGACATTTTGGGCATACATTTATTTGCTCTGTAATTGGGAATTAATTCGGGCATTTTGGGCATAAATAAACTTGGCCACATTGCCCATCTCTAATCATGACACATTCTCTTAAACAGCACAACACTTACCGTATCCGAGACCGCCGTATCCGAGTCCGCCGTATCCGAGTCCTCCGTATCCGTGGCCGTCGTATCCTACACCGCTGTATCCGTAACCGAGGCTAGCGAGGCCTCGCTTCTCGGTCTTCTTTGCGGCTTCCTCAGCGGAGACCGCCACCAGGGCTACGGCGAGGACAATCTGGAGATAGACAAATGACAAATTTTGTATTCATTTCTATTAAAATTAAATGGGTGAACACAGTCGATCGATTAACTTTTTGTTAAGGGTTCAAGATTCAATTTACTAATACAATATAATAATGGATGGGTACTATGTGTGTCTGTGTGGTAAAACGAGCCGGCCATTGGACGGCCACTACACCAATAAAAGAAATATAATGTCAAGATCTCAATCAAAAACAATCCGGAATTCAGGATTGCCCATACGGCTTACTCAATCTAATAACAACTAGGTACGATTACACGACAATGAGCCTAAGATAATTGTGCGCACTGTGTCTCAATTTTCGATAAAAGTGTCGCAACTTCGGATTTCCTTTACAGAGAAGACAAAAGGATTGTAATAATATCGATATGTATTGCAAATTGTTTTTTTTATGAAATAATAGCATTTAAAGCTTTTTTCACAGATAGTATTCCGAGATTTTCTGGGTTTTGAGAATGGGATAATTTGATACATTCATTTTGAACATAATTCTCCTAGCAATTATGCGCGTGTTACCTAAAATCAAGAAATCGGGTAGAGGCGCTACAATATTTTTTTATACTTTATAGTTTTTATGTTACCTCTGCCCAAAATTATAACGTAGAGACACTTGATCTACAACTTAACAATATAAGCATTGATTGTAAAATAATATAAATATTTTAGATTTGAAATCTGTTAAAACTAATGTGTTAACGCCTCCACAGAATCATAATTAACGCGAGAAAAAAAATACAGATAAAAAAATTAAATGTTAATTGAATGAATCCGATGTTTATCTATGTATAATTAATTTGAATAATGACGTCTAGCCCCGCCCACTGTAGCTATGTTATAATTATGTTGTTCATTAATAACAGTACGTTTATAACTGCGTAATCGAGGATATTCAGTTATTTTAGTTTCACGAAATACGGTCTTATTACAAAAATGAATACATTATTATTTAAGCCAATTTAAAATGAATATTAGTAGGGGAGGCCGGGGCTTTAATTAACAGAGGTAAGTATTAACAAGCGAATTTCTACGAAACTATAAACAGCACGTCACTAGTGATTCCTGGAATTCGTTCCTGTGACAGAGGTCTACGGGTTGAGACTCGTCAGTCCAGCTCAGTGCGCCGCGAGAGTGAGTTGTGTGATGTGCGTCTATTTTGGCCAGGTAACGAACTTTTTTCACTTTACGATATTTTGATTTACGCGTTGAATAATTGATTTCGATGTAATATATATTTTTTTTGCAGTAGCTTGTTTTATGCTTAATAATGTTACATACCGTTACTAACGCTAATGCACAATATTTCGTAATTATATATTTTTTTATTAAAAAGCTACCCATGGGGCTAAATTTAACAAAACATACGGGGCTAGTATTAACATGTTAATTCTTACCCCGCATGTGGGGTTGGTATTAACATTATTACACTAGGTACTAAGCCTACGCTGTCCGTCCGTCTGTCTGTCCACCTATCCTAGCTTTAAAGAGCTGTATATCCACCAGGGTATCTAATAACATATTTATTTATTTATCTTAAAAGTTACAGCATGAGGACTTACAAGCGGAAAACTACTCGAGGCATGACTTCGCTGGCGACCTACGAGTCAGCTGCTTTAGAAATAATGGAAAAACAAGCACTAGAAGAGATAGAAAGTAACAGAAACTTAAAAAGAAAAAAAACCGCAAAATAAAGACGATGGAAAGAAAAAAAGCAAGGTAAAGAAAATGAAGGTAAGGGCAAAGGAAAGGGTAAAGAACAAATAGCTAAAAAAGGAAAAGAAAAGGAAACATTACAAGTGGAAAAGGCAAAGAAAAGGATATTGGAAGAAAGCAGCGACAGTGCAGAAGATGAATATTTCTGTATAATTTGTGGTGTCTCATACAATGAAGACACATCTGGTGCAGACTGGGTGCAATGCATCTCGTGCAAGCAGTGGGCTCAGTCCGGATGTATCAGAGGCAACACTGTTTCATATGTTTGCCAAAATTGTGATTCAGATGATGAATATGAATAAAAATGAAACATATTGTGATTACATGAAAATGATTCCTAGTAGATTATATTGTTAAGATGTTGATTTTATATAATATAAAAAGGATATTTATATTACCTTCAGTAATTTCATAATAAGCTTTATTGAGACTGTTACTGTTACGTTTAAGAATAAGCTGTTTACTAACTCATTTAAGTTGATTATATTATTATTAGATAACATACATAAGGCTGATTAAACTACTTAAAAGGCTGTTAACTTAATAATAACGATACGAAGAGGTTTTGTTTGAGTTTTTGTTTCTATTCATTAATATAGCTGAAATATTGTTGTTTGACGGAGTGTTTCAACTTCTAAGCATAATGTTAATTATTATTCCACTAAGTGAATATTGTGATTATTGAAAACTAACGTTTCCTTCAATGATATAACAGTAAAAGTAACTGTTAATAATAAATGATTCAGATATTTGTTGAATTTTGTTATTATGTATGTATAGAGGTTTTGTTCGGGTTTCTTTCTCTATGAACATATATCGTTTTTGCAGGGATAAAGTGCTATATTGTTTAAGCCTAATGTTAATTGTATTGCTTAATAAAAAAATGTCATTGTAATTTTCAGTTTTCTTTATTTATAGAGGAAAATACTTACAATGTTAATTGTTGCCCCTTTTGTTAATACTTACCTCGGAAGTGTTAATTATAGCCCCGATCGCGGGGTAAGTATTAATTTCTGACTTTTCTGAGTAAAATCGACTTTCTTAAAAAGGTATCCATTTCTTGGCAAATTAAAACCAACGACATGGTTATTGAATAGTTTAGACATCATTTGATACAAAAATAATTTCAAAATGTTTACGTGTCTTGAAGATACAACTGAAAATATAAATTTTGTTAAGTCGCGCCCCGGTCTCCCCTAATTGTGTTTTACATTATTGTTGCAGTGTTCAACCATTAAATTACGTAGGTAGAATTCGTATTAATATTAGGTAAATAACAGATCTGCCAACCCGCATCAGCGTGGTGGACTATAGTCTAATCCCTCTTATGTTGAGAGCAGACCCAGCGGAGCCCAGCAGTGGGACAATAAGGTGAGTTGATGATAATGATGATGATGACATATCAGATAGAAAAGTTTCAAAGAGATTTTTAGAAAAGAGTACTTAACACATTTTTTTAATGTAACTTTAGACTCACTTCAGAGATATTTCAATTCCAAATATTTAAAAAAGAAATTGATGTGCTCAGTAATTTTAATAGTTAAAGGGAGATGTGTGTGTGGCTTAGATTTGAATTTGAACCAGAAACACGTATTCTCATAAATCATATTATTAAGATCCAATTCAACCTTTACCAAATCAAGTGCCCTTATTTACATTACACTAGCCCAAAGGTTAAGGTGTGGGCCGGCGATCAAAATGTCGTTAGTTCAAAATCCAGCTTCGATTTTAGTCTAGCACTAGATCATTGTTTGTAAAGGTTAGTGTACAATAGTGTTGATTATAACTACATTACAGTGCAGGGGATTAATTTTGATTGACATTACAAGTTATAGAACGGTTACCAAAAGCAATGATTCCTTACAAAGGTTTAAGTTAAGATTTATTTTAGACTGATATCCAGTCGTATACGCATCCAGGATAACTTTGAATATCTTTCTTTTAATCTTTCTTAGTCTTAGTATCCGATTATACGGTTTGCAAGGAAAGTTATTGAGCTCAACCAAATTTTTGAAACATTACAACACTTTTTCATTAGATTCTTATTTATCTAAAGTAGGTATATGATTAGAGAAAAAAGCTTCACTCTTACATAGAAAAGGGAGAAAGGCTTTTGGTCTACATTGAGACAAGACAAGCTATATAGATAGATTTAATGACTATCCTTCATGCAGTAAGTAAATTAGGTAACTGCTTAATAAGTAGTTTTCTTTAATCGTTTCAAAGATCATTGTACAGCGACTTTCGTTGCTGAAACTACTGACTATTGACACTGAATAGACAGAAAATTAATTGAAAAAAGGTCTACACATAATATTAGCAACCATTTCAACACAATTAATGACAAATAATGAGCCGTACAACCACTATAGTCTCTTGCAACGTTAAATGTCGACAATCGTATGAGTCATATCCTATAGCCCCGGTCTGTCCTAAGGTGTAATTTGCCATGGTGATCTAGGGCAAACTGTGCAATTTCCTATACAAACCGTATCGGCTTATGTCTTGGACATAATGCTAGAGGCTTGCAAGTAATAGGGGTTTGAAATTATGCAGCTGCTTTTGGGGTAATAAGAAATACCATGCAATTATTTGTGAAATGTATTGCAGTGACAAGATAAGTGATTCACGCAGAGTAGGGATAAAAAAATTAATTATGAAGTGAAAATATTGAGGTATAACGTCTAAAGGGGATTTCGTTAATTTTTGTGGTCAATAATTCCAAAGCCAATTGGGTGATCTATGAGTAGGTTCTAGTTTATGTATTGTTCGACAGTGCTAAGCTTAACGATATTGTAAGCTAAACTACTTTGTGCAAGAGTAGAGTAAAGGTGTATCAAAATAAAATTGAAAAAAAAAAGTAAGAAATAAGTCTGCCGGTTTTACAAATCATTTGGTGCAATTTTAGGTACATGTAAAGGTGTAGATATAAGTAGGTATAAATTATATTCTATGAAGTTTGTCCATGAAATATGGTATAATTCGTTATTAGAAATATGAAAGAACCTATAGAACATGCACTAAAAAGTCAAGTTAGGGTTTAAATAAGTTAAAAAAGAAGATATGACGTCGATATAGCCTCCAAATAAACATTTTCATGAAATAATAAAACATAAAAATGCATTTTAAATTAGTATTGATGAATAAAAATTTAAATACATACACAGATAAACTAGAAAATTTGTATTTGTAAGATATATGCAACATCATTAAAATGTATGATTATTATTAAATTAATTTTGTAACTAGTTTTAATAGCATTATTATTTATTATATATCTTTTTTAAACATTATATTTTTAGTATGAAAATATAATAATATTTTTATATTGGTATTTTTGTGATTTGGCCTTATTTATTTTTAAACTATTATGAAATCCTAATTCAGCTCCAAAAATAATAAAAGAAAAATGCCTTACCAAGAATTTCATGTTGGCTACAATGTTTCACTGCAACGACTGATGACCGACTCCTGCGCAGACCGCTTATATACCACACTGAGCCGACAAAGTACATTGCTACAATTATTTACAATTTTTCTACTGCCAAGGATATACGATATGTAGGGATGAAGTGAAGTAATACTTGCTTACTCGCAATGAGTGGCGAACAAGGTGATTTAAACCAAATAGTCTTACATATAGAATTTATAATTGCGAGTCTAGAATTCTTGGTAAAGGGGTTACATTAGGCTATGTAGATTTTATATACGTAGGTACTTGTTAAATACAATGTGCTTTTTTATAGGAATCTTTTTACTTTCCCAAGACCCAACATCCATCATATTACATTTATGAAATGATGATACCAATTAATTAATGATCCCAATTTATGACATTAAATTAAATGTGTGCGATTTATTTTGTCTACTAAAAATTTGACTAATTCACAATGTTCAAAATATTATTCCAATTTAGTGCCAGTTTTGTAAATGTCAAATAAGTATTATGATTCAATTAAGCCTCAAACGTAAATAAATTACAATTACATTAACATTTTGTGATGATTATGAGAGATACCGAACATCAAATTATTATAACTAGCAAAATAGAGCCTTCCAGTCATCATAGTGATTGAAAATTTTATGAAGTTTCAGGGCTTTAGATGACGTATTCGTAATTAATATCTATAACAAAACTGTACTCTATTTTTTTGTATCTTGAAAGTAGTTTTAGATTTGAAATTTATGGGACTTGATCTAGAAGACTCAAGTCTGGAAGCTGACCTTAATAAAGCCTTGAACAAAGGCTGCCAATGAATGTTGATGACAGGATATGTCTACAATTGTTGGGTTTAGCGTTCAAGGGTACACTTTCGAATTCATTTCACAGGTTTCCGTTTTGTTAACAATAATTAAGTACTTATATATTGCTGGAATAGTTTCAAAGGGCGTCTTTAGACCTAGAGAAGTAGAGTTTGTTTTATTTCACACTAGCTGATGCCCGCGGCTTCGCCCGCAAAAACTTGACAAATTATATACTAAAACCTTTGTCGAGAACCACTCTGGTGAAAACAGCATGAAAATCGGTGCAGTAGTTATTTAGTTTATCGTGAACAGACAGATAGGCAGACGCGGCGGAAGACTTTGTTTTATAATAAGTAGTGAAGTTGTAGGTATTATTTTGATTCTGTGTTTACTCCCCAAGTTGAGGAAAGTTTTTCTGTTATCCAATTATCCATACCTTATATAAGTACCTACTATACCTATTTTATTTTTAAAAATACGAAAGTAAGCTCTGTCTATCTATATGTAGCATTTTTATGCCTAAACCGTAAAACTGATTTTGATATACTTGGTAAGAAGATGCATCCGAGAAGTAACGAAAATCGAATCTAGGACCTCGTGATCTGCAGTCTGACACTCGGACCACTAGATCACAGCCGCTGCAATATTTTGTTTATTTAGAGACAAAAATGTTGGTTATTTTGTGTTGTAACAAAGCTTGAGTGCAGGTGACATTACCACCCAGAGAGATAACAGTATTATGACATATCAGATTATTATGCTTAGTTTAGTTTAATCGGGCTCTTCTGCACTTAGCCTCTTGATTGGGCCATTGTGAGTATGTACTTATATCATCATCATCATCATAAACCCATATCAATTGTCCCACTGCTGGGCACGGGTCTCCTCTCAGTATGAGAGAGATTAGGCCATTGTCCACCACGGCATCATGCGGGTTGGCAGACTTCACATGTCGTCGAGAATATCTCTCAGGCATGCAGGTTTCCTCACGATGTTTTCCTTCACCGTTAAGGAGAGTGATAGTTACGCACATGATTTCTAAAAGTCAGAGGTGCGTGCCTTGGATCTTGGACGATTGGACCTTTGACTTGACAGTCCACTTGTCATACCCCTAGGCTATCACTGCTTATAGTTTAGGTCCCATGTAATAAATAGTGCCAATAACGTTTTTTTGATACAACTAAGGTGGCAAACAAGCATACTGATGGTAAGCGGTTACCGCAGCCTATGGACGCTTGCAACACCAGGGGTACTTACCACTCGCGCGTTACCGACCCTAAAACCCTCTTAGAGGTTTATAAATGGAGGATTCACTGCGCCGACAGTTTAAGGGAATATTTCTCTTATGGCCAGCGCAGCTCATCCTTAGAAGGAACTCTGGCAAAGGAAAAACTCCGAGGTGTTACTGAGAATTTCATATAAATAACTCTTTGCGCGACCTAAGAATCGAACTTAGCACCTCGAACTTATCAGTCGCGCTTAGTACTAGGCTCGAGACAGCGACATAATAACCAATGGAATATTAATTTATAAAATACACTAGAGTACCTACATATTGATATGTATTAATTTGTACCGGTCCAAAATTTCCAAAGCAGTTTGTTTACTGCCTTTGAGCCTCGCCCTTCGTTCTATTTATAGTTATTTCTGCACAAATAAAAAACACTTACTTTTCAATGTTATGAATTTCTCAAATATTAGTTGTAGGTCCTTATTTATTTAGGTTATTATTTCCATTATTTATATATATACATATGATTTGCATTTTTTAAATTAGTATTTTTATAAAAAAACACAGAATACAAAAATATTTAAAAATATAAAAAAATAGTAGCCCACTTATTATTATTATTAATTTAGAATCCTGACATTGTAATGATGATAATTTAATACCGCAATGGTTATGCTATCATGATTTGTATGTATTTTTGAAATTACTTGATTTGATAATTATGTCTGGACTTTAAAAGAGACATGATTCTCTGAGTTTGTTTCAGCGTTTCTTCTCAAAGGTCGTCAGATAGGAAATGCCGGCGCCATCCCTAAAAAAATATGTAAAACTTTGACTTGTAAAAGTGTATGTAAAAGATCTATTTATAGAAATAAATATCATTTATCATTTACTCTTGACCATTTTCGATGAATGGATGAATGAAAGGATGAAGGGTGGTTACTGGTTGCCATATGTAAAAATGAATAAGCTGTATATTAAGGGGCTATTTTACCACCGTGTAGAATTAATTGGCAGATTTTTTTGCTAGCCTACTTTGTCCCACAGCTGGGCAAAAGCCTTCCTTCCCTATTTCGAAGCCGCTCTGTCTGTGAACTTAAAAATCCAATCTCTCTTGCGAGAGTCGAGCTCGTCTCGCCACCTCCGTCTGTAGCTCAACCATGAGTTCTATCAAATGGCTTTCGATAGGTTTTTTACGCATCGAAACGCTGTAATCCCATAGCAGATTTTAGTTCCTTACGTAACCGCTAGAGGGGCTGCGAGGGTATTCCATACAAATATTTTACAGAGTCGCTAGCGAGTCTAGTGAGAAAAACTCATGGTCGAGGCACTGGACCGACCACGCTGTCGTTAATTTCATGTGGCATCCAATCTATACATATATATAAAAATGAATCTCCGAAATGTTTGTACACTCATAACTTCCAAACAAGTGCACCAAATTGAATAATTATCTCTTTTATGTGTTCGTGATTGTCAGGAGAAGGTTTGTATGAAAAAAACTTGAAACGAGAGCAAATATTTAAAAATCTCCGATAGTGTGAGACGTAATCAATGAATTGACAAAACTTTGACAGAGTAGATATCAAATTGACGGATGGACACAAAAATATTATGGCAGTACGAAGTTCGCCGGGTCAGCTAGTTTGACATAAGTGTTCCATTTTTAAATTAATTATTTATTTATTTAGGTTGACCAACAATTGTTTCCACTATATACATTTCTGATTTAATGACTAGAGTAACATTTACAAGTGCAACAATTAATTACAGGTCAACACCACATGCACAGAAAGCGGCTTTCATCATGTCAGCCAAAAGAGGTCCACTGCTGAACAAAGGCCTCCCCCATTGACTTCCACAGGGACCGGACGCATGCTACCTGCATCCAGCGACTTCCAGCGGCCTTTACCAGGTCATCGGTCCATCTCGTTGGAGGCCGTCCCACGCTGCGCTTTCCGGTGCGTGGTCTCCATTCGAGAACCTTTCTGCCCCAGCGGCCATCGGTTCTACGAGCTATGTGCCCCGCCCACTGCCACTTTAGCTTGCTAATCCTTTCAGCTATGTCGGTCACTTTGGTTCTTCTACGGATCTCCTCATTTCTGATTTGATCGCGTAGAGAAACACCAAGCATAGCTCGTTCCATAGCTCGCTGAGTGACCTTGAGCTTTCTTATGAGGCCCATAGTGAGTGACCACGTCTCTGTGCCATATGTCATCACTGGTAACACACACTGGTTGAAGACTTTTGTCTTGAGGCACTGTGGTATAGATGACGAAAAGACATTGCGAAGTTTCCCGAACGCTGCCCAGCCGAGTCGGATTCGACGAGTGACCTCTTTCTCGAAGTTGGACCTACCTAGCTGGACGGTTTGTCCTAGATAGACATACTCGTCGACAACTTCGAGAGCAGAGCTCCCAACGGATATTTGGATAGGCATGACATGGGCGTTTGACATGACTTTCGTCTTGTCCATGTTCATTTTAAGACCCACCTGCTGGGAAACTCTGTTGAGGTCATTGAGCATTGTGCTGAGCTCTTCCAGCTATTCTGCCATGACTACGATATCGTCGGCAAATCGAAGATGAGTGATATACTCGCCATTGATGTTGATGCCGAATCCTTTCCACTTCAGTAGCTTGAAGGCATCTTCCATTGCGGTGGTGAACAGTTTCGGGGAAATGACATCCCCCTGTCTAACACCTCTTTGCAATGGAATTGCTCCCGTACACTGTTCCTGTACTCGGACCGACATATTGGCGTTTTTGTATAAGCACTTTAACGCTTCGATATACCGATAGTCAATGTGGCACCGCTGCAGAGATTGCAGCACCGCCCAAGTTTCAATCGAATCGAAGGCTTTCTCATAGTCCACAAACGCTAAGCAAAGTGGCAGGTTATACTCCTCGGTTTTCTGTATAATCTGCCGTAGCGTATGGATGTGGTCTATGGTACTAAAACCTTTTCGGAAACCGGCTTGTTCGGGAGGCTGGAAGTCATCAAACCTTTGCTCGAGACGATTCGTGATGACCCTTGAAAACAACTTGTAGATATGGCTCAGAAGCGAGATGGGTCTATAGTTCTTCAATAAGGTGTTATCTCCTTTTTTGAAGAAAAGCACCACCACGCTTCTGTTCCATGCCTCTGGCGTTGTGCCCTCGAGTATAACAGAGTTAAATAGCTTCTGAAGGACTTTAAGTATCGGTGTTCCACCCGCTTTCAGAAGCTCCGTTGTAATTCCGTCGTTACCCGGCGCCTTGTTGTTTTTCAGCTGTTTCAAGGCCATCCTAATCTCGTACAGGCTGATGTCCGGGATATCTTCGGTATAGTGTCGGGTTAATTTGGCTCGGGGGTCTGTTGGCGAGCCAATAGTAGGTTTAGTTGCCGAGGTACTCGTATACAACTGTCGGTAGAACTTCTCGACTTCTTCCAAAATCTCTGGCTTAGTCGACGCTACACTGCCGTCTTCAGTCTTCAGCTTCATAATACGACTTTGCCCAATAGACATGGTTCTTGCGAAAACTTTGGAGCCCTTGTTCCGCTCAATGGTCTCTTTAACACTGTTAGTATTAAAGGTGCGGATATCGTGACGTAAGGACTTCCAAATTTGTTTATTGAGCAGCCTGTATGCTTCAGCATCATAAGAAGACTGGAGCGTCATAGCGCGTCGTTCTGCCATAAGATTGAGGGTATGGTCGGAGAGCTTTTTTGGTCTACCTTTACGGTGGTTCTTAAAGAACTTAGACCCAACCGTTTGGACAGTTTCTACCAACCTACTATTTATGTCGTCCACAGAAACGCAATGTTCTAGGCACTCGAAGCGATTTTGGAGTTCGAGCTGAAAACTCCCGGGGTTTTGGATATGAGCACTAGAGGGCCGGAGCGTAGACTTCATTAGACGGGACCTCTCAACTTTGAGATTTATATTCAATGTGCCTCTTACCATTCGGTGATCGCTGCCGGTTTTCACCCTGTGGATCACAGAGACATCATTGAATATTTGTCTTTTATTGGTCATAATGAAGTCTATCTCATTCTTCGTAAAACCATCGGGACTCATCCAGGTCCACTTCCTGTGAAGCGGCTTCTGGAAAAAGGAGTTCATCATAAAGAGTCCCTCCTTTTCCAGAAAATCGGCCAGCTTCTGTCCCCTGGGGTTCCGTTGCCCATAACCAAATTGCCCCACTCTCAGCTCACCATCGCATCGTGTGCCCAGCTTTGCGTTGAAGTCCCCCATAACAACTGTGAAGTGTGTTTTGGTGGTATGTATGGCCCTACTGATGTCCTCATACATACTCTCCACTTCATCATCTGGGTGTGTCGAGGTCGGTGCGTACACCTGTATGACCTTCAAGGAATACCTCTTAGATATTCTGAGTATAAGGTATGCAACCCTGCTCGACACACTTTCGATGGTAATGATATTGTTGATGAGGGACCTGCGGACGAGGAACCCGACACCACCTTGGGACTGATGGTCGCCCTCCCGGTAGTAGAAAAGATTGCCAGATCTCAGGGTTATCGTGTCCTCGCCCTCTCTTCGGACTTCTGACAGACCCATGACATCCCAGTGCATCTTTTCTATTTCTTCTTCCAGCTCAAAAATCTTTCCGTCTGCCCTCAGTGTGCGTACGTTGTAGGTTACCAGGGCCAAAAGTCGTTTGTGTTGGTAGCTGGATCTCTGCCGGAGATTCTTAGCACCCCCTGCCTCGCCGCTACCATGGCTGCTACCAGAACCTGGAACAGCGAGGCCGCCGGGGACTAGGGGCCGGTTATTTGTTTGTGTCGTCATTTGAGGGGTAATTGCCGGTACTCACCACGCTTGGCAGGCGGGTTGGTGAGCGCAGTAGGGGTGTTGTTCCACAGAAAAGGATGCTGCTGCCCATCCTTCTGGTCTACGATTTGGCATTTAGTTCATGCCCCGATAAAAAGATTAGCCAGTCAGCATGTTGATATATCGAGGCTGACTGCCCAGGATGCGCCGGACGATCAATTATGTATCGTCACACGTGGAGGCTCTTTTTACGCACCCCGAAAGCGGCTTTACATAACATATTTATAAATTATTGAAATTAGAACTTTAAATTAATATAGGTTTGGTTTAAGAAGTATAAGGTACTAATATTACCAAATAATAAATAAAAATAAAAACCAACATTTCCGCACCTAGGCGTCAAAGTACTCCTCATCGCTGTCATCTGGTAACGTGCCCAGAAGACTGGCAGCATTGCCACGTTGAATGGCAATGCTGATTCTTTTGCCCAAAAATAATCCAGCCCTCTGGTCACGAGTAGCGTGGATAAGTCTTTTTGCAAGGTCTTTAAATAGGAGGCGAGCACTCGGACCCCACGGCCCGAGCCTTTCGACCCCAAACGGCTCAAAACTATAGTTACCATTAAGGTTACTATATTTGCGCCGCTTTACTTTAAATACAATTAATAATTTAACACAATTATAGAAAAATTATCATCTGATTAAATTGTAATTGATTACGTAGATTACATTATGATTAATTATTAATTGAATTATGAATAAAGATATTGATCTGGTGGTTAGTGGCTATTTAGAGGTTTTAAAACAGACCCTTATACTGTTAACAGTAGTAGAATTGTAACAAAACATACTATAATAGATTTTTTTCAATGTTTTTTAAGCGACCTTGACAAACAATGACTTGCATAACGAGATAAAATTGACTTCTTAAAGTAAATTTGTATTAAATCATCACTTTCATGCATCTATTAATGTAAAATATATTATCACGCCTGTATTTCTCGAAGGGTTAGGCAGAGGAGTAGTTTTATACACCCACAGTTAGACGAATTCAAATCAAACTCAGAGCCGCTACTGGGATTTTCATAGAACTAGCCTAACCTAAATTAAAAATTTAAAAAACCTCCGACATGCTATTTGCCATTTTGTGGTGGCGGCCATCTTGGATTTGAAATTTATCATAGTTATAGTATTCTACTAGTTAAGCCCTTTCATTTGATACCCATATTGAGGTAGTTGTGAAAAAAATATGTAATCCGCTATTTTGTGGCGGCGGCCATCTTGGACCGATTTTCATCAAACATAGCTAAGAACACTCCCGAATAATTCACCTTTCAAATAAAAAAAACAAAATCAAAATCGGTTCATCCGTTCGGGAGCTACGATGCCACAGACAGAGACACACACACACACACACAGACACGTCAAACTTATAACACCCCGTCGTTTTTGCGTCAAGGGTTAAAAATACAATAACACTGCTCGACCTGAAAATTGAACCTAGGATGTCTAGCGTCGCAGTTGTGCACTAACGAGGCTGTTATATGATTTGTATGAGAACTGTGTGTATGACAAGATGTATGGAAGGTGGAGGAAGCTAAAGAAATATGCAGGAATCATAGCAAGCGGCGGGCTAGTTTAGTTTCTGCCAACCTCTGCGGTATAAATGCGCGAATGTAAATTATGAAGAACTATATACTTACTCTTGCTTGGAATAATTACAATACCTTGGTGAAATATTGCCAGTTGCTTTATATAATATTATGCTTTACAACAGTTTATACAAAATTCAAATCTATTCAGTAAGTTTAGCGCCAACCCCTAACAAACAGACAAACAGACAAGAATTCTAAAAATCACTTTTTTGGGTTCGCGATCGTTTATATACTCTAACCCACTTGTTTTTTTTTAAATATCTTCAATGCACAGACACGATTTTTTTACAATTTTATAATAGTAGGTATTGTACAATTTTAGAGTACTTGTTCCCTCTGTTTACCCGATGAGAAATGAAACACAACATTTGCTCTGACGGAGATAATTTATTCAGACAATCGCCTTGTACTTATAATATTTGCGGTAACGAAACCATAGCGTGATCTAATTTGTCGCCAACGCCATCTAGTTGCATTTGGTGAACTAAAATAATTAAATAATTATAAATTACAAACTTGAACATACCGCCCACCAAAAGGCCTTAGTCCTTTTACTACCGCCCACCATGAACTCACATAACTTAAAATAGAACAATGGACTGTATAAGAATAAAACAATAAAATTAATAGATGAAATGAACGGCAGCTACATTTCAAGTAATTGAAAAACTAGACGGCATAGAATTTTTCCTACCAACAAATATATGCATCAAAAAGGTAAGTACTTGTCTAAATAAATTTCTAAAAATAAAACACTTTAATATAGAATATATAAAAGTGTAAATAAGACAGTAAACTAGAAATATAACCTATTCTGTGACCGGGAGCAAACATAACTTTGAAGTTGGACGTTTTATCGTTGTGCCCTTCCAGTAGATAGTGACAACACGCATCATATTGTCCTTTCCCGGATGCAATTGGACAATCCTCAACAGACAGGTAAGATTTCTTAGCTTTACGTTTTCTAGGTAGAAACAGAAACCGCCTACATAATGCCACTCTTACAAATTTTCTCAGTGATGAGAACCTTGACCACAAACTTATATCTTCAGTTACTATTTTAGTAGCATGTAACTTTCCCAATTTCTTTTCTATATTAGTACCTATAGCACTCGGTCGAAAGTACAGAATTATGTCGTCCTGTAACCACCTCGGACCGCGTTTCCAGAGATCACTTCCCAGGAACGCTACAGGAGATGCACCGCGCGAAGCAATATCAGCAGGATTGTCTTTGGATAAAACATGCGCCCACTGTGCATTGTCTAATAAAGTAAGTATTTCCGAAGTACAATTAGCAACGTATGTTTTCCACCTACTAGGATGGTCACTTAACCATGTTAGCACCACGGACGAATCAGTCCATGCATGTAGGTTAGCTTTCGGTACATTTAATACCTCAGCTACTCCAGTTAACAACTTAGCGGCTAACACGGCTCCATTCAACTCCAAACGAGGGGTTGATACCTGTTTTATTGGAGCTACCTTGGTCTTTGCAATGATGAGATTACAGTGGACCTGTCCCTCAATATCTACTATTCTACTATATACAACAGCAGCATATGCCATGTTGGAGGCATCACTGAAGGCATGCAACCCAAAAGTAAGGTAATCAGCCCTTTGGCCAATCCACCTGGGTAAGTGAAAATCTATTAAATGTGTTAATTGCTCTCTATAGCACTCCCATTCTTTCAGAAGCTCTGCCGACAACTCTTCATCCCAACCGACTCCAGCTATCCACAACTTCTGTATGAAGACCTTTGAGGTAATTATACAGGATGCTATCCAACCCAAAGGATCGTATAATCTGGATATTTCGGAAATAACATTTCTTTTTGTTGCAGGTACAGCAGGAGGAGACATTTTAACCGTATAATTAAATTCATCAGTGTTCCGGTTCCAGGTAAGTCCCAAGAGTTTTGTAACATTACCTATTTTAATTTCTACACTTTTATCTGTACTTTCTTCTAGTCCTTCCAGTAACTGACTCCTGTTACTTATCCACCTTTGCAGTGGAAAACCACCTTTCTTTAACAATTCATTCAATTCCTTATATAATGTTACAGCTTCTTTTTCAGATTGGCAGCCCGTGAGCAGATCATCGACGTAGAAGTCATTCTTCACCCTTTCAGCGGCTAGAGAATATGCATGACCTTCATCAGTAGCTGTTTGTTGCAGCGCCTTTACAGACAGGTAAGGAGCGCAGGATGTACCAAAGGTAACCCTTAAACGGTAATCTTGAATTTCTTCCGTAACATTGTCTCGCGAAACTATTCGTTGATAGTCTGCGTGTTCATCGGCAACCTTTACTTGACGGTACATCTTCACGGTGTCCGCCGCCATAACAACAGGATGTTGCCGCCATCTCATGACAATGTGACGTAAGTCTGCTTGGAGAGTAGGTCCTACCATTAGACCATCGTTCAATGAAGTTCCATTGACTCCCTTGCACGATGCGTCAAACACTACTCTCACCTTAGTAGTTAGTTTATCATGTCTGACCACCGCATGGTGGGGATGGTAAACTGCATCAGCTCGATTACGATCAGACTCCTCCGTAATCTTTTGCATATGTCCAAGAGTCAGGTATTCGTTGATGACCTGAGAGTACTGTTGCTTCAGTTCTGGATTCCTGGACAGTTTGCGCTCTAGACTATGTAGTCTTTTTATGGCAACAGTCTTTGATTCGCCATATATGCAGGATGGATCTTCGGATCGAAAGGGAAGTTTAACTATGTAGCGGCCTGACTCATCTCTTCGTGTGGTACTTTCAAAGAAGTCCTCACACGCCTGTTCCTCTTGTGTCAGAGGCTTTTTGCTTAGCGTTGGCTCAGAATCATGCTCCCATAAACGCTTCAGCAAGTCATCTTCTTCTATTCGAGTGTGCATACTTCTCACGATATTATGCTCCTCTCGAACAGTGCTTATTCCGCCTACATGACCAGAAACAATCCACCCAAAACAGGTATTTTGTGCCATTGGCGATCCACATGGTCCCTTGATCAAGCCCACTTTTAAAATGTGGCAATAGATCTCGGCACCCAACAAAATATCAATTTTGTTAGGACAATTAAATTGTGGATCGGCTAGCTGCACAGTAAGTAGTTCCGGCCAATCATTGGCTACGAAACCCTTGTCAGGCAAAACCGATGTCAGTGCATTTAAAACATGCGCAGTTACTTGCATTGTAAAGGAAGGGTCATGAAGCGACTGCATTTTAATCCTTACCACATATTTGGAGGTAATGCCGCCATCATGACTATCTCCAATACCCGAGATAGCACACTTGGTATTTATCTTTTTTAATCTTAGTAATTGCGCTGCTGCTTCGGTTATGAAGGACGCCTGTGATCCTTGATCTATAAGCGCTCTCAAAACTTGGAAGGAACCGTTATTTGCTTCAGCTCTAACGAGAGCTGTAGCAAGAAGGACTTGCCCTTGCCTATTTTCCCTCAAGCAATGAGTGGCTATAGCTGTGGTGATCTCCGCCTGGACCGCATTGGTATGTGTGTGTGTTTCAACTCCTGAGGTTCCTGTTTCTACTGTGACAGCAACCTCACTAGTATTATTTGGGTTTTTGGGGTGCAATAAGGTATGGTGCTTGCGTTTACATATACGGCATTTGGTAAAAACTCTACAAAATTTAGTAATGTGGCTACTACCAAGACAATTAAAACACAAACCTAGAGATTGGACAATATCACGACGCTTGTCAATATCTTCTTTAGAGAACGTCTTGCAATATGAAAGTCTGTGATCCTCGGAACAATGTGGGCATTTAATATTAGAGGTAAGCATGACCTTGGGACTGGAAACTGCACTATGTCCTCCCTTGAATTTGCCTTTAGGCTCGACGAACTCAAGCGCACGAAATCTAGTTTCAAGGAAGTCAGTAAATTGTGCAAATGTCGGCAAATCCTCAGAGGACTTACTGACATGCAGCTCCCATTGCTTTCTTGACTCAACGTCCAACTTCAACGCTACTATGTATATAACGATGACATCCCAGGAACTTACATCAATTCCAATATTAGTTAACTCATGCATACAATCACTTGTCACATCTAACAATTCCTTTAAGGCTGATGAGGATTCTACTGACATATTTCTTAGACTAAATAATCTCTGTAATATACACGTAGACATAAACTTTTTGTTATTATATCTATGCAGTATGCACTAACATTTCCCAACATTTGGAGTAATTATTTCCTGTAATAGGCACGTGTCTTATTAACTGTTCTGCCTCACCCGATAACTGTGTCTTCAAATAATGAAGACGTTGAACATCGTCCAACCTTTTATTTTTATGAATTAAGGATACGAATAAATCTCTAAATGACGACCATTCAGTGTACTTTCCACTGAACGTCGGTATATTAATTTTTGGTAACCTTACGTTTTGGTCGGGTGAAACGTCACAAGCGTCATGGTATGATGATGATGATTCGCAAGATTTTATTTTTGACAAAGAATTCTTAAGTTCTACTTTATACTCAAGATACGAGTCAAATACACTGTCATAAACATCTTCCTTAAAAAAGTCCAGAATTTTCTCACTTCCATACTCACTAACCGCGTACTCGTGTTTCTCGGCAAACGTCTTGAACTGCCTCTCTAGTACATCGAGTCGGGTGTCTATGTAGTTGTGACATATTCTTTCCTTGGGTGACTTTTTAAAGTTGATCATTCCTTTTGCTATTTGACTTTTTAGCTCTGCTAATACTCGTAAGTCTTTTTCCATCTTGAATATAATAAAACACTTGAAGAGTTAGAGACAAGAAGATATGGACAAACTTTCGTAAGTCTTGTAAAGAGACGATTTTTTCCTAAGTCCAATGAAGCGAATTTTTCTAAGTGTTTTCACTTCTTATGTCGCTAAGAAATCGGGCATAGGTTCCCCGTCTCGTCGTTTTTCTTAAAATTATTCTAAGTCCATACTTCTAATCTACGCAAATTATTCTAAGTCTCTAACCTTCGCAATTTTTCTAAGTCCCTGACACTTGCTCTTGAAATAATTAATTTACTTACAGTTTGCTTGCACTTAACCACAGTTCACAACGTTTTCCAATTTGCTTGCCTCGGAAACATGACGTTGCTCTGCCGTGCAAAAATTCAAAAAAAAAAAATTCAAATTCATTTATTCAAGATAGGCTACAAGGTAGCACTTTTTGAACGTCATTTTTACAAAAAATTAACAATTCATAAAAATTTGAATAAACAAGATCGTTTTCAAACGATCACAATTGATTAAATTACACAGCAATAAAAATCATAATATTCATAATGTCATAGTAGCCAATATAAGTCATTAATTAGTACATGTCAATTGTATATAAAAAAAATGAAATAAAAAATATATAAGTAACAGAGTAAAATGTCAATTATATAATATAAAAATATAATTAAGTAAAAATAGAAATAATGATGATAATAATAGAAGTAGTGCCTACTTGTCCTGTGTTCAACGTAGCGACCAACTGTTCTTGTCCTCCAGGTAATCACTTACTGTATAATATGCCTTTTGAGTGAGGATTGCTTTAATTTTTGCTTTAAATGCTGTGAGAGGCAAGTCAATTATACAAATTGGTAGTTTATTATAAAAGCGAATACCAAGCCCCACAAACGAACCATGTACTTTATGAAGGCGGTGGACGCGAGCACTTAGCTTGTGTTTACACTCCAGATGATCTCCTTTTTTGCGGGAAACTTGGCTGCGGCGCTACCAAGCAGCCAGCAGTACAGCGTGCGTCCAATCTTCTATAGGTTGCACAACACTTAGCACAACCTACTAGTAGTGCCCTCTACACAATGGCTTTCACTCAAAAACCGTCCTTCGGCTCGATGGACCATGTACAATTTTAGAGTACTTGTTCCCTCTGTTTACCCGATGAGAAATGAAACACAACATTTGCTCTGACGGAGATAATTTATTCAGACAATCGCCTTGTACTTATAATATTTGCGGTAACGAAACCATAGCGTGATCTAATTTGTCGCCAACGCCATCTAGTTGCATTTGGTGAACTAAAATAATTAAATAATTATAAATTACAAACTTGAACAGGTATAGATATATTTTTTTTAGCTTCACGCTTTGTAAATGGGAAAACTCTTTAGACATATATTGCAAGCCTAGCTCTATTTTATTTAAATTATTAATTTAAATAAAATAGAGCTAATTAATTTAATTCCTTAAAAAAATATTCTGTAGGTATTACATTTTGCAAACGTTTCTAGATTGTTTTCGTATACTTGTGAAAGTATCCTTAAACTATTGTATCAGATGTCACTGTAAAAAACCATAATTTTAAAGAGTAACCATGGAGTTTCTCGCCGGTTCTTCTCCATAGGAAACGACTAATTTGGAACCGTGCATCTAGTTTCGACATTTCATAAGTGCCTGCATAAGGTCTATGTGAAAATAAAACTATTTTGATTTTGATTTTGAAGCCATACATTTCTATGGCTTTATACGGCTCTTCAACTATTTCTCAGCCTATAACTCAACCATACATCGCTTCAATACACGATGAATCAGCCGTCGACGTAATGTTTGCAACACAAACCTCAAACTATAATAATTCTGGGGCGTATCGGCTAATTGCATCTAACGTTTTGTAATTAAAACAATGAATGCATTGTATATGTGATGTACAGGGTGGTGAATTTAGGTATAACATACTTCAAAAAAAAGGTGAGCTGTAATGTATCTATGTATGTTTGTCCGCGATTATCTCGCTTTTGGCTGACCTGATTTTGATGCGGTTTTCATAAAAGTATTTGTTGCACTTAGGAGAAGGTTTTGGTATTTTAACCAACTTTAAGAAAATGCTCTAAAAAATTAAAAAGCAGCGCATTGCAGCGGTTTAAGTGGTCACATAAATACTATCGTTACCCTGAGTGTTGTGGGTTTGGTTCTAGAGAGATTTTTGTGTATTCCACAAAACTATATTCCGTGTATCGAGCTTTTTTCGAGTCTCTGTGAAGTCTGTCGCGATAAAGGGGGGCGGGGTCTGTTATCAGATCTGTTTTTTTTTAATATCCAGATAGTGTTATGAATTTGATAAAACGTACCTACGTTTGATAGTTTCGCAAGTTCCCAATTCAAATATTGTTGTTCCTAAATGCAAAATAAGTCGATAGGAACAAAAGTGAAAGGGGTAACCACAAAACCGAGAAAGTAATGTACTTAACACTAGATCAACTTACTAGATCACCGTATAGGCATGTCAAGGAGATAAATACTATAACTTTATTATTTAAGTACACTTTTTTTAATAAATGAATATGGGGCCTATGGAAAATCTGGAAAATAAACTTTAGAAAATATTTTGCTTTCTTTGAATTTTTTATTGTAGCTTTTATTTTAATTAATTATTTTAACAAAATGCCATAATTGTGTTGTCCAGGAATTGGGTTGCGAAGATCTGATGGCAGTTGCTTCGTGTAAAATACTGATATTCAGCCGCATCTGGTTGAACTGGGGGCCGACTCCAATTAACATGAGAAAAGGCTAGGAGAATGATGACTCCCGTCAGGGTCGTGGTGAATCCAGGGTGACCATGGCATAGGGTTAGGTAAGACAGGTGCGGTTTTATTCGGTATGAGTCCAACAAACACTGCCAACTCCCCAGATGGTGGCAGGAATCCACGAGGATTTTCCACATAAAATAAAAGAGAATGATTATTTAAAAATAATTATTATCAATACAATTCTTGTCAATAACACCCTGTATACAGTATTGCAAACTTAAAAGGAAATTTTAGGACATCAATTTCTGCGAACATGGGATGATTTTAGTTTCGTAACCTAAGTCTAGGTTATTAGTTCATTCTGTGATTATCTTAGTTTCTGTATTTGGCTTTGTTAGGTTTAAACCGTTGACTGTTAGGTATCCTTTATGCAATTATTTTTACGATGTAATTTTGTTATCTACTTTATCATTTTGAACTTATATTCGAAAATCTTTTTCTTTTTTCCTAGCCTTTTTCCCAACCATGTTGGGGTCGGTTTCCAGTCTAACCAGATGCGGCTGAATATTAGGATTTTAAACGACCGCCATCAGACCTCCATAGACAAAAAAATATAAAATCTCTATAATAAAAGATCAAACTAAAAAGTAAAAATAATTATTGTAAAACAGCGGGGGATGTATTTTAATATATTTTCAAAATGACTACTTTTACCAATTTATGTAATTTATATCAATAAAATATTTATTAAAATACAATAAAAATAATAATTTGAATATAA
The DNA here is from genome assembly GCA_946251955.1 of Acronicta psi. NCBI lineage: Eukaryota > Metazoa > Arthropoda > Insecta > Lepidoptera > Noctuidae > Acronicta > Acronicta psi. Next base: position 12,951,211 of record OX276481.1, read on the forward strand.
TTATTTTTACTTTGATTTTCTCTAATAGCGTGTTTTTTTACTTTTATTAATTTTCGTCTATTTTTTTTATTAGGTTCTATTTTACTATGCTAACTCATGCTCTATGTGTCTCATGTCCTGTTATAAAAAAATAACAAATTTCCAAATACCTATCCCAATTGCAAAGCAGGATGTTATTAAAAATTTCAACTAATTAAATTTTACAGAACCAAACAATTTGATTGCTGAATAGCTACTAATTAGAAATGAAGAAATATAGATACTTTTTAGCACATAACTCATCAATTAATAGTAAAATATTTCTTGCCTAATTTGTGTAGGTGCCTACTACTCGGTGCCTAGATATTGCATACTAACTCATAGTAGATACATTCATACCATTACGCATATACTACCCACGAAGACTTAAGCAGAAGTGTATTAATTAATAGGTATACACCTTCAGTTTGCCTCGTCAGCCTAGTGTCGGAGGTCCTTTTGAGGTTTCGATTCGAGGTCGAGCAATGTTTCGATTTTTCTATGAAATTCGACGCTGTCTCGGAGATTGTATATTTTGTGCCCGTATAGTAGCGATAGGCCCGCCCCCTATTAAATTGTACCTAAACATGCCAGCTAACTGTAGGTGTACCTACATTAATACGCCTCTGCTCCACTCCACCTTTCAAGAGAGGTAGGGCACAACCAGAGGCTCAAATCTGTAGCAGCCCCTCTGGGAAAGTACTGTAGAGACCAAACAGGTCGCTACCAATATTTGATATATAGCTGGCAGTTAAGACAAGCATTCATAAAGAAATAGTAGTTTGCTCGAGGAGTAGTTGTGGCACGGACACCATGACATGTATAATGATTTAGTGTTCCCAATAAACAAGGTCTATTATATTCAAATACCAGTATTCTTTATACTAATCCTGTGTGCTGTGGAGGAGGAGAGCCTCCACAGTACCTCCACCTTACAGAAAACTGCAGCCAAATATTACACTTTACTGTTTGTTATGTTCCTGCAGTGAGTGAGGTTGCCAGAGCTCCCGCGAAGGATGTGCTGCGCTGGCAGCAAGAGGAATATTCCCCTCCCTTAAACTGTCAGTAACAGCTCAGTGAATGCTCCATAAACCTCTAAAACGTTTTTGCAGGGTGGGCAACGCGAGAGTGATCACATTGTTGGCCACGCTTGTGGTATAAAAAAACCTTTTAGGGAATACAGGTGTGATGGTATATTTGGTTCAGTTTAGAACGATACGGAGCGAGCCTACTGTTATGCATCATCATCATATAAGCCATAGGTCCACTGTTGAACAAAGACCTCCAAAGACTTCCACAAAGACCGGTCACATTCCGCCTTCATCCAATAACTCCCGGTGACCCTTTATCAGGTTGTCTGTCTATCTCGATAAAGGTCGTCCTACACGTCGTTTCCCGGTGCGGGGTCTCCACTCAAGAACCTTTTTTCGGTACAGTTCTCGCCAAAATTATTGTCCGGGTTGAAGTTGGCACGAGCTAACTTTAACACGGCCGTAAAAATCGAAGAAAGAAAAATATCGGATTAAAATTATTTAAAACGACATCCTACGACTTTAGCTTTCGTATTTATTTATTACAATCCAATAATTTTCTTTCTCCGATTTTTACGGACGGTATAAAGTTTGCTCGTGCCAACTTCAACCCCAATTAATTAATTTTTTAATTCAGACCAGTAGTTCCTAAGATTAGCGCGTTCAAACAATCAATCTCTTCAGCTTTATAATATTAGTAGGTATAGATGAAACAGAAAAACTCGGTTCAAGTTCATTAGACTGTACGCAATATAAGTTTTAAACAATTATGTGACTAAGTACTCCGTAATGTCTTTACACAATATTTTAAGTGCAATTAAAATGTAGAACGACAGCCGTTTCCTTTGTTTTTTTTTTAAGATTTATTTTTAATGCTCAAAAATAAATGACGCATTTAGGTCATTGACAGGGAAGCTCTATAAATAATGTTTTTTGTGGAATCATTATTTTTTTATTACTAGCTGAGCTATACGTACTCTTTTTTATTTTTTTTTCGGTCAGGAACTTACCAAAGTTTCATCATAAAAGATAAAGATACTTACATTGATTTTTATACAGAGTGAAAATTAAATTACATGTACTTCTTCAACGTAGTGTAGTATTGGTAACATTATATAATATGTTACACATAATTTATAATTTGTATCTTCAATCCAATCCGTGTCTCGGAGAGCACGTAAAGCCGTCGGTCCCGGTTGTCATACGAACACCTATGATAATCGTTAGTGGTAGTCAGAAGCCCAAAAACCTGACAACCAGTCTATCCTTCGAATATCGGTATTGCCCAGAAATTGGGTTGCGGAGGTCTGACGGCCTGATGCCGCATCTGGTTAGACTGGAAGCCGACCCAATTTTTTTTTTAAAATGCTGCATCGCCGCCGTACATAGCGGACGCACGCTTTTTATGTAATCGCTATCTCTGGATAGATAACTACTTAGTATACTTAGCTACAATAAGTTTATCGTCCGCGCTTGGTCTTTACATATGAAATTAAAGGGATTTTGAAAATAAAAAATTAAAGTATATTTCGTGTCGTGGTCTGATTCACCTGCTAGAAGGATGCAGGTTATAAAATTGCTACCCTGTAGATCTAAATTAAGATTTTTTGTCTAATTTATGGTAGGTATCTGATCAAGGGTTTTTTAGGTCGGACGTAGTTTTTAACTCAGGGAGTTTCAGAAACTTAACCGGGCTTGGTGGCGAGGCACCGTTTGCCACCAGCCAGGGACACTTATAAACTAAGCAGCAGAGCTAAGGACGTCCCCTAACGAGACTCGGACCTCGGCTTAGGGCGTTGCTGGGGGGGCAGCTGAATCTAAATTTAAATTATTTAGGGACGAATTTAAGGCTACTGGCTGGGCACGGGCCGGCTGGGGCAAGGGACGGGGAGGGTTACCATATTAAGGGGTCTTCGCGATGGGCCTTTCCGGCGAGGACGGTATAGCAGACGGCGTCTGTGTGTGTGTCGTGAGAGTACTAGTCACTCTGCTTGGAAAGTTTTAGTTCTTATATAACGAAAACTCATTTTATTCAACTTATTTTAGAATATTATTGAAATCGCAATTCTATTCTTCAATTCTGGAATTCTAAAATAGAATTCCAGATCCTATTCCTTACCACTTGGAAAATTACTCTTCGTTCCGAAATTGACAACTACCTTCTCTTTTTTCTCGAAACTTCTTGTAATTGCAATATTCACGAAATTCATTCGCAATTTTTCAAGGAGCTAGAACAATAAAAAATAGCAATAATAATATTATGTAAACAAGGCCGTGTGCATAACTAGTGCAGTAGGTAAGTAATAAAAAAGTATAAGTCTGTAAAAAAAACTAATTTTATATGCATGTCAGCGTGTATGTTCAGAATAATAAACATCAAGTACTATTTTTATCCAATCATATCTAATTAATATAATATGTATGTACATAATTTATAAAAATATACATAAAAAAAATACTATATAAAAACAAGTGCGAGTCGGACCCGCACATAAAGATTTCCGTACCATTTTAAATTGGTATCAATAAAATTTGGATTTGTCGAATTTCGATTTGTTGAATAGCAATTATTTGAATGGCAATTATCTGACGTATTTCACGAAGGGCCATTTTTTAATATTTTGGTCAATTGCCATTCATGGACTATATTTTTAAGTATTCAATTTTATTCCACGAATGGCAATTTCTCCATAGTAACTACTAGTGATGTGGTTTTCGATTTTAAATGTTACTAAATTTTCTCGCAGCTTCGCTTACGTCAAGTTTGAACCCTGTTGTAAAAAATACATGAAGTGATATCAACTGAGATTTTACTGACAGATATTGGTATTTAAAAAATATCTTAAAAAACACCCCACGCTGTTTTACAATAATTATTTTTAACCAGAAGAATTACTGCCTCGCTAGCCTTAGGCACGAAATAGGCTGCAACTAAGTGCTGACCAAAAAAAAAATTTACGGCCCAGTCAGCTGAGTTTCTCCACAAACCTTGTAGGTTGAAGTTGTTCGACAAAAACAAACATGTAACGTACTTGGCAGTAATTGGAGCGACCTCAGTGACGAAGCGATACTTTTTTGTGGGAAAACCTCCAACAATACGAGTACGACAAGCTATGGACAGATGTGCTGTCGTGCCTAATTAAATTTTTCTCTCAACAATAGCCGAGGCTTAATATTATATCGTAATTAGCTGGGAAAGATACGTGACATTGTGAGGTGTTGTATTTTAGATGGTTGGGTTTTGTCATGCTCGGTAGTATTCTATTTTCCCAATGGGAATAATTGCCACATTGAGAAATTCACGTAATATAACATACCATCATGACTATATTTCCCGAGGAGTTAAGCTGGGGTGTATTCATTTCACTTCTCTAGTATGCTTTGGCGACTATTGCCATTATTGAGACACAATAACACTGCTCGACCTGGGAATCGAATCCAAGACCTAAAGCGTGCCAGTTGTGCTTAAGACCACCTTAAGACCAGTATTTTTTATTTTAGAGGCTATCCTGAGTGGATTTGGACTGTGAACGACTCTAACTCGAAAGGCATTGACAAAATGAAAAAAAAAATAGATTTTGCATTGTGTTACTTGAAGACTTAATATATTAATTTTAGAGCCTAATTTTGGAGCTTAGACCTACTGGCTAGACCTAGACTGTGACCTCCTCGCCTGAAATGCCTTTGCCTAATTTCCTTAATGCAGGAGTTATCTATATGTATCGTCCCACAGCAGGACAGAGTCCCCTTTGACTTTTCCACATATATCTGTTCTCTGTTAAGAAGAAAACTTGGAGCAGAAACTGTTTTGAAATAAGTTGAGCATCTGAAACCCGCTGTGTTAAATCATTATTTTTATCGAGGGCGAAATAGGCCGTTTGAAACTTAATTAATGCCTTTTTTTCATAACTGTTGAATATAATTTTAATATCGTGTGAAAAACGTAGTACCTATTATGTTACTTTACATTAAAATTTAGTTATTTTTTGCGTGTTTAATCTGTACTGTTTGCTCGTTTTAAAACCATCTTGCTAATGAGGAGTGTATTTAAAGTGCACGTGTATTAACAGTAGGTATATCTACGAGTTCATGGTCACTTAGTATGGGCCTGAGAACAGCTTGAATCCTATTTTAGTCATAGGACGTACGAGATACATAACGCCTGTATTTCCCAAAGGGGAAGGGAACGAAACGAAACGAAGGGATGAATATTAGGTTAAGTCCTCGCGATAGCCCTTCTCGACTTGGAGCCCTATTATTTTAGTTTAGTAGTAGGGTCGCGAAAGTCATGCATAGTCATTCTCGCGTCCTATCCATCAATGCGAAGGTAGGCTCAGGACGGAGCGTTCACATAATAGGCATCAGGCATTTTCTTCGCCCTAAAAATAAGTCCCATGTAGAGGTTTCCACTAACCTTGCACAAATCCTAACTCCGAATTGCTTCTGGAAATTCTATAGAAGAACAGAGTAAGTAACACTTTGTTCAATCTGTGAAACGTGAAATAGGTGACTATTGGCGAAGTAGCTTATCTATTCGGCTTCTGTATCAGTGGCTATGAGTTTGATCGAAGATTTTGTTGTCTGTGGTGGAGGATAAAATCGTAAAATAAATAAAATAACAACGGAACCCAATCAGGAAACTAGTTTTAGCAGCAAATCCTCATAAAAAGCGGACAAACATACATAGTTATAATAGTTTTTTGATGAAAGTCTTACATGCGCTACACACTAAGACCTTATTTATCGAGTGATCCGTCCCCACATTCTAGATGGATGTGTAGAAGGACATAATACGGAATGAGTATATTAAAAAAAGTATATTGGTACGGGCACGTGATGTGGAGGGGTGAATACATGTCACTAAAAGAGTGATGTCATTGAATGTAGAACGGAGGGATAGAGGAAGGCAGAAGAAAAGCGCGATATTATGACGGAAAACGGAGTGAATGAGGAGGTGATGGCTAGAAGGGACGAATGGAAGAAAAGGATAGGCTGCGCCGACCCCAAATAAATTGGGACAAGGGCAGGAAGATGATGACCCAAACCATATTAATTGTAGTCAACGATGTGGGACTGCAAACGAAAATAATCATTAAAACAAGGACTTGAGGTATAAAATAAAAAAATACAAATCGAAGCGCCTATTTTAACCGACCTTAAGCGAACCGCCTTAAAGGAAGGATGTATTTAAAAGTCAGTTAAAATGTGTGTATTAATTTACAAAATATGTAATACATACATTGATGCGTATGCATTACTGATACGTTTACAAGATCTTACACGATAATTTTAAACTTATGCTTTAGAACTAATTAATCCAAGGCAACTCACTCTAAATGAACGAATTAATTACATTGAGCTATTAAGTTCTACTACAGTACAGTAGGCGTATGAAGACAGACAAAAGTAAAGAAACTAAAACTCGACGACGCACAATTTCAATTGATAAGTGCAAGAAAATTTTTGTGACTTTGTCATGAATGTTAATTTTAACGATGAGATAAGATGATAATGTGGTAAATAATTGTGACGGCTGATAGTGATGTATGGAAGAAAAAACATACTGCACCGACCCGAAGTAAATTGGATAAATTGGGAATTTGGATAAAGGCAGGAGACCGATGACGGTGTTACTATTTTATCGTTTACGATACATTAAACGAGTTGTAGATTTCGCACTACAACGCGTGGAGCAATAACTTTCTTTATACCGAGCTGAGGTATCTCTGTACATAATAACTCAATGGTTAATTAAGACTATCGCAATAAGAAAATATGATATCTACTGACATACACTTATGATATGCAAATTATTTCAATGATGATTGTTATTTCTGGGGTGTGGAAACAAGGTAGATAAGTCTTGTATTACTTTAATTTTGATTTTTGTGAGTACTAGTTATGATTTTTGGTTATGCAAACTTCGAAGACGTCTGTGGTCTAGTGATTCGAATACCGGACTGGTGACCACGAGGTCGTGGGCTCGATTCCCACACGACACAAATATTTTTGTGATGAACATAAGAGTTTGTGTTTGTCTGGGTGTTTCTTATGGTATAAAATGTAGGTATTTACAAAAAAAAAGTATATTTATGTTATCCATTGTCTATTAGGTACCCATAGTACTAGCTCTGCTAAGTTTGGGTCTGTGTAAAAAATGTCCCAGAAAGCCAGAATCTTGATTATGTTACTTCATAACGACTGATTTATTTACCCTATAAGTACGGCTCATCCCAAATTATATACTTACTGTCTGTATTTCCTAAAGTATTTAGGCTGATAGTGTACTTATTGTAGGTATATATTATATATTTGTGTTGAATTTATAGTGTATCTATGTGTCCGAGTTTATTATGCGGGCACAAAGTTAAACTGCTGCTCAAATATACTCACCCCTAATTACATGAGACGTCCTGTGGGTATAGGTACACTGTGGGTTAGTACACCTCTGCCTAACCCTGCTAGGAATATGGGCGTGATGGTATGTTAACATCACGTGTGTAATTTACTCATAAGTATAACCAAACGCGCAGTTATAACATGTATTTTATTACGTTTATTTTATTTTTTCGTTAAAAGACCGCCTTTAAAGTAAACGCTTCAGAACATAATTATTTCATATTAATTATGGAATAATTTATTAGTAGCAGGCAATTAAAGATAGATAACATTATTAAAGTAATTAAAGAATCATTAAAGCCCTTCTTAGTCAAATAAAAAACTTTGATGTTATAAAATATAAAAAGTCTTCGGCGTATTTTTATCAAAAAAGGAAGTAAAATTAACATGACAAAAAAAAGATTAATGATGATTTTATCATAAAAAATATTCTGTAAACGGAAATGGTAATTAATTTTATTTATTAATCAAATATAATTAAATTAAACAACTCTATAAACAAGTCATAGACATTGTATGTTTTTTTATATCATTTCATTGTTTTAGAAGAGGGGTCAGTGAACCATAAATTGGACATAAATGGTACACAACATTATCATCACGCCTTTATTCATCGAAGGATTAGGCAGGTGTACTAGTGTACAGTCACGAGCACAGCCATATAAACAGTTAGGTACAAAAGGGCTAAAGTGATTTTTCATGAATGAACAGTTGCAACTTTGTGATAACACCAATGTCACTATAGTATTGGTTTGTAAATACTGTGTTCGTAATATCACAAAGTTTTATTAGTACTTTAGGAGAAAATCGATTTAGCACTTTTGTTAGTGTATACATGTTTTGCTCGTGACTTTACTGGGTTCAATCCTCAGGTCAAGCAAAGTGTTTTTTGCTCCCCAGTCGGTAACAAGACCTATATTCCGTTTCACTTTATCACAGCAAATTAACGTCAATTATCGGCAATTAATAGCTAGAAATACCCGAAGCTCGAAAGAATACTAAATTGTATCTTCACGGCATGTGTGTCAAGGGTAGACAGCGGCCGTCAAAAATGATTTCAAACAAAGACTTTTCTCACTAAGACGTGTGTATGATATTTTTGTATTTCGCTTGTATTCTCCAAAGACGACGAAGATATTGACGACGTCTGTGGTCTAGTGGTTCGAGTACCGGACTGCTGATCACGAGGTCGTGAGTTCGATTCCCACAGGACACAAACATTTATTGTGATGAACTTAAGTGTTTGTGTTTGACTGGGTGTTTCTTATATGTTATAAGTATATATTTACAAAAAAAAGTAAGTATTATATCCATTGTCTAGTACCCATAGTACAAGCTCTGCTTAGTTTGGGACTAGAGGGTGCTGTGTAAAATATTTGGCAAAGTTGTAATGTACACCGACAGTTCACCGATATGTTTGTCTTATGTAATAGGGGGCGGCCAAATCCAATCTCCGAGCTGCTACTGGGAATTTTTCAGAAAAACCCAATAATACTTTGATCGGCCCCGGACTCAAACCTAGGTCATCTAGCGTAGCAGTCGCGCTTACGGCAACTTGACCAGCAAGAAAATAACGATACTTTTAGACCATACGTGCAATAATGTATGTTGTTACCGCAGCCTTCTCGTACATTTATGACAAATTTTGATATTATTGCCTACGTTTTCTAAACTACGGATGTCGATTACTCAAGAGGAAACGCGAGAGCCGAGCCCGTGAGATTCTTAATTCGGTTCCCATACGGTGCATGGCAATAAAATTGAATTACAAATATAAGTAAAACATTGAGGGCCAATTGGGTTGCGGAGTTCTGATAGCAGTCGCTTTCTTCCCAACTTTGTTGTGATAAGGCTAGGAAGACAAGATTAAAAAAACCCTCTTACCTATATAGGTATATACTGTGACATTTTAGTCGAATGCATTGTACTCATGAACAAACTGTAATACGGATCCAACCCTGAAATCACAAAAAATAATGAGTTGTATTTTACCATGCATCTATACTAATATTATAAAGAGGAAAGATTTGATTGTTTCTTTGTATTGATAAGGATCCGAAACTACGGGACCGATTTGAAAAAATATTTTAGTGTTAGCAGCCCATTTATCGGGAAAGGCTATAGGCTATATTGGTATATAGCCTATAGCCTTTCCCGATAAATGGGCTGCTAACACTAAGCGTGATGGTTCACGCTACGACTAATAGGAGCTAGGAGCAGAGTAGCAATGAAAATTTTTGCAAAAACGGCGGAAAAAATATCAAGACCATGCGAGCGAAGCCGCTGGCGGGAAGCTGGTATTTAATATTACTACACTGAACTTGACTAATGTATGGAATAGCTAGTATCTTTTTTTTTCAGATTTAAGGTTGGCTCCATACTAAAAGTTGTTCATAATAGTGAGTAGAATGCCATCGTTTCCGCTTTAAAACTACTAAAATATCACGGTGTATAATTTTCATCTTGTGCACCGTGGCAGCCATTGCCAGTGTGCACAATTTAAATAACTACATTTAAAACCTGCACAGGACACCCATAAAACAATATCTCAAAACAAATGAACCAAAAACCACAAATTGCCAAGTCATAAAACGTAATATGTATCATGTTATACGCCATTACGTTACGTTTCACACATAAATAATTTCGTATAATACGTGCGTAGTGTTGTAATTGTAAAGGTCGCTATCCACGACAGTGTAATCGTAGCTATTAGATTTTAATCGGACATTTTTTTCTAGAAGTATAATAATTATGCTAAGATGGTTTGGAATGTTGAGGGAACGAAAGGCGACTAACAAAAGGATTATAAGGCGTACACCGTACACTTATCGGTAAGGACAAGATGTCTGAAGTTTCTTCATATAAGGCGGATTATATATATGTATTTTTTAACTCAAATAACTTACCGTCACGCTTTTCATCAGAGGCTTATTGCAACTAAACAACAAATCCCAACGGCGCTACTGAGAATATCATATAAAACTCAATGATGCTGCTCGACCAGGGAATTGAATCCAGTGCCTCGCTAGCGACGCCGTAAAATATTTGTATGAAAAACCCTCGAAGCGCCTCTAGCGGTTACGTAAGAAACTAAAATTTGCTATGAGATTACAGCATTTCGATGCGTAAAATACCTACCGAAAGTCATTCGTTAGAACTCATGGTTGAGGGGCTGAACTGAGTAACAGTGCCACTAAGAACCTAAAATAATGGGGCAGACTTAAAAAAATCTTTAAATTGGTATCATACCTTCATTTATTTATTTACACAATGAACTAAACAGAAAGTCATAAATAATTAGCACTACAGTACTATTAAATCACTAACTTGTCGAATCATTGTAAACAAAATTTTATCCATCCATATATATAAAAATAAATTGCTGTTCGTTTGTTTCGCTAAAACTCGAAAACGGCTGGGCCGATTTAGCTGATGTTAGTGTTGAAATGTTTGTCGTAGTTCAGGGAAGCATTAAACGGTGAGAAAACTTTTATTGGCGGTACGAGGTCCGCTGGGTCCGCTAGTGTCAAATAAATTTCACCTGTGCTACACACCAGTTCGCAGAAACCTTTATAATGCAGTAATCTCGCGCCCTACTTTGTGAGTCACTGTCATTGCTTTGTGTCGCACTTGCTTAAGGTGATTATTGTTTACCGTGATTGTTACTAATACTTCTGGTCATTAAGCAGAAGGGCTTGGGAAAATCTGTTTGACAAGGAAAAATGTAAATTTAATCAAGTTGTGTGATATCGTTAGAGGCGTGAGATTTTTTACCCGATTGCCAAAGCAGGGTTATGTGCTTGACGTGTATGTATGTATGTCCTTTCCTATGTCCGCTCGTACCCAACGGATCAACCGATTTAGATAAATGATACATCATTAGATTCGTCTTGATGCCACGAGTGTCACTGGGTACATTAAATTCTAAATAATTTAATTAAAATGGCCTATTTTGTGCGCCTTAATGTGTTGGCTGATTTTGAAAATAATCTTTTTCATTTCAATTGATCATTTTTAACTGCCTAGTCAAGTGATTTTAAGCGCGACTGGGTTGCACATCGGACCTAAACATACTAGGGAACTGTTGGAGTACATTAGTACACCTCTGGGGAATAAAGGCGTAATGATATCTTATTATTTAGTAGGTAATTGACCTCTTATATTTGCCACGTTTTGAAATTCATATTAATGCTATTAATTTCTTCCAATTTTTTATTCTGTTCTACAGTTAACTCAATTATTTTCTTGAAACACTAGTTCCATACATTTTTTTATCTTACCCTGCACTTCTGGTTCGGTATACCAGACGCTTTGTCCGCTAAGCTACCGCGAGCCCCGCTCGCCAGTCGAAATCTTCCTTCACATTCTAATTTACGTCTTAAAGGTGACGTAGCGACATCTATTGTGAATGCTTCACAACCGACACGACTAACTTTACAGCTAGTTCGATGTCGTATAACGCCACCTTACCTATTAACTATTTTTTTTAAACACTACTTCCGTACATTTTATCTTACCCTGCACTTGCAGTCGGCAGCGTATTTCAGAATCACACCTTTCTTGTTTTGAAAAGCTCAAATGTCTACGCTTTAATAAGACATATTCAACCAAGTATTTCATTGATACTATACCCTTATTTAATACCGCTGTTCAGTCACATAAGTTAAAATAGGCGTAAAGTTAAATAAGTGAGCCAATTGACGAGTATTGTAGTTAAGTAGCAAAACAAAACAGTTTTGTGTACCACAAAAGCTGATGTAGGTCGGTTAAACAAGTCATATTGTGTGTTTGTTCCACACAAACGGATGGTTTTCACGCGTATTCGCTGCTTGGTATTGGTAATGGGTAGTAGGAACTTAGGACATTTTGATATTAATTAAAAAAGAAACACTCATAAACTAAATGTAAATAGTTAAAAATGGGACTGAATGAGTTTACACAGCCGTGTGGTGAATGTAAACCATAACGAGATATGACTTTTTCTGTATAATTATATTTGTCGGAGACGCGAACCATAATTTGTCAGAAGACATGGTAACCTGGTATATAGGTACTGGTTCAAAGTCTACGTTCCATTTATTGTCACCAGGTGGCGCTGTCGTCTCGACTAATCAACAGACCGTCCGAAATCATTGCTTGCCCCGATATCCTTGTTAGTTAAATCTGAGTATTAATTTTAATATCAAGTGACTATCACTACCACACGCAAAAACACTAGTCCTCCAATATCTGGCATCTTCTAGTAGAGCGACAAATTATGTTCCAACTCCACAGTTTCCGTAGCGGCCACGAATTCACACAAGCCGACGTGCCAGATCACGCAACGCATTACAAAATTAGTTTTGCCATTGGAAATACGTGCGCTGTTAGATTATTAATATTTTTACGTGATAAGGAAGGACTGGGTAATCGTCCATTAACAACTTTGGTTACTGATGCGTAACCATAGGTTTTAGTTGATAGACTTAACGGCAAGTTAAGAATCAAACTAAATTGGATATTTTTTATCATGACCTTGTGTATTACTTCCATCTGGAAGGTAATTGGGATATAATAGGGTTTAATAGTTATCTGGCTTTGAAAGTAGGTTAGTGTTACGTTAAACTTGGATAAGTACATACATCCTTACCTTAGTTTTTGTATGAAACATTAAATCTTCGAGAAATAGTGTGACCAGTATACGTGACTATGGAATCAGTAAAGTTTCTGAGGTTTTATATGTAATCTCCGAATCGACTAAACTTAATTGTGAAAATTCTTTCACTTTTTGAAAGGTACATTATCTACTTTTTACATACAATTATAGCTAGGAAAAATAACTGCGATGAATGTGACATTATTGAAGATGTCCATCACATTTTGTCCAGATGTGTCGGGAACGAAGCTAAGAGATTTTTATTTATATCTACCTATAATTTTAGTCTGCATTCTTGCAAAACCGGTCTTTTTGGAGGCAATAATGATCTATAAAATGATGCACGCTGGAATGTCCCGAAGAAATCGAATTACTCAGTAGCTTTTAGATACTTAAATGTTATAAATAGTTAAGTGAGTAGACATTATACCAGTTTAAAGTGTGTAATTAGATTAATTAAGTAACGATGAGTATGATCACTGTAGATCAAGCCTCCTTAATTTTGAGGAATAAAAAAAAAGCTAAGAAAAATCGCTAGTCTAAGAAGGTATAAACAGCCAGGTACTACTTTTAAATCGCATCCAGTAACTTTTTAAAGTCTGGTATGCCTGTGTTGCATAACAACAAAGAGGTTTGCCAGTGAACTTGACAATAAACGGTTGAAGGCCGCCGTCTCGCCTCACTGAACACGATGCTCTGATTCACCTATAACAACACGTTCGCTATTACTGTAACGTATTTTGAATAAAACAATATCAGGAACGATAGTAATTTTAGCTCCTGACAGTCCCATAATTGTTGGTACTGTCGGGATCAATTAACTGTCTACCACACTAGCCAAGGAGAAAGTGACACCTGTTTTAAAAACTTTTTGGTGTAAAATTATTTTACAAATGATGACATACATCATTTGTAAAATAATTTTAGTTTTTTATTTTATTGTTTTTTAAATAATTTTATTTACAGTTAAAAAAAAATATCAAATAACATGACATTGTCATATTATTTTGCCAACGGCAAAGACGCTGCCCAAACTAACATTCTCGTTTTTTAATTAGGATCTCAAAACAAAGAGAAACAAATCCCAATAATATTCAATTTTACATCCGTCATTCCGGCGCCATCTAGTTAAAAAAATTAAAATATTAACCTGTAAAATGTCTTTAAAAGATCTATTTGCAGACTTAAGGTGGATGCTCCAGGGTAGCCCGCGAAATTCAAATTTCCGTACGTTTTTTGCAATTTGCAGCTGAGTATCGGATATTTTATTAATAGAAACTAAATTCGCGGTACTGGCATGTATGTATTTATATCATTATATTAGTTAAATTTATCAATGTAACCCACTAAGTTAAAATTTATATTAAACGTAAAGTTATTATTAAAATGGCACATTTTCTCTTTTCTCTAAGTTAGACAATTATATTGAAGGTTTTAATAAGTATAATTGTGTAAATACATACATGCCAGTACCGCGAATTTAGTTTCTATTAATAAAATATCCGATACTCAGCTGCAAATTGCAAAAAACGTACGGAAATTTGAATTTCGCGGGCTACCCTGGAGCATTCACCTTAATATCATTTATCATTATTATATGAACTATCCAAAGTATAAAAGTACATTGGTCTCATTGGAACACTCCCCACACTACACATTACTAATACTACTACACATTTATCAAATACGTTTAGTGGTTTAGAATTTTTTATATAAAAATTAAGTGCATCGTTACTTTTTTGTTTTAAGTTTGATTCAGTGGTAATAAGGTTTTTTTTTGTGCACATTGGCATGTGCAGAATGATTTTAAATAAAATGTTTTCTGTGCAAAATGGCAGCTTTATAAAATCGAGTTTGTGCTAAATGTAAAATAATATTAAATAACGTAAAATACATAAGCAAAATATTAAGAATTTCTGAAATGTTTCTTGGTAATTCCTACACAATCTCTTTGTAATCCCACACCAGAAGCAGTTACCAAACTACCAGTATAAAGAAATCAGAAACATTTCCAACTCCATGTTTATTTTATTTTTTTCAGTTTATAAAGGCCAAAAACAGCGTCAGTTATTCGACTCGCGCCTCTGCGATAGTTGAGACGCGAGCGAGCGGATTATAATCACTGAGATCATTTCCTAACTCATCATTCGCTGTTCAGTCGAGTCAGTTAAGACCCTCCTGATGGCAACTTAATCAACGCGCGCCGAGTGAGGTCGTGTTTCGCCGGTAACGAAACCATAGCGCGATCTATTTCGATCCCAACGCCATCTATCGAGCGAGGGGTCAGTTTTTGACAGATTTCAGTTTAACCCTTTACACGCTGCGGTTATTATTAATTTAATAATATTTGTAGATTTCTTATAAATTTAAAGCAACATTATTATTTAGGTGTGACTGAATTAATATTATGGTCATGAGAAACCAAAAAATTGTGACGTCATGCCTTTAAAAAATGGCGTTTGACTTATTTCACATTAGATTAAAATTAGTTCAAACATTAGCAATCCATATTAAAGAAATGATCTTATTTTAAAATATTTTTATTATTGTACAAAATTGGTAATTCACTTTTACTGTAAAATAACTAAAATATGCAGTAAGTAGATAATAATAAGATTTTTTAAATTTAACTTTTGAAACATGAGACAGTGTTTATAATGTTTGAAGATATTAAATTATTTCAGATTAAATGAAACAATCTTCATGAATGTACTAGAGTCCAAAATATCTTTAACCAAGCGAGATGCAGCACTAGCGCCATCTATGTCTTTGCACAAGAACTATAACTATATGAGTTTTAAATATATATTTTTAAACTAAACTAACTAGGCAGATTTATAATATCCGGATTAAATATAAATCAAGTTAATGAAATTACACCATATTTGCTCATAAACTCTAGCGGATTCCCAGATATAATATATTACTATAGGTTCAAAGAAATGGCAACGTTACTTTATCAAGTGAAAATAATTATAAGGAAAAGTTAAATAATTTCTCCGGTTTTTTAAATTACAATCTTTCTACATAATGGATTTAGTTATCTTTATTAATATCTATAAATCAACTCACACATTTTAAGAGTAACTAAGCAAAGTTACCATCTTTTTGTTACCAAAGTCTGTAAAAATGGTAACTATAAAAATATTCCAAAGATTTTTTTTTCTAATTGTGTACGATATCTCTTTATGATTGTATTGTATGGCTACGGATTTGTGTAAGCCAAGATAGAAGACGGATTCAAAGGATTTTGGTACAATCATATTTTCCCCCTCATAGATTTCCAAGGGTCTCTAAATGGAATGAATAGTTTCTGAAGATTGATAATATTTTAACAAAAAATGGCTGCACGTTAAAGTGTAAACTGTAAATCACGTAAAAACTAAATTGTTGCAGTAATTATTGTCTAATAAAACAAAGAAATGAAGCATATAAAATAATAATAAGTACCTATTGCAAAAACACCACTGCATTTAAGGGTTAAGAAAAATTGAAGAATAATTATGACTTGGAAAATATTATTTGGCATCCCAACTTTACGAATATTCGAGAAGAAAAAAAATAATGAAGATTATAATTAATTATTAGAAGTACTTTTCTAAAGATAACTCGAACTACCGCACTAAAATTATGAATAAGATTATTATTGTTAGCAATTTTTTTACTATATTATAATGTCATTGTTTGCAATACAATGTTTTGAGACGTATCAGCCACTATCCTATCTACACTATCCTAGTTGGATGTTAAACGAATATTTTTTGATACCAATAAAGTCGGATATAAGTCCAAATGGTTATCGACATCCAGAAATAGTATATCTCGTACGCTCTGTTTTATAGAATAGCGTACAGCAGTCATATTTAACGTTTATTTTATCCGGTTTTACATTCAACTTGTTCACTCAACTGTCGGATATTTGTGTGAATTTTGTGAATTGAAATACTCTCTTTTATGTTTATTTATTTTTGGTTTTGCGGCTGTTTTTATCGAGGCGTAAATTACCACTATATTGAATCCTTTGTTTCGTTCGTAACACAAAAATAATTATTGTGACTCAATTGTAACTAGATCATTAAAAAACTTGTACCTATTGTATTGGCGTCTGTGATCTAGTCTAGTAGTTAGAGTACCGGACTGGTGATTACGAGGTCGAAGGTTCGATTGTAACGTCTGTATGGGTGTTTCTTAAGAATGATATAATATGTCATTACAAAAAAAAGTTTTTAATTATTGTATCCATTGTCTAGTACCCATAGTACAAGCTCTGCTTAGTTCGGGTCTAGATGGTGCTGTGTAAAATGTCCCAAAAATATGTATTTATTTATTCTGGACCAACAGTAGCTTCTTCTCTCTCTTTTTTTACTTATGAACTACGTTCTTGTCAGTGCAACATCTTCAATCAATCTGTTACAGTTCAGACAGATTCAGTGTTGTGATGTTTTTAAAAACTTCGTCGTTCGTGGCGTATGTGGGGGCCTAGCATTTTGTCCCTTTATGGTCTCTATGTCATGTTGTAACTAACTTTTTTGTTTTATTCTGTTGAACTTCCTCGTTAATTATTCTTCTGTCCAGTTGACCTACCATTCTTCTCTAGCAACACATCTCGAAGGCTTCTTTTAACGAAGAAATAATTCATGTAAGTTTTAACTGTAGTTATCATCGAATTAGTTCTAGGTATCATTATATCAGCAAAAGAGGTTCTCTGCTGACTACCCCATACACTTCCACAGGGAACGGTCGTATTCGACCTTCGCCTTTCAAAGTCAAAGTCAAATGGTTTATTTCAATTAGACCATATCAAAAGGTACTTTTGACTTTCAGACTTTAAGTCAAACTAGTTGCATGGTTCCAAAAAGTGGATTTTATGGAGAAGAGCCGGCAAGAAACTCCATAGACACTCCTTTAAAAAAATGTAGGTTACAATATTATTATTCTATTCACAATCTTGTTTTGGATAGCCACTGAGATAGACCTGTAGCAGGCCGTCGGTCCATCTCGTTGGAGGCCGTCCCACGCTGGGCTCGCTGGTACTAATAGGAATACAATACAGGTAATAGAGATAGTATATATTATGTCTCAAACGTTATAAGAAATGTACAAGATCGTGATTTGAAAATGAATTTGTTTCCTGGTCCAAATTATTTGATTGCTTATTTAATATCTGCCAAGGTCATAATTATGTAATGTACCATGTTATGGAGTCAACATTTTTTGTAGCAAGATAACGAACAAGTATATGGTCGCTTGATGGTAAGCGACAATCGCAGCCTACTGTCAGTTGGCACTACGTTGCAATTTGACATTCCAATCGACCAAACGAATAGAAACAAAATGTATGGAATAATGAATGACACAAGCTTTCGACAAATCGGGCTGTCACTAATGTCATTTCCATACATTTTTTTCCTATTCGTTTGTCGATTCGAATGTCAAATTGCAACTTTTCTAGGCCCCCTCTAGTATCACTAGCGCTTTGATAAAGACTAAGACCTCAGTTGGTAAGTCTCATAAGCTAAATAGTTTCACTGGTTACATTTCCTTTCAGCCTGAATTATTATCATAATGTTAGCACATTATGGGCCTGTGTGACCACCTCAGGATACCCGCTAACCAACGGATAAATTAAAAAAAATTAATAAAATTTGTATGTTCATTACTACACCTCTGCCTTCTCACTTCGGAGAACACAGGCGTGGTGATATGTTAAAGTGTGATCTAAAATTGGAAAAGAAGCGGCAAGAAATTTCCCTCTACTGTTACTATAATAATAATAATAATAATCGACCAACATCTAAGGAGGCTCTCGTTGAGTGGCTGGATCAAGGGCTTGATACAGAAAGCGGTACTCCTAGATACGGCACGTATTGTTAGGAGGTTCCTTTCCCTGAAGCCCTGACCACCGGTAGCTTGGACTCTGTTCCCGATGCCGGTGGGCTACTATTTTTTATATTTTTAAATGTTTTTATATTTTCTGCTTTTTATAAAAATATTTAAAAATACAAATAATGTGTATGAAAATAAATAAAGAGAATAATAATAATAATTCTTTATTTCGAGTGACCAGGACTCATAGTGTTAGTAACAATATTTATTTAAAGCTATGTTAGTAATACAGGGAAGGTGATTTTTATTTTTATTAAATAAAATTTTGAATTATTGCCTCAGAATTCCAGCTGAAACTCTGGAGCAACGATTCAAAATACAGCAGTCAAGCCTGTCTGCAATCATGCCCAGGACGCTATTGGGGCTGGCCCGCACACGACGCACCAAGGATGCACATCTTTTTCGCATTATTGCGAAAAAGCAATCAATCTGCATTTCTGCAAACATCCCCGATGCGCTACAGAAGCGAGGCAGCCCCATCAGCACCCTGAAAGCATTATTGTACTGGACGCGGAGGGCGCTATACGATTTCTGCGTAAAATGCGCCCACAGGCTACAGGTGTAAAATGACGTACAGTAGGCTCTGAAGAGTGTTTTCTTAACATCTCCAGAGGCTCGCGCGAATCTGCGGGCAATCATATTCGCCCTCACCGACAGCGCCCTCCGCTCCCTTTCAATATCGTCATCATCCCTAAGGCTAGTGGTCAATATGTGCCCAAGGTACTTGAAAATGTGTACCTTAGCTAAGGGTACGCTGTTTAGTCGGATAGGTGGCACCGTTCAGGATATTTTCCACTAGCCCCAAATACCATGACGACACTTTTTGTACAATTATACAAAAGTCCGTGCTCTCTAACATAGGTTTCACAGGTTTTTAATAGTTCCCTCAAACCACAAACTGACGCACTGAGCAGCACCATGTCGTCTGCATAACTTAAGTTATTGACACATATGCCATCAATATAACATCAACAACTATGTGTTACTATTCCGTTAAAGATTTCCTAACAGAACGTAAATTATAATAACGATAATGTTCATTCATAATTATTAAAAGTGATAATACAATTAAATTGTATTAATTGTTATTTTATATTTTATTACATTGTATTTTATGTTAATTGTTAAGTAGGTTTTAGTTCAAATTATAGCACTGGTATTAATTGTATTCATTCTGCAAGTAATATTATAAAAACAAAAGATGTTAAAGTACCTACATTTAATATTGTTTATATGATGTCAATTCATTTAATTTTGCACACCATTGTATGGTATAATATGTGGCAACTATTTTGACCTATTTAAGAACTGTCTGTACCCATATTTATTGCAAATAAATTCTTATCTTATCTTTATCTTAACCAATGATAATATTGTTATCAAACCCAGTATGTAAGTAAATAATCCTAAAGGCCCTTTATCGCTCTACAGTCGGCGTGAGCGCAAATTATAATAAGTAGGCGTTCATTATATATAATAATCGTCGTAATTCGTAGACACAGAGCGGTAAAAAACTCGCGGAATCGTGAAATGTTTCCCGGTCATTTCCTAGTCCGCACCTGCTTATTAGAATGTCGGTTACTTGAGTTAGTATCAAGGTCTCACCAAAGGCACCAATTTATTAAAAGGTATATATCTCTTATGGCATACGTAGTATGTTCTACAATGAATCATAGGTTCAAAGATACCGTTATGAAACTGAAACCTCGGGATGAAACTACTGTTTTTAAGGTTCCGTAGGAACCCTTATAGGATCACTTTGTTGTCTGTTTCTGTCTGTTTGTCTGTCAGCACTGTCTTTCTCAGGAATGCGTGGAGTTATCAAGTTAAATTTGATAACAAAATTACGTATTTCTACGGTCCTTTGGTGCTGTAAAAAATCAGACATTTTAGTCAACGCAATAAAAAATACATTCAATATATTGCCATATAAGTCATACTCTTCAATAACCTATTCTAATAGGAAACCCGTTCCCAACAGTGGAACTGACGGTTTTGTTTTTCATTTTGTTTCAAATACGACATAAACACTAACGATAAAATGAAAACAAAACACTGAAAAGCATCAACAAAAAAATAAAAAGAAACAAAAAATCGAATGTTTCCACTTTCGTTTTTAATTTGGAAGTTATTTTCGTGTTAATTGTTTCTCTGTAATAGGATTGATTATATTTTTTCGCTACGAGTGATGTGGAAAATTTGTAATTAATTTAGACAAAAGACTTTTAAGACCTTCGCTTTCATTGTGAGCGTTCTTTCAATTTTGAAGCGCTTGTATATACATAAGTACAGATACTTCACAGTGAGAAATTAATTTGGAATCGAGGAGACGTTAGAAACTCCTAAAATGTAGTCAATTAATACTTCAAGCTGCGGGGCTCCTATGATCGTTCGACATATCGGATAAAACTAAAAGTAAAATTATTGTTTTATTAAATAAATGCACATCACTAGTAAACGGTTGAACAGTAGCTCCACTTAATTTATATCTATACTAATATTATAAAGAGGAATGATTTGATTGTTTGTGTGTTTGTATTGAATAGGCCCCGAAACTCGGACCGATTTGAAAAATTATTTCAGTGTTAGATAGCCCATTTATTGGGAAAGGTTATAGGCTAAATACTATCACGCTACGACTAATAGGAGCGGTAGCAATGAAAAATGTTGCAAAAACGGGGGGAAATGTTATCAGGACGCAACGGATGCCGCAATTAAGGTGGCTTCCTACTGGGCTCAAACTCTATAAATACTTTTATCTATTGACACGAAATTTACTCGACACATTGATTTACCATTGACACGAAAAGAACAAGACCTTTGTCTAACCCTTCGGGGAATACAGCCGTGATGGTATGGACGCTGTGTCTCCCACCTTATTATTACTCACTAGCTTCCCGCCAGCGGCTTCGCTCGCGTGGTCTTATAAATTTTCCCCCGATTTTGCAACATTTTTCCTTGCTACTCCGATCCTATTAGTCGTAGCTTGATGGTATATGGCCTATATCATTGCCCGATAAATGGGCTATGTAACACTGAAAGATTTTTTCGAATCGGTCCAGTAGTTTCGGAGCATATTCGATACAAACAAACAAACTCTTCAGCTTCATAATATTAGTATAGATTCTTAGTAACCAACTCTAGCATTTGTAAGTATTGTAGAAGTGGTGTCGATAAGTATCAATTTGTGGCATATAATCATAGGTCGTAAGGTCTTAGTATCTCAATGTTCTGCTCTAATGCACTCTGACATTTGTACACAAAGAGAATTGTTTAATACGGGTTTGTATGAGAAATAGTGTTGTATGCATTGTTGTGATACTTAGTTTTTTTTTATATACCAATAAGGTGGCAAACAAGCATACGGCCCGCCTGATGGTTAGCGGTTACCGTAGCCTATGGACGCTTGCAACACCAGGGGTATCACTCGCGCGTTGCCGACCCGAAAAACCTCTTAGAGGTTTATGGAGAATTCACTGCGTCGATAGTTTGAGGGAATATACCTCTTGCTGCCAGCGCAGCGCATCCTTAGAAGGAGCTCTGGCGACCTTACTCACTGCAGGAACACAACACACAATAAAGTGTGTTATTTGGCTGCAGTTTTCTGCAAGGTGGAGGTACTTCCCCAGATGGGCTGCTCCAGATTTGAGCCATAAATGGCTGTGCCCTACCTTTCTTTCTTCTTCTTTTTATTATTATTGGTACGCTAAATGATGACAATAGGCTCGCCCTATTACATGAGACCTAAACATATCAGCGAAATGTGGGTGTCGTACAATAAATTGTACATTAGTACTCCCTGCCTACCCCTTTTAAATTACGGGAATACAGGCATGATGGTATGGTACGCTAGAGGTCCTGGGTTCGATTCTCGGATCGAATAGTGTAGTTTTTCTGTGAGTTACAGCTCGGAGTCCGGATTTGTGCCCGGTTGATGGCGATGGGGTTGCCCTTTACATGGGACCTATACCGGCTAACGGCGGGTGTATATCAGTACACCTCTGCTAACCCATCGGGGAATACAGGCGTGATGGTATGTAGGTACTACATAGAAATATTTGTGCAATGACTAAATATACAAAACAGTGACTCATTCAATTTGTACACACATCTACTTAGATTTTATTACAGTCTAGTTTTTATTGATATAATTATCACATAATTGGATTATAATAATGTTCGGCGGGAACTGCAAATGATTTAATATAATTATTATTTTAGATATTTTATGCACACAAATATTGTAAATGTCAAAGTCTATCTATCTGTCTAAATGCATTTTAACCCTTGAACCGCTGATCAGATTTAGATACAATTTGGCAAGGAGTTAGATTGTGTCCTGAGGAAGAGGAAGAAATACTGTGTCATTTGTATACCTTCAGATTATAAAGCAAACACATTAAGTACCCATAACCGGTCAAAATTAAACTGCGATCTTAAAAATCAGCACTTTAAGTACTAACCCAGAAATCAAACTCAGGACTTTGTGCTGAGACAGTCTATGTATAAGAGTAAAATTAAATTCTAAGATCTCCAAGATAAGTTCTGTAAAATTACATAATTTATTATTCAGAAGTAATTAATACTGAGCGGGTTATTAAAGGATATCCAATTTCTTGACCTCCTAACTCCAAACATCGGCAACCAAAAGGCCTGAAAGTAGGTTATTCAATAAATTCGGCCCTTTCTCTCTCAAATCTCATTGTAAATTCAATATTTGGCGCGTTCCTATTGAATTCTGATGCATTGTTGAGAACACAATATGGAGTAACTTAGCCGACTTAACCCGACGTAACTTAGGTATTTCTTTATTTGACGATTATGAAATATGGTTCTGCTATGGTATGTCCGTGTCCCTGATGGTTTTAAAGGAATAATATTAGTTAAAAGTAATGATAAGATTACTTAGCTAACTGCCTGGTCCTAAATGCGACAGCTACGGTCCAGTTACTGGGTTTGATTCCCAAAGCCATCAAAGTGTTATTGTTTTATTCTATGAAATTCTCAGTAGCAGCTCAGAGTTAGGATTTGTACATCTACTACGAGGAGACTTCTGCTTAACCTTTCGGGGAATACAGGCGTGATGGTATGTTATATATAAACGCTTGTATGTAGGATAGCATAGTGAATTTTGAATAACAAAGGTAGATAATTCAAGTATGTAATGAAATAATCAACCAATTATAGATTATACACAAAATTATACATTCTTGTATAATCGTAGGTATAGATGACCGTAATAATACCGTTGGTATATTTACGACTACCCACAGGTGTGGTAATTGTACCGATTAACTGTTTTACCGTGTACTTAGCAGCATATGTTTACACATTGAGATCTTAAATAACATTGTATTACAACTCACTCACAATCACTCCCAAATCATTTTAATAATTAAAGGAAATCATCAAAAGCCCATACAACTCAGCCCAAAGTACCTGAGGTACATGACGGTTGTCATGTTGACAGTATTTACCATGGAATCACTATGAAACTGTTAATAATGTGCCATAATGGCGTGCGTTTGACATTCCGAAACTGATACTGACAGCAGATAGTTGCCCAGTTGACAGTTTTTACTATAAAAACACTATGAAACTAATAATAGTATGACAAAATGGCGTGAGTTTTTATTTCAAATTAAGTTTTTTTTTCTCATCCCCAAGTAAGCATAAAAAAGTACGACTAGACTTTTAACCATCGTAATACAGGGTAATTTTTCCAATAAGTGTACCTGCGGTACATCATTTGGGCAGATTTTGATGACCTTTACTTCGTACATTACTGCTGTAGTATTGTGTATGTTTAGGCCCCATTTACTTGACCAGCCTCCCAACAACCGAAACTGCAACATTACTGGTCAAGCCAGAAATTGAACCCATGGCCTCTAGCGTAGCAATTGCGCTTCATCATCATCGGCCCGTATTCGTCCACTGCTGGACGTAGGCGTCTTTCGGTTGCGCTTACGGCCACTAAATTAATAACGAAGATGAGAACCTCTAGTACATTAATACCTCAATGTTGGCTAGACACAAAATGTTCACACCCTGCACCGTTTAGCAGTAAATGAATATAAGTGGAACTCGATTTATGAGAGGTCAGAGTATACCAATGGGAACCGTTACTTACTACACATATTTAAGTACACACTTATGTAAAAACTTAAACATAAACTAACTTTATATTTATAAGTACCTATGTAACCGAGTACTGTAACCTATAAGTAAGTAACCTATGTATTATAAGTATGTAGGTATTAAAAAAAAGCATATAAGTATTATATCCATTGTCTAGTACCACCCATAGTACAAGCTCTGCTTAGTTTGGGACTAGATGGTGCTGTGTAAAAATGTCCCAAGTTTTTTTATAACCTTTCCTCATCCTACGGTGGAATGATTTTTTGCTGAAAAATTCAAAAAGAGGTGTGGTATTGAAATAAAACTACTTTTTACGGATTTTACCGCGTTATATTGATATTATTTTAATCCCGACGTTTCGGACCCTTTACAGCGCCCATGATCACGGGTAAACGGCGATATAATCGGTAAAAAGTTGTTTTATTTCAACGTCTAGTATTCGCGTAAGTGTCAGAAATCAGTAGGTGGTGTGGTATATTATGCCATAGTATGCTGTAACGTCATAAGCTTCAATAAGTTAAAAGGCACCTGGGTTCAGCATCCAGGTCGACCAGTGATATTAGTATTCTCTAACAGCTCGGGGTTTGAGCTTGTGACCGGTTATAGGCAATAGGCTCGTCCCCTATCACATAAGACCTTTACCTAACCCTTTGGTGAATACAAGCGTGATGATAAATGTTATAGTAAACAGGGGGCAGAAATCATCGGTATTGTAACCAAGTACTCAAATACCCTGTCGGCAAATCACTAATGATTGCGAATGGGGTTTGCATTTGGACCAATATCCATTAGCGTATAAATCATCATAGTGTCAACGAATGGGCTCACAACGAATGCCTTCCTGCAGCATACGATAATGTTTTTGTCGGCTTCGGACTGAATAAAAATTAACAATGAATGAGTTTTCATTAAGATTTATTCATTATCTTTACATGGTATAAAACAAATTCGCTCTTGCTGTTTCTACACTTGGAGCTTTTAAACTACGCAACGGATTTCAATGCAGTTTTCAGCAATAAGAATAAGAATAACTCGCTCGTTGGTCTAATGATCCCAAGCGCAACTGCTACCCTCGAGGTCCTGGGTTCGATCCCCGGGTCGAGCATAGTGTTGTTGGGTTTTTTTGTGAAATTCTCAATATAGTGTTGTTGGGTTTTTTTGTGAAATTCTCAATAGCAGCTCAGAGTTTGGATTCGGGCCCGGTTGATGGCAATAGGCTCGCCTCTATTTCATGGGACCTAAACGTAATGGCGAAATGTAGGTGTACATTAGTACGCCTCTGCCTACCTTTTCGGGGAATACAGGCGTAAGAAAAGAAAAATAATCAGAATAATTATTTATTTACCAAAAATATGTTACATTTCCATACATACAGACAATGGGTAGAGTGATTCAAGAGAAAGGGTTATATTGAAATAGTATACAGACTGGTAAGTATACATGCATTTATAGAACAGAGAGAGCCGAGAAACTCACTGCCCCTCATTAGTAAGTATCTACATTTCAACCGTGCGAAGCTGGGGCGGGTCGCTAGTTATTAATAACCAGATGTACACATCTGGCTAGCATACGGTCAGTTTAACCGTATGTTTAAATCCCAAATGGGAGACTAGCTAGAGCAAATTCGAGATGCTATTGAGAGTTCGAATAGAAAAACCCATACCTCCGCTTACCCATTTTCAATGCTACACTACCCACTACTACCACTACTACTACTAAGGAACAATCAATCTTCAATTGTACCTATATCATAGATTGATTTAAACAAGGACAGATAAATTGATCAGCATAGTTTTTAATTAGCTACGACCGTCTACGAACTACAAAACATAATACTCCAAATATAAATGTGATGTTATTAATTAGTTATCGCAACCGTCGATAGATGGCGTGGCGGTGCAAACTTTCTCTACGCCTAAAGTTATCCAAAGCTTCGCGTAGTTTACAACTTTACTATCGCGTTGTGTAGGGTTGTAAATGCACATTATTTACACCTCAACTGTTTTGGTTTAATTTTGAAAGGCATAATACTTGCCTTTATGTACTTACTGTTTAGGCACAAGAATAATAAATAAATGAAAATAATAAAGATTTTATTGCCACACAAAAACAACACGTGCAATCCGGCCATACACACAACTTTAATATAACTAATACGAATTTTATAAAAATACTAAAATGTAATGACCATTGTACAGCGCGCCGCAGGTGTGACAATGAGGTTGACACTCAGCATAATGCTGGATGTGACGGGAGCCACAACAGCGCTGATTTTCAGTGATGACGATGACGTAACGAACGGGAGGCCAACATGACATTTACATTTACAAATAAGTAGACTTCATTAACCTATAGAGAAAACAAAAATAAAAGTAGTACTTTACTTAATAATAACATGCACACATAATTATATAATTTGGTCTACATTAGTTAACTTGTGAGTGACAATAATCATGTCATATTTAATGAAACGATGTAAATTTTTGCTGATATTTTGTATTTTGAATTGTTACAGATCAGTTGCAGCAATTTTGACAAAAGGTAAGTTCTCAATCTGTCTGTTTTCTCTATTGCAAATTGCAATAGGTGCTGATGTCGACCATTCTGCCAATGTCAAAGTGGTTTGGAAAAACACTCGGATGGGGATGAAAAAAGAATGGGCAGAAAAGGTGTTTTTTAAAGTTATGAGAAAAGAAGAAGTTTTTGGCGGTAATTGATTTGACAGAAGTTGACTTTTGACGTTGACGCTTTATTTTTAAGTATGACAATCTTAAGCTAAAAGTTGGTCGATTTATTGCACACTATACAAAAATTTTAACACAGACCATCCATTGCATAAAAAAGAAAAAGGGTAAACACACAACAGGGAAAAGTACTGACGCTATAATTTTAAGTTCAGCATCACCTAAACCATATAAGCATCCAACCTCTCATTAAAACTTCATCGTAAAACACTTAATTAATGAACGCCGCCAATAGATGGCGCCACCTGCAAACTTTCGACACGGAACCCCGAAGTTTCTCAAACTATCGCGCGTCTGCATATTATTCACACGTCGACCAGTCCCGTTTAATTTGTATGGAAGTTATTAGAGCGCTTACGAACTTTGAGAAATACTTGCTAAGAATGCGAGTTTTATTAGTAACTGGGTGTGTTAATTTTTATGATAATTTATGTTATCTGCCCCCGTTAGCCTAGTGGCCATAAGCTTGACTACTACGCCCGAGGTTCTGGGTTTCCAGTGTTATGAAACTCTCAGTAGCAGCTAGAGTTTGGATTGGTGCCCGGTTCATGGCAACAGGCTCGCCCCCTATTACATAGGACCTAAACATACCGGCAATCTGTGGTTGCGAATGTGTACTCTACATAAGTACATCTCTGTCTAACCCTTCGGGGGACTACAGGCGTGATGATATCATGATATGATTTACATAAAATTCCTTTCAAAAGAAAAACAAACGTCACGAAAAAAGCGTCCAATTCATCATCATCATAATCCCAAATCCCAAACAACCTTTTCATGACAAAACAAGGCTATTACCCTACTCCGGATCTATTACCTATCGATACAATATCGAATCTATTCCGTAAATATTGACTTTGCGAATTTGGCATTGACGGTAGTTCGACAAATCGAATGCGCCCGCTGGGAAATTAGAGGATTGAGCTCTACGATAGGTTGTACTAGGCACTCATAGAATATTGAAGCTGTAGTTTTAAATAAGATGGATTTTATATTACCTCGAGTGTTTTCCTACTGAAACGGAATAGTAATAATGGAGGGTAGACTCGAATTGTCCCTGAAAGATTTTTTCTGTTAAAATAGGTTCGTTGGCGAATAAAAGACAATACAAGAATCGTACATATTTTGTGTTCTGTTTTTCCTCTATATTTTTTTTGTGCATGTCATAATCAGAGAAGTATGGTTTTTAGGCTTTGCAAGTGTCTAAGATTTCAGCCTAAGGCTGTCGGCAAAAAAGCTGGTTGAATTTTTAACTGCTGGTTGAACTGCTGATCAAAGTGGTCACTGTCCTAACTTAGTCTTAGGATTTTTTCATATGAATTCATCTATACTAATATTATAAAGAGGAAAGATTTGTTTGTTTGTTTGTTTGTTTGTTTGTTTGTAATGAATAGGCTCCGAAACTACTGGACCGATTTCAAAAATTCTTTCACCTTTGGAAAGCTACATTATCCCCGAGTAACATCACCTACATCATCATCACGCTACGACTAATAGGAGCGGAGTAGTAATGAAAAATGTTGCAAAAACGGGGGAAAAAATTATAAGACCACGCGGGCGAAGCCGCTGGCGGGAAGCTAGTAAATAATATTTAACTAAAAAATTACTAGGCAACACTGAAGAATATTGCTATTGCTTTGAATATTAATAATTTATCCTCCAATTAAAATTTTGCTCCTTTTCGGTATAATTCACTTTCAATACTTCGTTTATAACCAAATCAGTTGTGATGCTATTCTTGGTACAGAGAGTAAATTAAAGTTTTTTAGACAGAATCAAGTAGGTTAAAACACTTATGTCCTTACAAAAGATTTCCAAAGCTTTCTTAAAAAGTTTCTGTTGCGAATTCTTCCCTTGATAAAAACCTTATGTAGGCACAAAGTTCAGGTCTTAAACTTCAGGCATTGTTTCGGAGCCGATCTAAAAGTGTAATGGCGAAACGAGCGACCTATTATTTGAGTTGTAGTTCAAAAAGACGCACTCCCATCTTGAAACACTCTTACTATCTGTTACTAGTTTATTCTTTGATGTGATTATTTTGTGAGAATATCGTTTAGCTACCATACTAACATTGAATTCATCATCATCATCATCAGCCTGTGTTCATCCGCAGCTGGACGTAGGCCTCTCCTGGTGAACGCCACAGAGGCCGATCTTCGGCTTTACTCATCCAGTCGCTGCCAGCTGCCTTCCGCAAGTCGTCACTTCACCTGGCCGACGAGCGTCCTACACTACACTTGCCTAGGCGTGGTCTCCACTCGAGAATGCGTCTGCTCCAACGCTGATCGGTCGTTCATTCGGAGAGAGAGTCACAACTCTCCGAATGAACTCTGCTTAGTTTAGAAAATTAGGACTAAATAGTGCTGTGTAGAATGTCCAAGAATATTTACTACTTGCCTTTGTCTACTAAAAAGTATCTCGTAAATATCTCACCCGTAATTCACAAATGGTATGAAATCTCACAAACTCAATCCGCTACTCAGTGTTTGAGTTACCTGCTTCTAGTAAATACAGCCCGAGTTTTGACACGAAAAGCCTTTCCAAATTACATTTAAAGAGAAACTTGAGTACTTCTGTGAGCTACAATAGAGGTACGTGTAGCTCATGAAGAATTTAAGGTTCTTACGACTCTGCATACATTGTTTGAGAGAACTGTTTTGTATTTAAGAACATTGTTATTGGTACTAAGGAAATAACTACGGTTGTATTTTAATTAAAGTAATCGTACAATAAGACTGCCTCGTTGGTCGAGTGGTCCCAAGCGTGACTGCTACGTTAGAGGTCGTGGCTTCTATTCCCGGGCTGAGTTGGGTTTTTCTGTGAAATTCCTAGTAGCAGCTCGGAGTTATAATTTGTGCGCGGTTGATGGCAATAGGCTCGCCCCCTATTACATGGGACCTAAACATACCGGCGAACTGTGGGTGTACATTAGTACAACTCTGCTTAACCTCTCGTTATCATGTGCATATGATATAATTATCAATTCGCTTACAACGGTGAAGGAAAATATCGTGCGGTAACCCGCATGCCTGAGATTTAGCCCAACCCGCACTAGGCTATCGTGGTGGACTATACCTAGCCCCCTATCATTCTGAGGAGTTCCGTGTCTCGTATGGACACAATGAAAGCCTTTTGGTAGCTCTTCAGAATGTCTTAAAAATATGTATTAGTTTTATAATAATAATAATAATAATGTTTTTATTTCGAGTGACCATGACTCATTAAAATTGTTAGTAAGACTTACACCTATGTTAGTAGTAACATTTTTTTTTTCTTTAGCGTAACATCCCATGGGAGATGGCCCTACTGCGACTCATGTATACGCAGTCCAGCCTGCTTGCGATCATGCTCAGGATACTGTTGGAGCTGGCCCGCACTCTGCTCACAAAAGACGCACACCTCTCAGAGTCACCTTTTAGAGACAAAAACATAGGAATGAAGATTTGCTCTGTTAAAATTATTAGGCGTGAAGCCGTGAAAAATTATTTGGCAGAGTGCCGTCTATATAAATTACTAGCTTTCCGCTAGCGGCATCGCCTGCGTGGTCTTATAATTTTTCCCCCTAATTATGCAAAAAAATAATGATACTCCGCTCCTATTAGTCTTAACGTGATAGTACCTATAGCATTTCCCAAAAAATAGGCAAACAATCAAATGTTTTCTCTTTTAATATTAGAATAGATTCACAAGGACAATGATCGCTGGGTATTCGACCACCTATCGTATATCCCAGTCCCCAAGTGTGTATTGTTTACAACACCAAACTTGATCTATCCTACATATAAATTATTGCTTAACGGTTAGGTAATCGAGAGGCGTTGATTTGTCTGCGTCAGATTGAAAATCAGCCGGCGCTCGGTTTTGTCATTAGAATCATCAATCACATTGGCAACGCTTGGTTAAAACAAGAGAATCCATCACTTAGTGGCCCGCAAATGCTAATGTGTGCGAGGCCTATTTAAATGTACGTCATACGTGGATACGACATAAAGGGCCTGTTTTACAATCTCCGGTTAGCCGCTACCCGTCAAAGAAATTTCAAAAATAGATCAAAATTTGAATTTATTTATCTGACAAGTAATTAAACGGTATCTTAAATATAAAATACCATCACGCCTGTATTTCCTGAATGGTTAGGCAGAGCTGCTGTACTTCCATATCTACTGTTATAATCAAACTCTATAAAATTCATAAAAGCGCCAACAGAAAAAATGGTTGCATCTAGAAGCATGCACCTAGAGACAGATTGCTAAGATTTTTTTGAAATTGTATAATTCTTTTACAATTTTCAGTTTGCCGATATGTTAAGTTCCTATGTAGTGAGGGTGCCGACCCTTTTGCCAATAACCGTGCATAAATTCAAACTCCAAGCTGCTACTGAGAATTTCATATAAAAATTAAATACCTTTTTGCTCGACCTGGGAGTCGAAACCAGGATCTCTAACGTGGAAGTCGCGCTTACCATTTTTAAGCTAACGAGGCAGTCAGTTAATTATCATTGTATATTTTGAGAGTTTGCTATTAAGGATTAGTTTCCTGGTGTTGCCTATTTTTAAAGGCAACAACAAAGTTTACAAGTGCAATTTTTTGTGAAAAGAATTCCAGCCTTATTACTTCAATACCAAGTTTTAGTCAATGGATTTATTTGTGCCAGCGAAGTACTAACTTTTCTATTGTGTATTAAAGTTATTTCAACTCCCGATCTAGTCTGGATATAAAGCTCAATATTGCTTGTTTTTTCAGGAAGAATTTATTTATAGCTTTGGCATTGATACGGGTTGGATACAAAACGCTTTTCTTATTGATGTCACTGTTTGTTGATTTTGTATTTACGTTGCTATTTTGTTATGCTAAGGAAACCTACTAGAACTTCTAAAGGATAAAAATACTTATATCTTCATACTATCAAGACTGGATTTTTTAAATGATAGGCAGACGTGTTCTGACATAGAAAGAGAAATATATACATACATACATACACTCACGCCTTTTTCCCTACAGGGGTAGGCAGAAACTAGAGAGAGATAACAACTCTTAATTTAAAAGAGTATCGATGGAATTTCTTTCCGGATTCTTCTCTTCTGCAACATGCAACCGTGCTACTAGAATCATTTAACGTTTCTCAAAAGCTTTGAACACATAATTTGATAATAAACATTTGAATTTGAGAGGGCGAGCTTATAAATCTATTATATACCCATTAGCCAAGCACTAAGCACTTACTAATAGGTATTATAAAGAGGACAGATTTGATTGTTTGATATTTGATTTGATATTGAATAGGCTCCGAAACTACTTGACCTATTTGAAAAATTATTTCAGTGATAGATAGCCCATTTATCGGGGAAGGCTATTATATAGGCTATATACTATTTCACTACGACTCGCGACTAGGAGCGGAGTAGCAATGAAAAATGTTGCAAAAACGGGAGAAAAAAGTGCGGGGCGAAGCCGCTGGCGCAAAGCTAGTGTTTATATAAAACCCAATAGCACATTGCTTGACCTAGGAATCGTACTAAAACTAAATTTGAATACTAAACTTCTTGGTTAACAATCTTTACTTCATTCAGCATTCACAAGAGGTCTAAGTAATAAGTTAATTTAATTAAAGATAACACAATGAAGACAAATTTTATGAGTACCGGCACAGATTTCATGATCGCTTTAATACCCTAGTACTTAGGCATGTGCCTTATGCCTGCGAGCTCACTCGTACCCTAAAGAACTTCTTGAGACATCATGTTAGTAGCCTCTCATTAGGATGGAAACTATCTTGTTACTAAATCTTATATTAAACAGTTTAGGCATGATACCTAGTAAATTAAATAGACACACAGAGTTACTTCATATTTGTATTAATAGATGTTTTATATACCTGAGGATTATGACCATGGGCTACCGAGACATAAAACTAAGAGCCTGTTTAAATTCGGCCAAGTACTGATACGCGAATACTAGACATTGAAATAAACTACTTTTTGCGGATTTTATCGCGTTATATTGATATTATTTTAATCCCGACGTTTCGGACCACCTTAGTCAGCCATGACCATTGACGCTGTAAAGGGTCCGAAATGTCGGGATAAAAATAATATCAATATAACGCGATAAAATCATAAAAAGTACTTAGTTTTATTTCGGCCAAGTAATTTAACATGACCTTATCAGGAGGTAAAAGGTGCCCAAATAAAGGTAATAGAACTTTGCTGCTAAAATCGTCTGAAAACACAAAACACTTTATGAATAAAATCTCGGACCACTATAGGAAGTAAATATCCGAAAATGTTAGATAAAATGTCCATCCACCAATAGCCCCGGGAGAGTCAGCTTAACCTCGAACATAATAATATCTGCGTGGTTATTACTAAGCTAGAAATCCCCTCATTACTCCATACATATTGCTAATACACTTGTATCTTCTCCCAAACGTTCACAATGGCGAGAATCTCATTAGAAAACATAAACACTAGGTCGGTTCATTATGAGTCCGTTATTGAAACTCAGTAGGATTACACACAGCTCTGGTAAAGGGAGCCGGAGCACATTACACTTTTATATACAAAAGCTTATGTCTTAGAACAGTTGCCTCTTCTAATTGGTCTACTCTTGCCTAATAACTGTTGGGGTGTTTAGACCAAACGATTTTTGGAGCACACGCTGATGGAATTCCATATTTGGTGAAATAAGGATACTTTGAAGTATGAAAACCCTCCAAATTCATAATCTTGTTAAGCTTTTGGGAGGGACGAATATTCCAAGTTCATGTTTTAATCCGCTCTGTCTTGACAGCATCATAATATTCAAGATTTCGACAAGATTCTGGCAGGATGATCGCATTGTCAAATAAAACCATCATAAAATCTGCCTGAACACGGCTTTAGACAACTGCATTGTCTCGTCTCTAACAAATCGTATCGTCCCCGTCTCGTGTACTGTAACTAAGCTTGGAATCTTATTAACAGCAGGGCATATCCATGTGACGTGTTCACTACGAGATCTTATTATTGGACATAACCGCTTAATTGGCTCACTTGATTGCTCAGAGGCGATACAGCGCAGATGTGTGAAACAGCTTCGCTGAATATAGTGATATGACGTCATCATTATTGTCGCGATTCAGGAAAAAGATAATCACTTTGCTAATAATTCGTAATAGCTATTGTTGGCGAAATGTTAGGGAGTATTTTTCCTTATTTATGACAGTGAAGTATAATTATTGTTGTTTTCTTTAATAAATTTGAAATAAGACTGTTCATCTGGTGTGTAAAGTACTCTGACATCACAAATTTGAAGATGTAAAGATTATTTTCATCTTCAAATTATTTACTATAACGGCCGTAAAAAGTGCTGTATGACACCCCCTCTACACCACAGGTTTAAAAATCTATGACATCTGCTTACCAACATTATTTTTTATTTATTTATATTAGTTGGAATGATGGTAAACACCGAGGCCGTAACCTTAACGTCTGCCAAGATAACTTAAAGCTGCTGTGGCTCTTACCTCAAAAGTCCATTGCAGACATTGTAACACACATATTTGATACTAAAAAAACTATGTCTGGACTTTAAAAGAGACCAGGGTTTTCCGAGTTTGTTTCGGCGTTTCTTCTGTTTCTTCTCAGTTAGGAAATGCCGACAAAACATTGACTTGTCTGAAAAGATCTATTTGCAGAAACAAATATCATTTCATCAGCATTAGTAATGTACCCGTCGGTATTTTGGAGTCTTTTCTACATCATGTATTAGCCATGTCGTAAAACCAGTACTGAAAAGCGCACTGTCAGGATTTCATACATAAACTGCTCCACCAATTTATTTGACAGTACAGCGAGATCAGATCTTCACACACCCAGCCTTACCTCCAATAAACCATCTGCAGCACACCCAAGAAATCCTTAGCTTCATAAACCCTTTCCCAACTGGCACGGACAAACGGCCACAATAAATTATATGACTAACGCCCCGGAAAGAGATCCGTTCTCGGGGATCTACATCGTGTTTTAGTGTAAATTTTGTACGGGATTGTTCTTAGATTCGTCTGATAAGTAAGGAGATCTTTTTATTGTGAGTTTACATTGAAAATTATCAGTTTTAGCCTTATTATTGATCTGTCAATCACCCAGTTGTGTGTGGGGCTCCAGATCAGGACGTGTTTCACTAACTGGAATGCCCAAAATGTTTATATAAGTACCTGCACATTTGAGGACTTAATTAACGTAACTGATGCGACAGTTAAAGTGGCCACCTACTGGGCTCAAATTCTATAAATAAAATAGTTTTAGCATTTACCTGAATACGAAAAGAAGAAGAAGCGATATTATTTTTGTTAATTACGCAGTAAGTATTGCTATTTTGAAAGATTTCTTCTTGAAAAAGGTTACCTTTCTTATGTAATTTTTTGTGTGTGGGACGGTTATGTCATATCCGGTCAGGTGACCAGCATATCGACTAAGCTTACGGATAAGTTCCCGTTAAATTAGCTGGCAGATAATTTCATACAAATTTTGTTACATTTTTATATTTATCAGGCGATTAGTGGCTATCTAGAAGTGGTGATACAGGGCCTTAAACCTTCGCGGGATCTCGAGAATTGCTCACGAAGAATCCACGATCTCACCGAGGACGTCCGTTGTCGTACGCCCAAAATTTTTGATACAAATTACAAAAAAGATTCTATGCAGAAAAAAAAAACGGAAGCCATAAAATTTTATGAAATATGTGCAACTGTCATTAATGACGGTCATGTCACGAAACGATGTTACGATTCCTTTATTTACTAAGTTTCTTATTATGTATCGAATTATCATTTTGTTATAACTATATTGACGAGGCCACTGAGCGCAATCCAAATAAATTGGGAAGAAATGTGAGAAGGGACAGAATCAGGAGGTTGAGAAGACCAAAAGAACGGAAGATTCTCATACGTCAAGAGTATGATTATGACAAGAGCCCGGTAGAATTTGATGTTGCTAGCTTCATTCAACCTGAAGAGGAAACTTTAGATGATGAAGAAGCTATTAGACATAGGAATAAGAAACGGTAAAGCTGTATTTGTGATCATTTATAGCATCCAAGTTTATCCTTCGCAGTCAATTGTCTTTATTAGAAAAGTGATGAGATTTAATAAACGTACTATGAAATATTAAATTGAGTTAAATAATACAGGGCTTAGTGAGAGGGCGGCTCCCTGACCAGACTTAGTCTGTTCACAATATTTTTCAACTAATTTACAGTATCTAAAATTACTGCCTAAAATACCTGTCTGCCTGCTGCTACATTGTAGTTCCTGCGTTGGAATTCCAGGTCGAACAAAGTGTCATTGGGGTTTTCTATAAAATTCTCAGTAGAAATTTGGAGTATGGATTTGTGACCGGTTAATGGCAACAGGCTTGCTCTCCTTACATAGGACCGTCCCATCAGTGAATACAGGCACGGTGGTAAGGTAAATAGATTTAGGTGTCCAAAAAAACCGTTTTCTGGTCCTCTTAAGCGTAGTGTTAGATTTTTCTCAACTATAAATATAATTTCAGGCGACGAACCCCAAAAAATTACGACTACGGTTCCATTATGGGCCTTGAAGATGGAATCAAAAAGAGAGATAAGACTCCAGATTACCTAAACCTCGGTGATAGCCCTCCAGATTTAAACATAAACCCACCTCTTTTTAAGGATTCGATAAATACAAAACATTTGAATAATTATAACTCACTAGATGATCTTCATAGCGAAAAATATGGACATGAGAAATTCAGGAATATCTATAAAGATGATTTACTCATGGATCAAAATGTAGTACACAGTCATGAGAAAAAATGGTAAGAAATAATTTAAAATTAGATATTTAGCGCATGATAGGTGCGTTGTATTTGAAAAATCAACCTACTCATTATTTAGCGTAAGGATCAGAATCAGATATTAATAAATTTAAGTTTTAAATATTTAAAGCGAAAATACTTATAAATACAATTAAAAGCTTTGGTATGTTTCAGCACACTCAAACATATAAAGTTCCCGTTTTTTTCCCATAACAAATCAGAACCATTAAAACCAAAGAAAAACAGAAAAAGAAAGCTTTTTTGCTTCAACTATCCCAAGAAAGAAGATGGTGGACTGAAACTCCCTGATGATTCCAGAATAAGCAACGACCAAATTCTCCACTATAAGAAGAAGAGGTCTTATCAAGGGAAGCTGTGCCCGGCATGCAATAAGCTATTCGTTAATAATGAAGAGAAAACGAGACGCAAGAAAAGTGCAACAAGAATAATACACAACAGCCGACAGTTCTACCAAACCAATATCCCTGATACAAAATTAAAAGAAGATGTAAAGAATATAAGAAAAAACAATTTTGTATATTCAGAGGATGATTATGATGCTTATTATAGGAAGAAAAGGGAAGATGATAGAGAAAGGCAGTTAAAAGAACTGGAAGAAGTACAAAGGAAGATCGATAACGTTGAAATTCATTTACCTACGTTTGTTAAACCCACCGAAAATAGTCAATAATAGTTCTGTAGTTGTGTATTGTTTAAAGTTTGTTTATTTTAGAGTAGACGTATTTTACATTGTAATAAAATATAAATTACTGATTTTGTAATAAAACCTACCTTTTTCTTATATGCCGCTACCGTAGTACGGGGAAGATGATTATTCTTTAGATTTTTTCAAGTAATCTTCCATACTAAGTAATACAGCATTATCTTTTAACTCAAATAACACTCACTGCCTGTACACCTACACCTTTTAGGACTGAATGAACTCATGTCACAACTAAATTAGCCCACTAATTGGTTCCCAAGGATAAGAAAAAAAATAGTTTCAATTGTAGAATCCAAATAGTATTTTTAGGTGATGATTCTCTGGTTTCAAATTCAAATTAATAAGTAATATACTAAATACTAATATATAAAACAAAAACTTGTAAAAGTGTCTTTAAAATATCTATATACAGAAGTCTGAAACAAATATTATTTATCATTTAAATGATGAGACAATTTTACATCTTGCCGTAGATGAGTATAATTAATCATTGATGTATATACATATACACTCTTCTCACGCCTGCTAGTAAAAGTTTTAGTAAAATAAGATACGGCGTGCAATTTCTCGATGCAATATATCGAGCCCCTCCGTCATTGTCTCGGTTAGAAATATGATTGAAATTTTCTTTGCCTCAACCATAAAAGTAAAAAAAGTAAAAGAGCCTTCATCAAATTTTAAGGATCGTTTAAATAAATCAATAAATATCTTGGTAAATTTTACACAGCTCCATGTCTTCCGGAACTAAGTAGAGCTTGTACTATGGGTACTAGACAGTGGATATAATACTTAGATATTTTTTTTGATCATCATGTCAGCCAAAAGAGGTCCACTGCTGAACGATAGCCTCCCCCATTGACTTCCACAGGGACCGGACGTTTGCTACGTGCATCCAACGATTTCCAGCGACCTTTACCAGGTCATCCTTCCATCTCGTTGGAGGCCGTCCCACGCTGCGCTTTCCGGTGCGTGGTCTCCACTCGAGAAACGTTCTGCCCCAGCGGCCATCAGTTCTACGAGCTATGTAAATGCATACTTATAATACATATGAAATACCCAGACAAACACAAACACTTAGTTCATCACATACCTAAATATTTTTGCCTCTGGGAATCGAACCCACGACCTCGTAATCAGCTCTTAAGGTGTGAGTGTATGTATTAATCCAAATAATTAGTTTTATTATGTATGTATCTATATTAAACTTTCAAAATAACATATTTCACAAAACAGTTTTCACGGTTTGTCTGTGGGAACAAAAAAAACTTATGCACTATCTACAATAATAGTTAGTAATAAGTAATTCTACAGTGGTATTCATAATCACTAAACAAAAACATTACGTATAGGTACTGTAGAGGCACTTCAAGAGGATTTCCTTAAACAATTTTGCAAATTAATTAGATCAAAGCAGTTATTTAATTAAATTTAAAATCTTCAGTTCTAGTTTCGCACGCCAAAGATATTTGTTCAGCTGTATAAGGACCATCTGTAATAAACAATAACACATTCAACCATAATGTTGTCAAGTCTTCTTCTTCTTCGTGTCGATGGTACGATTTTTTGTTTTTAAGTTAAATTTGGTGTGCCCAAAACTTCGCCACTTCCACAGCACCGTCAGTAGCAGCGCAGAGGTCGCTTTGATTGCAGGTTGTCAAAAGTATTGTTATAAGTTAAACCTGTTAAATTATGTACTGAAATTACTTGAAATAGATAAAAGCAAATAAAAATAATATTCATAAAAATAATACTGTTATTATAATTATATGAGATATACCGCACATTAAAATTACTGAACGCACATCAAATGTGTAATACTTATTGCACAGCAAAATTCTAAATACAGTTATCGGTTAGGTTAGGTTAGTAAAAATGTGACCACATAATGCACGCGGTGGCGGCCGGTGAGTGCCAGAACCAATGTTTTTTTTTTATTTATATAATATTTTGAAATAACTATTTTGATGTGAAATCAGTATTTTTGATGTGCGATCGGTAATTTTGGTGCAAGTTTAATTTAATTAGATATGTAAATTTTGCTGCCATCAATATTTTTGGCGTTTATATACTATTTACCCTTATCATATTTATTAATTTCACCAACATCTTCGCATATCAGCCAAGAGAGGTTCTCTACTGAACAAAGGCCTCTTCCATAAACTTTTATAAGGACCTGTTATATGCCGCCTGCATCGAACGACTTCCGACCTTTACATTCAACATTGAATGTCCGATTCATATTTTTCAGCAGTGGAATCTATACTAATGTTATAAAGCTGAAGAGTGAGTTTGTTTGGTTGGTTAAACGCGTTAATCTCGGGAACTACTGTTCCGATTTGAAAAATTCTTTCAGTGCTAGATAGTATATGTGGGTCAGACGGGCCGAAATTTTGATACTAGGTTTAGGGAACATACTGCAGCGTACAGGAATGGCCATCCTGACAAATCACATTTCGCGAAACATCTAATTGATACCGACCATTCCTTGCGTGACAGTAATAATTATAACATTTTGCATGTATGTAATAAAAGTTTCCGGTTGTGTGTGTTGGAGCAGTTAGAAATTCTCAAACACAACAATAATAACAGATTTACACTGTTGAATGACCAAACAAATCTAGTATCATCTCCTCTATTACGTATTTTTGCGGGTAGTAGTAGTAGGGCAACAACGCCACACGGTGGGGGTGGGGGTATATAAGGAGCGGCCGTTGCGTAGCGGCTTCCCACTTCGCCGCTGACGCTCGCCGTGAGAGGACGTACCGCTCGCGCTGCGCTCTCCCACTCTGTCCGTCTCGCTACGCCCCGTCGTAGTGTCTCGCAGTCGACCCGACTGCAACCCTTTTGATCAAAAGTTGCCTTTTTCAAGGCGGCGGCTGATTTTCTGTCTTTACCAAGTCACGGTTCGCTCGCGTTTTTAGACCCCTTCAGGGTAAAATCCACAGTTTCGTGGTCCTCGGTGGAAACCATCCGGTGCCAACGAAACCGAGTGGGGTGTGGACCCGATACACCCGCTGCGCCCCTTCTGGGCAAAGCATATATCGGAAGGAGCTAGGACCACCGGCCTTGGGGGGTCTCCTAGTCGACCCTAGCTCTAACCCCGTTCTCTTCCAGCTCCTCTAGTACTTAGGTACTAGAGCATAGGAACCCGTTCGCACAATAAGATTGGCGACGGGAGACACTCTAGGGCACACTACAGGTACTCACGCCTCCCTGCCTATACCCGGCAGGGAGGGTTCACTCACCCACACAACCCCGGGCTTATCCAACCCGGGGACGATAGTAGTAGGATACTTTTCTTATAATAATTCGCCCCCAATTTCCCTCTCAGGCATCTCCTCAAGATGTCTGAAGCCCTATTTTTAACTTTCCTCAACGAGGTCCTCCTAAAGGACCCCGATTTTGTAGCCAAATATGGCTCCAAGCTCCCGCGTGAGCTAGTCCGCCGCCCCGCCCGCGCTCCCATCCCCGATAGCCCGGCCTCGCCGGACCCAGATGTCCCTTACACCCATAAGGGACACCTGCGCGAACAATACAATTCTCCGAAAAGCCCGGAGAATTATTACGACCCGGATTCCCCGAAACCGAACCATAATATCGAGAACAATAGGTTCGCGTCCCTATTGTCCGATTCAGAGAATGCCGACGCACGTGCGTCGACTTCTCAGTCACCGCCCCCTCCCAAACCGGCGCCGATGGATACATCGGCACCGAGCGACCATGAGTCCGAGTCGTCCCTCTCGGACTCAAGCTCTAGCTCTGAAGCCTCAGACGGTTTCACTCCCGTTACGGGAAAAAAAACGGCCCCGCAAAAACAAGGCCAACTCAACCGCCCCCTCCAAGGCTCCCAGGACCGATACGGTCAACACCGCTCCAGCCCCTTCCCTCCCAAATACCTCGTCGCAGGTCAACCCCTCCCCCGCCCCTCGCCCCCAGCCCTCGCAGTCTTCCGCGACTGCCCCCAAGAAGGGCAAAGCCCCACCCCCCGTCATTGTCCATGACAAAGAGTCATGGGTAAATATTTCCAAGGCCTGCGTTGATCGCAAGATCAACTACACCCAGGCCAGGACAATACTGGAGGGTATTAAAGTTATCCTCCCCTCCCCCACCGACTTCAGAGGCTTTACCAGCCTCTTAACCGAGCGTAAGGTGAATTATCACACCTATACGCTCGCGTCTGAAAAACCCCTCCGTGTAATCATCCGAGGTATCCCCAAGGAGATAGACACGGAGGACATCCTTAGCGACCTTAAGTCGCAAGACATTCCCGCCCTCGAGATCCATCGCATGCACGGTGGCCGCGGAGCCACAAAATATAACATGGTGCTCGCGATCATCGAGCAATCCGAGGCTGCTAAAGCCATTTTTAATATCCGCTCCGTCTGCCACTTGTCCGGCATTCGGATCGAAAAACCCCATAAGGGGGGTCCGATCGGGCAATGCCACAATTGCCAACTTTATGGTCACTCTGCCCGCAATTGTCACGCAAAATCCCGGTGCGTGAAATGCTTAGGCAATCACGCTACCGCGGACTGCAGTCGTCCCAAGGACAGGACGCTCTGCACAGAGCCACCCAGCTGCGTTCTGTGCGGTGAACAAGGCCATCCGGCCAACTACCGAGGCTGCCCAAAAGCCCCAAAAATCCCTCGCAAGCATGCAAATCGTGCCTCTGCTAAACTCCTGAGGGAAAGCCCCTCGGCGGCCCTCCCAAACCGCCTCAGCCCCCAAAGGCCCTCGCCATGGAACGCACTGAACCATCAGCAAGCGTTCCCGCCCCTAAAAACGCCACAACATGTGGCCAACATCCCACCCCTTATGGGTATTCCTTCCCGCGCACCGGCCTCCCAGGCCACCATCGTGGAAACATCCCAAGCCCACCCGGCCGAGCCCGCAAAGGTCTCTCGACCTGCACCCGCGCCTATGCCCGCGCAACCCCCCTTGTCTGACTGGGACACCTGTCATAAGGCGTTCAACCTCGTTCCCTACGAACGTATAACAAATATGGCCAACGCCCTCAGAGCCAATGAGGGCAACGGTCAAGCCATCTTTGAAATTATAGTGAAGAATGCTGATCTAATGCATGCATTCACCAGTGCTTCTTTTACAAATGGCGGTAAATAAAGGCAGAACCAAACCCCGGTCCCTTAAAATAGGTTTTTTCAATGCAAACAGCATGCATGGTCAACGCGATGAGATCGCCACCTTCCTCCGCGATCATCAAATAGACATATTCCTGATACAGGAGACCTACCTCAAACCCTCCAAGAGAAACCCTGGTATTGCAAACTATCACATAGTGCGTAATGACAGGACTCGTTCTCGAGGAGGTGGTACTCTCATATATTACAAAAGGTCCCTGTACTGCATCCCTATGGATCCCCCAACCCTCGAGCATATTGAGACCTCGATATGTCGAGTAGGCATGACCGGACACCAACCGATCACCATCGTATCGGCGTATATCCCACCTGGCAATGCTAGGCTTCACCTCCGCCCCGACCTTGAAACCCTCCTAGGCTTAGGTGACTCAGTTATCATAGCTGGAGACCTTAACGCGAAAAATATCGCGTGGAACAGCCACTCGAACAACCAGAGAGGCAGAGAGCTGGATAATCTGAGCACCTTGCTTAACTATGACATAGTCGCCCCAATGACGCCCACCCACTTTCCCGCTGACGTAAACCACCGACCTGACGTACTCGACATAGCCCTCTTAAAGAACGTGAACCTAGGTTTGCGCTCCTTGGAGACGCTACAAGAGCTCGACTCCGACCACCGACCTGTGGTCATCAAACTAGGCCCTAGGACAGATCCCTTAGACCCAGGTCAGCCCGCTCCAACAAAGGTGATAACGGACTGGAGTAAACTCGAGGAACGCCTTAAGTCGACTTCATCCGTTCACCTGGACGCCATCCCCGACTCATTACTGTCAGTAGCCGACGCGACGGGCGCGATTGACTCCCTCACTGGTCACGTACAATCCGTGTTGAACGAATGTTCGCGACAGATTCCAGAGGAATTTGATGACCGCTGGAATCTGCCGGAGAATGTGCGAAGGCTGATGACGGAGAAAAACGCGGCTATCAGAGCGTACGATAGTTTTCCCTGCGAGCCGAACCGCACTCACATGCGCAACTTACAGCGCGCTGTAAAGGAACGCATAAGTGAGCTGCGCGAGGCCCGCTGGGACAACTTGCTGAAGGACCTGGAGCCCACCCACCAGGCCTTCTGGCATCTGACTAGGAAACTCAAATCCGACCA
Source organism: Acronicta psi (assembly GCA_946251955.1). Taxonomy (NCBI): domain Eukaryota; kingdom Metazoa; phylum Arthropoda; class Insecta; order Lepidoptera; family Noctuidae; genus Acronicta; species Acronicta psi. The sequence goes on from OX276481.1 coordinate 12,995,868, forward strand.
AGTTTCCACCATGCCCCCTCTGAATCGACCAAACCAAAGGCCGGCCTTTGACGATGACGAAAAATCCGAATGCCTAGCAGACAGTCTAGAGGCACAATGCTCGCCCAGCACTCTACCTGTAGACCAGGCCCACCTAGACGAGGTGAACGCCGAAGTCGAACGTAGAGTCACCCTCTCTCTATCCCCCGATAATCTTACGGCCCCAGTAAGTCCCGCCCCCTCCTCCCGCCCTGACCCCGACCCAGACGACTCCGTCCCCCCTGTCACTGTGGACGAAGTCCAGAAAATCATTAAGAATTTACGACCCAGGAAAGCCCCCGGATCAGACGGCATCACCAACAAGGTGGTAAAGCTCTTCCCCGCCCACCTCATGATTCTAATGACCGCCATTTTCAATGCGGCTCTAAAAAATAACATCTTCCCACAATCGTGGAAAGAAGCCACCGTCATCGGTATCCCCAAGCCCGGCAAACCCAGGACTGAGCCGTCCAGTTATCGCCCCATAAGTCTTCTTAATGTCCTAGGGAAGATTTATGAGCGTCTAATCTATGCCCGACTAAAGGACTTTGCCGAATCCCACAATCTCATTCCTGACGAGCAGTTTGGCTTTCGAACCAAACACTCTTGCATCCACCAAGTGCATCGCATAGTCGAACATATCAGCGCTGGTTTCCAACGCGGTATGACGACTGGCATGCTTTTCTTCGACGTGGCGAAAGCCTTTGACAAAGTCTGGCACAATGGCTTGATATACAAGCTGTATTCCTTCAATGTGCCGGATCGTCTCGTGCTCATCATTCGAGACTTCTTGTCAAACCGCACCTTTCGCTATCGCATTGAGGGTGGTACGCTATCGTCCCCTCATCCTATCCGAGCCGGGGTCCCTCAGGGCTCCGTACTCTCTCCGCTCCTTTTCACGCTGTACACCAGCGATATTCCCAAGAGCTCAAAGTCACAGCTGGCCCTATTCGCTGACGATACGGCCATCTATTATTCCGGCATTAGCCTAACAAATATCACCAAAGTCCTCCAAGCCTCGGTCACTGCCCTCGGAAAGTGGTTCAGGAAATGGAGAATTGAGGTGAATCCCTCCAAGAGTGCAGCGGTTCTCTTCCACAAGAGTTCCAATCTTTCCACTCAAGTCCAACCCATCTCCCTATTCGGCCAACGGATCCCTTGGGAACCGAAAGCCAAATACCTGGGCGTGATTCTCGATCACCGACTCTCGTTCCGAGAGCACATAAAGACGGTGCGCTCGCGCGCCGCTTTCGCTCTCGGCCGCCTGCACGGCATACTCAATGCGCGCAGTAAACTCTCCCTTAATTACAAGGTGAGAATTTACTTGATGTGTATTCGCCCCATCATGACCTATGCGAGCGTCGTATTCGCTCACATTGAAAGTCCCGCAATCCATAGGATGCAGACCCTCCAAAACCGTTTTATGCGCAAAGCCACGGGCGCCCCGTGGTTCGTGCGCAATAGGGACCTCCACCTCGACCTAAAACTGCCTACCATCAAGCAGTACATGAAACGCGCCTCCAAGCGTTATTTCGATCAGGCCCCCCTCCACCCAAACCGCCTAGTAGTCAGTAGCGTAGACTACAAACCCTCTCTGATAAGTAGAGTGCGCCGCCCAAGGCACGCACTCACTTACCCTGACGACCCGATTACCGTAGCACAAGAAGCACTCAAACAGGCTCGACGCCATCCGATTTACCGTCCTCGCCGGCGAGGCCCGTCGCGAAGACCCCGAAACGGTACCTCTCCCCGTCCCTTGCTCGAGCCGGCCCGCGCCGAGCCAGTAGTTTTAAATTCGTCCCTAAATAATTTCAACCCAGATCCAGCTGTCCCTAGCTGTCCCCCCAGCAACGCCCTAAGCCGAGGTCCGAGTCCCGTTAGGGGACGCCCTTAGCTGCGGTTGCTTAGTTTATAAGTGTCCATGGCTGGAGGCACAAAAGGTGCCTCGCCACCAAGCCCGGTTAAGATTCTAAAGCTCCTGAGCTAGAATCTACATCCGTCCTAAAAAAAAAAAAAAAAAAGTAGCGGCTTCACTTTCGCTCTAGCCGGCGCAGAGTCAACACTTCGACGTCGCACCTGATGATGCCTCGCGGAGAGGCGAAACACGTGTCGTCATATAGGTTTGGGTATGCATGTTGCACTAACGACTTAGTTCTCTCTGCATGTGCATAATTTTGCGGGCGGGAGGGCGGTGCTCTTGCATCTCAGCATAAGCGGAATTAACACTAAATATTTTCATTGCAATTTTTTTTCTAGATAGCCTGTTTAACGAGGAAGGCTGTATGCTATATATCATCACGCTACGGCCAATAGGAGCGGAGCATCAATTAATTAAAAGTGTTGCAAAAACGGGTGAAAAACTTCTACGGAAACGAAGTCACGGACAAAGGCTAGTAATAAATATGGATCAATGATGATGATGAATTAATTTGTGATGATGAATAGAACCACTTACCAATATTAAACCATGTGTTGCTAGGCAGACCAGCTTCTTGTCTGGCATAAACGATAGCCTCTCTTATAGCTATGGGTATTGCCACAGTCATGCAAATTGGTGGCTCGCTGCAGGCTGTGAAGGTACATTGGTATTAGATACATAAAACATAAATAACATAATATCATCACGCGTGTATTCCGCAAAGGATTAGGCAGGGGTGTAGGTGTCTTTATACAGCCACAGTTGCTGGTATGTTTAGGCTCCATGGAAGTTATAGGGGGCGAGCCTATTGCCATCAACCGGGCACAAATCCTGACTCCGAGCTGCTACTGGGAATTTCACGGAAAAACTCACACTTTGCTTGACCTGGGATTCGAACCCAGGACCTCTAGCGTAGCAGTCGTGCTTGGGATCACTCGACCAACGAGGCGAGATATGTTCTAATCTTAAAATTCTTATGCTATTTTACTGAATACACTATTATAAGCATTTGACATTGTTCCAAGAATGTAAAGAGTATGTACATTTTAGAAAAGGCTTAGCCTATTTTATATGCTATACAAATAATATGAAGTACGTGTATCTTGCAAGCTGTCGCTATCGACCGGCGCCGTGCCAAGCAGGCTAACGGAATTTCCTTATTTTACAGTTAAAATAATCTGCTTCCAGTCATGAAACTGATATTCTGTATTAGTATCTCATAAACGCCTGTGTTCTTCAAATGATTACCGTTTGTCAGTATGTTTAGCCGCTAGCCGGCCACAAATCCAATTTCCGTGCCGCTACTGAAAAATTGATTAAAACTCCTAATATCACTCATCTGGGAAACGAACACAGGGCCTCAAGCGTGGCAGTTGCGCTTTGGGTCACTAGGCTAACGAGGCGCAATAATAATATGTATTTAATCTGTTTATCATCATCAACCCATTAACTGTCCTACTGCTGGGCACGGGTCTCCTCTCAGTATGAGAGGGATTAGGCCATAGTCCACCACGCAGGCCTAATGCGGGTTGGCAGACTTCACATGCCGTCAAGAATATCTCTCAGACATGCATGTTTCCTCACGATGTTTTTCTTCACCGTTAAAGCGAGTGATAATTACGCACATGATTTCGAAAAGTCAGAGGTGCGTGCCTTGGATTCTAACTCGAGACCTTTGACTCGGCAATCCAGTGGTCATACCCCTAGGCTATCACTGCTTTTAATCTGTTACTATTATAAAAAGAAATGCTAAAACTGACATGTTCAAGAAATAACAATGAGATATTATAATAGTAGCAGTATTGCCAGTGGTGTCACTTTTCTGGACCCAAGACCAAAAACATGTACACACTTTTTTCCACTAAGGTGGCAAACAAGCATACGGCCCGCCTGATGATAAGCGGTTACCATAGCCTATGGGCGCTTACAACACCAGGGGTTATCACTCGCGCTTTGCCGACCCGAAGAACCTCTTAGAGGTTTATGGAGGATTCACTGCGCCGACAGTATAAGGGAATATTTCTCTTACTGCCAGCGCAGCGCATTCTTAGAAGGAGGTCTGACGACCTTACGCACTGCAGGAACACAACACACAATAAAGTGTGTTATTTGGCTGCAGTTTTCTTTAAGGTAAAGGTACTTCCCCAGATGGGCTGCTCCAGATTTGAGCCATAAATTCTTAAGAAAACTCTGTCTTTTAACACTAACAAAAGTGCTAAATTTTCTTCTAAAGTACTAACGAAACTTTTGTGATATGATGAACACAGTATTTACGAACCAATACTATAGTGACATTGGTGTTATCTCAAAGTTGCGATAGTGCATTCATGAAATATCGCTTGAGCACTTTTCTGAGTGTTTATATGTCTTTGCTGACTAGACTGTACCTATCTGCTTGCCATACTGTATCGGAATCTATACAGCAGTTTGGGTTAGGTACTACAGACAGGGATTTTACTTATTTACAGTAATAGTCCGTAAGAAATGATGATCTCCACCGGGAGATTATGTAGAGTTCATGTAATGTAATGTAACTTAATGTAGAGTTTTTCAATGAATATTAAAAATTATGCAGAAGCTCACGAACACAGACTTCTCCAACATGTGAATGTTGAGGCAATCCAGCTCCTCGACAATACGGATATAGTGAGATGGCTCAAAAGAACTAAGCCTTTTGAATTAATATAGTGTTGAAAAATAGTGTAATGTAGTGAAGTGTAAAAACAATTACAGTAATAGTATAGGTGTACAGTAAATCTCACCTTTAGACCCAAATATTGGTTTAGTAGAATACGATTTTTTTCTCAAATAGACCCTGAAATCTTGCGGAATATCCCTTGCTTGTGGCACGTAGTAGTTCCAAGTGCGGTCTGTGAGTAGTTCTCCAGTTTTGGAATCGTAGACCAGATTCTCGGTGGTCCAATATCCCATACCCATGATAAAAGCGCCCTCCACCTAAGAATGATCAGAATGTTTTATACCTGATGTCATAAGTTTATTAAATAAGCCTCAGAAATATCATTTTTTAAATAAAGGCACAAGTTTTATTGAAATACTTTCGATATTTTAGATTTAGAACAAGGTATGGTTGGTGAAGTGATCGCATGTATAACTTAATACAAAATCTAGAGAATCCCATATTTCCCTAGATTTGGTTTTGGAAGTGCAATTTGCTCTACAGTGAAGGCCCTTTAGCTAAAATTGGAATTATATAGTATGAACTTACTTGACCAACATCTAGCTCAGGATTTATACTCCTACCTACGTCATGGAGAACATCTACTCTCAATATTTCTGTTTCTCCAGTCAATACATCTATTTCAACTTCAGCTAGTGTCACACCATAAATCTGATAATCTTGAACGTCCTTGTCACTAACAAACCCATGAGTTTGCAGGTCTACGTTCATTTCATAACTTTTCTCAATCAATTCTTCCCAACTTGGGTTATTTAACTGTTTCCTAATCGGCTCCAGTCTTGCAAGTAATTCTTCACAACATTTCTCAACAGCTATTATTATATACTGGGTTGTGGCACTCCCTCCTGTTACTGCTGCATTTGGACTAGCTATAGTATTATTTTCTTTTATTATTATTTTTTCTATCGGTATGTTTAACATATAAGCAGCAATTTGCGTTGCTTTAGTGTTTATACCTTGGCCTATTTCAACACCTCCGTGGCTTATGGCTACTGTTCCATCGGCTCGATATACTGCAAGGTTCACATCAAAGTATCTAAGTTCTGGATTATTCCAACGTAAGAAGACAAATCTTAGACCACGTTTCTTCCACCTGTTTTCATCATTAAATTTATTAGCAGCAATTCTTCTCGTCTTGTAATCTGAATTAGTTTTCAATGAATCGTACATTTCCCTCAAGTCGTCGTATTGAGGATCTAAGTTTAATAACCGCAGTTCCACTGGGTCTACTGATAGCTCATAAGATATTCTTTCTATCATCAACTCGGTCATTGCAATATTTTCTAGTGTACCTGTAATTTGAAAATGTTTCTAAATATGTAGAGTCGATTTGAATCATTCATGATTGATGCCCACCAACCAACCACAAGAGAATAACTTTTCTTTAAACTTATACCTGGTGATCGGAACCAAGTGTTCTTCGCAGTATCAGTGAGAGTGTTAATAGATTTATAGTTCCACGTGGAAGCGTTGTAACAATTATTATACACTTTGACACCAAATTTTGCCAATTCCTCGTTTACTGAGTATCCATTATCTTCGTATAAATTATAGTTCACGTATTGGAAAACTCCTAAATTGTTGACGCCTACCTAAAACACACTTTAAATATAGATGTAATGTATGCAGTATTCTAATTTCAAGATAAAAGTCAAGGTATAATTGATAAAAGACAATGATTAGAGTTGTTTATGCTGGAAATTACATAAGTTTGTCTCTAGTTTTGAACGTAGATATGTAAAAAAATAAGTAAATAAGCAACCTCAAAATTATTATAGCATGGGAATCTTTTTCCAAGCGCTTTAGTATTGGTCTCCATTCTGTGAATAATTCTGCAGGGGCGATTCAACTTCAAAGCCACCAGGCTCGAAGCTACTGATGTTAGTATGCTACGAGATATCTTGATGCCGTAAGAGCCTCCAATTCGACGAACATGTACGTCAATTCTGAAATGTAAAGGCAAAATACTATAATTCGTTTTATTTACGACTTCAAAAATGTTCCATAGAATAACAGCTGTATTATTAACATATTATGTATTTTATTTATTTTTCGAAAGGCGAAAGGAGAACTATATTGTTGATTGATTACAGAGTTACTACTCAGTAATCAACCGTGGTTCATACAAGATTAAAAGACGTAATTTTAAATGTTACAGTTATTATGCATATTTTCTGAAGTACCTGCTCTGATCGATTTTCAAAGCACGAGATATCATAACTTGCGTCGCTGCGGGCCATTGCGCCGTCGCATATACAGCCAACCCCTCTTCTGTAGGCTTTGTTACACTGACCAACGTCTCGATGGAAAAGTGATACTGTCCTTTTATATAATTTTCCCCTTTTATGACTTTTGCTACATCCTGCCCTTTTTTTGTTGCTTTAATCTCTTTATATAGGATGTTTCTGTTCGGGTCTTCTTGAGCTTCTCTCACATCAATGACGGGTCTCTCAGTATTTGTATATTTGACTTTAACTAATAAAACAGCCTTATCAGCAGTATCTTGCGCATCGGCAACTACTAAACCTAGAGGTTGGTTGTAATAGTTGACTTGGCCACTACAGAATACTTCTTCATTCATTCGATAGATAGCATCGTCTGCTGGTGTAAACGAGTTCAAACCAGGGATGTCTTTGGCAGAGTAAAATGCTATGACACCGGGGTAACTCTGAAATTGAAAATATGCAACTAAATATTGACTTCCAATATAAAAAGGTAATGTAAAGGAAAATAATTCTTCTAGTGTATCTGTGCTTACCAGAGCAGCCGAAGAATCTATCGATGCAATGCGACCTTTACCAACCGTATTTAGAACAAACGCAGCATGAACTTCGTTTGGAAAGGTAGGAATGTCATCGGTATACATAGCTTCTCCTGCACACTGAATCTGCAAAATATACTTTTGAGCTTTAGACGCTCTTCATTTGAAATTATTTTATTTTAGAAGAATTATGGATACCTATTTTAAAGTCCAGACAATCGTAGTATATATCGGATATGCGAGTTAAACAATGTAGGGAAAAATCTGAAACAGTTTTGAGTTTACTAGTCCTAACTGACGGTACGCATGCAACAGTCATCGTGTAGCTCAACCATTATTAGGGCGCTCAACCACCCGTCGCACGACGATACCAGATCAGCAAGACATTTGCGTAGGTCATATGAAATACCCAAAACACTCAGAATTCGTTGAAATAAACGTCGTGTTTAAACGGTACGGTACGGCTTTACTACAGTAATCCTTAAAGTTATCTTTGAATATAATAGTTAAGATTAACTAACAACTTACCAAACCCTCAATTTTTGGTATGGGCTCATTAAGCGGCCAGGTACTGGGGTCGGTATCAAATTCCTGCCGTCCATCAGATACTGGCCTTGATTCGTGTAATCGGATGGTCCCCGATTTATAACGAGGATTGACAGTAGAGTCTGGACATAGTGTTAGCAGTCCCTACAATTTTCAAAATAATAATAACTATTCCGATTTAAAATGACATTAAACCAAGTAAATAGCAGTTTTGGTAACATATTTTAGTTCGTTTCTAAAATTCCACTCAAGATTAAAAGCTGCATCACAAATGGTCTTCTAAACATAATCTTATTGTTTTACTACGTCACAATAATAATATTCTCTAGTAAAATAATATTTGAGAATACTGTTTTCGTTCTACGTTGATTCTTATGTCTCTAGTATTCAAATGAAAAAAAAAAAGATTTAAAAATTTGACAGAATTTATAATAGAATTTTCACCTTATAAAAAAGCGCCAATGCCAACTTTCGCCTGTAAGCCACCGAAGGTTCAGGAGGGTTTTCAGTCACCACCAATTCAGCTACCAAAATATTGACAGCAGCTTGTAAAGTCGTATTTGTAAACAATGGTTTTCCTACTAAGAATCGCTCAGTTTTTGAGGCCCTATTAAATGACGCTGATAGGCCACCAAATACTATCCTTGCTTCAGTAACAATATTATTCGGAGCCAATTTGTATAGAAAACCTGAGTTCACTATCGCGTGTGCGTTTTGAGAGCGAGGCATTACCTGTGAAATTTCAAGATTTTCAACGTTAACATACAAAACATTCTAAAAAAAGAAATGTATCTAAAAATTTTGAATCATACCTTGAGTGTTATCACTTTATATTGTTTATTTAGTGGGGGTAACATCACATTAACAATTACTTTTGCCTTCATATCGAGCCTTAGGAACTGTTGCATTGTCACTACATTGATTTTACCAGACGAATTTACTGAAATGTAAAGAGTATTCAAAATGTGGGAATTCGTAGAAAAATATCTGGGTACATATCTAGCATCTAAACATGTTCAATGAGATCAAAATTGTCTAGAACATTAATCGAAAGTTAAGAGCAATATCGCAAAAACTAGTTTTCTAGTAGAACCGATCAAGGATGAGTTAACAGACAGAATAGATTGTTTTGACCCCCCAGGGGGTTGCAGTTTATTTACTGAGAAGGATTCGAAAACATTTCCTTAATGTATCTCATTATCTAATCCTGTGTAATTATCTAAACACAGTAATAAAAAAAACAAGTTACAGGTGGTTATTTTGTAAAACCACCAAACAATAAGAGTTGACAATGATACATATATAGTAGAAACAAGTAGTAATATACTTACTAATAGATAGCTGAGCACCAATTGTTTCAAATAACAGAAAAATGTCTGACTGAAATTCATTGTGTCTGTGTTTTATCATCAAGTTACCCGCTATTGAGCCGACCTAAAAATGATTTTTTATATAATTATCACAAGTATTACAAAAAACATAATTTACTTATAATCGTGTTTGAATTTATAATGGTAATGCAAAAAAAACTTACATTTCTAACAGCTAAATGGGCGACCAATGTAATGTGATCATATAATGTCTTCAGGTAACTAAAATATTCCATTTCAGAAACTTTATGTAAAATATTCAACATGTTTGTAAGAGTTGTACCAGCACCTATGATAAGATTCTGGTCTAAATCATAACCTAGCAAGTCTTGGACTTCACTTATACCTATGAGGACTCGAGAATTATCAATTATTTCATCTTGTGGGTAAACTCCTGAAACCATAATTACTTTGTCTTTAACTTTTGAAAAATAATTATTTATAAAACTAAACAGTCAAAACACACACATCAAATCAAACACACAGCTATAAAATCACTTAAAAATTAAAATAAAATAAAATAAATCTCACCTTTTGCAGTATTACCACATATCAATTTGTATGACTTAGATCCTTCGGCTTTTAGCACACTAAATATATCAGCGATTTTATTAACTTTGTACCAAATTTTGCCATCTTTTAAGTTAATCTTAACTATACCATTATCTAAATTTAGATCTTCCATTGATATGATACACCAGTCATCATTTTCACAAGCTTGCATGCAAGAATTTTCATATCTATTGCAAATTTTTAGGTCTTCTATATCAGGAATTTTGTTAGGTTCCGGTGCATCTTTTGCAAAACTTTTAAATGCATCTAAGATAGATCTGTAGCCGGTACACCTGCATATATTGCTAGCAAATGACTGCTCTATTTCTAACATTGTTAAATCCTTTTTACTTTGTAGAAGGCTGCAAGAATAGTTATTTGTGTGTCAACCATTATAATGTTTACAAGATTTAACGTTTCTTCATCCAAGCAATAGATTATTGTTTCTTCATGATCTATATAAAATAGTACAGTCAGCACGTGATGTGTTAAAAATCTTACAGTAATTATTAAAATTAAAATCCTATTAAATATAAACACTATGAAGAGAGTATTCATTATTAGTTAGTTGCTAGTAATTTTTAAAAATTTATACCTGTACATAGCCATAATCCACCCAGGAGTACAGTACCCGCACTGCGTGCCATTGTATTTAGCCAGCGTGGTCTGCAAAGGGTGGTAACCTTTTTTCCTGTTTCCTACCTCTTCGATTGTGGTAATCTCTAGTCCTTGGCACGCAGTAATTGGGAGAATGCACTGTAATCAAGAATTGGACTGATAAATCTGTAAACTATTAGTTTTCCTAAAATCTAGAATATGTTTGGATGAAGTATTCTTTTTTATCTCTGTTATCAAAGCAAAACTTTATGAAGTACTTTAATTTGTAAAATCAACTTTCTTTGTGATATCAAGTAAACTGTGCGTTTATATTTTGCTATACGTGAGTTTTTATTAGCTTTTCGTTTTCTAAGAAGTTTATTGCAGTATAACATCATCGATATAGTCAAATAATAAATCATCACAGTAATATGCTTGATAAAATGACTACTAGACCAAAGTCAATAAAATTCTAGAGTTGATTTTTATATAACTTAAGAACGCATCATTCATATTATAGGTTCAGACATTATTCAGTGATATGTAAAATTATATAGGGAATTAGGGAATTGAAAATATCCTACTTAAGAAGCAGTTATTACCGAGTTGACAGCGTAAGGCAGATCAGGTGGTCTTTGAGCCGTGACGATGCAGGCTCCGCAGCCAGCTTGACGGCACATATACTTTGTGCCACGTAACTCCAGAAATTCTCTGAGGTAGTCCAGGAGCATCACGTTGGAGCTAACTTCACATCCCACTAGAAAATGAAAAATTATGATACATAATACTTAGGTGAGTTGATAACCGCTGGAGCAAACGAGTTCTTGTGTGGAGACCGCGTCTAGGCAGGCGTAGTGTAGGACGCCTGCCGACTAGATGGAGTGACGACTTGCGGAAGCCAGCTGGTAGCAACTGGATGAAGAGCTGAAAATCGGGCTCTGTAGCTTTCACTAAAAGAGACCTACACTCATGATAATGATGATACTTAAATAATTTTTTTTCACAATTAGGCAACCTCATGGAAGTATTTTTATAAAATGTATAAGTTATTCAGCGAAACATACTTGATACTAGTGTCTGAAACCTCGTTATACTTGATACTAATGTCTCGACATTAGTATTTGATCGTTAGACCAAATGTCTGTTATAGCGTTTTCAATAAAGAGTGCATTGGCAGTAAAAAGATAAAATGATAAATTATGATTATTTTAACCTACTTACTTATTTATTTATTTATTCTTTTATGTACAATACTTTCTAATCTTGTAATTTGTAATTGTTAATCTTTTATGGACTTAATGCCATGTGGCATTCTCTGCCAGTCAACCTAAATCTTGATCATTAATTTTAATGATTGTATGCAACTACTGAAAATATAATTATAAAACATTAAACGTGCATAAAGATGTTTCAACAAAATTTCAATGTTTATTGTTGGGCAATCATGACTCGTATTTTAAACAGCAATAAATGAATTTTGTTGGTTTCGTTTAAAACTGACATACAGACTGTATAAATAAAATATACGTAGGTATGTCTTAAACAGTAAATTAATGCGCCTGCTGATCGTTCAGCGGGCGCATTAATTGTTATTGCATCCTTTGGGCCTTAATGGGGCCTCTATTTCCTTTTTATTTATTAAAGATTGGCCCCACACTAGAAATCAATCTTTGAAGGTCGACCTCTGTGGTTTAGTGGTTTGAGTACCGGATTGCTGATCACGAGGTCGTGAGTTCGATTCCCACAGGACACAAACATTTATTGTGATGAACTAAGTGTTTGTGTTTGTCTGGGTGTTTCTATGTATTTACAAAAAAAGTATATAAGTATTATATCCGTTGTCTAGTACCGATAGCACAAGCTCTGCTTAGTTTGGGACTAGATGATGCGCTGTTTGTAACAATGTCTCAGAATGTAAAAAAAAAATAATGAATGCAAAATACACCCAGAGTTGAAAAATAAATCCGCGGAAAATATTTTTGTCTCGGGTGGGAGTATTTTTGTCTCAGGTGGGAATTGGATTTGGGTGATCAGCAGAACAGTGGTGTGGTGTGCCACCACTTGTGCAATCATTTGTGACGAAAGAATCGGTCATGTGGTGCCATAGGTCTTTACATTCCAGTTGGCAATAGGAGCAGCGGAGAAACTTTAGTTCTCTCTGTGTGCTCTACCGTCTATTTCACAGAGAGTGCTCCAAAGAACTGTTTGACCTAGTGCCATGTTCACCATTTTATCACCGTACCACTCGACACCGCAGTAGACTCCACCCGTATTACCTGAAACCGATCTCATCCAGCACAGTCCGCTTCCAAAGATCATTCCTACCCCGTACTATCAAGCTCTGGAATGAACTAACTGCTGCGGTGTTTCCCGTGTGCTATGACATGTTCTTCTTCAAACAAGGCCTAAAAAGAGCTGTCTACATCATACACAGTCAGCTCTGTCCCTGGCGTTGCTGATGTCCATGGGCGGTGGTTAACACTTACCATCAGGTAGACCACCTGCTCGTCTGCCACTATAAGCAATAAAAATAAAAACGGCGCCGCATAAATCCACGCGCCCTAGGCATGGAGCGAGGAGTCCTCGCAGTGGTGAAGGATCGAGGTTGCTGCGGACCACAACCGGTCATGGTCGTTTTGAATTTTATGCTCCCAAGGTGGCAGGAATTCATGAGCAAACGGAAGTTTTGTATGACATTGAGCCACAATAACAGTACAATATAAATTGTATACAATAATCGATTTATATTAATTTATTATTGTGTATACAGATGTTTTTCACATTACCTTGTAAATTCCAATAGAACCTAATCAGTTAATGGTGAGATATATAACTAAATTGAAATTGTTACTGGTTCGTCTGTCTCGGTACGTTGGTACCGAAGGCCAAACATTACCGTGTTCCGGTTTTTGTTTGTTTTAATTCTACATAAGTATGACAACACTAGATAGACGCACACATTATACACATAGTTTAAAAAGAGGCTTATATCGTGGAGTACTTAACTCATTTTATGAATAACTAATAGCTTTAAACCAGTGGCTTCGCCCGCGTAGTCTTATAAATGTTACTCGGAAACGATGTAGCTTTCTAATGATTAAATAATTTTTAAAATCAGTTCAGTCGTTTTTGAATTTACTTATTACAAATCTTTTCTCTTTATAATATTAGTACAGATGAGAAAGAGAGAGTGCACACAGTTTATTTGGAAATAAATAATAAGTATAATTTTGGCAAGGATCTTCCAGACTCGATTGCGTTGATAAATGTACTATTTACTTACAAGTTTGTACGGGAGTATCGGCGCGCGAGTCAGACTCGCACTCGTCTGGTTTTTAGAAGTTTATGGGCCTGTTGCACCAATTCTGGATAGCCGCAAACCATAAGTTCCATAACCAATAAGTTCAAAAATTAAACGTAATTTGTATTCAATTATCTGCCAAGTAATTAACGGGAACTTACTTAGAGGTGTGAAAAAGGCCAAAATAGTTTTAGTATGCACTTACCGGAGTATGCCACATTATTAATTTTGAATCTCACTCTATCCATGGTCGACAGTAAACAGTCTTGCACAAACTGGCGCACACAGTAAAGATGTGGCTTATATTCTATTGCAGCGCTTGTAAAAGAAATCATTAAAACACACGGCGTATTATTGTGAGCGCGCCCGCAACAGCGAGGAGTCTTGTATTTAATTTGTTAGTCACGCATCTATCTTTTTACAAACACATACATACCATTATACCATCACGCCTATATTCCCCGAAGGGGTAGTTAAAGGCGTACTAATGTACACCAACATTTCGCCGGTATGTTTAGGTCCTATGTAATAGGGGGCGAGCCTATTGCCAACAACCGGGCACAAATCCAGACTCCGAGCTGCTACTGGGAATTTCACAGAAAACCCAACAACACTTTGCTCGACCCGTGGATCGAACCAAGGACCTCTAGCGTAGCAGTCGCGCTTGGGACCACTAGACCAACGAGGCAGTCCACAAACAGCATGAAATCCTCAGCTAATACATCAGAACTACCTATGTGTGCGAGGTTTCACCATAATCAGTCCACAGTTAGCTTTTAAGGATGAGCTGCACTGATAGTAAGAGGACCATTCCCTTAAACTGTTGGCGCAGTGAATCCTCCTTAATCCTCTAAGAGATTTTTGCAGGGTTGGCAATGCGTGAGTGACACTTCGGTGTTGTAAACGTTCACAGGCTTCAGTAACCGTCTACCATCAAACGGGCCGCATGCTTGTTTGCAGAAAATTTTAAAATTCAGTAGATAAAAGTAGGGTTAGCTTTGTTTCCTCCATAAACTTGTTTCATCACCATTCTTCCATGGAACCACTAGGCGTCGGGAGGGTGTCCAACGCTATGACGTGGACATGCCGTACTAACCGTTTCGCTTCATCATTTCTTATGACAGCGAAGCTGTGGAATTCTTTTCCCGCGACTGTGTTCCCTGACACCTATAACATGGGTCTTTTCAAGGCCGGAGTGAATGGACATCTTGTGGGTAAGCGCGGTCCATCTTACACTAGATCTACACTTGCCATCAGGCAAGATTGTGGTCAAACGCAAAATAATGGTAACGGGTCAAATCGGTTCAGGAATGACGGAGAACTCGTGTACCTTTTTTTAGCCTCTCGCAGGTTACCTCAATATTTTTTTTGTTAGCAATAATATCGTAGCGATACAAAATAACAAAAATACACAATTTTTGGGATCGGACTGAAACCCAGGACCTCGCCTTCAGCAGTCGTATTTGCGATCATGAGACGTACGATGGAATTGTTATAATTTATTAGTTATATTTGACGTATAACGACAATCACATTTTTGTCTCACATGGGCCCTCAATGTCCTCATTCTAAGAGGAGACCTGAGTTCAGCACTGAGACGGTCATAATGGGTTGATGATGATGATGATTTTAGGTCCTAAACCTCAGCGGTTTTGTGTAGATCAACGATTTGGCAAAAAAAAAAAACATTATAAGCCTACGCTTGACCGGTAGTTCACCTAATGGTATCTGCATTTTTTAAAACAAACCGTTGCGCCGTTGTCAGCAATATATTCGGTTGTGTGTTTTACAAATAATTACTTACTCGTATTTAGAAATTATTACTGCATATTACTACTCAACAAAATTTGTACACGCACGTAATTGATCTAAGAATATACAATAACAAGAAATAGTCTTAAAGGATCGGCACATCACACGAATTAGAAAGTGCGTTTAGTTCAGTTTATAAAGGCTGTAGCGTAAGTAGTTCAACGTCGACCACGTCGTATATTCATCTATAAAATACAACAATTTCAACCATTTTTAACCCCCGACGCAAAAACGACGGGGTGTTATAAGTTTGACGTGTGTGTGTGTGTATGTGTGTGTGTGTGTGTGTGTGTGTGTGTGTGTGTGTGTGTGTGTGTGTGTGTGTGTGTGTGTGTGTGTGTGTGTGTGTGTGTGTGTGTCTGTCTGTGGCATCGTAGCTCCCGAATGGATGAACCGATTTTGATTTTGTTGAAATTGATTTTTTTTATTTGAAAGGTGAATTAGTCGGGAGTGTTCTTAGCTATGTTTCATGAAAATCGGTCCAAAATGGCCGCCGTCACAAAATAGCGAATAATATATTTTTTCACAACTCCCTCAATATGGGTATGAAATTAAAGGGCTTAACTAGGAGAATACTATACACTATGATAAATTTGAAATCCAAGATGGCCGCCACCACAAAATGGCAAATTACATTTGGTGTCGGGGGTTTTCTACATTTTTAATTTAGGTTATTTTATGTACCAAATGTCTCATAATAAATCAATTATTATTACTTTTTGAAAAATCGTTAATAATTTCGCTGTAAATTCAACAAATGTCATTATTTTATTATTTTGTTTTTTGTTTATAAATGCTGAATATAATTATGTCGTATCACATGAAAAACAGTTTTTGAATGTAAACATAAATGTACTTTTATGCTGTTTCAAAGTTCAACTATAATCTCTAGACAATCATGCAGATTGAGGTGCTACTGGTGTAAAAAAATATTATACAAGTACTAAGGCATACGTTCAAAGAAATTTCTCCTCTAAATGCAAATTCTAAAATAGTGTAATAGACACCGATTAGATAATTTGAAATAAAGTTAAAAATAAAAAGTAAGCAAGCCGAATAAAAAGTATGATTTTTTGTTACAGGTAAGTACGAGTAGGTACTACATAATGTTTTTTTTTTTTAAATAAATAAATATCCTGGGACATTTTATACAGCACCATCTAGTCCCAAACTAAGCAGAACTTGTACTATGGGTACTAGACAATGGATATAAATACTTATATACTTTTTTTTTGTAAATACATAATTATAATATAATATATAAGAAACACCCAGACAAACACAAACACTTAAGTTCATCACATAAATATTTGTGTCTTGTGGGAATCGAACCCACGACCTCGTGATCAGCAGTCCGGTACTCGAACCACTAGAGCACAGACGTCGTCATATGTTGTAATGTTCACGCCCATCTACAGGTATTTCTTTGCTTTTTAAATTATTTATTTCTTTTTGTTTTTCTTTTTCCTAGCCTTTTCCCAACCATGTTGGGGTCGGCTTCCAGGATGCGGCTGAATATCAGTATTTTACACGAAGCGACTGCCATCAGACTTCCGCAACCTAATTTCTGGGCAATACCGATATTCGAAGGATAGACTGGTTGTCAGGCTTTTTAGGTTTCTGACTACCACTTACGATTGTCCGAGGAACGGAGGGGTCTCGATATGTTAAGAATAGTCACCCATCCACACACTGACCGCGGCAAGTGTAGCTTAACCTTGGAGATCGGTTGATCAGCGTAGTAACAACTTAGCCACGAGCCCCTCTTTACGAGCTTTTTAAATTATTTACGTGTGGTAAATTCTCAAAACTTTATATAAATAAGTATTCATTAAAATTATTTTTAACAAACTGCCAAATATTTAACTTAAATTAGTAGTTTGGTACCGCCTCCAAATAGTAATAGTAATAGTATTTTTAGTTCCTAGGTGTTTTTGGAGGTGGTTTGTTTTTTTATTAAAAATAAAGTTATCATCCTTCTGCCATCCTGACTCCTATAATAACTACTTAGTGCAAATGTTAAATTAGCTTTTTGCAGTCGAGTTTTTATATTTTTAACTGTATGCTCTTGTTGAATTTGTAGTATATTTTTTAATTTAATCACTTCGCAGTCAACGTTTAACCTATTTGCATTAAATGAGCATTATCAAATTGAATAATCTTCAAGGTTGACTAAACAAAAGAATATTTACTTTTTTAATACCTTTTCTAAGTGATGGTTTATCTATCTATCAATTGAATTAAACACAAGAATGTAATTATTTATTTATTACCAGGCGTTCAATAGCTATTACATATTTGCTTTAGATATAGTTCCTTAGTTTCTAAATTCCGTGGGATTTTCCCAAAATCCTTTCTTAGTGCTCACCTACGTCAAACATTTGTGCAAAAGGAGGTAATCGAAATCGGCCCAAATGATGTACCGAAGGTACACTTATTAGAAAAAATACCCTGTATTACGTTGGTTAAAACACTAGTCGTACTTTTTTTAATGTTGACTGGGGAATGAGAAAAATCATGCCATTTTGGCACACTATTATCTGTTTCGTAATGATTTCATATTAAAAACCAGTCAAAACTGTCAGTGTCAGTTTTGGAATGACAAACGCACGCCATTACGGCAGTTTCATGGTGATTTCATGGTAAAAACTATCAATTTGACAGCTGTCATGTAGGTACCTCCGGTACAAATTTGAACTGGGTTGTATGGGCTTTTGATGACCTCCTTTCATGCTTCTAGACCCAGAGAGGTTTCAGCTGTGCGTTGATAAAGATGATCAGGCAGTAATAATGATAATTATAAATAATCATTGTGTATTTACTAAATATTGTGCCGTTCCAATTCCATTCTGTGTTCCACTTTGAAGAGTTATATTATAGTCAGGAAATTACTGGATAAATTAGTCATTTTAAATTGGGGTCTTAAGATGACACGGGCCAAGTGAGAGCAAGCGAATGATGCAATAAAATATTCGTATATGCAGTAATATCAATTTATTATAGTAAAAAATATACACATGGCTTCTTCCTAATTATTTTAGAATGATTTATAATGTTATTTTTTATTCATGGTCCATTTTGTTCGTTAATAAATATTGCAAAAATTGCTCTAATGTTACTTTTTCAAAAACAATTTTACTGTAATACTCTTTCATAGTCTTCTTAGTATACGAACGTCGATATCCTAAATTAGGTACTATGGGAAGTTATAAATACTTAAATGTAATCTTAATAAAATTTAAAGTCAGTCGTCTGAGTATTCATCGCTAGGCAAACGGTTTCGGTAGAGCATGGCCCATCTGAAAATGGAAGTGCAAGAATTAGATAAACATAATATTTATAACCTAAAAATACGGAGAATGGGTGGCCGTATACAGTTTGCGCCAAACTTATTGTCCGGCCGTAAAAATCGGAGAAAGAAAAATATTGGATTAGAATAATTTATAACGACAGATTACGACTTGAGCTTTAGTTTTTATTTATTATAATCTAATATTTTTCTTTCTCCGATTTTTACGGCCGGGTTAAAGCTAGCTAACGCCAACTTCAACCCGGACAATAAGTTTGGCGCGAACTGTACCTAGTGTTTATATTATGGAAGCAAGTGTTGCCATCAATAGCATAGTTCAAATCCGAGTTAGCTACACTTCCAAACTACCTACGCACCTCGGACTTTTCGAAATCATATGTGTTTTAATAAGTTAACTATCGATTGAAAATATTTTTTTACAAGAAGAAATATTCGAAAGATTTTCTGAAAGATGTAAAAATTATTATTATTATTTTCTGTACTTTGGGTTGTGGTTAAAATTGTTTCTAATCACGGCCCTTACCCATTGTAAACCATTCCGTAGTGGGGATCCCAGATTCCCGTCTGGCCTGAGCTACAGCCTCTCTGATGGCAAATGCTACCACCACTGATGCACAGGTCGCTGGCTCCCCAGTTGCTATAACAGACAATTGACGATTGGGTGATGGTCAGGAGGTAATAATTAAAGAAAATTAACATACATACCATCTAACATTCCTACCTTTAGATCCAAGTATAACATCATTACTGAACGAGCCCCTTTTGAAGTATACCCTGAAGTCTTGTGGTATGTCTCTAGCTTCAGGCACGTGGTAGTCCCAAGTTCTGTCTGTGAGGAGTGCGCCAGTATCAGCATAGTACAGTTTCTCACACGTCCAATAACCTTGACCCATGATAAATGCTCCTTCCACCTTAAACAAATTTATGGATTAGGGTTTAAAAAAATTATAAAGAAAAAAAATGTGTTCAGTCCAAAATTAATTAAAAACATAACATAACGTGCTATATAATCAATGAGATATTATTGATAGAACGAACGCAAGCACAGCTACTCAGCGTAAGGTAAGGCAAACTATTTTTCCGTATTTCAGTAACAATTTTTTTTGTTATTTACCATAGACCGAGGAGTACATATATCTCAAACGCGAGTACACTTTACCTAAATTTTCAGGAAATGCGTGAGTGAATGATTGAAAAAGCTTAAGTAGAATTTGAAAAAACTTACCTGTCCTATATCAATCTCAGGGCTGACACTAACACCCACATCTTGTAGTATGTCCACTCTCAATATTTCATATTCTCCTGTTAATACATCAACTTCTACTTCACACAAAGCCATACCAAACACGTTGTATGTCTGTATATCGGCAATACTAACGAAGCCGTGAGCTTGAAGGTCTACGTTAGCATTATACGCTGCAGTTATCAGTTCTTCCCAAGTTGGATTAGTTAAAGTAGTTCTAATAGGATCTAACCTCGCAGTCAACTCATCACAGCATCTCTTCAAAGCAATTATCACACTCTGTGTCGTCAGACTTCCACCAGATATGAAACTGTTTGGTGCTATGATCGTATTATTGCCTTTAATTTGAATCTTATCAACTGGTATTTTCAAGTAGTAAGCGGCTACTTGAGCAGCTTTTGTGTTAATTCCTTGTCCCATTTCGACACCAGCGTGAGTGATTATTACAGAACCATCTGCATGGAAGACTGATAGGTTTACGTCAAAGCGTTGCGCGCCGGCCGGGGACCATCTTGCAAAGGCCCACCTGAGGCCCCGTTTCTTCCATCTATTCTGTGTATTAAAAGAATCTACCGCTGCTCTCCTAGTAGTGTATTCAGCGTTGCTTTTAAGAACGTCTACCATATCCACCATGTCATTAAATCTGGTTCTGTCTAAATTGGCAAGACGCACTGCAACTGGGTCTAAAGACAGTTCATACGATATTCTTTCCATTATAAATTCAATTCCAGCGATGGATTCTAGTGTACCTGTGAACAAGATATCACTAATATCAATGACATCATACGCCGTGCTCTAGTCACCGCCGGCTTTCCAGCCACATTAGAACCAAATGGTCTGGCACGTGACGATGGCAAGAGACCGGACGGTATGTCATTGCTCCCTTGGAAAATGGGTAGGCCTTTAGTATGGGATGCGACGTGCGTCGACACTCTTGCGCCATCCCATCTTCCAAGCACGGTGGGCTGTGCTGGCGCTGCTGCGGAGACCTACAAACGGCGAAAATATAACAATCTTATAAATTGTTATATTTTAGAACCGTTTGGGGTTGAAACGCTGGGGCCATGGGGTCCGAGTGCCCATTTACTTTTTAAGGGCATTGCCAAACGCCTTTTCGACGCTTCCCGGGACCCAAAGGCTGGCCTTTATTTTGGTCAGAGAATCAGCATTGCTATACAACGTGGCAATGCAGCCAGCCTTCTGGATAACCTTCCAGCTGATGGCGATGCGGAGGATCCTTATTGTAAATAGTTATTTTATTATTATTTTATTTTAGTTATATTTAGGAATAGATTTTTAATTTATTACTTAGATACATTGTAATATATAGTTTTACTTGAACTTAGTTAAAAATTAAAATAGTATCCCGAAAAAACAAGAAAATTATATTATTATTTCAGAAAATCATGTTAGTGTCATTGTGGCACTGTTTGGAAAATACATTAGGAAAACTAATAATAGAATTTAAAAAAGATTAAAACAGACGACAAAAATAGAATATAAAGACAAAACGTTAAAAAAAGAATAGCCCAAATTACCTGGCGATCTACACCATGTGTTTTTTGGTGTATCAGTAATAGTGTCAAACGCTTTAAAGGTAATTTTAGTCATATCGTAGCAATTATAGAACACATCAAATCCAAGAGCTGTCAACGTTTCATTCAACTTGTATCCATTATCTTCATAAATTGTTGAGGTCAGGGATTGGATCTCACCTGTTCTGTTGACCTTAACCTGGAAAGTAAATACGAGTATGTATTTTATTATTGACCTTAGAGGTTTTTGCAAGGTCGGCAACGCGTGAGTGATGCTTCGACGTTGTAAACGTCCATAGGCTGCGGTAACCGCCTACCATCAAGCGGGCCACATGCTTGTTTGCCACCCTTGTGGTGTAAAAAAAACGACTTCTTTCTATAGTTGAAATCCAACAGGCACTATTGTAAAATTCACTATGCCTTTGATAGTTGATTTATAAATCCAAATCATCATAACATACCTCATAATCATTTACAAAGGGCAACCTCTTGCCTACAGCTCTCATATTTGTAGTAAGAGGCTGAATGAACCGACACGGTCGATTCAGCTTTTGTACGACGAGACTGCACGCGACGGCTGACTGAATGCTACGTGAGATCTTCATGCCATACGCACCACCAATACGTCGGACGTAGACGTCAATTCTAAATAATAAACGAAATATTATGAGCTCGGAGATTGAATTTGTTTGATTTTGGTTCGCTGCTTTACATGGAATAAAATTGGTTCAGCAAACTATTGCTTACTATGTTATAACAAACGTAAAATGTAACGCAGATAAATGTGCAACAATTATGTAAACTCAGCATTCATTAAATGTAAAGTTGTACCTACTATAATAACAAATAGCTACTAATCTACGCTTCTGAAGTCATCAAAAAGATTAACATAAAAGCAAAAGAAGATTATCCAGTACACTTACTTATTTTCGTCCAAATTCAATGCCCTTGATATCATAACATGTGTTCCATCAAGCCACTGCGTTGCAGAATGGACTTCCAGCCCTTCCTCTGTGGGCTTCGCCACACAGACTAAAGTTTCCATTGTAAAGTGATACTGTCCATAGAATGCATTACTTCCAGTGATAGTCTTGTACACATCTGTACCAGTATTTGTAGCGTCTGCTGATGCAAACAGAGTATTTCTTGAATTATCGTTTCTAGCTTCTTTGATATCTATAACAGGCTTGGTTACATTTCTATATGTTGCTGTTACTAATTTTGCAGCTCTGTCAGCTATGAACCGAGTTTCTGCTACAATTATGCCGATTGGTTGGTTGTAGTATTTGACAGTGCCATCACAGAGAATTTCTTCGTTGGCTACGTATAGCAAGCTATCTGCAGGGGTGAAGGAGTTCAGGCCTGGTATGTCTTTGGCTGTGTAAAAAGCTATTACACCGGGGTATTTCTAGAAAATACGAAACACTTATTACCTTATACACTAATACAAGAAATAACAAAATAATTTTCAATGTTTATTTATTAATTTTGTCTGTCTTATTGATTAGTTGTTAGAAAGTGTTATTGAGTTTTCTATGAAATTACCAGAAGTAGCTTGACCGTTTGGCCACAAATTAATGTAAGGCTTACCCTTAATTACATGGGACTTAAAACATACTGGCGATTTGGGATGTATGTCAGATTTATTTCATGTAATCAATCCGATAACATTTATTAATACCTAATGTCACCTTTCCTTAAGACTCCATTTCCTTACCAGTGCTGCGCTAGCATCAATTTTAACAATAGTTCCCTTGGCCACTGTGCTGAGAGCGAAAGCAGCAAACACTTCATTGTGGAAAGAGGGGATGTCTTCAGTATATTGGGCTTCTCCAGCACATTGAATCTAATGAAAAAATATGAATACGGTAAACCGTCAATTTAAACCTCCCATTTACATTTCACTACAGTGTTTTTTTTATTTAACTAGGTAATTATACATTATTACACGCCTACTAATAAAATTCTAAACTAAATACCAAGTAAATAATAAATGTTTAGAGAGTACCAACCAAATGTTTATTCATTTATTGTATCACCAAAAAGTTTTATTGTATCGAAATCTTTCATATTTTTTGGTGTTAATCAAATATGGCCGCATTTGATTAACACAACATAAATTAAATTATTGTGTATAGATTCATAATATAAACAAATAAATTAATTTAATTATGATTGTCAACTCACCAGAGCTTCTAGCTTCGCAATAGGTTGATTCAAAGGCCACTTGGTAGGATCAGTAGTGAAGATCTGTCGCGCATCCGATACTGGCCTGGATACGTGTAGATGTACGGTACCCGACTCGAAGCGTGGCGCTCTAGTAGATGTTGGGCATAGCGATAGAAGACCCTGAAATAGAAGAAAGTATAGAAATGAAATAGAAGAGCAAAGTAAAACCGTGTTCTGGTCAGGTGTGTGTATTGGTCCAGTGGTCGTAAGTGCGACTGCTAAGCCTATGTCCTGGGATTGATCCTCACTAAGTAGTGTTGGCTTTTCTGCAAAATTTTCAGGAGCAGCTCGTTTTGATTTGTGCCCGGTTTGATGGCAATAGACTCGGCTTCGCTGGCGAATTCTGGGTGTATATTAGTACACCTTTGCCTAACCCTTCAAGGAATACGGTCGTGATGATATATGTTATGTTATGTTCTGCTATGATGGAAACAGTTTCTCATAAACACTTTTTATTACCACGAACACGAATAACTATTATTTACATTTAATATTCTTGGTGATAACATTTTAAAGTATTTGTTAAATTCTCAGCTATTTTACCGGGAATTTATCAGTAAGCTGAGAAACAGGCCCTAAGGATAACAACTAGATATAGCTTTATTGGCAAACAACTTAGTAAATGAATATTGACTTTATTCTTACCTTAAAGAAGAGCGACTTTGCAATAAACCTCCTGTATTCCACAGACGGTTCAGGTGGATTTGGCTCAACGATCATCTCCCCATCTAAGACCCGCAAAGCCCCTTGCAAGGTCTCGTTTGTGAACAAAGGCTTCCCCACCAGATACCTCTCCGTGGCCCTGGCTCTAGGAAACTTGGTAGAGAGTGCTCCGTAAATAATCCTAGCCAATTGAACCACGTTTCGAGAGTTTAATTTGTAGAGGAATCCTGCGTTGACTATGGCGTGAGCACTTTGGGCTCTTGGCATAAGCTGGAAGAAAAGAAACGGAATGTTTAGGTCCCATGTAATAAGGGTCGAGCTTATTGCAATGTAGTAACATCTATCAAGCTACATAAGAACTTGTACGAAGAGACATAAATCTTGAATCGCACAAGTCAAGTTTACCGTGCAACTTGCATACATCTTAACCATCAGGCAGTGGCCCGCCAGGCATAACACCCACCTGGTCGAAGGATCCTCCCTTTGGGTGGAGGGACATCACACCTAGTCGCGGACTCAAAACTTATCTCCGACCTGCTACTGAGAATTTCATAGAAAAACCCAATAACACTTTGCAACTCGGAAATCGAACCCAGGACCTCTTACGACCACACGGCTAACGAGGCAGTTAAAAACCAAATTAGAATAAAAAACCAAAGTAATGTGGACTGCATCAAAAGTCTGATCGTATAACTTCCATTAAATGCCTCAAAATCCTCATCAACTGGCTTTTCACTAAAGCTTGTTCCCATAAAGTTCTTTAAGTAGTAATCAGTCTACCAACATGCACTAATATTAGTTAGGTACCTATATAGACTATATCCAAGACTAGCCTACTCTACAGTGAACGGAAATACAGTGGATATTCCAGAGCAATGACTAATAATGGGCACACTAAAGGGAAGATTGGCCGCATCGGATCGGTCAAATTTCCATTCAGTGTAGCGTTGGGCTGGATAAATATCGCATGCAAGGCGTGTGACGTCTGCCAACATTCAGTAGGCCGGAGCAGCGTGGACTATCCCAACACCTCCCATTCTGAGAGCAAGCCGCCCAGTGGAGAGACAGAAAATGGGTTGACTATAGTTGTATTTTTTTTAATAATTGATAGTCTTGCGCTACCACAACGATTTGGTCTAGAAGTAACCGATTCACTTTCGTCTTGAAGACACCGTAATTGTAAATCTCGGGGAACAAAGATTCCGGCAGCGCAATATTTACCTTATAAGTATATAGTTTGTGTGCATCGCTAAGCGGTGGCAGAAGAACGTTTACAATTACTTTCCCTATCATGTTCAATTTCAAGAAGTTCTCCATGGTGACTGTTTCAACAGTATCATGCCAGCCAACTGGAAAATGAGGTTTTAGGTTTTAAAAATATTTTCATAACCTACCATCACGCCTGTATTCCCCGAAGGGTTAGGCAGAGGCGTACCAATGTACACCCACATTTCGCCGGTATGTTTGGGTCCCATGTAAAGGGGGCATCCCTATTGCCATCAACCGGGCACAAATCCAGACTTCGAACTGCTACTGGGAATATCACAGAAAAACCCAACAACACTTTGCTCGACCCGGGATTCGAACCCAGGACCTCTAGTGTAGTAGTTGCGGACCACTAGACGATGGCAGTCACTTTTGGCCAAGGAAATCTTTTCTATACTTTTGTGTCGTGCTACAAGGATTTTTTTAAAGCTGGTAGATATCAGTATCAGTTTAATTAGTTTTAAAGACCAAGGCTAGACCGAAACCACTCGATAAATCATAACTTATTTACTAGGGTAAACCAGACCAGGTCATAGGGCTATTTACGTTACTCATACCATAATAAATGACTTTCTGACTGGTAATAAGCGAATTTCTATGGGTTACCCCAGTTTGCACTGAATACATTAAACAATGATACATTAAAAAAATACACAAAACACATAAATCCCAACGTAGGTATGTACATTATCCATTTACTTAAACTATCGCATGTCACATAATTTTGTTGTAACTATCCTAAACTAGGCTAATGCCTGTATTTTTGAAGACAGTGATAGTGAAAACAGGTTTGCGGAAAAACAAAGAAGGTTGAATACTTCTGTACCTCATCTGTACCTCAACCATGAGTTCTATCGAACGGCTTTCGATGGATTTCTAACACTTACGCAAATACTAGACATTGAAATAAAACTACTTTTTACGGATTTTATCGCTACTTAGTCACCCGTGACCATGAACGCTGTAAAGGGTCCGAAACGTCGGGATTAAAATAATATCAATATAACGCGATAAAATCCGTAAAAAGTAGTTTTATTTCAATGGCTTTCGATAGGTTTTTTACGCATCAAAACGCTATAATCTCATAGCTAATTATATTTCCTTACGTAACCGCTACAGGCGCTGCGAGGGTTTTCCATAGAAATATTTTACTGCGTCGCTAGCGAGTCTAGTGAGAAAAACTCATGGTCGAGGCACTGAAATAAAAAAGTAGAGAAAGAAAAAAAAAGAAATAACATTTATTGTATATAATGTAAAGATTATCATACCGATAGTTAACTGAGCGCCCACAGTGTCAAATAGCAGATATAAGTCGGATTGATAAGAGTTATCCCTGTGCTTGATCATCAAATTACCAGCAATTGTACCAACCTGAAAACAATCAATAGGAATCATATGTAAGAAAAAAAGGAGAATCATAAGAACTACTATTGTAACTTGGTTTAAAGACTTATGGATATGTCTCAGCTTGCCATGTCTTGTATTTGTGTGTGTCTTTTCTGTATTTTGTTCACCCTTCTTTGCACCTCTCTTCATCTCTTGTAAAGACGTTTTGTTTTAGCTTTTGCTGTTCCATATTTTATTACAAGGACACAAGAAGCAAAGGCACTCTCGCCTTGTACGCGCCTAATTTTGTTATAATTCACATTTCTTTACTTTCTCAAAGGTCCTAAAACTCTTATACATTAGGACTTCAAACTGTATTATGCGCAAAATCGCCCCGAACTCTCTTAAGAGAAGAAACTTACTTACTTAGGCAACATGGCAGCCTAACCCCCAAAATTCTTTGAAGAGAGCCATGCCTAACAGCAGCACAATAAAATAGAGATGATGATAGAAAATACTTACATTTCTAACAGGGATATGGGCTACCAAGTCAATATGGGTATACAACTTTGACAAATAACCAAAGTATTCCCGTCTAGACCCATCCTTTAGGATTTCCAAAAAATCTGAGAGAGTTGTCCCGGCACCAACTATGAGGTTCTGGTCATATGTGACAGTTTTCAACTCTCTTAAGGAACTGATGTCAATCAGTAGACGAGGGTATTCATCTATAGGAACTGCACCTATATAGAAACATATTAAAATTATTCTTTTAGTATTATTGACAAAAGCGTTCTCAATTTTGAAGGTATATTTGGATTTTGTAATAAATATTTTGAATGTCCCCAAAATATTTATTTATTAATGATCATTATAATTCACTAAGGTAATTTATTTGTTTATTTCTTATTTACAAATAATAATAAATACTATTTACAAATTATTTACAAATGAATGAGTATACTTAGAAAGAGAGTGCTGTGTATAGAGTTAAATTCTTGTAATATATTTGTATTTTCAGAGTTTTTAAGCAGTAATGCAATGTTTTCTATAAGCCAAAACATTGGCTCAGCTATTGACTTACGTATTGACTTCTAATAATTACTAAGTGAAATAATATTAAAAATATTAAATTTTCTTTACCTTTAGCAGTATTTCCAGCAACTAACATATACGAATTCGGAGATTGATGCAGTATATTTAGAACATCTTGCAGGATCCTAGGTTGGAACCAGATTCTACCGTCTCTCAATACTATTCTCTTTGTCTTCACCTCATTCAAACCATCTTCGCGTACTATGCACCAATCATCTTCATCATCGCAATCAGACTTATTGCATGGTTTCCCAGATTTCTTGCAGATGTAAAGATCTTCGATGTCAAGAATTCTGTCTCCCTTCGGAGCATCTTTGGCGAACTTCTTAAATGCTTCTAGGATAGGTCTGTAGCCAGTGCAACGGCAGATATTGCTTCCAAACGATTGTTCGATTTCCAACATTGTGAGGTCTTTCTTGCTTTCTAGAAGGCTGCAAAATATGCAATAAAAATACATTAGTTTTATAAAGTGAAGTTGGCTGTTTGAATGCGCAATAGATTGTTGAGGTTATAAATTGCGTATCGCGTAACTAAACACTGACAAACAGCTTACTTTAGTCCGGCCAAGTTATGTCGCGCGTACTGTACTCCAATATGCTTTGTTTTTAGTAGAGCAATGATTTTAACGGTGCAATTGCGCACTTCAAATGACATAATTATGATTTGCATATGCTTTTAACTACTAGACATCTTGGCAATCTAGAATACAGGTCAAAACAAATAGAGAAATTAGACTTGTTTTTGTCCTAATCATTATTTAAACTAGTTGCGTAAATATTTCCCGGACGAAAATATTATAGAGAGTATAAATATTCACAGGACACAAATATTTATGTGATGAACATAGGTGTTTGCGTTGGTCTAGAAGTTTAGTTTAATAATATATCTATTGTCTAGTACCTATAGGACAAGCTCTGCTTTAGTTTGTGACAAAATCTAAAAAAATATTCAAGCTTGACTCCTACCGTAAAGACTGGTCCCTATCTGACAGCTCTGTCCTCTGCTAAGAGGACAGAGCTGTGTGGAAAAAAGGAGAGAGAAGCCTATTTCCCTGGCCAATACAGGCTAGTTAGACAGATGTTTATGAAATCAACGTACCCATGCATAGCCATGACCCAACCGCAAGTGCAGTACCCACACTGGCTTCCATGGTGCTCTGCCAGCGTAGTCTGCAGTATGTGGTACCCATCTTTCCTGTTGCCCAGACCTTCGATTGTCCTGATGTCCCAGCCATCACACGATCCGATAGATGTCATGCACTGTTGAAGAACTAGAAGTTATAAATCAGTCCAGGGCCTAGACAAGTTACAATTGGATATTCGAATCGACAAACGAATAGAAAGAAAATGTATGGAAAAGAAAATAGGTACATCCCGATTTATCGAAAGATTGTGTCATTTCCAAAACTTTACACTCCTTTGTCGGCAATCGGAAAAAGGATAATCACTGCTTATAATATAATTATTGTACCCATAGTACAAGCTCTGCTTAGTTTGGGACTAGACGGTGCTATGTAAAGTGTACATATTTTTAAAGAATTAATAATTTAGTGTAAATAATCTACATATAAAATAGGTACTTATGTAAAAAACATAATTATCACACGCCCCTATTTTAGCCTGAAGTATCGTTTCTCGTCTCGTCTCGGTGAGGGGCTCGTGGCCAGGTTGTTACTACGCTGATTAACCGATCTGCCTTTGCAGATTAATTAAGCTACACTTGCCGCGGTCAGTCTGTGGATGGGTGACCATTGTTAACATATCGAGACCCCTCCGTGCCTCGGAGAGCACGTTAAGCCGTCGGTCCCGGTTGTCATACGAACACCTATGACAATCGTAAGTGGTAGTCAGAAACCTAAAAATGCTGACAACCAGTCTATCCTTCGAATATCGGTGTAGCCCAGAAATTGGGTTGCGGAGGTCTGATGGCAGTCGCTCCGTGTAAAATACTGATATTCAGCCGCATCCGGTTAGACTGGAAGCCGACCCCAACATGGTTGGGAAAAGGCTAGGAAAAAGATATCGTCTCTCGTCTCGAGTTCAAATCCAAGGTACGCACCTCAAACTTGTCGTAATCACTTCACATTAATTGTCATGTCACTGACGCTATCGTTTAGATGTTTCAGTTACGCCCTTTTCGTGTATCTTAGGCCTATTCGTTGTCATTTTAGCAGCTACAAGACATCAACTTCCTAAACGGCCTTTTGTATAGAATTTTAGTTACAAGCCAGGGCGTCCTAAGCGTGTCCGTTGAGGTCCTGGGTTCGATTCCCAGGTCGAGCAGTTCTATTGGGTTTTTCGGTTTTCCATAAAATTCTCAGTAGCAGTTCGAAGTTAGGATTAGTCTAACTAGACAGTTAGGCTGGCCTACTATCCTTCTAAACATATCGGTGAACTGTGGAACATTAGTAAGTATCTTTTAGAACATTTTTACACAGCACCATTTAGTCCCAAACTAAGCAAAGCTTGTACTATGAGTGCTAGACAAAGATATACCACTTATTATACTTTTTTTGTAAATACATGTACATAAAAAACACCCAGACGAACACAAACATTTATATTCATCACGTAGGTAAATATTTGTGTCTTGTGGGAATCGTACCCACCACCTCGTGATCAGCAGTCCGGTACTCGAACCACTAAACCACAAACCTCGTCAATCTTTGTATAGTATGTTACTTACAGAATTTATAGCGACGTGTGGAGTTCCTGGACTCTTGGAGGCTGTGACCATGCAGGCTCCGCAGCCAGCCTCCCGACACATATACTTAGTACCACGCAATTGGAGGTAGTCGCGAAGGTAGTCCAGTAACGTGACGTCAGAGCTAACCTCGCCGCCCACTGTTGGGGAAAATCAGATCTATTCAAATATTCATAAGTTCAAAAACAAATAATCTGGGGGGCTAGACAAGTTGCAATTTGACTTTCGGATCGAAAAACGAATAGAAATAAAATGTATGGAAATGACATTAGTCACAGCCCGATTTGTCGAAGGCTTGTGTACTTTCCATAGATTTTGTTTTTTATTCGTTTGTCGATTTGAATGTCAAATTGCCACTTGTCTACATGCCCTGTCTCGTTATGTCGTCCAACTGCAAGTACCTATAGTTCCTGGGTTCCCAGGCCAAGCAAAGTGTTGTTGGGTTTATCTATGAAATTCTCAGTATAATTCCAATAGCTGGATAACTCGCCCCCTATTACATGGGACCGTACCGGCAAACCGTGGGTAATTCAAATTCAAATATTTCATTTCAAATATTTCATAAACCTTAAAAAGTCCAACTAATTGCACGGTTCCAAAAGTGGGACTTATGGAGAAGAGCTGGCAGAAACCCCATAGTCACTCTTTTAGAAAAATATATGGAATAGTTTATAAATAATTAGAATTTTAAATAATGTAATGTCATTTAATGTAATGAGTCACTGTTACTTGATAAATAAATCTATCTATATAAACTACTGAAGTACTTAAATAACATTATTAAAATCACTACATAATTATTATAAAACAAAGTCCTCCGCCGCGTCTGTCTGCCCCTATATATGCTTAGATCTTTAAAACTACGCAACGGATTTTGATGCGGTTTTTTTAATAGATAGAGTAATTAATGAGGAACGTTTATATGTATAATAACATACCACGCGGGCGAAGCCGCTGGCGGGAAGCTAGTATTTACATAAAACAAAATTATACACACCTACAGAGAAAAAAAAAACACCGTTAAACTAAGCGTCGAAGAATTACTTACATAAAAATGAATCCCTAAATGTGTTGCTAAACGCAAAATTCTAGGACAGCTGAACCGATTTGGCTAAATTCTTTTTTGTTGTGTTTGATGACGTCAGAGGAAGGTTCTTATAAACACGTAAAAAAATACGAGGAAAAAGTAAAAACAGGGTAACGCAGGGGAAGCTGTGCATGGGTCTTCTTAGTCGTACACTCTTGGCAGAGTGGTCGTGGTTATGGGTTGTCTTGATCCATCAAGGTTGCGGTTTTGGCGAGATTTCTCCATCTTTCTCTATTGGCGGCTCTACGTGTACACTCTGTTAGGGAACATGCATGGGTAGCTAGTGATTAATAAGAATAAATATGTGACTTTTGAGGGTATACTGGTACATTTTTACATCTCTGTCTTACCTTCAGATAAAACAGGCTATTTTATGTATTAACTAGCTTTCCGCCAGCGGCTTCACCCGCGTGGTCAAGTATTATACATATAAACCTTTCTTAAGAATCACTCTATCTATTAAAAAAAACCGCATCAAAATCCGTTGCGTAGTTTTAAAGATCTAAGCATACATAGGGACAGACAGACGGCGGAAGCGACTTTGTTTTATACTATGTATTGATTATCGTTTTTGCTTTATTATTAGAATACTAAGGCCTCTTTTACCAACACTGGATAGCCGCTACTCGCCGGATAAATTCAAAAATAGAACAAAAATTTGTATGAAATTATCTGCTAAGTAATTTAACGAGAACTTATCAGTAAGCTGTGAAACAGGCCCTTAAAAATGTAATACAGGTAGGTAATATCATTATGTAGGTACTTACATACCCATAAAAAAGTATAAATATACTTATCATCATTAAAACGCTACTAAAGTAGTTGTACCATAGAGATTTTACCGTTTTAGCTTTTACAGAAAAAAATAATTTGGCCTAATTAAAACGGCAATTATAAGTACTGTAATTCCTTTTTTTTAATTTTCGTATGTACGCATTGCGTGTGCGTAATTATCGTTCTGTATCATAACTTGCAGATCACAATCATCATAAAATTATAATTAAATGTATTATTAATTTATCTCTGTATTTCCTTACACTTATAATATACACACACACACAGAAAAGGGTGTTTTAGGTAAAGGTATTCTACAGATATAAGGCATACAATTATTATAATAGGCAATACTACATTAGTATACATGGTTGAGTTGGAGACCACGTACCGAATAGCGCAGTGTAGGACGGCCCCCAACGAAATCTTTTTTTTTATTTAAATTAAATTCTTTAAAGGATGAAACAGTTCTTCAAATGGACCGACGACATGGTAAAGGTCGCTAAAAGTCATTGGATGCCGGCGGTATACGACCAGTCTCTATAGAAGTCTATAGGGAGGCCTTTGTTCAGTTTCAGAGCCTTTGGCTGATATGATGATTATGATAGTGGCTATCTTTTTTGACAGATTGTGATATACCAGATTTTTTTATCTACCAAAGGGTAACCATACCTACGTTTTGATGAATT
This sequence comes from Acronicta psi, assembly GCA_946251955.1. NCBI lineage: Eukaryota > Metazoa > Arthropoda > Insecta > Lepidoptera > Noctuidae > Acronicta > Acronicta psi. The sequence continues at coordinate 13,029,361 of OX276481.1, forward strand.
CTGTGAAATACATATTTACACAAAATTTGACAAAACACAGATTATGTGTCTATACTGGGTAGCCGGTATATCTAAGTCACATATGTTAGGGGGCAAGACTATGTTATGAACCGGGTACAGCTATTGGAAATTCGCATAACGAGCCCAGAACCGTGCTTATGACTTCGGAGTCGAACTCAAAATAACGCCTACGACCTCTAGAGAAATGAGGCACGAAAAAAGGATAGAAACACAAAAAAATAGGAGGTCATTGTTCCAGATTAAGCTGTAGTTAGATCGGATTACGATGCATTTTACTATACCCACAAAAAATGCCTCATAATCATAAGTTCGCATCTAAAAAAGTTGGAAACGGAACACTGTGCAAGTTTTGCACTGTCTTGATTGTTTTTTGTCTGGTTTGTTAACCAATTATAAATAACGGTGAAAGAACTGGCTGGCTTACCATTGACAGCTAAGATTATAATAAATTATCATTTTATATATATATACGGCTATGTGTTGTAAAATAAGATTTACTTTTTAACAATTCTGTAGAAGTAGCTTCTTAATCTTAATTCATCATTCGACCAACATTAATGTTTTTTAGTATTTTTGTACATAACTTTAATTATTCTTACTTTTATACTAGCTATTGCCAGTGGTTTTACTCGCTTATTGAGTCTTTTTATACAAAAGATAGCAGTTGTTGCTCAGGATGCGATACTCCTTGCCAAATCTTACTCAATACTATAAAGGCGAATATTTAGATGTTTGTATGTTTGTTGCTCTTTCACGGCAAAACGCCTGAACCGATTTGGCTGAAAGTTGAAATGGTGATGGCTCATACCTTGGATTTGGACATAGGCTACATTTTAATCCCGAAAACTTCAAACTTCCTAAGGGAAACGGGTTCAAAGTTCCTAACTCAACGCGGGTGAAGCCGCGGCCAAAAGCTAGTCTTTCATAATCTGCCCCTTAACCATGAGTTCTATCGAATGACTTTCGATAGGTTTTTTACGCATCGAAACGCTGTAATCTCATAGTAGAATTTAGTTCCTTACGTAACCGCTAGTGGCGCTGCGATGTTTTCCATACAAATATTCTACGGCGTCGCTAGCGAGTCTAGTGAGAAAAACTCATGGTCGAGGCACTGTTCAGTGGTTACGGCGTGAAAGGTAACAGATAAGGTTAGGTAATTTCGTAGCTATAATATTAAAATATGGATTTCACATAAACATTGTACATAGAGTAATAAAAATGAAACATGTCCCAATATAAAACAAAAAAGAACAAGATCACTTGCACATTCATTGCAATCCGGTTTTAAATTGTCCGAAAGTGAAATTTAGGTCACACGATGACATTTTTCGACCCGAATGTCGCAGGCGCAGCTGATGCCGCACTCAGTTCGATTAGAGTGACATTTGCGTGACTTGGCGAGTCAATTTTAGTTTAAAGGACTTACATTTTTGGTTCAATAAAATGAAGAGAAATAAGGAAAGTATCTATAAATTCTTAAAGTACTAACGGTGCATTCCAATTTGGTACCGAAGGATATTTATATGTAGGTACCTATAATAAATATACCCCATATATATTACGTATAATGGACTGACTAATCTCTTAGCTACATATAGCTTAAATCCCTAAACGGATTAGGCTGCAATTTGGCACAAAGATAGATATTATGACGAAGGCTCCCATTAAGAAGGGTATTTTTCAAAATTCGACGCGTTTAAGGGGTGTACCTGAGGTTTCAAACTGGGAACAACATAGTGAAAGAATTTTCGAAATCGTTCCAGTCTCGTACTTTATTCATTACAAACAAAAATACAAATCGTTTCTCTTTACATTATTAGTGTAGATGTAGACTGATGCATGCACATCTATTATAAAAAGTACAACTGTTTTTTTTTTTATCTGAGAAGTGTATCAGTAATTGGGTATAGGAACTGTTTCGCTAGCAACCGGTTTTAACAAGATGTTCCCAATAATATTAACATTATATTAGTCTGTGGTTTTGTTTTTGTTGTAACATTAAACATGAGTTGTAACGTTCATTGACTTTAGAAATTAATTAATCAGGTTGTACTGGCTGGTTGCCTATAAGAGGCTAATTTTTACTACAATTTGACATACGGAAGCGTAAATTTACGCTTAGTGTAGTGGCTGCTACGTCAGAAGTCTTGGGTTCAACTCCCAGGTCGTGTAAAGTGTTATAGGAATTTTCTATGTTATTCTCAAATTATTATTTCATTTAGCGGGCACAATACTCTTCATACAATCACGCTTGTATTCGGTTCGCCTGAGATGTACACTGCTGTACACCCTTTGGGTGCCATGTAATAGGGGGAAAGCCTGTAGATGTATAGCCACTAGCGCATCACAATAAAGGCTACGGTAACCGCTTATCTTCATGTATGCTTGTGTGCCACCTTAGTGGTATTTTAATAAAATTAAAAATTAATAAAAAACCCAATAGCACTCTGCTTGACCTGCGAATTGAACCTAAGATCTCAAGCATAGCAGTCGAGCTTGGGATCTCTAGGCTAATACCAGCTTACTTAAAAATTAAACAGCACTAATACCTCTAATACAGGTATTTCTTATGTCGGAAAGTAATACAGCTTCCATCGGTTGTAATAACCTTCGAGCGTATAATTGCATTTCTACTTTCACTATACAACACTTCTAACTAGTCTAAAGTATAGGTAATCTAGATAGGTACAGTGAGCATCACATAGGTATTATACCTTTTTTTCGTATGAAAATCTTCATGGATATCCTCCGGCTCGTCAGAAAGGAAAGTCAGAGAGTTATGTCGGTCGCCGGACTCTTCCCGACTAAAAACACACGGCCGTTTCTACCACACTGTTGAGGGATCCGGGATCTCTGGTGAACGCACCGGTGCCCCTTCTGAGCTTTGCACGTCATAAAACCTACAAACTGTTCAAAATTATCTGATCAACTTAGGATATTGAAGTAAATCTCAATGACACAAGGTATGTTTCAGAATAAACAATGTACTGTACACGACAACTCAGTCATGCTGACAAGAATTCTAGCACATTAAAAGATAAAGTTGACTGCCTCGTTGGTCTAGGTCCCAAGCGCGACTGCTACGCTACAGGGTCCTGGGTTCAAATCTCGGGTCGGGCAAAGTATTGTAGGGTTTTGCTGTGAAATTCCCAGTAGCAGTTTGGATTCTGGATTTGGGATCGAAGTTTAATTCTCTGCCTGCCTGCTTGAATCTGAGTCTGCCTAGAGTCCAGGAGTCGTTTGCCGTTGTTTTTGTTTAAAACACTGTCCAAAAATTAACTAGTCATAAACATTAGACCATCATGCGTTACCAACCATTATTACTTATTATAGGTATAGGTATTGATGGCTGATGGACATTGCTTACCTTCAGCTATGCGGTGTCCTATCATTTCCACAAATACCCGTAATTCCTGTCATTGTTACTATTGATTGTTCTACAAGTTTTTATACATTTTCTAATTACTCAATTGTTACACGAAATTGGGCAGTTAATTTTATTGTCAACTCGCAATTAGGGCCTCTAAATCATTGAATGTCAGATTTAGGGGTTTTCAATAAAAATACTTTTTAAATTACACTTTTGGTCGTAGTCTGGTTACAATGAACATTAACCCATCGTCCAATTTAACCATCCAATGGTCATTATTACTTCATAATAACACTTCATAATCATCTTATCAGCCAAAAATAGTCCACTGCTAAACAAAGGCCTTCCCCATAGGCTTCCACGAGGACGCTTTGCCACCTGCATCCAACGACTCCCAGTGACCTTTACCAGCCAGGCTAACATGCGCGCCACGACAAAATTTTGTCTACTCTTTTGTCTCGCTCTTTCTTGTGCGAAAATGAAACAAAAGCACGACATAAGCGTAGACAAAATGTTCTCGCGGCGTGCATGTTAGCCCGGCTGGTCATCGGTCTATCTCGTTGGAGGCCATCCCACTCTGAGTTTTCCACTGCGTGGTCTTCAATCAAGTTAAGAACCTTTCTGCTCCAGCGGCCATCAGTTCTACGAGCTATGTGCCCCATAGAATCCCCGGGAATTATAATCATAATAACACGTAACGAATTATTTGTACAAGAAATTGAAAATAAAGCAGTAAACGAAAACGAAGCTCTTTACAAAACAAAGAAAATTTTGGATTAGTTTACGTGACTATTACCATTTAAATATACCACGACCAGACGAGGCAACGGTAAATTTAACATAAAAATATTTAATTATTTTAAGTATTATAATGAAAGGCATCTCATGTGACCTGATCAGTCTTCTGTAAATTAATGGCAAAATGTGATTTTGCCATTAAATAAACAAAAATAAACACAATTATGCACATACAAGTTTTTAATTTAACATATCGGATTTTTATTTTGATTGCACCAAAATATATTTAAAAAAGTCTATTACTAGAACTTGAATATAACTTTTTTTAACTGAACCGATTGTAAAGAAGTATGTATTGGCCTCATAAGAAAGTTCAAGGTCACTCAGCTATGAAGAGAGCTATGCTTGGTAATACTAAAGAGATCCGTAGAAGAGCCAAAGTTGTCGACATAGCTCGAAGGATAAGCAAGCTGAAGTGGCAGTGGGCGGGGCGCATAGCTCGTAGAACTGATGGCCGCTGGGGTAGAGAGGTTCTCGAGTGGAGACCACGCACCGGAAAGCGCAGTGTGGGACGGCCTCCAATCTGGACGGATGACCTTATAAAGGTGGCTGGGAGTCGTTGGATGCAGCATGCAGGGTGTATATCCTTATCCTATCCAGGGTCCATATCCATCCTTGTGGAAGTCATAGACTTTTATGAGGAGAAGTCTATGAGGGGAGGCCTTTGTTCAACAGTGGACCTCTTTTGGCTGATATGATGATGATGATGATGATGATGTTGAATGTAAAGTTGAACATGTTCATCATGTTCATTTTTGTTCCTAAAATAATTACCGATATTTCTAATACATTATTATAATTATGGTTTTCATCGTATTGTGTGGCCAAAGCTGCATAGTGGCTTTTGACGTTTAGCTGTCAATTGTGGAACATTGAACAGGTTCATTGAATTTTGTTGCTGACTGTACCTATTTTGCTTTTACATGCTTAACTTCACTTATCTATCACATCCAAACTAATTGTAAATAGGAAAAATTGGATTGTTGATTCAATAGCTCCGAAACTACTGGACCGATTTGAAAAATTCTTTGGCTATAATTTAATAGAAATACCCAGACCACGTGAGTGAAGTCGAGAAAGTATGCGGAAGGCGTAAGAACAGGTGTGTGGCAGTACTTGGGTATGTCGTATGTCGTATTATATTTCATAATATGGACTACATACTACCATATGTATGTTGTAAGATCATACATATTAACAACGCTACAATCTTAGATAGGCTTGCACATGACTACAAGTCGACTGATGTTCAGTCAGTCACATTTTCCTTATGTTTAAACAGATTAATTACAATCCAAATTAAGACTATTATAATTGGCAAAAACCATAATTACTGGTACCTACCTAACATAGCATGTTAAAAAAAAATAACAACTCATTGTTACCGTGGGATGGTTTCATATTATAGTGGTTGGTTTAATTTAAACCGTGGTTTTACTTTTAATTTAATTCGCACAGTTTGAAGGCTTAAGGTTATGGGGCTTATCTATCATTAATAGCTGTGTTCCGCAGCTTCTCTTGCATCCTAAAGATTTGTTTATATCCTATATGTTATTCTGATGTATAAGTTATAAAGCTGTTAAGTTTCATCGAAATACATTCAGTAGTTTTTACGTGAGAGTAACAAAAATCCTCATTAATTTTCACATTTATCCTATCCTACTAATCCTATCCTACTAATATTATAAATGTGAAAGTTTGTGAGGATGGATGGATGGATGTTTGTTACTCTTTCACGCAAAAACTACTGAACGGATCTGGATGAAATTTGGCACAGAGATAGAACATAGTCTGGAATAACACATAGGCTACTTTTTATCCCGGTAAAATGCATGGTTCCCGTGGGATAGCGGGCAAAGCCGCTGGCGGAAAGCTAGTTATATATAATCTAACCTAACCTAACTTTTTAATCAACATCGAAAGATGTAGGTGTATACCAATGGAAGACTTGGAAGGGGCAGAAGACATTCAAAAAATCGAAATCAAAATAGTTTTATTTTCACATAGACCTTATGCAGGCACTTATGAAATGTCGAAACTAGGTGCACGGTTTCAAATTAGTCGTTTCCTATGGAGAAGAACCGGCAAGAAACTCCATGGTTACTCTTTCAAATTTTCGGTTTTTTACAATGAAATCTGATACAATAGTTTATGGATTCTTACACAAGTATGGGAAAACAATCCTTCATTAAAATTTATTTATTTATTTATTTATTGGTATACCAACAGCTATACATATTTAGATAGTTTTGAGAGAAATACAATGACAAAGGCTCTTATATGTATGCCCATTACAGGTACACTCAGCATTCACATAAAAAGTAACACGTCACACATTTTATAGTATTAAATAGGTACTAAAGGTAAAAGTAAAAAGTAAAGATACAAAAATACAGAGCAGATAAAAGTAAGGAACAATCCAGAAACATTTGCAAAATCTAATATAGGATAAATTTTAAACGATAAATAATTCAATATTACACTCTTTTAAATCTTTTTTTCGAAGGGACTGACCTTGGGAGGAAGGAAGTACTACAACTAAATTGCAAACATTTACCAAAAAGGCCAAGGTTACCATAACCAATCAGCATGCATGGCATGGTTAATGAGCATAAATGAGGTGAAAGCGGTTTAGAGATTTTCTCGAGTATATGTGAAGAAATGCAGCATTTTGGCAGACTTCACATATACGTCCACTAGACCACTATAGTCCACCGGGCTAGCCTAGTGTGGGTGGGGGTGGACTAAAACCTAACACCATTTATTCTGAGATGAAACCCATACCTAACTTTTGACGATGGTGATGAATACATAAACCTAAATTGTTTAAATCTCTTAGGTCTGGGTTACCGCACAGTGATTTTATAATTTTATTGTTTCCGGGATCAATGTTCTATGCAATAAATTCATAGATTACTCGTTCAAAACTGCTAGGTACCTACTTTTATTTCACGTGTCTCGTCTTGGACTTAATTATTTATATAATGAGGACTTTGTAGGGTCATCATATCAGCCTACAGAGGTCCACTGCTGAACAAAGGCCTCCCCCATAGACTTCCACAAGGACTGGTTGTATGCCACCTGCATCCAACGACTTCCAGCAACCTTTATCAGGACATCCGTCCACCTCGTTGGAGGCCGACCTACGCTGTGCTTTCCGGTGCGTGGTCTCCACTCGAAAACCTTTCTGCCCCAGTGACCATAAGTTCTACGAGCTATGTGCCCCGCCCGCTAAGTTTGTGTGTACATCTTGACTGTTTGTTTTTTCACTCTAACATTTATACTAGCTTCAATCGTGGAAGAAAAAATCGACCTTGGATTAGAACCTGGGTCCTCCAGCTAGGTACACTGAATAGTTTAGCCAACTAAGCTACCAATATCATTAGCGATGATGGTGAATATTTCGTCATAAGTTGACGTCAAATAAAATAAGAATGAGAAAGAAGAAATAATAAGAACTTGTATCTAAGTAATTAGACAATAATGTGCGTGTGTTAATTATTTTATTACACGTGCGTGCGTTAGTGTAAAATACATTAATATTATACATTCCTGCAACTAACGTGGCCACCTACTGGGCTGAAATTATGTAAATAAAAACATTTTTACCATTGAAGAGCATTAAAAAAACATATAATCTTTAAACACGAAAAGAACTATACTAGTTCATATGGGGACTTTTTGCAATAGAACCAACAAACACTGCTTGGCAACAAAGATCTTTGTTTTTTTTTTTTATCTTTATTTATTGAGAGGGTTTTTTCAATACTGAAATTAACACTTATTATTGATTGCAGAAGGGAAAATAATAATAAATAAGGACTAAATTTTCATTGAAGTTGAGTTAAGAACCAAAAAAAAAAAAAACAAGAATAAAATTCTCTGACCTGCATATTCCACTCCATTGACCTTAAACTTGATGCAGTCCATGACTGTACCTTACGAGTCCGTGCAACAAACTGACCGACACACCGTAAACTATAATAAAAAATCTTATGGGTAGTAAACACACAGCGAGATTTTTGGAACGCGCACGTCGAGTGCGCGTGAGATATTGTATACTAATCCGTTCTCGTGCGGCATTAGAATAAAGTTGAATGCCATTCCGATCGCCATCTTGTAAGAAGCTAGAAAATATTTGTCTTACTCGCTGTTAGGTTAGAACCTCTTGGAGTTTGACGGACTAGCGATTATAATTATCGAAGTCTGTCGTAAAGGACCATTGTTTGTATTCAGTCTTTTGCGCAGTTCTTTTCTAGGTTGCTTTGCAGTCAGTAGGGGCTTTTAAGTTACCAACGTTAGCGTTATCAACCCGTAAAATCCTCTCCTCTCAGTCCTCTCAGTATGAAAGGGATTAAGCCATAGTACACCACAGTGGCCTGATGCAAGATGGCAGACTTCTCATGTCGTCGAGAAAATCTCTCAAGCATGCAGGTTTCCTCACGATGTTTTCCTAAGTGTGATAATTACGCACATGGTTTCGAAAAGTCAGAGGTGCATGCCTTGATTCGAACTCGAGACCTTTGACTCGGCAGTCCAGCGGTCATTCATCTAGATTATCACTGCTTTAAAAAAAGTATTACCCGATTCGACTAAAAATTAAAAGTAACGTCACAGAGCACTAAAAAATAATTATTTACCCTCTTGAACGAAGGGTAAACATTTTATGAGCTATCTTTACAAGAAACAATCATTAAAAACACTAAGGCTGATATTCAGAAACGATGCTCAGCATAAACTTAGGCTCCCGTATGTCAAATTGTCATACAAATTTGACATACGGAAGCATAAGTTCATGTTGAGTCTCGTTTCTGAATAACAGCCTTAGACTAATACTCTGAGACGACGCTGAGCGTAAACTTACGCTTCCGTATGTCAAATTGTTATATTTTACCCTTAGCGTCGTCTCCGAATATTAGCCTTAAAGCTCCCGTCATCGCAAGATAAGCGCTTGGGCCAGTTTCCGTGCCGGAGAGTGTATAAGACAACAGGATTCATTACAGCGGGCGGAGTGCGCGGGCCATGCAACTCTAGCGCACCGTATGTAATCACAAACACCAACACATGTTACAGATTGAGAGTGAGTTATTTTGCTCCGGACCTATCAAGATTACAGCTATGCCAATTTTTATTGAAATCTTGAAATAAAACTACTTTTTACGGATTTTATCGCGTTATATTATCACTACATAATATAAAACAAAGTCCTCTGCCGCGTCTATATGTCTGTCCGTTCGCGATAAACTCAAAAATTACTTACTGCACCGATTTTCATGCTGTTTTCGCCAATAGGTAGAGTGGTTTTCGAGGAAGGTTTTAGTACATAATTTGTCAAGTTTATATATTTCTAAGAATGGCATACCTCTAAGTACGTTATACAGTACTAGCTTTCCACCAGCGGCTTCGCCCGCGTGGTCTTGATAACTTTTTCCACCCGTTTTTGTAGCATTTTTAATTGCTACTCCGCTCCTATTAGTCGTAGCGTGATGATATATAGCCTATACCCTCCCCCGATAAATGGGCTATCTAACACTGAATTAGATGAGGAATTTTTCAAATCGGTCCAGTAGTTTCGGAGCCTATTCAATACAAACAAACAAACAATCAAATCTTTCCTCTTTATAATATTAGTATAGATAAAGACTTCTGTGACGAGTAACTGTAGTTATAAATTGTAATTATGTCGTCGGTGTATTAATTTAAATAGATAAATAAACAAGTTTTTGTTTATGTATGTGCTGAATAAATGTTTGTTTCTTCCTTTCTTTCTATACATTGGTTAAAATACAAAATTAAATAGCCACGCGGGCGAAGCCGCTGGCGTAAAGCTAGTGTATTATAATTTGGAGTCATGGACGCTGTAATAAGGGTCCGAAAATTTAAAACGGGTCTGGTCTAAAAAATAGTTTTATTTCGCGTAAGTGTCAGAAACTACATAGTTTATCGAATCAGTTTAAGAAAAAGTACCTACCACAACGACAGGATTGCTTTCGCATTTATAATATTAGTAGATACATATCATCACGCTTGTGTTGCTCGAAGAGTTAGACAGAAGTGTACTACACCTACTTACAGTTTGCCGGTATGTCGAGGGTCCATGTAAAAGAGGTTAAGCCTATTGTCATCAAACGGGTACGAATCCAGACTTCTAAAGCTAAAGCTTTCACACTCTACTAAGACTTTCACAGAAAAGCATTAACACTTTGCTCTACCCGGGAATCGAAACCAGGATCTTTACGACCACTAGGCCAACGAGGTGGAGGGACAATAATTATATTGTAAAAAAATAAAGATTTAAATTGTATTTAATCATTATTATCACCAACAGCGGTTTCTTAAAGAGAACCTCTGGAACAATGAAAAGATAAAGAAATTTTTATACTCAGGTAATCAAACACGCAAACAAATACAAAGACACAAAAAAGATAAACATTATAAGATACAAAAACACGCAAACAAATAATACTTACAATACATAAATCAAATATTATACAGCATAATCTTATCTTATCTTATCTCATATCTTACTATCTTATCTTATCTTACTAATATTATAAATGTGAAAGTTTGTGAGGATGGATGGATGGATGTTTGTTACTCTTTCACGCAAAAACTACTGAACGGATCTGGATGAAATTTGGCACAGAGATAGAACATAGTCTGGAATAACACATAGGCTACTTTTTATTCCAGTAAAATGTATGGTTCCCGTGGGATAGCGGGCGAAGCCGCTAGCGGAAAGCTAGTAATTATACAAATATAAAATTATGTGACGTACCTACTGTTTACTAGGTCAGTAGTAATAGATAATAAATAAATAAATAAATAAATAAATAAAATATGTATATTTTATGGTAATTTTTACACTACACCATCCATTCCCAAACTGACTGTAGGTCTGAGAATCAGCCAACATCTATTTTTCATACCCTAAAAGGGTGATTTCTTTTTCAAAAAAATTATTTTTATTTCATTCTGATTAATCATTGAAAATTACATACAACTTCAAATTTTCACCCTTCTATGATCAACACGTGTTTCTTAATCACGATTATCTTTGCGCCCGTGCGAAGCCGGGGCGGGTCGGCTAGTTATGTATAATATTTAAAAAACCGTGCAGTAAAAACACTAGTAAGAACTTTTTGAACGCGCACGTCTACGAACCGTTAAGTACGAAGATGCAAAAAATAAACGAAAAACTTGGCATAATATTATTATCTTTAGATTATCTTTATTTGTTTTGTAAAAGACTAGCTTCGCGCCAGCGGCTTCGCCCGCGTGGTCTTGATAACTTTTTTCCCCCGTTTTTGCAACATTTTTTCTATTAGTCGTAGCGTGATGGTATATAGCCCATAGCCTTTCCCGATAAATGGGCTATCTAACACTGAAAGAATTTTTAAATCGGTCCAGTAGCTTCGGAGCCTATTCAATAAAGAATCAAAAAATCAAATCTTTCCTCTTTCTTTATCAGCATGAATGCATCCACTGTTGGATGTATGCCTCTTGCATGGTTCTCCAACGAGATCTAGATGCGGCGATTGTCGTCCAGGTCGTCCCTGCCGTCTTTTTTATGTCGTCCGACCACCTGGCTGCTGGTCTGCCTACATTTCGACTTCCTGTTCGGGGTCTCCAAAACAGAACTCTCTTCTTTATAATATTAGTATTGTTTAAGACTAGCTGTTCCCCACAGTGTGTACCTAGTCGCGTCGATCCAATTTTTTAAATAAATAAAAATAATACTCCTTATAACACTAGCTATCTGCGAGTGAAAGTCTCGTCAAAATCAGTCCAGACGTTACAGAGATCAGCTGGAACAAACAGAAAGGCGGACATACTCGTACAATAATGTTTTTTGCATATAGTACAGTTGCGCATAGGCATATATTAGACACAGTTCCCGGTAGTAGCGCAACAACGCTACATTTAACTGGGGATGATGTTATTGAATAATATAAACGTGCGATCCTCGGTAGTACATGTTAAAACGTGACGTCACATGAAAAATTATGGCACAACACTCGCTCGGTTTTGTAAATAAACGGCTGAATCAACTTGTTAAGAATAATCAGTAATTTATTAGGTATTGTTTTAGTTCCAAAACGTGAAATTCAAAATGCAAATAGTTTGGTAATTTAGGCGATAAGTCTACTAGATTTGAAGGGGCTCGTGTACTATTTGAAAAGTTAAGCCAAAATCATTGATTTTGATTTGATTGATTGGATACTTTCTAACGGAAATGTTAGAAGGTTACTTTTATTGTGTTACTTTTATTTATCTCTTTGGCTTGTTTTAAAATATCGTACCCATACTTAACCCATATCTAGCTATCACTACCAAATGATCACTCCATGGTTTGCAGGTAGAAAACTCAATTTTGAGTTAAGCTCGCCATTGTACAATGTTTGTTTGAAATAATTCTGTTATTTTTATTTTTATGTGTACAATAAAGAATAAAGAAGAAGGCTGTTGATATTGAGGTTATGTTAGAAAAAAATCAGCTATCAGCGTGCCTTCGCGCAGTTTCAGTTTTCTTCTCCTTCCAGTCGGCCTTATAATGTTAACTTATAATGTTAAAGAGTTTGTTTATTTATTTTATTTATTTGTTACTAGCTTTCTTCCAGCGGCTTCGCCCGCTTCTTTCTTATGAATTTTTCCCCCGTTTTTGCAACACTTGTCATTGCTACTCTGCTCCTATTAGTCGTAGCGTAATAGTATATAGCCTATATCCTTCCCTGATAAATGGGCTATCTAATACTGAAAGAATTTTTCAAATCGGTCCTGTAGTTTCGGAGCCAATTCAATACAAACAAACAGTTAAATCTTTCCTCTCTAGATTTAGAATAGATTATAATATTTATATCTACTGCCATAATTTTCTTCACAAACACATATGTAGGTGGATATTTTTGACGGTAAAAAAAATTGCTATAAAAATAATATTTCATAGAAAACGGATCTCTCAATTGAAATATGAAACGAAACGAAAAACAAGTTGAAAGATTGCATTCTGACGACGGAATATGGCGAGGTTAAGGCTAACTTTTGTCTCAAAAAGTCCTTTAAGATGCGAGCAGAACCGCGAATAATACTTAGCTAGTTAATAAATAAATACTGCCTCAAAACTCCTGCGTAGCATGACTGGCTGTTTTTGATAATAATTATAATAAAAGCGATGTTTACTATCATATTTACTCACATCTGTGAAAACAATTTGTTTGAACAAGTGTAAATAAATTTGACGCATGAAATTTATATACATTTATTTGGCATAAAGTCTAATTACTAATAGTTTACATGGTGTTAACTACATATGTTGTTATTCAACACTTATATCCTTAAGATAGCTCGTTAGATTTTTGATGCCTTTGAACAACACATTGCCAATGTTATTTTCATGGTAAAAAGAAAGGTATTACAACATTTTTTTTTAAATATTTTTGAGACATTTTACACAGCATCATCTAGTCCCAAACTAAGCAGAGCTTGTTCTATGGGTACTAGACAATAGATATAATACGTATACACTTTGTTTTTTGTTAATAGATAAGAAACATCCAGAAAAAACACAAACACTTAACAAATACTTGTGTTAAGAAAGAAAAGACAGAAAGATAGAAAAACACATTTATTTAGACAAGGTCTGTTTGTCCATTTGTCAGAGAACTTACACTTTTACACAGCTTAATCGATCAGTTCTGATTTTGCCTCAAATTACAATGACACATAAAATAGAAAACCTGTCGTGTATGGTGGACCCCGGCGGACCCCGCTTGATGCTAAAAAGCTAAAGCTGTTAAAAATGCTCGACAGGCGATTGTATTTCGACATATTTCGACGATGCTTCTGACAAAATACACAAAATATTATGTTACTTTTTATCATTTTACATTTTACTTTTTATTTCATGTGCCTTAAGTTTAAACAGCTGACAAGTGAATTTATTGCAGCTAAAATTGATAGGGTTGGTTATTTATTTTATAAAAAAGTTATAATATTTAAAGCATGAAATATGAAAAATATTAGTATGGAATTGAATGAATTTAAAAAGATATATAGAAACATAAAATCAGATATTTAATGCCATTGGTCAGAATTATGATCAAACACCATCGCGATCATAGGAAAAGAAGTCTTAAAGACTGGTTTTTTAACTCTTGATTAGCCGACATACTTTTAACAAAAATGATAATACCTACCTACCAAGCTACCTAGTAGGTACAAGACTAAATAAAAAAATTAAATAACTCCCGACATAAAATGACAAAAAATACTCTCCATTTTGTGATGGCAGCCATCTTGGATTTGAAATTTATCATAGTGTAGGTATAGTATTCTACTAGTCAAGACCTTTCATTTGGTCCCCATATTGAGAGAGTTGTGAAAAAATATGTAATCCGCCATTTTGTTGCGGCGGCCATCTTGGACCACCAGCTAACAACACTACTGATTAATTCACCTTTCAAACAAAAAAAACTAAATCAAAATCGGTTCATCTGTTCGAGAGCTAAGATCGTCGAAGGTTAAAAATAGCCTATTTTGACAGCCCTGAATGACTATAATATACTGACAATGTTTAACTGAATAACATTATTTAAAATAAAGAGACGTGAAGCAAATGTTTCTGAAAAAAGTTTATATAAATAGGAAATACATAGTTGATAACTTTCTGGTGTATCAGTCAGCGACGAGACACCATCTAGTGCAACCATGGATACCACTACCACCAACGATACTTTCACGTTTAAAGTTAATGGTGTTGAGCATACAGGTCAGGAGTTACTTAGTTATTTTTTAGTTTTGCGTGTTTTTTCACCATTAACGGAAACTAAAACTACATATTTTTACATCGTTGCTATTTAGTTTCATTTTTCTAGGCAATACTCGGAAATCACATAGTTTTAATTCAAAATGATTTTTAACTTTAGTGAATTTTAATAATATTGTGACCTACTTAATTTTCAATCAAAAATAATTGTCAATTTTTTGACTTAAAATTATAAAACGCAATTCAAACGAATACGTGGCGAAAAAATAAGATTTTCCCAGTGATTATTTTACTCTCAGCGGGTTTTGTTTGATGTACAGTATGTTTAATTATAAGCTTCATTAAAATCAAACTCCTATTTACGGATTTTATCGCGTTATATTGATATTATTTTAATCCCGACGTTTCGGACCTTTTACAGCGTCTATGGTCACGGGTGACTAAGGTGGTAGGTGTCTTGACGTTTCAATTACTAACAGCTACCTTTTTGTTAATTGTTGGCAATCCGATTCACGCAGAACGAGCTCACCGTATCCTTCGGTCTTGCAGTTTTTGGCTTGGATTTAGATTTAATTGAATCTATAATAGGGTTCCAAGCAGGTGACCCAGCCATCTTCTCTATTGAAATTTGGATGTTTTTTAATTTCAATGGCCTCACGAATCATCCTGGGTAGGAATCGGTTTTCTTTTGCGAGGACTTGTGGTTGATCAAATCTGATGTAACTAGGTAGCTGTTAGTAATTGAAACGTCAAGACGCCTACCACCTTAGTAACCCGTGCTAAACGTTGGGATTAAAATAATATCAGTATAACGCGATAAAATCCGTAAAAAGTAGTTTTATTTCAATGTCTAGTATTCGCGTAAGTGTCAGAAATCAGTATATAAGCTTCATTACTAATTTTACACTTTTTAGGTTTATTGTTGTAGGATCAGTTGTAGTATTTTTTAAAACATTATTCACATACCTAATCGCAATGATGTATCAGCGAAGAATATTCTACGAACTGGTTATTTTAAAAGTGTTTTAATAGGGTAAGTAGATAAAAATATGGCTTTAAAGCTAAACTATAGCTTTACTCCTCTCATTCTGAGAGGCGACCCGCGCGTGTCAGTGGAACAGTAAAGATTGGTTGATGATGATGAAGATGTTTTTCCCAGTGGGCAGCGATGTAAGCTCAGACGTAATGCTATTAGACTACCTCCGTAGCTACCTTCAGCTACGTGGCACAAAGTACAAGTGTCGCGAAGGAGGCTGCGGAGCCTGCATGGTCACAGCCGCCAAGACCTCTTCATCACCGCATGTGGCTATCAATTCTGTAAGTATATTTTTTAAATCTCTATTAGCACCCGGTCCTGGCTTTGCACAGACGGATATTTATATTAAAAAAATCCCTTTTTCTTTTGCGGGGAACCCTATTTCACAGCCTAAGTTACACTTTACATCAGTTATCTACCAGTGAAAGCTCCGTCACAATGAATCTAGCTATTTCGGAGATTAGTCGGAACAAAGAGATTGACAATATTAAAAATATTGCTGTTATTTTGATGGTTCACTTAACAAAAGCATAAGTAAAAAACTTCATGTGGAATGTCAACCGTGTAGGAGTGGCGCATCGCCGAGCATAAAAAAGTATATAAAATAGCAATGTTAGTATCAAACCTGAACCGCAGCATTTTTAACCCAAGTTGCTACACAGGCGCTTGATATCAACCGCCGCAGCCGGGCCGTAGCCTACCATGGTGTGTCCTTACCTACCTAGTCGGATGATCCTCCTTTTGGTTGAGGTGAGAACACAATATCACGTCATCTTAGACGTAGATCATCAATTAGATTATATTTTAAAAACTCTATCACAGTGTCTAATTGCTATCGCATCATGCCATGGCTGGGACATCAGAACTATTGAAGGTCTTGGCAACAGGAAGGATGGGTACCACAAACTGCAGACTACGATGGCAGAGAACCACGCAACTCAGTGCGGCTACTGCACTCCTGGATGGATCATGGCTATGCATGGGTACGTTACTGCAAACAACATGTTCAAATATTAGAATACTAAGGGCCTGTTTCATCTCTGGGTAACTGCTATCTATCATCATCATATCAGCCTCCACTGCTGAACAAAGGCCACCCCAGTAGACTTTCACAGGGACCGGTTATATGCCACCTTCATCCAACGACTTCCAACGACTTTTAACAGGTCATCCGTACATCTCGTAACTGCTAACCGCTATACGCCGGATGAAAACGAGATTATCAACCAATTCATTAAACGGAAACTTACTAGGAGGTAGTGAAACCGACCTCATTAATCCTTCTGTATTTTAACTTCCATCTTGGTCTTCGTCGGCTTCTTCCTGCTACAAGAAGGCTCCATTTATCATTCATTAAACGGCTCTACCTCGTCTCAATATAGCTTGATGGAAAGCGATGTGACGAATCCCCTCAAAACACTCCTTTTTCTTTTAATGGATCACGAGTCGTACGGTAGCTAAGAATATAGACGCTGCGCTGGCAGGTACTTCGGCTGTAGGAATATGATGGTCGACGAGAAGTGCTGAGAAGAGAATTTTAATTTTGGGATTTTGGTATCAACTGAGTTTTTGATATAGATTTTTTTATTTGCATCTTTGGGTCACTTTGTGCAATCGAAGAGCAGTTAGCGGAGAGGTTGAAAACTTTCAGTTAAAAAAAATTAAGTTCAGTCTATGTGTGATTGACGTTGTGGTTTAAATGTTAACTGTATCGTTATGTATGTAATCTTATTATATCTTAAATTCTTACTATTTTTTTTAACCTTTACTATTTTCCATGATACAGCTATTTCTTTTTTTTGTAGACTAATGGAAAGTAAAAAAGACCTTACCATGTTGGAAATAGAAAAATCATTTGGGAGCAATCTATGCCGATGTACCGGTTACCGACCTATCCTCCAGGCTTTCAAGAAATTCGCAAGCGATGCTCCAGCATCAGAAAGGATTATGAATATTGAGGACTTAAGTATATGCAAGAAACCTGGAGGCTGTTGTCAAAAACAAAGTTTTGATTCAGACGATTGGTGTATGGTGCGAAAAGATGATTACCGCGAAGAAAAGATGAAGAAGATTGTCTTGAAAGATGGGAAAAAGTGGTACAGGCCTATAAATCTGCAAGAAGTTTTAGATTTATTAGCAGAAGATTCAGAATCTTACATGTTGGTTGCTGGCAACACTTCTAAAGGTAATGCTATGGAGTTGATGCGTGGTGGTAGAGTACATATAAGTTTGACACTGAACTGTTCGAACTTTAGACTGGTTCAGCTAATATGACAACCTTTCATAAAAAAATATTATCGTATGAAAATATTATCGATTAAAATATTATATTAAAAAACTTACGTATGAATTAAATTAGCATCCCATATTTATTTACAGGAGCATTCCCAATAGATGCATACCCTAATACTCTGATTGATATCAGTTGTATCCAAGCGCTGAAAACCAACGAGTTCGACCAAAACCTTATAGTTGGGGCTGGGCTAACCCTCACAGAATTCATGGACGTCCTGAAGACTGGAGCTACCCAAGATTACTTCAGTTATTTGTCAGACATGTATGATCATATGGATTTGGTAGCACATATACCTCTTAGAAATGTTAGTATTTTTCTTTATTA
Organism: Acronicta psi; assembly: GCA_946251955.1. Taxonomy (NCBI): domain Eukaryota; kingdom Metazoa; phylum Arthropoda; class Insecta; order Lepidoptera; family Noctuidae; genus Acronicta; species Acronicta psi. Next base: position 13,047,971 of record OX276481.1, read on the forward strand.
ATAGATTTTGGTTCTGCTTCATTATCAGTGGTCGTTACCGCAATTGCTAGCTCAAAGTTCTGAGTTAGATTCTCAGGTACAGCAATGCAATGGTCAGTAGCAGCTCGCTCCTGGTTGCTTAATGCTGCCTGGTTAGTAGCAATAGGCTCGCCCTTATAGGACCTAAATATACCGCTGATCTGTTGGTGTACATAAGTACACCGTTGCCTAAACCTTCGGGGCCTACTTAGCTACTGATATTTTAAAGCTCAACTACACTATATTCAGAGAGATATATTTATGAGAAAATATGACGATGAAGCGATTGAATGACGAGATGACGGGTACTAGAAATCTATGGAAGAAAAACAGATACGGTGCCGACCATAAGTGAATTGGTGTATGGGCAGGAGGTGATGATGGTCTTGAAAAACATGATTATTTGTACTCAATGTTTTCTTCTGTATCTTCTTCTCACGTGTGTTTTTTTCAGGTGGCTACTATTGGAGGGAACCTGATGATTAAGCATATGTACAATACGTTCCAATCCGACATATATCTTCTCTTGAATACTATTGGTGCTGAACTAACCATTGGTGCGTGAATTTGAAACTTTAAACCAATGTTTTTATTTCTGTAAAGATCTTAGATAGGTAATTTTAACTGCTTTATTGGGCAGGGGGTCACAAGTACGGAATATAAGAACCCAGGTTTGATTACCTGATCGAACAAATCACTACTGACTATTGGTTTTACTATGAAATTCTCGGAAACATCTTGAAGTTTTGATTTGTACTCGATTAATAGAAATACATGTTTGCATACATGGACCCGAAAACCTTACCGCCGAATTATTTCAAACAAGCATTCGGCCCTCCTGATGGTAACCTGCCAAAGTTGTAAAAACCTTTTCACACCCTCTTAAGGTATATTCAAAAATATGTCCTGTAAAGATAATTTTGCAATTCGAAGTATTAGATTCATAGTACTAGATAGCGATGACGTCTATACTTTAACTGACTACCGTCGAGGAGATACCTAATTTCTTTCAATTTCAGTGAGCTCTAATGGGACCAAACAAGTAGTTACAATGGAATATTTCTTAAAAGTAGATATGAAAGGAAAGGTTATTTTAAATGTGTTGCTGCCGCCTTTGAGTGATCAACATAAACTTGTTACATACAAGGTAAGTTTTAAAGAAAGCCTTGAATTGAAACTTGGAAGCCTTTGAACCTAGTCACATCTTGGACACATCACAAAGACGCCCAGATTTAAACGCCTACTACAACTATATAAAGTGTGTTGGATTTTGCTGATTTTTATACCCTCAGTAACGGCACAAGGTTCTCAGTATAGGACAGCCTTCAACCTAGGTAGGTTGAAGGTTTAGGTAGGTACCTAAAGTACCTAATAAAGGTCACTGTGAGCCGTTGGATGTAGGCGGCATTATGAATGATCCATGTGGAAGTGTATGGGGGCGGCCTTTGTTCAAATTCAAATTCAAATTCAAAATATTTTATTTCAATTAGACCATATAAATAGGCACTTTTGAATTGTCAAACTAGTTGCACGGTTCCAAAAAGTGGGACTTATGGAGAAGAGCCGGCAAGAAACTCGATAGTTACTCTTTTAAAAAAAATATAGGCGAGTAACAATAAAATTTTGTGATGAATAGTGTGAGTATAATGCAGTATGATGTGTATGACTAAAAAAAAATGGACAAAAAAACAAACAAAAGAACATAGCCATTGCTCAGCATTGGACCTCTCTTAGGATGATATGATGATGATCCTTCCAACGTACTAAATGGATTTTGTGTTGTTTGCCGTCTTCCCACGAGTAAAAAAGATAGTATGAGATTTTTTGCTATTATTTCAGGTGATGGCAAGAGCTCAAAGTTGTCATGCTGTTGTTAACTCTGGGTTCCTCTACAAACTAGACTCTAATAACAAAGTGCTTAAAGCTAAAATTACATACGGGGCTCTGTCAGTAAATTTCACCAGGGCGTCAGCAACTGAGACCTATCTGGTTGGAAAGAGCTTGTTCAGCAACGATACCTTACAAGGAGCTCTGAGGGTATTGGATGGAGAAATGATTGTTGATGATCATCCACCTGAACCGTCTGTAGAATACAGAAGGTATCTGGCCAAGGCATTGTTCTTTAAGGTGAGGATGCAAAACAGGCAAGAAATTCATAATAAGTATTATAGTTATATTTGAAATTTCATCCCGTATTTCAACCCCTTAAAGCCCTTTTTTCGCATTAAAAAGTAACCTATTTCTCAGGTTCTCTAGAATCTGAGAAAGGAGATAGGCTACTTTGAAAATGGTTCAGCTTGCCGTGAAAGCGCGACAGACAGACAGAGTTACTTTCGCATTTATAATATTAGTAAAGATGTTATTTTGCACTAACGAATACTAAAAAAATATGAATCCAAACATAACTGGGGGTGTAAGTATATTATTATTACACACCAGCCTACCTTTGAAGAATACAGGCGTAATGGTATGTTATGTGAGTTTAAATATAAATGATATGCGGTTTAACTAAAAGACGTTACATATACATGTAATAATTATAAAATCTAGTGTTATTATAACGCAATAAGGTTATTTCTTTTTCAGAGTCTTCTGAAGCTCTGCCCATCCCGTGGATCCCGCATGGACTCTGCAGTCATTGATCTACATAAAACAAGACCTTGCTCAAGTTCCAAACAGACTTACACTACTGATTCTTCTCTATGGCCTATGAATAAACCTATCTGTAAATTAGAAGCAACGGTAACTAATGACTCACAGTTTGCAACAATAATAATAATAAACTGTTTATTATTCTCATTGCCTGCTCATTGGTCTAGTGATTTTAATAGCACGACTTCTACGCTAAAGTTCCTAGGTTTAATTTCCGAGTCAAGCATTGTTGATGGGTTTTTCTGTGAATTCTTTGTAGTAGCTCGGAGTGTGGATGTATGCCTCGCCCTCTATTACATGAGACATAAATTAATTGTGGAATTATTGGTGTACACTGTGTAGGTACAGCAGTCCACTTCTGCCTAACATTTCGGGGAATGTTGGTGGTACTGTTATTTTTGAAGATTTTTGTGTTACTAATCTTCTTTTGAGCAAACTATTACTTGTTATAGAAGAATTGTCTGTTCTTCCAGTATTAATACAATATTAGGTTTATATAAACCTTTTTGGACTCTTCTGCTTACTGTAGAAATGGTCCCTAATTCAAACCTTTTTAAATATATTATTGCATCATTACATTAAATTATATTACCCGTCTAGATTCAATGTGCTGGAGAAGCCCAGTATACTGATGACACCCCATCTCCATCTCTATCCATAATGAAGTGTTTGGTGCTTTTGTACTCAGCAGTATAGCATCAGGCACCATTATCAAGATGGATGCTAGCAAAGCAATGGTAAGTAACTCAATAATTAACATACATACATTTTGTCCATAATCTTCTTTCCTGGCGGATTTGAATTTTAAAGCTGTTAATCCCATATCATTAGGCCTGTGCTCAATTTTAGGACAATAACAGCTGAAATATCATGATAAATAACTTTGCCAACGTAGCGACTTCTTTCTACACAAGAAACATTGCCTGGCCTATAACGCATAGCTTTTTAAATAGCTATACTCATCATGAAGTGTAAAAGTACCTATAGAATATTTAATCATTCATCATCATCATCATTAGAGAGTTATATGCCGCCTGCATCCAACGACCATCACCAGCTCATCTGTCCATCTCATTAGACGCCGTACCATTGCGCTTCCCGGTTATTAATCATAACTATTCAACAATTTTCAGGCTTTAGATGGAGTAATAGCTTTTTACACGGCCAAAGACATACCTGGTTTGAACTCTTTTACCCCCTCGGATGGTGCGTTCACCGTAGCCAACGAGGAAGTATTATGTGGGGGCACCGTCAAACACTACTGTCAGCCAATCGGCATCATTGTTGCGGACAGTCAACACGTTGCCGAGAGAGCTGCAAAACTTGTAGAAGTTACATATTGTAATATAACCACTCCAGTTGTAGACATAGAAGTAGCTAGAAAAGACAGTTCCAGAACTACTTTGTACGCTTCAATAGATGCTACTAGTACTGGCACAGATGTATACAAGACAATAACTGGAACTAATGTTTTACGCGGTCAGTACCACTTCCACATGGAAACAATGGTTTGCATAGCTAGCCCTACGGAAGAAGGATTGAAAGTGCATCTAGCATCGCAGTGGTTGAATGGCCCACATGTAATGATATCGAGGGCATTGAATATACCTCTGAATAAGTAAGTGCATTTTGTTATTATATTTGGTCTACGTATACATTGGCAAATATTGCTGCCTTTTATCCTGCTTGACGAAAGACAGCATGTGAATGAAGATATGTTGTTTCAACAGGCGCTTTCGACTATGATAACTTGAAGTTCACCTGCTGTTCGCCAGTTCCAGGTAAAAGGGAGCTTATCATTACCCATAAAACGAATTTCATGATAAGTACCCTAGTTAGCAACAGACCATTGAATCATTTTTTCCTTTTATACATTTGCAGACAGGTATATTCCAATTTCCATGTTTTTGCTGTTTACTTATTGAAAAATCAAATATAACAATATTGTCAATAACTTTTCTTCATGATCAAATAAACTAATAAAATTTCTTCAGGATTGACGTGCATATCGGTTGTGTTGGTGGCTCGTATGGTATGAAAATAACCAGAAGCATCCAGTCAGCCGTCGCGTGCAGTCTTGTGGCATACAAGCTCAACCGTCCATGTCGATTTATTCAGCTGTTGAAAACCAACCTCACAGCTTTTGGCAAGAGGTTGCCAAATGTTGCTGAATATGAGGTTAGTGTTACATACCTGCTCATAAGCGATAAAATTATGAAAGAATAAGATTTTTTATCCAAAGCTAGCGACACGTGTGTACAGCAAATAAATTTTGGAAACATATCGATAGCAGCGCGACCTACCGGGTCCAATTTTGTTTTCAACCATCCAGGAACCCATTGAAATATACGTTCAAAGTTTCAAACTAATCGGTCCAGCTGTTTAGGAGGAGTTTGGTGACAACCACGTCATATACAGAAGAGTAATATGATATGAGTAGATATATTCACACTTACTTGACAAAGTAAAAAAAAATAAGTAAATGTCGGGGAATACATTGAAAATATTAAATATTTGAGCAAAAGCATCTGGAATAAACACATACGTAATAATTTCCTTTCTTTTTTCAGTGTGCAGTGAACAGCTCAGGAGTGATCCAGTATTTAAACACAAACACATACATGGATAATGGGTATAAGGTTAATGAACCCGTTGGAGCTTATGGAGCCGATGTGTATTATAATTGCTACGATTCCACTAAAATAAACTTCAAGACATACGACTCTATTACTGATACACCTAAAAACACCTTCTGTAGATCACCAGGTATAGTAAAAAATCTTTGACTACGGAATTTAGATAAATATTGTGTACCTAATCCGTTTTTATTTTTATTGTTATTAGGCACACTTGAGGCCATCGCAAACATTGAAATGATCATGGAAAGAATTTCCTATGAACTGTCCTTGGATCCACTAACTGTCCGTCTAGCTAATCTAGACAAAACTAAATTTAGTGAAATGGAAACTATCTTAGAAAACCTAAAAACAAGTTCTGAATATACTACTAGAAGAGCTGCGGTAGATTCTTTTAATGCGCAGAATAGATGGAAGAAACGAGGAATAAGATTTGCTTTCTGCAGATGGAGTCCAGTAGGTGGCATGTACCTAGATGTAAATCTGGCAGTGTATGCAGACGCTAGTATTGTGATAACGCACGGTGGTATTGAAATGGGACAAGGTCTGAACACTAAAGTTGCTCAAGTTGCCGCTCACCTCCTAAATGTATCTTTGGAGAAGATTCAAATCAAACACAGTAACACTATAATAGAGCCAAACACTTCTGTTACCGGTGGAAGTATTTCAGCTGACTGTATTATTATTGCACTTAAGAGAAGTGTTGAACAGTTGACGACAAGATTAGAGCCTGTCAAGACCACATTGACTGATCCGACATGGGAACAGCTTGTCACTGCAGCATTAGCAGCTGGTGTAGACCTTCAAGTGCATGGCTTCGTTAGTACAGCTGATGCTCAGTCATACAATATATTCGGTATGGCAGTAGCTGAAGTAGAAGTCGATGTACTGACAGGACAATTTGAAATATTAAGAGTTGATATGGTGCAGGATGTAGGGGTTAGTCTTAGCCCCGAAATTGATATTGGCCAAGTAAGTAATTTTTCATGATACAAAAATTTCGCTTTCATTTAAGTTAATTAATATCCTCCATATTTCATCTCTCAAGGGTCTCAAAGGTTTTCTCCTTTTGTTTATTATCCTTATTTATATTATAAGCTTTATTTTTACTTCAATATAATTGTTCTGAACCATCCAAAAAAAATATTCAGATTGAAGGTGGTTTCGTCATGGCTCTTGGGTACTGGACATGTGAGAAGCTTGTATATGACCCTGAAACCGGCGCCAATCTCACAGATAGATCTTGGGACTACCATCTACCGGAAGCTAGGGACATACCGCAAGACTTCAGAGTATCATTTATGAAAAACTCATACAGTAATTCAGTTATACTTGGATCTAAAGGTAAGATTTGAAGTAGCTGTGTTTAATTCTTTCAAGCACTTAAATATTTATATCGCCTAAATCTCTTATGCTGCAATCTATGAAAAAAGCATTTTAGGTAGAGCTCCAAAAAACACTATCGACAGACATAATAATACTCGTAATAAAGCCTTACTTACCCCCTCTCAATCGATGATAATTATTATTATCAACATAATCTTCATTATTGATCCATTTACTATTCTGTAGCTGTGTTAGGGATTAGGCTTAATCACGCTAGCCTATTGCGGGTTGGCAGCCTTCATACATCGCTGAGAAAGTCTCTGAGACATGTAGTTTTCCCAAAGATGTTTTCCTACAAGCAGTGCTTGCAAATGATTTGATCAGCATAGTTATTTTAAAAATGAATGTTAATCAGGTGTTGGAGAGCCGGCTACGTGTTGTGGTGTTGTGATACCATTGGCACTCAGAGAAGCGATTGTCCACGCACGACAAGAGTCCGGAATATCTAGCAATGAATGGTTTAATATTGGTATGTATTCGACTGCCGCCTCTAAAGAAGATAAGAAGAAAAATATTCTAAGCATAGACTGGTTGTCAGGCTTTTTGGGCTTCTGAGTAGTGACCACTAACAATTGTCATTGAAGTATAATTTCATAATTATTTCTTAAATAAAATGATAAAATTGTATTTTATTTTTCAGATGGACCCTATTCCATTGGAAATATTTGCATGGCGATGAAAAATAACACAGAAGATTTTAAATTATATTAAAATAAATATGGTTTTATTTCGTGCCAATAAAGAAACATTATCAACCGTCTCATGCTATCTCTGTCGCACAGTATTGTGCGATACAGAGATGGCAAGAGGTCAGAAATCGTTTAAGTTTTTTTTTATAAATTTTTAAAAAGCAACTTCTTTCATTATTACATGGCGGTACTTTTGGCGTAGTGGCTGTGTGAGCGGCTTCTGCGCCACGCGTTTTGAGTTCCCATTTGTACTACGTCTGTGGTCTAATGATTCGAGTAACGGACTGCTGATCACGAGGTTAAGTGCATTTTGAACATTTTAATATTTTTTTCTCGAATAACTATTTTTTTTATTATTGTATGAATGAACCTGAACCTAGATACGTCTGAATGATTCTTTTTCAATTATTTCTGTTTTTAAAATGGGGTTAAAATAAAACCGTTTTTAATTTTTATTTATCAATAATATTTTTTTATTTGTTAAGCAATCTTTAGCAACATAATTTGCCTCTGTACTGCTTAAACAACAAATATATAAATAATTTTCAATGCTATTATTATTACTCACCAAACTACATTTCCATGCAATTACATATTTTTATAGCAACTGCATATTTCCCAGAATTGGCCTGTGTGAGAGCAATTAATTGGGAATTGGATTAACATAACTTAATTAGAGGTTAATTAAGCATGCATTTTAATTTGTATAATCATGTTTAACCTGTTTAAGCTTATCATCCCAAATGCCTCTACGTAAATGTAACTACTATGTTACAATAACATATAAAATTCCTTTTTATTGGAGCAAGAAGAGCCAACTTTAGTTAACCAAATATCGTTGGCACCCACATAATCTATAAAAATAAATAAGTCTGTTTGCAATATCTAAGTAATATCTTTTTCCTAAAGGCATAAAAATCTGTCAGGTTGTTCCTAGTTAATCTCAGAAACGGCTGGACAGATTTTTATAGGACTTTCACTGGCAAATAGCTCTGATGGATTCCTCCATTAAAAGAAATAGCTGATGTTAATAAGTACTACTTTTTTTTTCGTTTCTTTTTTATATAAATCACCCATGCGAACCTGGGACGGGCGTAAGCAGTACCGGTGAACTGTAGGAGTGTAGGTGTACATAATATGGAGTCACGAGTAAAAACATGTTTAGATTAGATAAAGATTTTTTCATGAATGAACGATTGAAACTGAAATAACACCAATGTTGCGAACACAGAATTTACGAACTAATACTCTATAGTATTAGTTCGTAAATTCTGTGTTCGTAATATCACAAAAGTTTTATTAGTACTTTAGGAGAAAATAGCTTTAGCACTTTTGTTAGTATATACAAGTTTTTGCTCGTACTGCAATACACCACTACATAACACATCAAGAAATACAAGCGTCATTATAATGTTATAACCCGAGAATATAACCCAGACTTCATTCTCTTTAATGTTAGACTAAACCTTTGAGGTTACAGGTTATCACGGACCGTCGACAACTGTGTTGATTTAGGCCACTTTCAAACTAACCCACTATAATGGTTTTCAATCTACACTAATAATATAAAGAGGAAAGATTTGTATTTTTGTATGTAACGAATAAACTCAAAAAGTACTGGACCGATTTGAAAAATTCTTTCCATGTTAGATAGCCCATTTATCGGGGAAGGCTATAGGCTATATATCATCACGCTACGACTAATAGGAGCGGAGTAGTAATGAAAAATGTTGCAAAAACGGGGGAAAAAATTATAAGACCACGCGGGCGAAGCCGCTGGCGGGAAGTTAGTGTCAAATATAACCTTACTAATTGAAGGGATTACTGGCTAAAGCGTCTTCGTGAGTTATCTAAAACATTCCATCATCGTTTGTATTCCCCGAAGGGTTAAGCAGAGGCGTATGTATACCCACACCTAACACATAGCTCGTAGAACTGATGGCCGCTGGGGCAGAAAGGTTCTCGAGTGGAAAGTGCAGCGTGGGACGGCCTCCAACGAGATGGACCGATGACCTGGTAAAGGTCGCTGGAAGTCGTCTGATGCAGGTAGCATGCGTCCGGTCCCTGTGGAAGTCAATGGGGGAGGCCTTTGTTCAGCAGTGGACTGCTTTTGGCTGACATGATAATGATGATATATGTTCACACACACATTTCACCAGTATGTTTACCCCCCATGTAGTAGGGGGGTGCGAGGGTTTGGGGTTTTCCTATAAATCTTAGATATTAAAGTCAAAACTAAAATAAAGTTGTTTGATTGGTCTAGTGGTTGGTAAGAGCGACTTCTACGCCCAAGATCCTAGGTTCGATTCACGGGTGGAGCAATTGTTGTTATATTTTTTCCGTGAAATTTTCAGTAGTATTGGATATTTTAGCGGTTCCCGTAGCAAATGACTATTCTGTCTGTCTGTGGTCTAGTGGTTCCAGTACCGGGGGGCCAGACAAGTTACATTTTGACATTCGAATCGACACACAAAATGTATGTAAATGACATTAGTGACAGCCCGATTTGTCGAAAGCTTGTGTCATTTCCATACATTTTGTTCGTCGATTCGAATGTCAAAATGAAACTTGTCTAGCCCCCCTGACTGGATGTTTCTTATGGTATGTACGAGTATTTCAAAATAGTATAAGTATTATATCCACTGTCTAGTACCCATAGTACAACCTACATACTTAGTTTGGGACTAGATAGTGATGTGTGAAATGTCCCAGAATATTTATTGATTATATCACCCAGGATATTGGGGAGACTAAGACGAAGCAGATTGACCCATACTCACACTTTAAACTATCTTTCAGTAAAATAAGAAGCATAAGTCCACCGAGAGGAATTAAGCGCAAATCTCACGAAATCCTCTATGATGCGGTCAGAACTCATCCGTCGTAGCATTCCTGAGGCCTCTCGAGAGGTACTCACGGCTCAGTCACGTCTCTAGAGAGAAGTAAATCTATATATACTTCTATACTAATATTATTGTTTGGCTTCCTACACGCTAATCTCAGGTAACTACTTGTCCGATTTGAAAAAATATTTCAGTGTTAGATAGCCTGTTTAACGAGGAAGGCTATAGGCCACATATCATCACGCTACGACCAATAGGAGCTGACTAGAAATTAAAAATGTTGCAAAAACGGGGGAAAATTCAACTTCTACGGGAACGCAGGCGCGGGCAAAGGCTAGTTTAGAATATGAAGGAAGATTTCGACTTTGGGAGTAGGACTCGCATTCTCGCATTTTTTCTTCATTCAAATAACAATAAAAATTAAGTTGTTATATTATAAGAAATTACTAATGAGCTAGAACCTTGTCTAATTATCCTCCAGATGACGTCATCTGCCATACTTGGCGGCTAGTGTTGCTTACACGTACCGAGTACGGTTACATCATTTTTACGTCACTAAGATGGCCGCCAGGCACATTATTCATTTTTGGGGCTTTTATTACTAGACTGAACGTTCGATTTAGGGGCTAAGGTGGGGTGACCACCGTGTTGTATGCTGCTACATTGACGCCAATATCTATACTATTATAAAATTGTAAAAAAGTCATTTCTGTACATTGAATATATTTAAAAAAAAAACAATTGAGTTAGAGTATATAAACGATCGCGAACCCAAAAATGTGATTTTTAGAATTCTTGTCTGTTTGTCTGTTTGTCTGTTTGTTAGGGGTTGGCGCTAAACCTACTTAATAGATTTGAATTTTGTATTTACTGTTGTAAAGCATAATTTCCAACTTAAAAAGTGATGTAAAGCTTTTTTCAATTATTAGTATAGATCCTTAGATAGAGCTTGACCTCTCTGTTGTATGCAAGCCCATAGAAAGAAGAGATCATCATTGCTGGTTTTCGATTTTTAATTTTCTATTTAAAAGTCCATCGTTCAACTAAAAAAATGAGGTATATCTCATTCCACTCGGTTGCGTAGATGCTGAGATAGAGCTTGACCTCTCTGTAGTATGTATTCTTATTGATATAAGGGATCATTACTGTTGGTTCTTTAATTAAGTTGTCAAATGCGCAGAAATCGTGATTGTTGATTAGTTATAAACGTTTTAAGTTGTATAGACTTAAATTAAACAATAGTTGTAGTTTGGTTAGAATTACGAGTTATTGCGACTAATTGAAAATTCAATTTTCCTTTGGAGTGATTTTGAACAACACAGTTTCACAAACAGTATCACCTCAGTACCTCATAGAGTACCCCAGTAGCAGTAACAGTTGCTCAAACCGAGCTAAAAACTTTGGCGAAGTAATAACTACGCTGAGCGATAGGTTAAGCAGCGGTTTCTGCGGTTAGACTATGGATGGGTGACCATTCTTAAGACATCGAGACCCTTTGTACCTTATATAGCACGTTAAGAAATGGCAATTGATTCGGCATAGTAGACCCCATATGAAAACCTATGAAAATCGTCAATCGTAAAATAAAATAAGGCCAAAAAACCAGACGATCAATTTAAAGTTAGGGTACCTATCGGTTTTAACCAGTCTGAACGCTATTGCTTTGTTAAGATATTTATATTTAACCAAATCTGTTTCGATTGGAACCGGAGCTTAACATATTTTCGGCATAGGCTAGGAGCCTAGGAGGATGATGAAACTGTTATATTGAGCCGCTTTTTATCTTATTCGGGATCGATTTCTTTCAATTTTGTTTCTTCATCCACGGAGAGCGTATTATATATATTTGCGTGATCTTTGCATATTTTTGAATGGATGTGGATGTGACGAATAGTTCTCTATAATTTTCAATTTTAAAAATATGATTTTTGGCGGAGTTCGTACCTACGTAAACACAAAGACCACTGCTTCTACTCATGCTTATCTGGTCATAAACCTTATGAAATGAAATTATATTTATTTACAAAGAAAGAAGAAAAAAAAGAAAGATAAAGTATTTTTTCTTAGATTACAATATTTATTTATTCATTCATTTATTTATTTACTCATTCATCAGAAAATTCATTTCTGTTATATGATTCATATTTATTTCTAGTCAATGTTTTTCGGTTTTGTAATAGATTTAATTTAGAAACTAAAATATGGAAGCATCTGCTCTCTGTCAGAAATGGAAATATGACTAGATACGTGTAGTATTACATCAGGATCGGACCATGCAATTTGCACGTCGAAGCCTTTGGGACTTGACGGGCTTCGGCTTTAGGCGGGATCCCTACGAGATATAGGAAAACCATCTCTTCATACCCACTACTCTATGTAAGTAAGGACTTGTGAGCTCTTACTATGAAAATTTACGTGATATTTTGTCGTATAAACACATAAATACACTCGCAACTTTTTCTGACAAGGGTAGGCAGAAACTGGAGAACGCCAGATAGTGGTGTCACCATCATTAACCCATTAATATTCTCACTGCTGGGACACGGGCTTTTCTAAGTATGAGAAGGGTTAGGCTTATGTCCACAGTCCACCACGCTGGCCTATAGGCCAGCGTGGTGGACCACTATAGTTATAACCACTATAGTGGTTGACACACTTCACACGCCAATGAGAAAATCTCTTAGATATGCAGGTTTTTATTTTCGTAAGCAAATGTTATATAATTATTAATACGCACATGATAACGAGGTCTTGGATTCGAACTCGAGACCTTTGACTTGGCAGTCCAGTGGCCATAACCCTAGGCTATTGCTGTTACCTGCTTTTAAAAGCTAGAACTTTACATGTGTTTCTGATATGACACGTCATTAAAATCACATGCTAAATGAATCGCCGTGTCTCTCGGGGTGCAGTTTTCTTATATCATCGTCCCCTTTTCATTGAGGCCGGCTTTCAGAGCACGTGCGGCCCATCTTCGTGTGGGGCCAGAAAATAAGCGACAGTAGACTGTAGTTTTTTATTTATTTATTTTCTGCTATTAATCTTCTCACTACCACAAAGAAATTAAACACAGCTCACAAAATACAGCCATGCCGGCTTCTGTCCGCTAAGTACATAATATACCAATGTATAGTAAACAATCCAGCCCTCTGATAGAGTAGAATTCACATGCCTTTTGGATATTTCTTTGAATGAGAAATGAATTTTGTTAATTAATAGTTTACAAGATATTCTGGTCAAAATAATTATGTAGTTGGAATTTTTTTACCCACGAAGAAAAAAGGACTTTGTATACGCTACATCACCATTCAAACTGGAATTCAATAATGTAAACACATTTTTACTTAGCGGCAGAATATTTGACAATGCTATCTTTAAATAAACAAATACACAACATATATGATTTGGCTATCTTTAATTAGAATGTTCAATTCAATTGATGTATCAATCAATCTAGACGACCTCAGAAGTAGCCGAGTTCTCCGACCTCAACATACTTCCATCGCCAATTTCGTGGCTCCAAGAGCCTAGCATGCAAATGTTCTAACACGAACTAACGAGGCACTCGACTCAGTTCTAACGAGTGCTATTCGAATCGCTTCTGTCACCAAATAGACATTAGTCACTATACACTCGCTTGTCATTTCATCACTGTGCGTTATACTCGACTATTTATTTATGGTGAATCGATTGGCGCAATGTCTGTCAAGTAACCTATAGGTTACTAGGTTGTGAAGTTTCTTGCCGGCTCTTATCCACAAGTCCTACTTTTTGGAACCGTGCAACTAGTTTGACCTTTCAAAAGTGTGTATTTCTATGGTCTAATTTGAGATTAAAATATTTAAGTACTATTAAAGTATAAAGTTACTTGATTTAACGGGATGTAACATCTGTAATAAATGTTTCTTATAATATGTCCAGCCAATAAACGGACAATGTTCGTAGATTAGTACTCGGACCTCGTCCTAGTCGATATAGACTTCGTCATTGTCGATATCGACTCTATCTAAGTCGATATAATTATATCTCTCTAGGCATCTTGTTCCCATTTGCCTCGCGTTGACTTTATCTGGCTGGCACTGCCCGAGACAACTACATAAGTAAAATGAATAAATATCCTGGGACATTTTACACAGCACCATCTAGTCCCAAACTAAGCAGAGCTTGTACTATGGGTACTAGACAATGGATATAATACTTATATACTTTTTTTTTTGTAAATACGTACTTATAATACATATAATAAACGCCCAGACAAACACAAACACCCAAGTTACCACATAAATGTTCGTGTCCTGTGGGAGTCGATCCCACGACCTCGTGATCAGCAGTCCGGTACTCGAACCACTAGACTACAGAGGTCGTCAAAAAGTGTCATACAAACATTTGTTTCGTGCGAGATATGAACCTGCGAGCAGAGGTCGATTGCTCAGCCACTTCGCCTAAACACAAACGCGCCGTAATTCACCTTTACTCCCTCATTAAAACGACGCTTATAATATTTCCAAAACCTTAAGAGCCAATATCGTCTTTAAATAGATTTATTGAACATAATTTCGCCCTTATTAACGCGTCAAAGGCAGTTTAATGAAGATACAGCCTGCGTGAAATTAATTGTATCATTATTTAAGAGATATTTCCGCCATTTTGAAAAATATACTAATGATCCACCGTTAATAATAACTTCTTCGTTAATTTAGTGGTTTAGGTTCAAAGATTCAGGGTTTGATTCCCAGGTAGAACAGTGTAGCGGTATGTACTGATTAGCGTAGGGCGATATGATTTTTGTAGTTTTGGATAATAGAAAATAAAACGATGCGTATGAGTTCAGTAACGTTGTTATAATAATTTCAAAAACTTATAACAGTCGTGGGACAAGAAGACTAGAACCAGGTCTTTGGCCAATCACGATCGTAAATCCGACGATGAACTTCCAAGTAACTCGAAGTTACCCGAGGTCACTATTAGGCTCGTGCTCCCGATAGATGGCGCTACCCGTCCTCGAATTGCGTACACGTTTACGATTACGAACAAACAGTGTTATTAATTTTTTCTATTCTTGGGAGAGGTGAGGTCAGATGCGTAGTACTCACAACCAGCGCGTTTGTATGACAAGATGTCTATACGTGGTGGAAGTTAAAGAAGTATGCAAGAATCGTATCAAGTGGCGGTCCCTAGTTCCTGCTTACCCCTGTTGGAAAAAGGCGTAAGTATATGTATGTATGTATTCTTGGTAGATTCTCATTAAACATTTTCATTAGATACTAGCGGCCCGTGTCGACCACTTCCAACTCTCTCATTCGTACCTTCCTCCTTTCGTTTCCTTCGAATATCGGTATTGCCTAGAAATTCGGTTGCGGAGGTCTGATGGCAGTCGCTCCGTGTAAAATACTGATATTCAGCCGCATCTTGGTTAGACTGTAAGCCGACCCCAACATGGTTGGGAAAAGGCTAGGAGGAAGTAGACTAGCGGCCCGTGCGCAGCTTCGCCTGCGTTTCCCTGTTTCTACGTTTATCTCGTATTTTCTTTTTTCTTCTCTCTATATAAACCTTACTCAGGTTTAATCAATCACAAAAAAAAATAGCTAAATCTGTCCAGCCGTTCTCAAGTTTTGAATTTATTCATTTTTATTAATAGAAGATTGACCGGAAACGCAGCAAACTACGGAGAAAATTCTTCTTCTTTTGGTGCCTCTCCATTACTGGAGGTAGGCCGTCAGCTCAGCGAATTTCTCCCGATCTTGTGCCAAGCGAAACAGATCTTCGACGTTGGCAATTCTGGGGGGCTAGACAAGTTGCATTTTGACATTGGAATCGCAAACAAAACGTATGGAAATTACACATGCTTTCGAAAAATCGGGCTGTCACTAATGTAATTTCCATACATTTTGTTTGTCGATTAGAATGTCAAAATGCAACTTGTCTAGCCCCCCTGGTCCACTCTCTGATGTTTCTTAGCCAGGATTCCTTTCTCCATCCAGCACGGAGAAAATGGCGAGACCTAAAAGCAGCAGCGATTCTACAAGCTTTTCTACTGTAGCTAAAATTTAGTCTCGCATGTATGAACAGCCATCGAGTGCCTAATCCTTTTCAACATTGCCAGACTAAACCGGATTTTGGGTGCCATCCTTGTCACAGCCCGTTTATGTTGACCAGCCGGCCGTGACGTCACTGTACATGCTCGTTACATACGCCACACACTCGCACGTTTGCAGTTTAACTTCGAGTGTGGCAGAATAGTTGCCGTAAATTTTGGTAGCGGAAAAATCTGGGAGAAAATTTTATTTATTTTCAAACTAGCCAGATGCTTCGCCCGCGTGGTCTTCCTACTAGCCTTTTCCCAACCATGTTGAGGTCTGCTTCAAGTCTAGCCAGAATGCGGCTGAATATCAGTATATTACACGGAGCGACTGCCATCAGACCTCCGCAACCCAATTGTTGTCAGGCTTTTTAGGCTTCTAACTACCACTAACGATTGTCATAGGTGTTCGTATGACAACAGGGACCGACGGCTTTACGTGCTCTCCGAGGCACGGAGGGGTCTCGATATGTTAAGAGACCATTCTTAACATATCGAGACCCATCCACAGACTGACCGCGGCAAGTGTAGCTGAACCTTGCAGATCGGTTGATCAGCGTAGTTATAACTTGGCCACGAGCCCCTCCCGCTTGCTTCGCCCGCGTGGTCTGGGTTTTTTTATAAATGATTCTATGTTGACAACGTAATTGTCTGTACTCATCTTTTTTTATCTTAGATAGGTTTGCGCTTGACCACAACCCGCCTGATGTTAAGCAACATCATCTTTTAACAGATCTATCCCACGGGAACCATACATTTTACCGGTAAAAAGTAGCCTGCTATGCCAGACTATACTATATTCCAGACTATAAATTTATCTCTGTGCCAAATTTCACCCAGATCGATTCAGTACTTAATTTTTGCGTGAAAGAGTAACAAATATCCATTCATCCATTCATCCAAACTTTCACATTTATAATATGTATTAGTAGGATAAACAACATACAGGCAGAGGCAAATCGTCCTGTCTGTGCTTCTTTTGTTTCTACATACTTACAGCTTCACGCCTGTTTCCCACAAGGGTAGGCAGAGACTATAGATTTCCACTTGCTACGATCCCGGCACACCACTTTCGCTTCATCTATGTCCATCAACCTCCTCATGCATACTCGTCGGTTTAAGGAGCTCTTAACATTGCCTTTTTTGAGAACTTCGCCATTTGATTGTGGTGCGTTTGCCGAGGTCGAACACTTCCAACTCTTCCATTCGTACGTTCGTCCTTTTGTTTCTAGTGTTAAATTTTACAATAATAATATGAACTTTTAAATGAAAAGTTCATATTATAATTATTATAGTTGTTGGTATGTACTGTCACGAGCATAAATATACACTAAGCAAAATTCAAAAGTGATTTTCTCCTAAAGTACTGATAGAAATTTTGTGGCAGTACGAACATGGTATTTACGAAAATGCAGAGTGCCTTTTCGTAAATACCATGTTCGTACCATGTTCGTACCATGTTCGTTATGTCAAAATTGAACTATTTTATTTTATAAGTTTTTATATAATCTTTGCTCGTGACTGTAGGTACTGTATGCAGTCACACTCACTATACAGAAAAACCTATCACGGCAAAAAAATATAAGGAATTAGCTAATTACTTTTTTCCCAAATCCTTGCATTTAAGAGCTCAGCTAAATTACCTATTGGCCAGAAAACTGATGAGCTTCCTCGTTTCCCGCCGAACTTAAGAACCGCAAGTTTACGACTTTTGAATATTCATTAAGGAACAGACACAGTACGCCACTTTACGCTCGTTTTACGTTACGAGGCAGGCAGACCCTTCATTGGAAATAGCTAAACAAGTACCTTGGGAGATTTTCTTCATATGCACATACATATAATAACATTATTCCTAAATAATGCTTAAGTATAGTTTGCCCGTGTAAACTATACAAAATTTCCTTACTGCATAATTAAATACCAATGCGCCTGTTGTATTCGAAGGTATAGGCAAAGGAGTATTAATGTACACCCACATTTCGTATATGGTATGTTTAGGTCCCATGGCATATGGGACGAGCCTATTGCTATCAACCGAGCTGTGGAAATATCACAGAAAAACCCAAAAACATTTCCTTCACTGCGTTTTCCGATACCATGGTCTCCATTGAAGAACCTTCGCCCACAAAACGGGTTAGGGGGCAATTGTCCACTTCGGAAGTAGGACCTTTTTTCTAATTTGATAATGGGCAAATGGGCCCACATTGGTTTAGCTATTGATAATTACTAAATACTACTCAATATTCTCTTCGGGGTTATTTGTCCTAATAAAGTGATACTGGCTTTAGCAAAGGAAAATAAAACATAACTGAAGGTTAGTTGATCTCATTCGTTTTAAATACTTTTTGTTTGGTTACAGTTCTAACCTAACCGATATAATTTCAGTTTTAAACACTCAAGATTATAGTTTACGTGGGCCCATTTGCCTAATATCAAATCAAAAAAGTTGGAGTTGGTCCCAGGTCCCATTTTCGAAGTGCACCATTGGCAATTTGCTCTTCAATGAAAACGCAACAAGCTTGATAATATTAACATTACATAATAAAGCTCAATTTGTCCAACACTACATTATGGAATATAGCATTGAAGCTGGCTAGATTCTCATGAATAAAAAGATGCAATCCGCGACAGAAACCAGCTGTTATAGCCGAATGCGATAGCTTTGCAGCGGCTATTTTAGCTCAATAAGCTTGGAACCGGAATCGTGATGGGAATATAACATTTAATTGCTATGAAATAATTTTAGTGTTACAGTTTGAAGGGTCAATACAGCCAGTGATATAACTGAGTAATAGTGAGAAAACTGTGGCTATTTCTTCAAAAGGCCACTTCAGATTTTGCCCTACATTGTATAACTTGCATATCCGATTATACTACTATTGTCTGGACTTTAGGGTGGCAAATAAGCATGCGGGCCCTTTGATGGTAGACGGTTCTCGCAGCCTATAGGCGTTTCAACACCGAAGCGTTGCTCACGCGTTGTCGACCTTGCAAAAATCCTCTTAGAGGTTTAAGGAGGACTTACTGCGCCGACAGTTTATGGAAATGTTCCTCTTGTTGTCAGCGCAGCGCATCCTTTGGAGCTCTGGCAAACTTACTCACTGCAGGAACACAACATACAATAGTGTGTTATTTGGCTGCAGTTTTCTGGAGGTGGAGGTGGAGGTACTACCCCAGACGGGCTGCTTCAGATTTGAGCGATAAATTACTGTGCCCTACCTCACTTATAATGATGACTTGTAAGTTTTCTTAAAGGATCTATTTACAGAAATAAATAACTTTCATTCTTTCCTTTCCTTTCATTTCAGATTATATAACCATATGAGACTTAACAACCGAGGTCTCAGGATGACAACACGTCAGCGATGTTCGGGATTACTGACGTTGTGTGTCTATAGGCTGCTATCCAGTTTATTATCAGGTGCGCCGTATTAATATTTGTCATTTATATTACAATAAACATACATCGAAAATGTGATTACACATCTACAATTCTCAAGGAAGAAGAACTTCTTCTTCCTAGCCTTTTCCCAACCATGTAGGGTCGGCTTTCAAGTCTGACCAGATGCGGCTGAATATCAGTATATTACACGAAGCGACTGCCATCAGACCTCCGCAACCCAATTTCTGGGCAATACCGATATTCGAAGGAAAGACTGGTTGTCAGAGTTTTTTTAGGATTCTGACTACCACTAAAAATTGTCATAGATGTTCGTATGACAACCGGGACCGACGGCTTTACGTGCACTCCCCGTTACGGAGGGGTCTCGATGTGTTGAGGATGGTCACCCGTTTACGGACTGCCCGCGGCAAGCGTAGCTTAACCTTACGAGCCCCTCATTACACAACTACAATTATTAGATAAATATGTCGTGGATACGAACGATAGCTAAGCCTTTGCAATGGAGTACTATAGTAATGAAATAAGGGTACACACCGTGACGTCATTGTTTATGATGGCGCGTGGGCAGAGTTTTGTGAAGGGAGTTTATGATATGAAGTTAGTTTTGTGCGAGTAAGGAACCGATACGCTGGACACGAGACTGTCGGTTTGCCTGGGTCTAAAACATAAGTACAGTTCTCGCAACACTTATTGTCCAGCTTGAAG
Organism: Acronicta psi; assembly: GCA_946251955.1. NCBI lineage: Eukaryota > Metazoa > Arthropoda > Insecta > Lepidoptera > Noctuidae > Acronicta > Acronicta psi. The sequence continues at coordinate 13,068,385 of OX276481.1, forward strand.
TTGGCGTTACCGGACTAATTACTATCCTAATCGTTGTGAGACATTCAGTACCGGGAGCTATGTATAGTTTGTGTTTTGAGTAAAACCGTGTTATGTAGCGTTTAGTTAAGGCTTGATGATGACGACGTTATCGCTCAGCCATTCCTGCTGCTATCATATATATTATCACGCTTACATCCCAAAAAGGGATTAGCAGAGTTTCGCTGGTATGCACTCATATTTTATTTCCCGTTTGACTCACAATTCTCATCCTGCATCTCAAGCAAAAGATCAAGGTGCACAACATAGCAACAATTGCTTGTTTTGGGTTTAAGATTTACACCCTACCCAAGATTAAAAAACTTTTCTAAATAAATCGGACATTCAACTGAAATCACTCTACGGGATGTTTTTTTTTTCTAAAAAACAAAACAAAACAAACCCCGTAACGTGGGGGTCTTTACAAACATGTCGGACACAAAGTACACGCAGACTCGAGGCAAATATTTATGGTTCATGCAAATATTTGTCTTGACAAATTATTAATGATACCTACGTAATTATTATATTTGTACATCAAACCCTTCTTCTTAGAACTGGTCGCCGACGATATAACTTTTTTGCTTTAATTAAAAAATAATTATTATTATCTAATCATTTCACTAACTTATCACTGCCAATGAAATAAAAAATATATTTAATTTAACTTTTATGAAATGATTTTAAGTTTACCAGTCGAAAATACATATTATAAAATTTACTTTAGTTATAAATTAATAGTTAATATTTTTAATACTAGCATTATACATTTTGAATATGAAACACTTGTACAAATTTTAGAAATAATATACAGAAATAAAAATCATTTTAACATCATATTAAACGTAGGTAGGTATAAACTTTAAATTTATTATCACTTTTTTTATATCAGTAAGTATTAAATTTGCTGCTATTTTTTAAGTCTTAAATACTATTTTTAACCCCCGACGAAAAAACGACGGGGTGTTATAAGTTTGACGTGTCTGTGTGTGTGTGTGTGTATGTGTGTGTGTGTGTGTCTGTCTGTGGCATCGCAGCTCCCGAACGGATGAACCGATTTCGATTTTGTTTTTTTTATTTGAAAGGTGAATTAGTCGGGAGTGTTCTTAGCTATGTTTGATGAAAATCGGTCCAAGATGGCCGTCGCCACAAAATGGTGAATTACATATTTTTTCACAACTCCCTCAATATGGGTATCAAATGAAAGGGCTTGACTAGGAGAATACTATACACTATGATACATTTCAAATCCAAGATGGCCGCCACCACGAAATGGAAAATAACATTTCGTGTCGGGAGTTTTCTAAATTTTTAATTTAGGTTAGGTTAGGTTAGTTACATTCCATCTATATTTTATAACATTCCATAAGTATAGAAAAGTGCAAATGAAAAGAAAAACACCCTGTAGTATATATTTATCCGCCAAATATCTTAGAGAACCCTCCACCACTCAAGTAATGAATCATCCCATCTCATAGCGAAGCCACCATAAACAGTATTTTGATCCAAAAAGTTTATCTAGTAAACAAAATAACGAGATATTTTAAGTCTCTATCAAATAAGGCTTACTAAACTAACTTAATACATTTCAGATTCTAGAAATTTAGAAAGAAAATTTATGGATAAGGCTTTGCAAATACAAAAAAGAAAAGAAAATAGAAAATAGTTATGTGACACCGCTGAGCAATGAGATGTCTTTTTAAGCAACATGATATGACTGTACTGTTTACTAGCTATTCCTCGCCGTGCCCTATCATTTGATACCCATATTGAGGGAGTTGTGAAAAAATATGTTATTCGCTATTTTGTAGCGGCGGCCATCTTGGACCGATTTTCATCAAACATAGCTAAGAACACTCCCAACTATACATACAAATAAAAAAAATCAAAATCAAAATAGGTTCTTCACAGACAGACACACACACAGACGAGTCAAACTTATAACACACCGTTGTTCTTGCGTTGGCGGTTAAAAATTAAAGTACCCTAAGTTACTCCTTTTAACATTAGCTATCTGCGAGTGAAACTCCCGTCAAAATCGGTCCAGTCGTTTCAGAGATAAGCCAGAACAAACAGACAGACAGACACACAAATAACTTGAAAATAGTTTTTTTGATGCAAGTAGGCACTAAAAAAGTCTTCTTTACGTTGAAAAAATGAGTGTCACGTAATTTTTTTCTTGTTTCATTAATCTTTGTACGAGTAAAGTACAAACAAAATTATTGGATACATAGTTAAGAAAATAGAATTATGTGAGACATTGTTTGCTGGCAGGAAATTGAACGGCGACCTTCGAGATACTTCGATCGAATTTAGTGAAGAAAATTGATTTACTTTTAATAATATCGACGCATATATTGCTATTGGAATACCTAGTCTGTGCCTTTGTAAAGTACCTACATTGAATATTTTTATATCTAACTAGCTTTTGCCCGCGGCTTCGCTCTCCGTGGATGAAAAAACAAAATTGAAAGAAATCGATTCCGAATAAGATAAAAAGCAGCTCCCTATAACAGTTTCATCATCCTCCTAGGCTCTTAGCCTATGCCGAAAATATGTTAAGCTCCGGTTCCAATCGAAACAGCCACATGGTTAAATATAAATATCTTACACAAAGCAATAGCGTTCAGACTGGTTAAAACCGATAGGTATCCTAACTTTAAATTGATCGTCTGGTTTTTTGGCCTTCTGACTACGATTAACGATTTTCATAGGTTTTCGTATGGGGTCTACTATGCCGAATCAATTGCCATTTCTTAATCTTAACGTGTTTCCGTTAGAGGGTGTTCTCCCTCCCTCACCCTCTAACGGAAACACAACAACATTTTATTCATAGTAATAACCACATAACTCTAAATACTACCAAGAAAAAAAGAGAAGAGACTCTAAAAATCGCGACACTTAACACAAGAACTCTAAGAACAGAGGAAAGCCTAAAAGAACTCGAAATTGCTCTATGTAATATTAAATGGGAAATATTAGGAATAAGTGAGATGAGAAGAACAGGTGAATCAATTGAGGATCGCTACGACTATATACTCTACCACAAAGGAGAAACACCAGGACAAAAAGGAGTAGGATTCCTCATAAAGTCTTCTCTCAAAAAATACATACAAGAGTTTATAGGTATCTCAGAAAGGATAGTGATTTTAAATATGAATATTCCTGGATACAAGAAACTTTGGACAATTATACAAGTCTACGCACCTACTGAACAAGCTAATCTAGAAGAAATAGAAGCCTTTTATAGCCAACTCTCAGACTGTATAAATAAACACCTAAACAACAACATATTACTCATGGGTGATTTCAATGCACAAATAGGAGTACGAAGACAAGGCGAAGAGAAAGTTATTGGGACATTCGGCCATGGCAAAAGAAGCCCCCGTGGACAGCTACTTGTAGAGTTTCTTCTCGAACATAATATGACCGTCCTAAGCACATTGTTTAAAAAAAGAAGTAGTAAAAAGTGGACATGGATTTCACCGGACGGTAAATATAAAAATGAAATTGACTACATGATTTCGAATAACCCTAAAGCATTTACAAATACTGAAATAATTCAACATTTAAATTTTAATACAAACCACCGTATGGTGCGCAGTTCAATGCGAGTAAATCCACCAAAACTGTCAAGGTCCGCCATCAGAGGCAACATAGTCACGAAAGAAGAAGAAGGTAAAATAAAGGAAACACGTATTTTACTTAACAAATTTCAAATTGGAACAGACATAGATGTCAAAGAAACGTACAATAGCTTAGAACGAACACTTAAATGTATAAAAAAATCTAATAAAAAGAGAAAAGACTACCCAAGCGCATTTTCTAGGAGACTTATTACTCAGAGAAAAAACCTATTGTTATGCCCAAACAAAAAAACAAGAGCTAAGGAAATAGCTGATATTAGTAAAAATATACGAAAAAGCTTAAGGAAAGACCGTGTTTCTAAAAGAAAATTGACTTTAGAAAAACACATTTCTCAAACAGGAGGCGTAAGAAAAGCCCTAAAAGAGCTAAAATATGTCGACAAAGAATGGATACCAAAAATAAAGAGACGCGAGAAATATTTTACAAAAAGAAAAGACATAGAAAACATTGCTACCACCTTCTACCGACAATTGTACTCTGATGACACGAATCATCAGCAAGCTACCTTTCAGAAAACATTTAAATCTACCATACCAACCGAAAGCGAACCCGAAATACTACGAACATCGACAGATCTCCAGGGCCCGATAAAATTACAAATGGATTATTACGGGGCACATCCGAGGAAATAAGTCCTATACTTGCAAAAATATTTAATGAGATACTAAACACAGGGTATATTCCGAGCCAATGGACTAACTCAAACTTAATATTATTACACAAAAAAGGCCCAAAAGAAGAGATCAGTAATTATAGACCAATAAGCTTAATGTCCAACATATACAAAATATTTGCAAAGGTAATTTTGGGAAGAATAGATAAAAAACTTGACGAACAACAGCCAGTAGAGCAGGCTGGCTTTCGGAAGAACTTCTCTACTATCGACCACATTCACACGGTTAAACAAATCACTGAGAAATACAGGGAATACAACAAACAATATTATTTGGTTTTCATTGATTACACGAAAGCTTTTGACAGTTTGATACAGAACAAGATCTGGGAGAGCCTGGAGGGTCAGAAACATACATAAATATATTAAGAAAAATATATGCCAACAGTAAAGCTAGGGTACAACTTGAAACGTTGGGCAAAGAATTTCCCGTTGAGAAAGGTGTTAGACAGGGTGACCCGCTGTCACCGAAACTATTCTCAGCAGTACTGGAAAGCATATTTCGCAATTTAGAATGGGAGAACTTTGGGTTAAACATCAACGGAACCAAGCTTAACCATCTCAGGTTTGCTGATGATATAATTTAGTTTGAGGAATGTCCGTCAAAACTTCAGCAAATGATTCAAGAACTATCAAATGAAAGTAAGAAGTTTGATCTAGCGCTGAATACCAGTAAAACTAAATTATTGACAAACGATACCCACAAGAAAGAAATTGTCGTGGATGGGAACCCTCTAGAGTATGTAGAAGAGTACGTGTATCTAGGTCAAATTATATCACATACAAACCAGATGACTCAGGAAGTAAATAAAAGAATAGCTAGAGGCTGGAAAAAATACTGGGCCCTTAAATACATTATGAAAAGTAAAGAGTTTAGCATAGCCATGAAGCGAAAAGTATTCAACACATGTATATTACCGTGTATAACGTATGGCTGCAAGACATGGGCTCTCACGGCTGCGCATAAAGCCAAACTAGCAGCATGTCAGCACTCAATGGAACGAAGTATGCTAGGCTTCAGGAAGAGTGATAGAGTAAGAAACATAGATATCAGACGAAAAACTAAAATTCATGACATATTGAGACGAATAGACCAACTTAAATGGAGATGGACGGGGCACTTGATGAGAAGCAACCAAGATAAATGGAGTCTAAAAGTTACCAACTGGTACCCTGTCTACTCAAAAAGGAGCAGGGGCAGACAGTACTGTAGGTGGGAAGACGAAATTAAATTGACAGCTGGTCCAAACTGGAGAAGAGTTACGTGGGACAGAGCACAATGGAAGGAGTTAGAGGAGGCCTTTGCCCTGAGGCACACTGAGTTAAGAGACATTCTTTAGTTTTATATTTATAGTGTTAATTCTTGGTTATTTTAAGTTTAAATCTTGTGATCTCTCTCAGTAATAAAGGCTATTTTATTTTTATTTATTTTTATAATCTTAACGTGCTATATAAGGTACAGAGGGTCTCAATGTCTCAAGAATGGTCACCCATCCATAGTCTAACCGCAGAAACCGCTGCTTAACTTATCGCTCAGCGTAGTTATTACTTCGTCAAAGTTTTTAGCTCGGTTTGAGCAACTATTACTCGTACTGGGGTACTCTATGAGTTACTGAGGTGATACTGTTTGTGAAACTGTGTTATTCAAAATCACTCCAAAGAAAAATTTAAACTTCAGTTAGTCGTAATAACTCGTAATTCTAACCAAACTTTACAACTATTGTTTAATTTAAGTCTATACGACTTTAAACGTTTATAACTTATCAACAATCACGATTTCTGCGCATATGACAACTTAATTAAAGAACCAACAATAATGATTCCTTATATATTAGGAATACATACTACAGAGAGGTCAAGCTCTATTTCAGCATCTACGCAACCGAGTGGAATGATATATACCTCATTTTTTTAGTTGAACGATGGACTTTTAAATAGAAAATCAAAAATCAAAAACCAACAATGATGATCTCTTCTTTCTATGGGCTTGCATACAACAGAGAGGTCAAGCTGTATCTGAGGTTCTATACAAATAATTGAAAAAAGCTTTACATCAGTTTTTAAGTTAGAAATTATGCTTTACAACAGTTAACACAAAATTCAAATCTATTCAGTAGGTTTAGCGCCAACCCCTAACAAACAGACAAACAGACAAGAATTCTAAAAATCACATTTTTGGGTTCGCGATCGTTTATATACTCTAACCCAATTGTTTTTTTTTAAATATCTTCAATGTACAGAAACGACTTTTTTACAATTTTATAATAGTATAGATAG